>JAOYRS010000008.1:0-1200000 GCA_032432895.1 Dryadula phaetusa | reverse complement strand
ATGAACAAGTGTAAAATATAGCGAAACTGAAAAAAAAATCACCAAAGAAAAAAGAAAGTGAATAATGACCCACACGTGCCCTAAAGCCTCTTGGAGCACGTGTGGGTCACTTTAGGGCATCATGTAATATAATATGGCAACCAACCCGCACTAATGCTGGCTATGATCGGCCTGACGGGATGCCACACGACGTCCAGCAGGAGCTCCCCCTTGGTGCCGTGCAGGATCTTGACCAAGTTCCCGATGGACTTCTCCCAGATGTAGAGCGCGTGCTGTCGCGCCGACCCCGCGCATATATATTCACCATCGCCGGAAAAACAACACTTTTTCCATGTTGTTCTATAGTAAATAAATTACATATACACTGTGTGTATTGTGTGGCGGAACTGAACGTCGCATCTTTTCTTACTAGCGTAATTTATCACCGGGTTTGGTGGAATCCACAATCAACGCGTTTACGACTTTTCAACAATTTGGTTTAAATTAAAAAAAATATATTCGTATATGTACATCAGATGTGGAATCCTTAAGAAGAATAGAGGTAAAACCCCTTTAATACGATTTCTTAGTCGCTCGAAAAGCACGTCTTAAGCGTGTACACTTAATAAGCGGAAAAAGAAAATAATAATGTTTTATATACTTATGTGGTAATCGATTTAGAATTATACACTAATAAAATTATTAGAATAATAATATCTGTATATATAAAAATTATTTTTACCACTTACTTATTAACGAGGTCTTGTAATTTCTGTATGGGTTCAGGCTCTCCATTCACACCGGATTTTAATACAGTGTTAGTGTCGTACACTCTTATCACTCTATCCGAAGTGTTCACTAAGAAACAGCTAGTAAATAAAAAAAAAACAATAAAAAAAACGTGTATTGAAACTAGAGAACAAAAACATTATAAGATATAAAGCCGGTCGTAGCGCAGTACTTAGCTTTTCACCGAATTCGAGACATTGTTGATAGATTACAACGCCACACTTTATCTTATAAGAGCTAGGAAGTGACAATAATTTATATATATATTCACTCCCCCGAATGGGGATTGAACCCACAACCGATCACGTTTACAGTCAGACGCTCTCCCACTGTGCCACGACCGGCCTCAAAAAGACTTTTATATTAATATTACCATTAAAACTGGATGAAAATCTAGTTAAAAGATTCTGTTAACAGTAATAATAAGAGTTGAATGCATCTTAGTCTTAAGAGTGAATTTCAAATTTAAATTAAATTAAATTTATAAAAGGAATAATTGTAAAATATAAAGTGATTATGGACGAAATAATGTAATAAAGAATATATAAAAAAAAAAAATTTTTAGATACTCACTCGCCTCGCCTGGCAAATTCTATGCTCTTAATGCCCGTAGTACTTGAAGTGCCGACTGTTATTTTAAAACTTGCTTTAATAGTTAACGTTTGAGAATCCAGTATTAATATTTTCCCCTTAGCATTGCCTGTGTACACGTGGTCACCGCGCCGGTCGAAAGATGCTATTACATTTATGTCACCCTGATAAGAAATAGGTATATTTAATATTATAATTATAACAAATATTATTAAATAACACGAAAATAAAAATGCATAAAAGAATAGAGTGATAAACGGCGGAACTTAACGCCGCACATAAATTAAATACATATATAAACTCCTTGGAAGTATGATTAGTATCATTGCAATCACATACACTGCCTCATTATGTCAGTATCAAGTAACATATGAAAACTCAAGGCATTCCGTCTACTTTTTACATATTAATGGGCGTAACTTAACTCTGCACTTTGCCATACCAAACAAAAATAATTAAATTTAATCATTATTTAAACACACAACCAATTGAATTGTATTGAGCCAAAATGGTCTTGCAAATAAGTACATAAGTACATTTACAATAATATATCTATATATTAATATAATAAGGATCTTTGTATAGAAAATTAAAGAGATGGAGAAGTATGAGATACAACACAAATATACTTTATATGCAATATGGATATAGAAAAGAAGTGTGGAATGCTAATATTTTAAAAAACAATACAAAAACTTCATATTTGAACAATACTAAAATATATGTAATGAAATGATATTTCATTATTCCAAATTTGCTGCACTCCGCGCGCTTCTAATCTGTAGCTGAAAGTCAGTTTACCGGGCATTTGATGGTTGAATGACAGAGAATGTTTAGATTATTTTGAACATTGATTTTGTAAGAAAATAAAGAGATATAATAGAGGAGGCAATATTAGTGAACTTTAAATATCGTTTCTTTGTATTTTCAGAGAAACAATTTGAGGTATTTTTATCTTATATATATTTGAGTTTGAGTAAAAATGAGAACTTACATCATCATCTATAGGTAATATCTTATGTTCACCGTCAGTATCAACCAGCAATGCAGCATGTCTCATAGGACACACTAGGAATCTCTTGTCATTCCGAGGATCAAACTGAACTCTCAGTATAGGTGTAGGAAATCTATACCTTTGTTCACATTCGCCGGAGAGTACATCCCATATACAAACGTTGTGGTCTGTAGAAGCTGAGAGCAGCTGTAAGCAAAAAGTATTTTAGTTTTATGATATTTCTCTTGCAAATCTTCAAGTATCAATATTTGTTTAAAAGCTATAATGCTGTTTATGTGCATTGTAAATAAAAATATAATTATTTACAAAGTTACCAGCGAATCAAAAGGCAGTTCTGCTAAGAAAACTCAATATTTTCTGGTTAAAATATATTAATATTTTTTTGCATCCATAAGAAACAGTTATTTTTATTTTATTATAAAATGTTTTATCATATCAGTGTAGTTTAACATTTTTTATTGAAAAATCTATTTTACTTAAGGAGTTACCTATTCATATATTTATATTATATGTAGCAATATTTTAGTAACATATATGGGTAATCGAAAAAAATAAAAAAAATCATTTAAAATTACTAAAGTTGAAATAATAAACAACTTACTTTTTTACAATTTCTCGACCAACTCAAGCTGCATACAGGGTAGACATG
Organism: Dryadula phaetusa; assembly: GCA_032432895.1. Lineage (NCBI taxonomy): Eukaryota > Metazoa > Arthropoda > Insecta > Lepidoptera > Nymphalidae > Dryadula > Dryadula phaetusa. Next base: position 1,196,977 of record JAOYRS010000008.1, on the reverse strand, counting down.
GGCTGATATTGATTTAGCAATACCTCTCGTTAGAAAGTCCCATATAAAAATTCTACCATCATTGCAACCTACAGCTAGTAGTGTGCCCCGACGATTAAAAGCACAAGTTGCAGCTAAAGATATAGAATCTAGAGTGCCGTCAAATTCCTGAAAGTATGATGATTATATGTGTATAAAAGTTTTTTTTAATTTTACGTTATATCAAAATGGGGTATATATCCAAATAAATATATTCAAATAAATATACTATTTCAAAAGTAAATCTTAAATAGGTTTAAAAATTATAAACTGGAATATGTGAAACATACCTCTGGGTAGTTCTGCCCAAATGATTCTGAAATAAACAGAATAATTATAATTATAAAATTTGATTTTTCCATCTATGAAACCATCTACAAATATATTTATAGCAACTAGTTTATAAAAACTATAAAATGTTATGATTTAACTATATTTACCAAGTAATTCTAAATTCATTATTATATTTACATCAAAAAATTAAACATAATATTTTTTCAAATTATATTCCTTAACTCATTCAAATTATCATATATACAACATAAATAAGGAAACTAAAAACACCGCAAAACAACGCCACAAGCTTTCCTGTTATGAAAATAAATGTCAGTTCATGTCATAGACTAAACAAAATTTAAGTTCAGTATTAATTATAAGAATAACTTGATAGATAAGATTTTTTAAGGTTAATATTTAAGACTTAAAATACATTAATAAATTAATATAATAATAACCAAATTAAACAGATTCTATTACTTGTATTTTATTTATTTTAGTCTGCTACAAGCATTCACAATTTATTTGTTAAAGAAAATAAAAACCTAGCTAAAAATAGATAATTTTAAATTTCAAATACATTTTAACATTATTTTTATGTTTTATTGTAGTTCTAAAAAAGTATTTATAAAATAAAATATCTGACTTCAAAATTACCCTAAGCGGATATCGTTTATTTTAAAATTATAAATGCATGATTGAGATTAAAAAAACATTGTTCACCGGACGTCAATGCTACTTAATATATTCTGTTTTAAAATGTACACACATTTATTATATATAATATAATTTTTAACTAAAACTATTATACTTCACGCTTTTTTCCAGATTTTTACCCCATGACTATCCAGTCAACTCAATCAATTCAATATATTGTTTTCTAGTTAAGAATTTCCATAAATGAGACGTAAATTTAATAGCGGAACTTGTTTAAAAGTTTATGTTTCGTCATGCGTATGTAGACTTCACACTTTATCCCGTCCACTAAAGTGATCGGAGACAATCTACAGTCCACACACTCAACACCTTCATGCGTTATCCTAACCTAAGCGGGTTGAAATTTTAGATACATATTATTATTCCTTCATTTGGTAACTAAAATAAAGAAATGAAAGTGACGGAATCCGAATAATATATGCATTTACGTGAGCATGACATGAACTATGGGAAGTAAATAAATTGCGCCATATTTAATATATTTTTTTATTAGGTACATTTTTCTTAAATACTTAAAATTCAAAAAATTCTTACTTAATCTAGCTACTTATATTGTAAAGTAATACATATTCCTTCATTAAAAATATCACTGAATATTGTCATTGTAAGAAGTATGCTCTAATATAATTTTACATCTAAACTTATTTTTTTAATAATTTCTTTTATTTACAATTGTATATTTTGTAGAAATATCGTCTTACATAATTATTCATTTATATCACTTATTCCTTACATGACTAGATAGAGACACCGCATTTTATAAATGCTTCTTTGTTCCTGTTTCGATCCATTATTTTATATTAAAATTTACATCTAACACTTAATACTATTTTTTGTCAAATTGATTACATTAATTAAAGTATATAATTTATTTAAATTTAACTTAATTTTATTTTATTTTTAACAATTTTAAATCATAACTTAGACGTAAAGTAATTAATTTTTCAACGTTTTTAATTTTAATATGTATATTATACTAAGCCAGCTGACTGTTATAATATAAGCAATATTAATTTGATATATACATAGCTCACTTGTCCAAATTTAATGACAAATATATTGCTACAGAATAAAATTTATCTCAATGATAAACCACCCGAAAATGCAAATTTATTTTAATCTCTTGCTATTTTGTAATTATTGTTCTACAAATAAAATGTGAAGAAGTGACAACACTATTTTTAAAAAACAAGCCATTTTAGAAAATAAAGTAATACAATTAATTCAGTGTCAACTAATTCTAAAACGTTTTATTATGCTCGTGTAATATTAAATAACTTGTTATTAAAAGTTTACACAAACATATATATATATATATATATATATATATATATATATATATACACATTTATATATAATCTATATCTTCCATCTCTTTCTCTCTCAAATATTCTATATCTTTCTATCTCTACAATCGCGTAGTAAACAAAGTGTTCGGCACGTTCCTCTTAATGTGCTTCCTTCCCCAAGTGTCAGAGAGCAGACGTGCGCAGTAGTCGGGAACGAGCGCCGCAATCACTACTAGCAGGTTCAAAGACGCGAACGATAACGATGTTAGAAGCCTCGTGTATGTTCCTAGCACGTCACCATCTATTGGACTGTACAAATTGAGATTAAGTTATTATGGTTTAAATGATTAATTAAACCGGATTTAAACAATCATTTTCTAGTATAAAGGCATTCTGATAACTGCTTTCCACCCAATATCGAAACAATGCGTGCTGAGTGGCGAAACTGAACGCCGCTTATTGTCTTACCTTGCGGAGAACTTAAGTATATATTAATATTTCAAAATACACTTTACTGTGGTCTGTGGAAACTATGCATGGGATTCGTTTCTCAATTGATAAAATGACTATATCAAATTGCTATCGATTTCTTAGTTGCCTCGCATACTATCCTGGATTCTTAGAGAATGAGTAGACCTTACTCTCTGGTGTATTAGGTTTTTTAAAATTTTCGAATAGCAAAATATATATTGTAATATGTGGTAAATACAGTTAAAATAATAACATTTAATATATGTATTAATAAAAAAAATAACAATCTTGATAAAGCATTTTTTGGTTAACACATTTGATACATTTTAAAGTAAATGAGTAATTCAACAGTAGGTAGTGAACTTAATGTTAAGATACTATATTTAATACTCTCCCAATATTTCATATTAAGAGACGGAGCTTAACGCTGTAGTTTTAAACCAGACTGGTGAAATAAAACTACGTAAGAAATGATATCTTTTTTTTACAAAGTAACAAAAAACCCAATTAATTAGTATCCGAAATAATAACAAGTAAAACCTATTATTAAAAAGATCGTATGTATTATAATTATATAAAACTGTACACTTACTTACATATTATAGTCAAAATACACAAATTTTTTTTTTAGCTTCACGCTTTTATATTCGCATAGCAGGGTAGACAGATGGTACCTAGTGTCAAAACACTCCATACTTCGCTTTTCACCAAATTCGAGAGACATTGCATGTTGAGTGGTGAAACTCAACGCCGCACTTTGTCTTACCAGAGCGATAAAGTGAAAATAATTTAAATATAATCACTCCACCAAATAGGGATTGAACCCACAACCGGTCGCGTTTACAGTCAGACGCTGTCACTCTGCGCCACGACCTATTACGACTATTTATTGTATTTCGTGTTTGATATTGAAAATATCTTTATAATTTACTTATTTAGTTACTGATTAAAATACTTTCTCCTAGTAAAGCTATTATAAATTTAAATTAACTATAAACTATAATATTTAATTTAAGTCAATTGAGTTTTTCGTAAAACGTAACAAACCTCCGTCCATACAAACTTACACATTTATAAAAGTACATGTGTATATACATTAATTCATATATCTATTATCTACATATTAAAAAATGTATACTTACAAATAAAATATTGAGTATATAGTATTAAAGCCAATGTAAGAGAGCACAGAGAGTAACGTAGTGATGGCAAACGCGGCCGAGTGATACCGCGCTTGCAGACAAAGGCGTAGTGACACGATCACTATCATCAAGTGAAAGGTTGATGCGCCGAAAGACCTAAACAAATTAAATAAAATTATAAATTTATTGAGCCAGCCGTGGCGCAGTGAGACAGCGTCTGACTGTAACGCGATCGGTTGTGAGTTCGAATCCCACTCTGAGGAATGACTATATTTAAATTATTTTCACCTCCTCGCTCTGGTAGACAAAGTGTGGCGTTGAGCTCGACCGCTTAACACGCAATGTCCCGAATTTGGAAAGCGAAGTACAGAGTGTCTGGTTACTTAGGTACTTTCTGTCTACCCTGTTATGCGGGATAAATTAGTGAAGATAAAAAAAAAGAAAAAAAATCACGCTTTGGGGAACAAATAACAAGGTACTTAAAACCCATTCTCTAGACCAGTGATGGTCAAAGTTCGGCCCGCGAAAACATTTTCCCGGCACTGTCTTTGGAAATTTAATAAATAGAATATGGCTCGCGATATTTTTGTTATTTGATTACTAAATTCACTATTGGAAATTACATTACATAGAATTATACAATATTTTTAATTTCTCATAACTAAATTTTATTTTTAATAACTAAACACCTTTTCAAGGTGAATACGACATGCAATCGTGCTCATGTACTATCTTTTTTTAAATAAAAAAATAAATTAACTAATTTACAATACAATAATTAAATTAAAAATACAATAATTCATAATTTTTCATGTCATTTCTACGAAATATATCCAAAGACCTTACGTTATTCGGTCTTAAAGTGTCAGAAATAAGCAGAATAATGCATGTATATTTAAAGGAATTCAAACAGGTCTTGTTCCTTTTATGTGGTCTATGTGTTGCGGAATGCGAGGATAGAGCACGAGTGAAGTAATATAAATGCGTATGATTAAAAGTTTAATAAAAAATGCATTTTTTCAATAACAGAATTATTCAATAACAGAATTATTATATAGCCTTCTCGAAACGAAATCTCTTATATTTGACCTCTTAAATCTGACCCTCCTTTAAAAATGTTTGCCCGTCACTGGTTTTGATACTCCATTTTTAATTAATAAAATACAATAATTATATACAACTCAAAATAAAATATTTGAATTAATACTCACTAACTTATATAGAGATAAAACAACAATCTACTAATAACTTACATTAAGCTAATTGTTAATAAGAAAAAGGTATCATACATTAAAACTCTTTATAGGTATACCATACTCATGAGAATGTTAATGGTAAAACTTAACGCCGCACTTTGTCTTACCAGATCCGGGTAATCAGGTCAATTCAAAGCACAACCACTGTAGTTACAGTCAGACAGACAGATATATATAAAAAAATATAATTAATTATATATTCGTTTTATTCATTCGTAACTTACCAAAGATCTACAGTGTTCCCATCAACATTGATTACAGGAATATCAAACAACATCTTTGAGAAGTAGAAAATGACTAAAGAGTGATGTAGCGCGGCGATAAACCACGCGAGGAAATACCGCCAGGAGAGCAGCTTGTTCTTCCTAATATCACGGTATAGAGTTGGATTTCTGTTGATTATAATTTGTTTGTAAAGATACTTAATCAAAATGTGTATTACATTGGATCTAATAATTAATATATATCATTAAAGTAATTATACGTAATTAATGGTTTCATATGATTAAACGAGCTATAGCCCATGACTTCTTCTGCGTGGATTTTAACACCTGTAGATTTTTATTTTATAATTTTAAAATAAAAATATCCTAAGTATCTTATTATTACATAAACTATCTGATAGTGAAAGCCCCGTCAAAATCGTTTCAGTCATTCCAGAGGTTAGCCGTAACAAATAGACAGACAATTTGGTATACATAATTTAGCATTTAGTAAAAAGCTGTTATTTTGATAATAACAAATTGACAATACAATTATATTTAATTAGTATAATAATAATAGTATCGATTTCAATGGAATTAGTTTATATTCTTAGTCTTTATTTTAAAAAGAAACCTTAAAAATGTTATACTATAAATTATAAAAGATTTTAACGAAGCAAATTTTAAATTTATAATATTTATTACATTCTAAGAAAGTAATATTTTAGTAACAAATTGCTTTAACGTATGGCTGAGTCATAGCGTAGCCTTAGCGAAAAGAAGATATCTAAAACACACGGGTTCGAATCCCGCTCTCATAAAAGTTAAATGCAGTTCAACATTTTTTTTAATATAAAATGAATGGAAAAAAAAACTTACTTTAACAATAAATCCGCTGGGTACCGCTGGTCGGTAACGGCGAGTAACAAGCAAGGCGCGGATGTGAACACCAAGTTGTAGAACGTCAGGTACATAGAGTCGAATATCGATTGCGTTGAAAACGCCGAGTGAGCTTGAAATATTAACTGAAACATTTACAAAACACGTTCAAGCAATCATTATCATAATCATCTTTATTGAAGCCAGTCGTGGCGCAGTGGACTGTAAGCGTGACCTGCTGTGATTTCGATACTCACTCGGAGTAGTGATTATATTTAAAATTATTTACACTTCCTCGCTCTGGTAAAAGACAAAGTGCGGCGTTGAGTTCCACCACTCAACTCGCAATTTCTCGAATCCGATGGAAAGAGAAATACGGAGTGTCTTGACATTAGGTACTTTCTGTCTACCCTGCTATGCAGGATAAAAAGCTCAATGCTAAAATTTTTTCGTAGATACTTATCGACTGTATTTATATTTAAAGAAAAACAAACGACTCGGCGAAATCAGTAAATATTATACGCAATTATCACCTATTTTTCTATCCTTTGGGGTAGAATTCTTTTGAAATTTTTATCGAGCGAATTTCATAATGTATTCATTAAAAATTGATTTATCATAATTCTTGAACTCGATAAAAAGTTTTATATACATAAAAAAATCTCTCATTTATTCATCGGTTAAAAAGTAATAGACTTTTTAAATAAATTAAAATAAACAACTGTTTCTAAGGAGCTATTTAAGTGTTTTATATATCTTATCTGGCTTTGGAATTCTCATATGTGTTAACATCGAGGCGCAGTGGAATGTCTCATTGTATCTATTAATTGTAAGTTTGAATCTCACTCTGGGGAATGATAAATTATTTACATTTGCCCGTTTTGTTAACAGTTGGTTGTAGAGCGGTGTTGAGTTCCGCCAATTAAAACGGAGAGTAGAATACGGAGAGCTTGGAACATTAGTTATATCAGGTTCTCTCGGACTACCCTGCTATGCGGAAATAAGTAAGAAAGTATATTGAAATATTTACCATAATATTGCCTAGAACTAGATTCTTATAAAAAAAGTAATGTATGAGAGTTGCAAGCCGTTGGTAGTACCAGTGACCCATCACCAGTAGCACTTTCTTTATCATGCAGAATTTTGTAAATGCGTAATCAGCTGACCTATAAGGAAAAAAAATATTTATATGATGTTGTGTTTTTCCTGTTAGGCCGAAAGTCGTGGGTTCGATTCCCACTCTCAAAGATTATGAATGAATGTCAATTTTACTGTCGTGCTTAAAAAATATTATATAAGAGGCAATGGTGCCGCAATGGAATAACGTCTGACTGTATAAGCGGTTGGTTGTGGGTTCGATTCCTGTTTCGAGAAATGTTTATATTTAAAATAATCTCATTTTCTATTTTGGAAAGACAAAGTGTGGCGTTGAGTTCCAACACTTAACACGTACTGTGTGAAATTCGTCTCAATATTGTGCTTAATTGTGATAAGGCGTGAAGCTGCAAAATACACTAGATTTTAATGATCTTGATTCAGTTTCCTAAATAACTTTAAATATAATAATGTTCCTTTATAAATGTAATCAATCTTTTAAGAGGTTTTTCTACAAAAGGTTGGTTAAAACAATTCAAACCTAGCTGCTTGATGTCCCTCCTTCCCGAAAATTCCAAAGCCAACATGAGCTTCCTGTATCATCGATATGTCGTTGGCGCCGTCACCAATGGCGGCTGTTATCGGTCTTTCCGGACTTTGCTTTACTAATTTCACTATCTGCAACAAATATAAACTAATTTACAATAAATGTGAACGTCGCTGGTTGACGGTGCTATCCTAAAGGGTGAATTGATTATATGAAAAGTTATTGCCATTAGGCTGCTCGGGTAATACAAAGCGTGGCGCTAAGTTCCACTCTCCAAAAGACATGTCATAAATTAGAATGAAAGGTGGAGAACGGAATGTCTTGACACTGGGTTCTCTCTGTTTACTATGTTATAATGAACCTATAATGTAATAAGATCTTTGATTTTCGTTATATTTATTAATTTTGAAAGGATTAATCGCGTATATTTTGGTATTAGAAAATAAATTTTTGAAAATGCGATGTTTTGAACAAGAATATTCAGTAAATACAGTTTCATTTAAAACCTATAATTTATAAATAACATAAGAATTTTATACACATTAAAATAGATGGTCGATATTTAATTATTTTTTTTTACATATTCTTTATTAGACAAAAGTAATTCATAAAATATTTTCTACCAGCCAACCTTGTTAAGTTGGATGATTGTGTAGGCGTAAAAAATAATAATAATAATCATAATAATAATAATATTTCTATTAAAAATACATAACGTAAATAAACTAAGCGTGAAGCTAAAAAAAAACAACGCCCCCTTAACATTAACTTATATCCTCCTACTAAAAGAGTAACGCCATCCCAGTTTCATCCTTATCCCTGAATAAAGTAATAAATTAAAAAAAAAAACAAATATTTATAGCAATAGTGTATAAAATGTGAAATTAAATAATATGTGTGTGTGTGTTATTAGTAGTTAATTGAATTTCTTAACCCTTTACAAATGGAATCTCTTAGGAAACACATAAAGACGCTAATGTTTCTATGAATTTTATAAGCTTGAGCACTTTAAATTTAACAAACCTAAACGGACCTGTTACCATGAACTGTTAATAAAATTAAAAAAAGACCTTATTTAATAAAATCAGAACCATACCTTAGCCTTTTGTATGGGAGAGAGTCGACAGCACAACACCGCAGTACATTTCAACGACATATTAACAAACGTATCGGCGTGTACGGTATCAAGTATAGAAGCCACTGTAGTTCCGTCCACCACAAGTGTCACATCTCTATAGCTCGGCTCAGCTAAGGTTCGTAGACAGAGGTCCAGATGGGCTCTCAATGCCTCTTCTGTATCAATACCCACTAGGAAGAGGCGTCTATCGTTTTCTGATATGTGGGCGCAGGATTGGGCCACGTTTATTGCCGTTTCTACCTGTTGGATAAATTATAAATTATGTTTGGAATTAATAAATTATTTTACTTTGAATTGATTTTTTTTAGCTTCACGCTTTTATTCCGCATAGCAGGGTAGACAAGAAGTACCTAGTATCAAGACATTCTGTACTCTGCCTACGCCGAATTTGATACATTGCGTGTTGTGTGGCGGAACTCAACGCCGCGTTTTGTCTTACCTGAGTGAGGAAATGAAAATAATTAAAATATAATCATTCCCCCGAGTGGGGATCGAATCCACAACCGATCGTGTTTACAGTCAGACGCTGTCCCACTGCGACCAGACCTCGACCAGCCTCATTTGATTATTTGAAATGATTAATATTTTCTAAAGTCAACTGATTTTTAAATGAACAGGAAAGAGGTGAGTTGCGATTATATACTAGATTGAAGCGAAGTCAAGTTTAAACAATTATTTAAAATAATATTTAAAAAATAGAAAAAAAAAAACTCATACTTTTACTAGCAATTTTGTTAACACCATGACATAATGGAATGTAAACGCCTGAGAAGTAAATTAGGTAGATTAAACACAATCCAAAAAGTATGTTCCATTTGAATGCTATTGATATAAGAGATATAATAAAAAAATCATTATAAACAAAATTGGTTAATTTGACAATATTGTTGTATATTAATAAATTCTCAACACGTTATACTCGATTTCAGGCGGAAAGCAGCCAACGATGTGCCTTGATTCTAGAACTACCCTAGTATCAAGAAATAAGCTGGCGTAAACCTGCTTTTTTTTAAAGTATCATGACGTACCTTGTCCCCAGTAAGCACCCACACCCTAACACCAGCTCGACGTAGCGACGCGAGCGTGTCCGCCACGCCGTCCTGCAAGCAGTCCTGCACGGCGGTGGCGCCCGCCAGCCGCAGCGAGTGCTCCAGCGCGCGGAACTGATGCGTGACCGCAGCGAGCGCACCCGCGTTACCGGACACGTCTACCCTCTTTATTGCTGTAAATATTATAAGATCTTTGATTTTCGTGATTTTTACACATTTTGAATGAATTTTCGAATACCAAAATATTATATATATAATATCTGTAGTGACGTTTTTACCACTTTACGACACTAGATACAAAGCATGTAATGTGATGTAAAGGCGACACTAGACGAGCAAAAACATCAATCTGTTTTTTCTGTGCTATTTTTTTTTTCTTCAACTGCTAAATTGTTACCAGTTGAAAGCAAAACAAATACTTTGTAACTAAGTTTATCACAGAGTCTTGGGAAATTACTTAAGAAAAGATCAAAACAATGTCTTGATCAAAATAATAACATACAGACATAAAACAGATAGATATAGACTCATTTATAATGTTGATATCAATTATAGTGAATTTAATAATGATAGTAGTAAGAAATATGCTGTAATCTTTTTTTATTTAATTAAAAATTGACGTAAATACGTCAACGCTTGTATAATAATTTGTTAAATATTAAAAAACCTATGAAAAGCGCAACTGAATTTGAACCCCAACTCTTACGAACCAACCAAGCGTTCTATCCAATAAGTTCTTATATAAGATTATTGAGTATAGAAATAGAAAATATTCATAGAAATTTAGTCGAGAGAAAAGAAACATACTTATAATGGTTTTAATGTGACGTAGGTTTTTTTAAAAAATTCGTTCTCTTTAATGAGATGACTAAGAACGATCACTTAGCAGGAAAATATATATTATACTTAACCTAATGTATATCGAGTTTCGCCAATTAACACGCAATGTAAACAACGGAGTGTTTTGACACTAGATTGTCTCTGATTGCCCTGCTATATAAAATATGTACTCGAAGACATACCAAATCACTCACCGATCCGGTAAATATTTTATTAATAATCCAATTGGAACCTAAAAATCGTATAATTATAAATTCTTACATTCAGCCACCTTTTCATATTCTTCGACAGGCACCTCCCTGTACGCCACAGCGAGTGTCCTAAGACCTCTGTTGGCGAAGCTATTGATATCCCGTTCGGTGTCTTCTACAAGCACTGAATCCTTGCAAAGAGGAAACACTGCACTCTCAGCGCCTTTACAAAATAACCAAATCTGAAATAAAAAAATATTTGTTTATTGTATTTATTGAATTAAAAAGATCTAGAAGTAGATAAATAGAATTATTTTGCTAATAAATTTGGGTTATTTCATCGAAAATATAATTTATAATTTAAAAGATATATTTTTTACCTAAAACAGTTTTCGATAAAAAAAACTTTAACAACTATATACAATAATAACTTTAAAAATCTCAAATATACTCAAAATAACAAAAGTCTATCAAATTAAACTTTTGCCGTCCCTATCAAATCGCGAGGACGGTTAGTGGAGATGAAGTGGTAAAAAAATATGCTTTTCAAATACGGAGTATTCTTATTGTATACCAAACAAACCTAATATTATATATAATTATATTATGAATATATATGTGTATATAAGTGTCTCTTTTAATTAAAAATAATAAAATTAAATATAACTTTTTAAAACTATGTTTTAAAATTAACTTAAAGGCCTTCGTGATGTAGTGGGACAACGTCTAACTGTGAAGCGATTGGTTCTGGGTTCGTTTCTCACTTGATAATGGGTAAATTAATATCACTAAAAATATTTTTATTCTAATAAGACAGAGCGCAGTGTTGAGTTCACTCAACACGCAAAGTCTCGATTTTGTGTGGAAGGCACTCAACGGTACCTTTACACTAGATTTTTTTGGTTACCTCGCTATCCAGAATAAAAAATAAATCTATATAAAAAAAACCTAAAATATGCGAAATTACAAAAAAGAACAGAAATAACTTACTTTGCCATCCTTATCTCTCACGACAACCGACATCCTTTTCCTTTCCGAGTTGAATTCAACCAACTGTAATCTTTCATACATTTCTGTATGGTCGCCAACTTTGATCAACAAATTGTTACCTTCTTCACCCAGGAACGTAACCCCGACTCTGTCAGCCGCTTCCACTAGCGCCTTCTCATCAGGACTACTGCCCTGATAGTCCATTTTACTACCATTTTCATTTATAATAGCGTTCCAGTTAACATTATTCAAAGAATTATTGTCATTACCACTTCCAATGGGCTTATTTAATTTCTTCCGGCGAAATATATTCATTAGCTGCAAACTTTGCTGCCCTGAGAACCGCGCACTCAACTTTTTCATATCCTCGCTGGATACTTGTACCGAGTGGCATAATGCGAGAATAGTAAAGAAAAATTTAACGTCTGTCTGAAATAGAAAATAGTAACTGCAGACTAATATTATATTCTTATACTCTACAGCTAAATTTTTAATGTAAGTTAATAGAAATAAACGACAACTTGGATTCTCGGTTATCTTGCGAACTTTACTTATTGGGCCTATTGTCTCTCAGTCAATAAGCCATAAATCTGACTTAGATGAAAAGATCATGTTTTTAAAATTAGATTGTGGTATTTATATCGTAATAATAATTTATAACAAAAAAGGCCATACATTTCAATTCCTTCTAAAAAAATAGACGAAACTGGAGAATTATTTTTTAAATTAGTGTTTATACAGATAAAGAGTTCAGAATGCCAAACTCTTTCATTGTAATACATTCACTTAATAATATTATGTATTTTAAAAAACTTTGTCCAATTATCCATACGCAAAGTCAACAGCTAGATAAAAGAAAGTGATATATGTATAAACTACTTGATTAAAACATGCTTTAAAATAAATAATTATTTAAAATCATTTATATTATGATCTATATACATATATCATATGCTTAGTGGAAACGTTATTGTAAATTTTCTTCTAGGAGATTCATTGAGGCTGGTTGTGGTGCAGTGGGACAGCGTCTGACTGTAAACGCGATCGGTTGTGAGTTCGATCCCCACTCAGGGGAGTGATTACATTTCAATTATATTCACTTCCTTACTCTGGTAAAAAGACAAAGTGCGGCGTTGATTTCCACCACTCAACACGCAATGTCTCAAATTCGGTGGAAAGCGAGTGACACTAGGTACTTCCTGTCTTCCCTGCTATGCGGAATAAAAGCATTAAGCTAAAAAAAAGAAATCATTATCGAGTTGGGGTCATAAAGTCTTGAAATTTGGACAGTCTTAACATATTCGTGCATTTAAATTTTGCTTGGAAACGATAACATCTGTACATTATAGATAAGATACAGTCGAAGTGCCTCAACGAGAGGAGTCGCTCAGATATATTTTTATGAAGGTTAAAATATGGGTTAAAACTTTAAAGTGTCAAACGTATAGATAACCGAGTGAATTTGATACTTTATCATCACTCGAAATTCTTTCAATGTTACGATATCGTTTGTTGACGAAAGAAAATCTATGTTTTGTTGGTGGGTTTTTTTTTACCATTTCAAGGCTAGACTAGACTTTTTCACATATATAATTTGTTATTGAGGCCGGTCGTGGTATAGAATAACAATGTCTGACTGTAAACGGCGATTGATTGTGGGTGGGAATTATTATATTTAATTATTTTAGTTTCCTCGCTCTGTAAAAAAAAAACAAAGTGCAACACAACACACAATATTTCGAATTCGTTGGAAAGTGAAGTATGGAGTGTTTTGACACCTAGGTACTTCCTGTCTACCTTGCTATGCAGTATAATATATTTAAATAAGAAATATTATATTTAAACTATTTTCATTTCTTCACTCTGGTAAAACAAAACAAATAAAACCATCTTCAAAGTGTCATTGCCCCAAAGAAATATTTATAGTGATGTTGACGACTACCATTGTATTATCACAGACTCCTTAATAGACTGGAGATAAAGTGATAAACGACAATATGTATGTACGTATATTTGTATATATATACTTAGTAAAACAAAATAAACGCCGGAGCAATGTTGTATTTGAGATACTTATCACTAATTGATAAAGATAATCTGGTTTCCTGAAACTCTATATATTAATTAATATATATCTATAGTCAATGGTGCCGAATTATGTAAGTACTTATTATACGATTTTTTATTTTTTTTTATTATTATTACGTATAGTTCATGATATTGATCACACTATTTAAATTTTTGTCTGTGTTTTTTCCGTTTTATAAGAAAATTCATCGAGCCGCAATGGAACAATATCACTACAGTTGTAGATTCATTTCTCTCCTCCTGTCTACTTTGGCAAGATAAAAGGGCGGCGTTGAGTTCCGCCATTCAATATGCAAAGCTAAGTGTGACGTTAGTGAGATTTGCATAAAGCTACAAAAAAAATATTCACTGACCTGACGTGTATCAACTGGATCTTCAAATCGTTCCGTGTCATATAACTTCGAATCCCTCTCTTCATAAATGTGTCCCTTGATGGAACACGCCTTGAACACCATGAGATTCTTCGTGAGAGTGCCAGTTTTGTCAGAGAACAGTACTTCCACTTGCCCCAACTCTTCATTGAGATCGGAAGTGTTGGCGATGGCTGGTCTTCCTGTTTCGTCGCATCGGAGGTCCTCATCCCAACCAATGAATAGAGCCCCTGTATTTAATATCTTAATACAATAACGGAGAAAAACAGCCTCGATAGACTCTTATTGCGAACTAATTTATATAATAATACAAAGTTATACGATAAAAAATAGTTAAAGCAGCTTTCACGAACTTTTGTTGTAAGATCAATGACCTCTTTACGCAGATTAAAATAAAAAATATAAAATTTAAAAGGCTTTGTTTTAAATATTTTGAATAATTAAAAGATATACCTATATGTATTTTGTGAATATAAAAAAAAAGTACAATTACTACATATATTAAAAAAAAACATTATAGATATAATAAACGTGGTTTAAGCAACTTACCAATAAATTTGTACAATTCAATAGTCACGTACAATGACATTGGTATAATGTAGTAGTAGAGAAGCAAGAAGGAGAATAAATCCTGTAAAATGGCAACGACGCCCAAAGGCGACTCAGCACCCGGTCCTAAGTATACTTCACGATCAGTGTTCCACTTTTCTATCAATATTTTGGCTCCCAAAGAGCCGACGATTTGCAATATCAATAGACCAATGTAAATAACTAGGAATTTGTTTACAGCTGCTTCAGACGATGAAAACTTGTTTCCGGAATATTTGGAGTTGAGAGCTAATTTTGTTTCTTCACCTGGAATTATAAAAGCAATTTTACGCGATATCTTGCATAGCCGGCTATTGAGAGAAAACTCAGTTTCAAGACAATCAGCTTACTGATTTCTATCTGAAAGTATAATAGTTCGAACTAAACGCATCGCTTTGTCTTACCACAGCGGGTCAATAACGGATTAACTGCGATTATTTTAGTATTTGAAAATATATTTTTGGAAATCTGGCGTTTCGAACATTCTACACAGGTAAACGTATCACCCACAGAAACCGTTAATCATAATCCGTTTAAAATAGTTTTATTTAAAATGTAAAAATTACGAAACTAAATATCTTATTAATAAATTTCAAATATAACCATTCTCCGAGTGGAAATCGAACCCAATCATCGCATTCACTGCGCCACGACGACCAAATAAATGGTAAATGGCAAGATAAATGGTAATTTATAAATAATAATAATTAAGTTAAATTTAAAAATATATACATTATTTATATCAAAAAAGCGTAAACCTAGTGAAAAAGCTCCTTACCAGTATATACAGCGCAGCCAATTGCCCACTCAGTGTTTTTGACTCTGGACCCCCTTAACATTAAATTGTCTGTGTTCAGGGCCAGGCTATTTGTATTAGGTATGTCCAGACGACCGTAAAACGTGTACAAATCAGCCACAGGATGCGGAACTTCTATACGCATAGCTTGTGGGATTATGTCTACGAAAAATATATATTCGTCATTTTATAGGTCATAATAATTTTTAACGGCTGATTGGAACGGAAATAATTATATAATTATAATCGGTAATAAAAATTTGGCTCGTATGAGTTTATCTTCTTCTATCCATATCTATCTTATATCCGTTTTGTATGAAGCTAAAACTTTTGCAAAGCAGTTCGTAGGTCATCACTAAGACAAAACATTGTAAAATTCACACCTGAGGGGATGTTTTTGGGGGGTTGAAAATTTGTATGAAACTTCTTTACTGTAGAAAATAAATT
Source organism: Dryadula phaetusa (assembly GCA_032432895.1). Taxonomy (NCBI): domain Eukaryota; kingdom Metazoa; phylum Arthropoda; class Insecta; order Lepidoptera; family Nymphalidae; genus Dryadula; species Dryadula phaetusa. Next base: position 1,180,586 of record JAOYRS010000008.1, on the reverse strand, counting down.
TTAGTTCTAGGGCTAATATTATCGTGGTAGATGATTACTAAAACGATACATTACAAAATTCGACTCCTAAAGGATAGTTTTAGGGGTTGACAGTTTGTAGGAAAATTCGTTACACAGATCATTCTTTTTTTCAATGCCTTTACATAATCTGCGTAGTCTTAAGAAGTTGTTTATAGAGTCATTGTGGCACCGAAAAAATAGTATATAATATATTTACTTATTCCAACATTTATTTTTAGATTAAAGGAGTTGTAGTGATACTCATATTTGGTCGAAGGATATTTTTTTTTAATTTATTAAAAAAAGAGAAATGTTTGAGATTTGTAGTCAGGCGATCTGAGTGTTATATGTCCTGATGTCACATATGAATAAGTCAAATTACATGTGGGCCATAATGTTATATGTGGATGGGTGAAATCACATGTGGACCACGATGTCATGTGTGGAAGAGTAAAATTACATGTGGAACATGATGTCACGTGTAATTGAGTGAAATCACATGAGTGGAAGGGTCAAATCGGTGAGCAGTAAAATCGAGACGTTCATTTGTGGATGGGTAAAATCATGTATGGACCATGATGTGTATGTGGATGAGTAAAGACACATGTGGACCATGATGTCATATGTAGATGAGTGAAATCACAAGTAGATCTAGGTGTCATGTGTGGATGGGTAAAATCACATGTGGATCATGATGTCATATGTAGACGAGAAAATTCACATGTGGGTCATGATGTCACATTTGAATGGGTGAAATCACAGGTGGACCATGATGTCATGTGTGCATGAGTAAAATCACGAAATTTGGGGTTGAAGAAGATGTTCATGAAAAACGGATGTCTGGCAGGACTCGGGACTCTCGCAAGTTTATACGAAGTCTTGGGCTTTGTGTGGTAGTAACAGACGTAAACCTGACTGAGCTTGGGAATGTAACAATTATTGCAACAATAAATTTAAAATATGTGCATATCTTAGAAATAATTACCTATCTCACGTTCAATTGTATTTAGTTAGATGTAGAAATTTTCACCTAATGTACTGATGCCAGAAAATAAAAGTTTCAATTTCTTATTTTCAAAAATTTTACAAAATAACAACTTTATTGGTGTGACATATTTATAAATTAAAATTTTCTATTTGTTGAGATATGAAATATCTTTGAATGCCATCATATTTTGTGTTTTCACTATTGCGCAAACGAAGTCACGTTAGACAGCTAGCATTTTATATACTTATTAGTTTATATAAATTTATATTAGAAAAATTTGTATATTTTTTATCTTCTCCTTTTATATCCCGCAAGTACAGAGTGTCGTGACACTAGGTAAATTCTGTCTAACCTGACAGAATTTACCTAGTGTCAAGACACTCTGTAATTCGTTTTCCACGGAATTTGACACTTTGCGTGTTGCATGGTGGACTTCAACGTCGCACTCTGCCTTACCAGAGCGAGGAAGTGAAAGTAATTTTAAATAATTGGTTATCCACTCTCCCGAGTGGGGATCGAACCCACAACCGAAAATTAAAAAAAAATACATATTATTGTAATCAAAATATTGTAGTAATCTTATATTTACCAATGTGTTTGTGTTACACACATAGTCATAGTCTGAATTTAAATAATCTTAATACTTTTGCGCATATAAAGTGACACACACGTTGCTAAGGTAACGCGTACTTTACCCCTAGTGTAGACAAAAATACAATTACCTGCTGTATACCCCACTAAGGGCGGTGGAACTCTCAGTGTCTTAAGATTAGTTTCTCCGTCCAAATTAGCCGTAGTGACGTAGCACTTGCCCTTCTCACCGGCGGAGCACAGCAACACTAAGTCCGCTGGTACTTCTCTACCACGTTTCACCCGTACCAATGTTCCCGGAGCGATTGAGGAGTTACGGACTTCTTTTATCACACCTTTGTGGACTATTTCCACTGAGAAAAATAAATATAACTTTAGTTGACACTTTTGGTCTCCTTTTGCGACTCAATACTTTGGGCGGATCAGTCGACAGTGTCTTGACTCTGGTTATCCGACTATTCGGGATAAAGCGTTAAACTATATTATTTGTTCATTCAAATTTAGAAAATAAAATGTCATTATTGTATTTGAATCTGTGAATTTTAGGATTCGACTAAATCCTTTAAAGAGTCTATCATTGAGATATGTATTAAAAATTTTGCTTTAAAAGTTTAAACAAAAGCTATTAAGATTAATGATTTTGGTTTATATATAACTCAGTATAAAGAAAAATAATACAGGTTTGGAAAATAATTTGATTTTATACTAATTTTATTTTATTTTGTTTTTATTGAATATTATTCAATATTGTTACAGATTTATCAATATAGAATCGTTGCCATCAAACTCTCCCATCAAGACTTACTTGAGTCAAGTTTCATCTGACATAATTTACTGAATAATCAGTAAAGGTTAGCGACATCGAATCTTAAGTTATTATATGAGAATTGGCGGAATCTAACGCCGCACTATGTCCAAACTATATTGGCTGAAACCATAAAACCTTATTGAATACACTCTGATATTATCTAATTTCGTCACAATTACATCAGTAATATATTACAAGCGAAATTATATCTTTGGGAAACACGAGCCACTCCACAGTTTTTACCTTTTATTAGATTCCAAAACAATTTTATCTTTACAATAAAGATCGCCTGATTTCGATTATTCTACGTGACAGATATAAACGCTTATAGATATTAGTCTACGAGGTATTTTTTTTGGAATGATAATAGTATCTTGAGTATTGATTTATAGCCTTCAAGTGTTTCTATAACCGGTATTCAACAGAAGCTGTGGATATTTTTTAACTTTACGCTTTTGTCTCGCACCCTACTAGGGTAAACAGGAATAACCTAGTGTCAAGACACTCCGTACTCCGATTTCCACAGAATTTGACACATTTCATGTTAAGCGGCGTAACTCAATGCAGCGCTGTCTTGCCAGAGCGAAGAACTAACAATAAATTTAAAAAGTAACCATTCCTCTGTATCGAAATTGAACCCACAATCAATCGCGCTTACAATCAGACTTTAGCTGGAGTTAGAGTTTTAAGTCTTTGGTATCAATCCACCTATGACTTAGCCCTGCGTACACCGGGATCAACTCTGTCTTATATAAATTATAATAATAATTAATAATTAATGAATTTAAGTTGGTAAGTTAGTGCATGTTCTGCTACCTAACTAATACAATACTTAATGCAACCTCCAGTTTTTTATTTATGTTAAATATATCACAGAGTCAAAGGCTTGCTTGTTTTGATGATTTGAGTGATATATGATAGTGTGTTTGTACAAATCATAAAATTCGTGGCTACATATATATATATATATAAATATATATATATATATATATATATATATATATATATATATATATATATATATATATATATATATTCGGCAAGCATCGTCTTTACAGATAGGGCCAAAAACATTAATAGGCCGGTCGTGGTGCAGTGGGTCAGCGTCTGACTGAAAACGCGATCACTTGTGGGTTCGATTCCCACTCGGGGAAATGATTATAATTAAATTATTTTCATTTCCTCGCTCTGGTAAGACAACAGCGTGCGTCGAGTTTCGCCACTCAACACGCAATTTCTAGAATTCAGCGGAAAGCGGAGTACGGAGTGTCTTGACACTAGGTACTTCCTGTCTACCCTGATACGCAGGATAAATGCGTAAGACAAAGAAAAAGACATTAAAGTTGTTAAGTTCAGATCGAAGCGGAGGAGTTTATAAAAAAATATATTTTAATTATAAAATGATTATTTAATTAACAAACGGCTCCTTAAGCATTCACTGCAAACAGACTGATTCTTAATATTAATTTTATGTATTACCACAATTGTATTGGACCATCCAAAGGCAAGTATTGCCTTTGTTCTTATTCTTAGAATATAATGCGATAATTAACGAAAGGTGCCGACTTAGCAGCTGGGACGACGTAACTGTATACTAAACAAGGTTATTTTTGTGTATATTTTATATGATTGCCAGAGACCTTTTGAAATCCGTGTTTTTTTTTTGAGTTTTTTTTACCTTACCTTCAAACATTGCCTGAGAGTCTGAGATACAATTACAAAGTATTTTTTTTAAACTGGTAAATTGAGGGTGACTTTTTTGCTAGAAAAGAATATTTCGCATATGTATGCTACAAAATATGAATTTCAGTGTTCTTCTTATTGTTTCTTTATGTTGTGTGCAATAAAGAGTAATAAATAAATAAAATAAATAAAATTATTTTCAAACGTTCATGTATTAAACTCAGCGGGATTCGAATCCGCGCCCCTAGGAAATACTCCAAGCGGTCAATTAAAGAATGATAATTTGGTCGTCGAAGAATAAAAAAGATATCCTACATATATGCTAACAATGAAAATAAGCTGTAGATAAAGGGTATGAGAATTTCGAAGTAGCTCTTTAAAAGCGTTTTACTTTAATTCAAACTGTCTATGTAGTAATAGTATTAATATATTTAGAAATATCAATATAAAAAAAATGTTAATAAAATAAATTATTAGAGTTGCAAGGATAACAAAGTAACCATTAAGAGCAAAATGGGAAGATGTCATAACTATGCTTAGTTGAGAATCAACCAAAAAAACCCACCTGAACTGGACAAACAAATAACATACACGTTTCTAAGGCAACTTTAATATGATATGTCCTTATATACAAGCGGTCGTGGCGCAGTGGGACAGGGTCTGACTGTGAACACGATCGGTTGTGGGTTTGATTACCACTCGGGGGAGTGATTATATTTAAATTATTTTTACTTTCCGTTCTGGTAAGACAAAATGCGGCATTGAATTCCGCCACTCAACACGCACTGTCTCGAATTTTTAATCAGTTGGAATGTTTAAATCAGTTAAGCCATTCCCGAGATTAACGCGCACAAACGCTCAGACGAACAAACATACAGACATAAAGAGAAACATATAAAAATCATACTTTTGGTTTCTGTTACATTTATAAATGGTGACAATATAAATTTTTCTCATACATATATATATATATATATATATATATATATATATATATATATATATATATATAGACAATGATAATAGTATTTTTATTATATGTATATATAATGTGATTATATCTTTCAAGCAAGCTAATACCAATAGCATGTCTGATTAAAAATGTTATTTCACATTTCATATCGTTTTGGACATAGTGAAATAAAATAGTAAACGTACTTAGTCATATTTTGATAATACTTTAGTGCTAGAGACTTAATTTTTTTTTATAATAAACGTAAAAAAGCTTTTTTTTTATTTTGACTTTATTTTTTTTTTAATTTCAGTGTTTACTGAAATCAAACACAAAAATTGATCACCTAGCACTAAAAGTGCTATTCAAGTAATTAATTTCTCAACGTTCAATGCGACTATACTAGCTCCTTCTATGTAATTTATTATTTTAATTATAAATATGTGAATAAAACTTTAAAATAATATAAAATATTCTAAATTTACTTACCGATTTGATTGTTAACTTTATTATCAGCTTTATGCCGAAGCCAGTCCTCATAGCCCTGCTTCACCGCCGTAACTAACACCATGAAACTTAAAGGCGCTATACTCGTGAAGGGTGATACGGGACTATCTGTTAAATAAATATCATAATAATATTTTATTTTATTATTATTATTATAGTTAACGCTTTTATCTCGTATTGTTATGCGACCTCGCATTGTCTCGCATTGTTATACCCTGTTGGGTAGACAGGAAGTACCTAATCTCAAGACACTCCGTATTCCGCCGAATGCGAGAGAGCGTGTTAAATAATAATAAAAATAATAATAAAATAATTATTTAAATATAATCATTCCCCCGAGCGGTACTTGAACCCAGAACCGGTCACGTTTACAGTCAAACCTTGTCTCACTCCGCCACGACTGGACTCATTTGTGATTCTCTTCGTTTTAGTGCAATTTACGATCCGTGGCATATTATTCAGTCCTATTTTACGTCATACCGACTATGAAACCTATAATTTCTTTTAAATTATCTTCTCTCAGTATTCACCTATGGCTTCTAAATAAACTACACGATAGTTTACTATTTTTAAAGTTATATTTCACACTTAGGATACATAAATAAGTTGTAACAAACGTATAAGAATTTCGACGCAGCCGGTACTTTCTTCAAAAATGCCACAGCCGTTTTTTCAAAAATGTTTTCGAATCCTAAGTGTGGAAAAACACTTTAAAAATAGTATTATTAAAATAAAATAGCAATCCCTCTTGTGAAACGATTGTTTCTTAATAATCTTAAAGTAGCAGAAATTTGTAAAAATCTCTATACAGTGATGCTAACAACATAAATAAGTTGTAACAAACGTATAAGAATTTCGACGCAGCCGGTGGTAGAACGTATGGCTTGGCGATCAGAGCGCTTGGACGGTATCCAAGAGGCGCGGGTTCGAATCCCGCTGTGTTCAATTTTTTATACGTTTTGTATCGTTAAATAGGGCTATACGAAACGAAGGGAAAGCGAACCCACATATAAAGAGGTCTTGAGAGATTACTGTCAGACATAGTCACACTATGCCATTATAGCAATAATTAAGTATATTATACTAGTTATTTTCAGGTCACTTGTGACACAGCGTGACAGTGGCCGACTGTAAACGCGATCGTTTGTGGGTTCGATTCCAACTCGGAAGTGATTATATTTGAAAAAATTGTCACTTCCTCACTCTGGTAAGACAAAGAGTTCCACCACTCAACACGCGAAAGCGAAGTACGGAGTGTCTTAACACTAGGTACTTTGTGCCAACCCCGGTAAGTAGGATAACAGCGTGAATCTAAATATATATATATATGCTAACATTATATATATTTTATATAGTATAATATCCAACATTGCATTGTTAAGCTTTTAATTATTTGTAATTAATATTTATTACTTACATAATATAAATGACGTATATGATACAAATGATGTGAGTTTATTTATTTTAAACTAAATTCAATTTTAAAAATGCTTATCACGTAGTTTCTATACAATTATAAAAAACATCTTTTTTAAAGATATAATCTGTGTTCTTTTATCTAAATTATATAATCTCTATTTTAATCTAACGTTTTTTATCTTTTGTTGTGATTTTTAATTTAACGATTTTGATTTAACATTAAAATTTTTATAAGTGATGAATCAAATATTGATAGGCGTAAAAAGGGAAAACCTTGTGACATCATTTATATTTTATATTTTACATATTGATCGGACCGTGGCGCAGGGTGACAACGTCCGACTGTTAACACTACCGGTTATGGGTTCTATCCCCACTCGGGGGAGTTAACTTAACCTTAATTATATTTAAATTATTTTCACTTCCTCGCTCTGGTAAAACAAAGTGCGGCGTTGAGATTCACCACTCAACACGCAATATCTCGAATTCGGTGGAAGTTGAAGTACAGATTGTCTTGACATTAGGTACTTTCTGTCTACTCTGCTATGCGGGATAAAAAGCGTGAAACTAAAAATAAGAAAAAATAAAAAAAAATATATATTTATCGTTATTTATTGTATGAAACATCGCATTTTCAAGTTTTCTAGATAGTAATATTTGTTTTCTGAAGGCGTGTATTATTAACAATGACTGTTTTACTACGAAATAAGGGACTCGAGTATGAATAGGATGTAGATTAATATATATATATATATATATATATATATATATATATATATATGCTTTACAGTGTACGCGGCCTTAGTCAGCCCCATTAGGTTAATATAAATATTTTTTTATTGACACAGGTTTTTGTCTTATTAAATCGTTTACTCTTATGACGTTAAATGCACTATTAATTATTGTTTATTATGATTTATAAAAGTTAAAAATATTATAGGAAGATTATTATAAAAAAACAATTAACATTATTTAAATAAAAAATGCAATAAATTCAGATTTGCCTACTTTTCGATTTTTTTCGAAGGATCTTTAAGATTATGATACCAAGAATAAATATTTTTTTTAGGTAAGTTAATGAACAAATTAAATAAAGCAAGCAATCAATACCCAATACCAACTTACCTATAACGACTGCAATAACAGTTACAATTAAAAAATAGAAGTTGACAACTCTCCGGAACTGCTCACTCAAGTTCTTGGGTATGAACATGAGGAGTGTGTATTTGGATGTTTTTATTTTGTTATGTTTCCTCTTGCCGCCCTCCTCCTCCGCGCCTACGTCTATCAGCCGCGTATGCGAGGTTGCTGATACCTTGTTGGACTGAGAATAATAAATATATGTTATTAATATGTAAATTTTAAAAAAATGGCCATATCGTGGTATTGTACAATAATAATCGAAAAATCGTGGCAATTTCGTTAAAATTTCGGCAAAGTAAAACTTTTTGTAAATTATAGGCTTAAGCATTTACTTTATTTGTTTTTTTTAGCGTCACGCTTTCATCCCGCATAGCAGGGTAGACAGAAACTACCTAATGCCAAGACACTTCGTACTTCACTTTCCATCGAATTTGAGACATTGTATGTTGAGCGGCGGAACTCAACGCCGCACTTTGTCATACCAGAGCACGGAAATAAAAATAATTTAAATATAATCACTGTCACACGAATGGGGATCGAACCCACAACCGATCGCGGTTGCAGTCAGACGTTGCGCCACTGCGCCACGATTTCCTCGATAAAATGTAATAAACCAATAGAAATGCAATAATAAAATGTATTATAATAAACAAAATACACACTACTGTGTGTTCGTCACACTCTTTCGTATAAAGTGACATACACGTTGCTATGGCGACGCGAACTTTACGTCAACGATTCTACTGGTATAAATGCGCCATTTAGATAATTATTTGATTATTGTATGACTCACAAAGTTTTGTAATGTCAAATTTTTATAATACATTATTTTTACTCTTATCATTATTAAAGATTTATTAAAAATTGTTGATATTTTTAAAACTAATCTTTAAAATGGCGATGTTTTTATTTATCAAGATAAAAAAATCTTTTATAATATTTTTAAAATGGGTTATATTTACGTTAAGTACTTTAAAGTAGCTATCGATTATTTTATCGGCTCTTTAACTAAAATTATAGCGTGAAAATAAATTACGTATCAGTACTAATTCCACTTCTTTAACTGCGTCTTTAGGCCTAACCAGGCAATTTACTTGAATTATGGGATATTTTTTTAGCTGCAAGCTATGTGGGGCAGCCGTATATGATAAGGTAGGCAAAGAAAAGTAAGACTAGATTATATACTAAATATTTTACAGAAAGAAATTTTTCACTCCTTTTATCTTGTACAGCCGGTTAGACAGAAAGTACCTAGTATATAGGTACTTCATACTCCGAGTGGCGGAATTCAACGCCGCGCTTTAATTAATAAGAGTAAGGAATGAAAATAAATAAATAACGTATATTCGCGAAGTCCAGGACTGAGTGGTTTTACGAAATTTCTGACACCCTCTTTGTCGTAGATGCTAATTCTATGTAGCACAGTCGTAGATGCTCTACGAAAATCTTGGCCTTTGCAAGAGGACACAATGTAAATATAAGTAATATATATAATATTAAATATAATGTTTCGTGCGATAGCCGAGTCAATTTATTAATTTAAAACAAAAACGATTTTCAATAGATACTGTTAGGGCAACTATAGGATGTTTAAGCCTGAATGGCCCTTGAGTAGGCATTGAAAAAATTAATAACAAATTTTATTTTTCCAACTTTTGACGATAGAAAACCTGCATTTCGAGATTTTGTTTATTCCACAAAAATTGTTTTCTTTTAACATTTACCAGTTACATTAAACATTGATCCGATAATACCGCATCATTCTTCACACTTTGAGCGTGTGAAGAAGAGTGTGATACCAAGGTGAAAACTTTTTACCATACTTATGCTACTACATAAGTACTGACATAACAATCGATACAATATACGTTGGTAAGTATATTCGTGTGTAGCCGTTAATTAAAACCGGTAGATGGACGTGTATTGAATTGTTGTTGCGTTAAAATACTTAGATCGTACTAGATCTAAGTATTTTTTATATAAAAAAATGACACGTGATGATAAGTAGCCAGCTTCACCCATAGATATCTACAACATTAGAGTTGCTGGCATTGCCGGCCTTGAAATGGAAGTGAAAGCAGATAGTATAGTGGCCTCGGCAGCCAGATCTGAGGGAAAAGATGGATGCGAAAAGCTAGCTGACATGGTATTGAATCCGAAAACGTCATCAGATATTTGGTGGATCATTTGTGCCATGATATACTACCAAATTACTAGGCTACCCGTCTCTTAAGGAACGCTACCCAACAGCGGAGAGGAATTATATACTACCCCGTCCCTTCACGGGGAAAAATAAAAAGGAACATTTAATTGTTAACATATTATGATATCAATGAGCCGCGGCATGCGGTATCGATACATCTGACAATACATGCATGGTTGTCTGTTCTCCGATCTCCGCTCAGTTAAATCGTAAGATAAAGCGCGGCCTTAGTACCACCACTTATTATTTTTTTTAACAAGGTTTGCTAGTGTAGTATCAACTTCAAAGTGGTAATTTTAAAAGAAACATGTCCCATAATCAGTAATGCATAATCATTTGAAAGCTAACACGACATGCATTGTATCAGGTTGCACACTTTAAGCGTTTTATATTATATATATGAAATACCAAAGAAAAATAAAATGAACAATAAAGCAACAATTAGTTCCTAATAATATTTCATAACAAAATACTTGCAAAAAAAATAACTATTCATTGCAACAACGCTTGCAACAAAAATAATTATTCATTATTAGAATTTGATATATTATTGTTGATTTATTACATGATTCAATATTGATTTTTTTTTTTCGAATGTGTAGTATGCTGTTGGCCCTACCGGCCTTGACAGCGTCACCGGATTTTGGGGGAGGCCGAGCTAGAGGAGCTCTGACCTTGGCGTGGAGACCTCGCGCGAGGAAACCATCAACTTAGAACACGGTGTCACAAGGGCGCCTCCTGTGAGGCACGAACCTCGGCTTGTGTACACCGTTTGTAGTGGGGGACTTGCCTGTCCGGAACTGGCCTATTGACATCGGGCGGGATTCAATATTGAACGTATGAATACATTGAGTGAATCTATGTTTATATCAACTGAATTACATTTTTTTGTTACACAACTTACAAAGGCGATGAATATTTGTATAGGCTCCAAATACCGGTTTTTTTTAGGGAATGTTAAGAGAAACATATTTTCTTAGACATCGATACGATGTTCTATAATTTATCTTCCGTAGTAAATTTGGTCAATCTATTCTATAAAAATTTTTATACGTTTTTTCAAAGATGTTTTCTAATCCTAAGTGTGGAATAACACTTTAAAAATAGTAAATATTAAAATAAAATAGCAATCTCTTGTTAAACGATTATTTCTTAATAATCTTTAAGTAGTAGAAATTTGTAAAAATCTCTCTACAGAGATGCTAACAAAATAAATAAGTTGTAACAAAACGTATAAGAATTTCGACGCAGCTGGTAGTAGAACGCTTGGCTTAGCGGTCAGAGCGCTTGGACGGTATCCAAGAGGCGCGGGTTCGAATCCCGCTGCGTTCAAAATTTTTATACGTTTTTTCGAAGACTGAAATTGAATTGAATTGAATTCGATATTGATTAAGTGATCAACTGTAGTTTAGTCAGAAGTATTATTACAGCTTCTTTAATATAAATAAAAATAAAATAATATAAAAATAAGTAAAATAAGCCTTCACCGCCACCTATAAAATTTACATCATAAAAACCTCCACTGCGCTGGTCATCTCTTTAATGCCATCATCGCAATGATTCATATATTTGCCTCGACTTCTCTTTTCCCTTTGAAGATACCATTCAGTAATTAATTTAGTCCTTTTCTGTATTTATCTATTAACATATATCCCGTCCATCTCCACTTTAATGTCCTATTTATTATCATAGCCTCGTTAAATTTGGTTTTCCTTTAATTGTCCCTGAATTTCACTCTAACTTTTACTTTAAAACAAATTACACTTCTTACGATACCGTTTTGACACACAATTTTTGAAGATTTTTTTCAGCCAACGTCTATGTTTTGGTAGCCGTAGATTAAGAGAAGCGAATAATATATATTGTATACTTTTGTTTATTCTTTCATATTCACATCTATATTTCTTCTAATTTCACTGAGGGTCTAAAATATTTTCCATATGTTCCCTATTTTACTATGAATTTCTTTGTAATATGGTGTATTCAATATATAATAGTAGTACGTTAAATAAAACGCAAATACTAAAAGCTTTAAATGAAGCTATTTTAAACGGATTAATCGTGTATATTTTGGTATGTGAAAATACCTTCTTGGAAACCTGACGTTACCCGTGCTTCTCCAAGCAGGCCATCGAGGATATCCACCACCCCTGACTCCGCAACGTCATTTGCAGGGTCACCGCTGACGGAGTAATAGAAGATTCAGGTTCCTGATTCTTCGCTTTTGGTTGAGAGGGAACACTGTAAAGATTTAGTGGATATGGCCGGTCCAAGCCGGTGCAGAGTACCTAATATCCTTATCGCTTCCTCCCATCCCATCCTGTGACGTTTTCCTCACAGTAAGTTAAAAATTTGTTTATAAATTTAAAATAAGGTATGGGCTCAGCTGCAGTACCAAATGAGGGTCAGATTCTCCGTACTTTGCATTGGTGTGTGGTACATAAGCAGAATCTTTCATCTTGTCAAAGTTTTTGCATTGAACGCAAATAAGTCTTAAAGAGCAACCAAAGGGATAGAACAGCAGACGAAGTACATTTTATATGATAACTCGCAGTACCCCCCACTTCGTACGTGTAGAAGTTAATATATCTGGATTTTATAATTCTAAAATAAAATAACCTAATTTACTTATTATTACATCAGCTATCTACCACTGAAAGTCTTGTTAAAATCGGTCCGAGAGATTAGCAGATACAAACAGATAGACTAATAAAAAATGTAAAAAAAATAAAAAATTAAATATGTATGCATACATACGGACACTATAATTTTTTTATAGATGATTTTTAAAGCTAGTATTTATTATTATTATTAACACTTTACGGGCACAGGTTCATACATTTCGTTATATTGATTCTTTTCTATTACTATTTTTTCTGATACAATTTAAGGTGCTTATAAGAGCTTATAAGTCTCATAAAGACCCTAGTGTCTACATATGTGTTGCCTGAAAAATGTCAAGGATTTATATTTAGTTGCGTTAAAAGCCAGTGTTAAGTCTTTCTTGTCGACCCTTCGAATGTGTAACCAATACATGTTGAATTGCAGACATATTGAACACTACAGTAAGTCACAGAGTTCCTGTTGGTTGAGAATATAAAAAACTGTTGAGTCGAATTTTCCACGTACATCTACAGATAAAATATGTTATTTACGTCGAAAGAAAAAACTTTAAATTTGAAAACTTTATCATATTGTTACGATTATTTCCTTATCGATCCACTCAATATAATTTATACCTAATCTTATTCAAACAGTAGCAGCGACGAATTAATATCAAGATGAGTGAGAGAAGAGAGTTTGTGCGTTTGATTCTCAATTAACATTAAACCAAAACATAATTGCATTATGGCGCAGTGGAAATGTGTCAGATTATAAAAGATCGTTACGAATACAAATCTCATCAATAATGATTTGTACATATATTTATAATATACTGCTAAGTGTTTTATATATGAAACAGAATATCAAGATGTGTGGACGATTAAAATAGCTAACGATAATAAAACTAACTAAAATAGATTATAGGCATATAAGTTATACAAGAATATAAAAAATAACAAATATGTTTGCACTATAAAGTATATATGATGCAACATTCTAGATTTATATTTGGTACAATCAAAGGCCGTCATGGCACGGCATGTCTATACAAGCAATAATTTTGGGTTCCATCTTCATTCAGTGCAAATATTATAATATTTACATTTCCCCACTTTCGTTAGGCTCAAAGGAGTATAAATTAGTATGAAAATGGGTAGCGGGTTAATAGTTTTCCTTATACTGCTAATATCTTTAGAAATTATCACCAATCAAAACTAGATCATCATTTGTCTATCTAAAGTCATCTCTAGAATCCAGACGGAAACCAAAATAACAATCAAAAGTTTCAAATAAAATTTGTTAGTGTTAAACTATAGTTACAGTGTTTTTCATAGTGTTAAACTATAGATACTAAGATTTTAGTTACCCTCATGTGTGGATCCTGATTAGTCTTCAATGAAACGCGTCATCGTGGCGTTGTACACTGCGAATTAGAATGTAGGCTCGGCCAATGTCAAATGAAAACCTTATCGTGGGATACTTTACATCTGACATTCGCAAATGAACATTTTCCCTCGACTTAATAGCCTGAACATAACATATGCTATAATTTATTAACCGCATGTGGTTTCTGGAGGTAATGCATTGTGCTTTTTTTTTGTATTCAACGCTGCGCAAGAAAAAATTATAACGCCATTTAGATTTTTCTTTTTGTCTATTTTGCTTGAAATTTTATTGTATCCGATGACAATGTCTATAAAAAAACCCCTGATGATCTAAACCTGATGACGATACGATGTGTCAAACGTCAACTTCCTTCTGCTAAACGATTGTATACGATTGTAGTGTATTGATAACATATTGGAAAAACCGCGTATAAAATAAGAGACTATACCTATCTATTTGTTACATGCATAGCATGTATATGTGTGTGTGTGTATATATATATATATATATATATATATATATATATATATATATATATATATATATATATATATATATATATATAACTATATATACAGATATACCATTTTTAAATAATTCCAAATGTTAACAACACCCGTGAATAGGTGAAAAACCCATTGTTCTTCATAAGACTGATAAAAATTAATGATAAAGCGTACATTTTTTTTCAAGCGTTTTTTTACTCTCTACAGTAGTCTGAAAAAGGAAAAAATATAGTGAAAATGTAAACTGCAGGAAGGACATAAAAAACGTGAGTAGTAGAAAGGCACTTATGGAGAGATTATTGACTATTGCCGAGGCGAAAGAATTGTGCAGGTAGCTGTGGCGTTTGGCATTACATTTTTTTTTACTACCCCGCCAGGGTTAAAACTTGAAGTTAAAAACACTATAACTCTTAAAAAAAAACATTAAATAAATCATATTTTTGAAAAACTTTTTATAGTTTTCAATGCAATAAATTAAACTTAAAAAAAAATATTTTTATAATCTGCATTAAAATACCTATTAAAATACCTTCCATGTCATAATTTCAAATCGATATGGATAATCAAAGGCCAACGCGAGCTTTGTTTGCAAACTTAGTTACACAATGGCTAATACAACAATGTTAAAAACACAGACATCGCCTCATCATAAATGGCAATATGATTGCTATATAATTTTATAGGTTTATACAGTCATTAACTTTACAACTGGCCGAGTGCTTTTCATTAATCCGTGTGTTTATACTCATTGTTAGACACAATCTTTAGTGTTTTATCATTTTCTAGATTATATTTAGTGTATTGTTAGTTTATTAATACGTAGAGAGGACTTGAGGTAGTATTCATATTGTTTAAAATTTTCTATATCATTGTGAATTCAATACATTCCTTCGACATCAAGCTTTGCGTTCCTCCGTTGATCGAAATAAATTACACTTTTTTTTAGCTTCACGCTTTTATTCTGTATAGCAGAGTAGACATTGCGTGTCCAGTAATGGAACTCAACGCCGCACTTTGTCTTACCAAAGCGAGAAAGTGAAAACAATTTCAATATAATCACTCTTTCAAATGGAAATCGAACCCACAACCGATTGCGTTTACAGTCTGATGCTGTCCCACTATACCCCGGCCACAACACTTACACTTTTGTATTTATTAATTTATTCAGGTTATTTTTAATTTTATGAACGATAAAATTATTTAATGTAGAAAAATATCTATTAACAATACCTTTTTATAAAATATTTATTTTTACAATACCCATTCAAAAATATTTGAACTTTATTTTATTATTAAAAATATTTCTTTTGCAAAAGGCATATCACTTGATTATTTATAAATAGACATAGGCACATAAAGTTACTAATTACGTAGGGAAGCGAACACGTGCGATACAGAATTAATTATAGAGTTAAACTTTTTAATTTTTATATAACGATTCACACATTAAAACAATGGTTTACATTAATGTACTTTTATCGAAAAGGGTCGTAAATATACGTTTTAAGATAGAATTGTACAAAGAAATTGAATTTTGAGACCATCGTTGGTAAATGAGAAAGCGTCAAAGCGACAGGGTTGTAATTTTTTTTTTCTCGATTTTGGGCGAAACGCAGTCAACGGAGTGTCTTGACACTAGGTTATCTCTGAATACTCTGCTGTGCGCGGTAAAACGTGAAGATTAATAATATATATAGACTAAAACGTTTAAACTAAAAATTACTATATAAAATAAAATAAAATGATTGACAGTTTCAGTTTTATTTTTTTAATAGTTATTTTTTATTTCTTTTTGAGTTACATTCTTAATAAACCTACTTGTGTAAACATGGCAAATTCTGCCAAGTGACCGAACCACGTTTACGTTACGAACCACGAGAACTTAACGAGAATGGAAGTATCCGGAACACGTAGGTTCAAATTCAATATAAAAACAACAAAAAATACTTATTAATTATTAAAAACACGCCATTCTCCAAGTTCCAGTACTAGTGCGAAAAATCAACATATTCACAATCTTAGATATGCAAATGATATATTAAAATAATATTAATAAAAATTATCTTTCACGGAAATATTGAAAACTATATACATATATAAATGAGCTGTTCACTTACTTTCCACCCACACCACACAAAAACGCATAGCGAGGCGAGGCAGTCGCTGAGACGTCCAAAGAAATTTTTCACAATAGAACCACACTCTCTCATTATAAATTCATCTGTTTAAACAATACACGGCACAACACTACACTATATTGTTACAGAAAGCGCGAATATCAAAATGTACCTATAAGCTGTAACATCGTTACTATCTTATCACCTCAATACGATATCAATAAAACGCCACGAATCAACTGATTGTATCGGGCCTAGACCTTCCATATTTTTTTTCTCTATTTTTCAACAATAATACAATGTTTGTTTGGATAACGATTTGAATATGTGTTTCAACCTTCCTTGTTTTAGGAAATTCCTTCCTTGCATTCAAGGCACCTTTCTGTCAAAATAACAGAGAAAGCAATTTAAAAATAATATTTATCCCTGCCACCTTTGACTTTCAAAATTTTAAAAATACTAACCGACTTCCATGTATGTACGCCAACCTAGCTATACCTAAGTACCTACCTACCTATACTAAATCTTCAATCTTAAAAGTAAAAGCAGTTAATATAACATGTCTACTTGTCTATACTTAAAGGAAGAATTTCCTTACAGTACCTGGAACATGCAACCTCTGTCGGTCCCGTTACATCTACACTGGTGTAGATGTAACGGGACCGTTCAAAATGTGCATTAAGGGGAGGTTTCTACGAGGCGCGGGATTCCAGCCTGCTCCTGGTGGACCGTCCAAACGCTTCTGCTAAGCCATCCGGCTGCGTCGCAATTCCCTTACACTTAAAATTTATGAAAAAAACCATATAAAATTTAAACGCGGGATTCGAACCCGCGCGTCTTGGAAATCGTCCCTTACACTTGTTACAGTTTATTTTTGTTGCTAACATCTCTATGTTAAAATTCCGCTAGAATTAATTATTATAAGTTTTTTAAAATGTTTACAGATCCCAATAGTGTGGAATAAGACTTTAAAACTATTAAAATAAAAAAAATATAGACAGAAATGACTAAGTAGTAATGTAAAGACAGTACCTAAGTAAAGAACTCATTACGTATATTTCCGTTAACAAATCCACTACAATTGAGCAAACATTAGATAAAACACCGCTAACTAATAGATTATGAATTAAACGCACAATAAACTTCTAATATCCGCAACTACAATCAGACAAACCTTAAATCATTGATAATTTTATATTAATTATTCTTCGTCATATAATATATTTTTTAATAATGATCTACAGTGCGATAGCGTACTAGCTTCTGAGTAAGAACTGCGTTACAGAACACAGACTTGAAAAAACGTATAAAATTTTTTTGAACGTAGTGGGATTTGAACCTGCACCTCTTGGATACCGTCCAAGCGCTCTGACGGCTAAGTCAAGCGTTCTACCACCAGCTGCGTCGAAATTTTTATACGTTTGTTACAACAAATGTTCTTAGCATCTCTGTAGAGAGAATTTTACTTTCTTCTACTTAAAGATTATTAAGAAATAATCGTTTAACAAGAGAGATTGCTATTTTATTTTAATATTTACTATTTTTAAAGTGTTATCCCACACTTAGGATTAGAAAACATTTTTGAAAAAACGTATAAAAATTTTAATACTTTACATAAGTTTTTTATTATTATTAGCTTAACGATTCAAGCCATATAGCAGGGTAGTCAGAGACAACCTAGTGTAAAGACACTCCATTGACTGCCTTCTGACTTAAATTGATTTTGCGTATTGAGTCATCCAACGCCGCGCATTATCTTACCAGATTATCATTGCCCCGATGTTTTCCCACAACACCACGATGGTCTCTCATAACATAAAAAACTAACACGGTAAGCTGAACACCTAGGCGACGAGCTTCGACAGGTGAAGGGTGCCCTTCATCAGAACAAGCTGCCAGTTCCCCGCCAGCGTTGTATGAAGACTAACAAGCCACCCACAGTGGAGAGACAGCCAGCACTTCTACCGTTTGTAAAGGATTACAGACAGGATTGGCAACATCTTAAGAAGAGCTTCTATTAAAACCATATTTAAGCCTAATAAAAAAGTGAGCCAATGCTTGAGACCCGTGAAATGTAATATTCCTTTGCAGTGTGCAGATGTGTATAAACTAGACTGTGACTGTGGCTTGTCATATATTGGCCAAACAAAAGAGGATCATCGGGGTTAGGGCGAAAGAACACATATCCGATGTCAAGAACGGGCGTGTATTGCAGTCAGCTGTGTGTGAACATACGATGAATAAGTCCAACCACTACATCAGGTTTGATAAGTCACATATCCTCGCTAGGGAAAGTATATATGTTCCTAGAATGATCCGCGAGATCATAGTTGGAAACTATCTACCACCTGGGACCCACTTATTAAAAATTTAAAGTCTCAAATCGACCACACCAGAGACAAAGATACAGTGAGCTCATTCTGCAAGAATCCAGGGCAGTACGCGAGGCAATTAAGAAACCGATGGCGGTAGTTTGATATGATTAATTTTTTGTATCAACTGATACACAAATGCCACCTCAGTCTACCTGTGACCATGGACTACTGTAAAGTGTTCAAAAATGTCAGGTGTCCAAAATGTATTTTCGAACACCAAAATATACGCGATTAATCCGGTTAAAATAGTTTCATTTAAAATTACAATTTGTTAAATAAATATAAAGTTATAACTAGTTTCATATAATACAAATGTGTAAGGAAACATTCAAATATCAATGATCACTTCCTATGGTCCAATGCCAATTGACTATCTTAATAATCATGTTGCCATGTCTTTACCACAACATGAATATTAATTTGTGGAACATATGATGAATATTAGTTAGGTCAAATACATTACCGTATTGAATAATATATATTTTTAATAATAAGATCTTTGATTTTTGCAATTTTCAAATATTTTAAATGAAACTGTTTTAAGCTTGTGAAATAGTTACATTTGAATTATATATATTTATTTTAATTTCCTCAAATACAATCGATGTACAGAGAATATAGACATAGTATGAAAGGAAAATAGATGTTTCTAGATTGTATAAATTTTTTTTAAAAAACTAGAACTCATACATAATATTATTAAGTTAAAGTTGTAGGAAAAGTTTGCATTTGGATTGTAGATGGATATATTTTTAAAATTGATTAATATTTAGAAAATTTTTTATTTTAACATAATCCATATTCTAGTGGCAATTTTAATTGTATCAAAGGTGTGATAATACCTAAAAATGTAATAATTATATTTCTTGTCCTCTCTTTAAAAGCTGATATCAGATCGGCTGTGTGGCATGGATGGATTATAAAGTATGGCCGATGCATCACTGGATGTTCCTGCTGTGTCACAATTGAATAAAAATCTTTCATGCTTATTCTGTAATAAACAAGTATTAAATTGTATATATTTTTAGAAGATATAGGTACTCAAAAGTTGAATCATTTAAAGTACTATAAATTATTATTATCTTTTATAATATTGATTTGTAATATTTAAGCTTACTTCATAAGTGAAATTTGTCGCACTTCTTCTAAATTTAATAATTTTCCTGTACAATCCCAAATATTAAAACTAAAAGATGGAACTCCATAGCTAAGATTAAAAAATATTATATATTCCGCTCTGTATAAGAAAATTTTATTATTTTCATCTCTATGGCTGACAAATTCTTCTTTTCTAACATAAGTATTTAATATTTCATTGTCATTTTCATGCAACGTCCAGCTGTCAAGAAATTTGTCTGAAAGTTTAATGAAATGTCTTGCTGCTGCAACAAACTCTTCAGGAGACAATCCTATAGGCATATCGGCGCTCATATTGATGAAATAAAATGTGTTTAAACAGCATGCAAACTTATTTTATAATATTTTATACATTGTGTATTACTCCAGGTATCAACTAATAATTTTTATAAATAAATTCTTGTAACAAGTTTATATATTTTATTTACTTTTTTAACTATTTAACTTCGAAGTAGAGCACCGATAACTTTATTTTGATTATATCAATGTGTTTTCGCGCAATATGTCATTTTTCAATATTCGGATGTTAACTGTGGTTAATCGATTTTATATCAAATAGAATTTATATCAGTTCCATTGTATTTAATTTTTAATTCGACCTTTTGCCGTTACATGCCCTGAAACGTATTTATTTTGTTATTTTATTATTATATAGTTATTTTGCTGCTGGTACGTATATTTACTAAAACATTTTTTTTAAGAATTACAAATTGTTTTATTCAGAAACTGCAAAGTACTATAATTATGTTGATAAATATATATTAATAAATAAATAAATAAAAAAATATAAAAAATAACTTTATAATAAAAAGTAACAATGAATTCAGATAATAATCATATGATGATATTAATCGTATATTATGTTTTTAGTAGAGATTTTTCTCTCGGTATAAGCTATAATTACCATATATCGTTTTAAACATCGTTCGAATTTCTACAATTATCACTCGTATTTAAGTAATTTATAGTAAAATATGCGTGAACTAGCAATATTTTGTAAACAATGTAATTATATTCAGTTAGAAAAACATTTAAAATCGATTATACAATTTAATCGATTTACGTAACAGAGAAATCACTTTGACAATTCTCTGATAGTACAAATATTTCATTACACTACATTTAAGACCGAAGTACTATGTAAAAGTAGACTTTAAATTTATATATCTACGGTTTAAATTGCTTTAATACTTAGCTTGTTTTATGCAATGTAGATATATAAAGTATCATCTATAGTCAATGTCATTGACCGTCGTGTTTTCACGTTGTACGGTTGTGTTCATCGGTTTTATTACTCGAAATAAATAACTTTTTCAAAAGCTTTTTGAATTTATAATTTTACTAAACATTTTATAACTACAACAATAAATATATAATACGAATATTAATTTTATTACGTTTCTGTGTTTAAGCACCGTTGGAAAACTTGTTTGAGGCAATTATTGTAAGTTAACTATATTATATTGAAAATTTAAATGACGTTCTAAGTATTTTAAACAATATTTGTTTTGTTGAATAACTTAATATATTTTATAAATGAAACGAATTTCGTCGAATAAATTATATTATGATTAATAACTCTTTAATAACTTACAATTATAATTCAAGTGTAAAAAGTAATTATTTGTATTAATAATAAATAATTTATAGAAAAAATGGATACTTTGAAGAAAAATTGGTTTTCTGAATCATGTGAAATGTGGCCAGGGAGTACATTTTCATTTGAAGTAAAAGAGGTACTATATCAAGAGAGATCTCAATATCAATATATTCAAGTGTTTGATACTTTGAGCCTGGGCAAAGTGCTTGTTTTGGATGGGATTATACAATGTACACAAAAAGATGAATTCTCTTATCAGGTAAATAATGAAAAAAAAATATTTAAGGACATGTCTTTAAGTGTCTAAGCATTCAACAATTGTGGTTGATCTTTGCTAAAATGAATTTTATGTTTTAATTTAATTAAATATGTCAAAAAAAACTTTTTACCTTGATAATGTTATAAACATATTGTTAATTACATATAATTTGAATAGAATAAACTAATTATACTATTGTTATATATACAACTAGCCTTGATATCTGAAATATATTATGATATATTTTAAAATTATTTATTTTAGGAGATGATATCTTTTCTTCCACTTTGTTGTCATAAAAATCCTGAAAAGGTACTAATAGTTGGCGGCGGAGATGGCGGAGTGGCAAGGGATGTGGCAAAACATCCTAAAGTTAAGGAAATTGTACAGGTAACATATATAATATATTTACATTAAATTACTTTTTAATTCCTTATTCTAGTGAGAAAATGTATGGCGTTGAATTTTGGCAAACAACAAGTAATATCTTGAAGGTAAAAAATACAAGTGTAATTCTTCAAAACTATTTATTTCATAATTTAAGCCATTTAGGTCTATCTTGGCATATTAGTGGAATGGGGTCTGACTGCAAACTTCGTTGGTTGTGGGTTTAATATCACCCAAGAGAATTATTTTATATTTAAATTTATTTCTCTGTTCTGGTAATAACAAAATGTGACTTACTTCTGCCACTCAAGTATTGGCATAAAATTGAGCTGAAATTGAAAACACTATATTTTTGCCTGTCCAACTATACAATACTAGAGAAACATAATACTAAACTATATCAAATTATTTCTCTTTTAAAGAAAAAACTTTAATAAATTAATTTATACTATTTTAATGTAAATAGGGAAAATGTTGCATAAAATTGCAAATGCATAGGAATTTGTAATGAATTCAATGTATTCTTGCATTTTTCCTTGATAAAAATATAAATAATGTATAAATATAAAAATATGTTAGTAGTGTTTACAAAAGAAGTGAAGCTTCTTTATGAAATTATTTCTCGAAAAATGATCGACTGTTAACAACTTTACAGGAACTGATTAAATAAAGATAAATTAGCTAAGTTTAAGTGTATTTTCGTGTATAGGATTTTTTATTGGTATTTTAGGATTTGTATAGGATTTTTGTGTATAGGATTTTGATCATTACAAAATAAATATGGCGCGTAATTGAAAAATATGACTAAGAAATAAAGATGGCGTGTAACAGATAAACGTCATTTTTTTAAACTACTATTATATAAAATTTCTTCCATCTGTCGATAAAAAAGAATGACTTTAAAGTTTTACTTCAAAAATAAAGTGGCACGAAATAAAAAAAACGTTAGTTTTCTAATCCCACAAATGTTTTCAACTTCAAGTGTTTAATAAACTTTAAAATTAGTAAAATATTAAAATGTTAGTTACAAATTTTTATTGCGTTAAAATTTCGATAAAGAAATTTCACATCATAAAGTAACATACTTATTTCTTTAAAGTCATATTGATTGTTTAATATGAATCAGAGTTAAGTAATTAAATGATAATTGCTTATCTTACACTATTAAGAAATTGTCAGCGAGAAACTAATTTTAATTCTTCATGAAACTTGAAATTAGCTCAATATTTTTTTAGCTTCACGTTTTTATTCCGCATAGCAGGGTTGATAGAAATTACCTAGTGTCACGATACTCCGTACTTCGCTTTTCACTGAATTAGGGGAATTGCGTGATGAGTGTTGGAACTCAACACCGCACTTTGTCTTAACAGACCAAGGAAATGAATATATTACTTTATTTAAATATAAACACTCTCCCGAGTGGGGATCGAACTCACAACCGATCACGTTTACAGTCAGACTCGGGCCACGACCAGCCTCAATTTTATGCGTGTATAAAATTATATTTTTTAAAATTATTATTTTCTTTTGATTTACATTTTATCTGCGTAGCTTTCCTTTGGATTTTGACACAGGTAAATAATGTTTCTTTTTGTTAAATATTCATTTTGTAAGAAAAAACTATTAATTAGAATATAACAAAATTAGAAATGCTTTTCACTGTTTTAGTTCATATTTTTATTTATCATTTAACTATAGTACATATGTTGATATAACTATTGGTCAATAATTACGGTTATTTCCTATCAATAATATTTTTTTATTTAGAATAAATTGATAGTAAGTATTTATGTTAGAAAAAAATAATAATAATTGAAAATATGGTTTTTATTTAGAAATGAATGTAAAGAGCTACAGGTTCAAATCCCGTTTCATAAAATGTCTAGATATGTAATGCCCGTAAGTTCGTTTGCGTGGACTATAATATCCTTGAACTTTTGGTAAATAATACATTTTAAATCAGTATAACTGTCTTGTTTATAAACCGATCGAAATAAAACAAATACTTAACATTGATATGAGGTTGTTATATTACAGTAGTTCAAACTGCATTTAAATACGTTTATCCGTTTCCGAGATTAGCGTGAACAAACAGAGAGATTAAAAATTAATGTCATTGTTCTGAAGCTCTATTCGATTAGAAATTATTTTTTCCCATATAATCTCCGTGTACAATTTATGATATTGTGTATGAGTATTTTTTTTAGATTGACTTTGATATTAAATTTCACTGAAACATATTTAATAATTTTGTTGTGAAAAATGATCGAGTGCGGCGTTGAGTTCCGCCACTCAACACGCATTGTCTCAAATTTATTTAAAGTATGGAGTGTTTTGACACTAGGTATGTACTTTCTGTCTACCCTGCTATGCGGGGTAAAAGCGTGAAGCTAACATAAAAAATTATCTATTCTATTCTATAAGTTAAATTCTAAAGTTAAATGTACTATTTACGTATTATTATCTTCAAGTAGTTTTAAATATAATTAAGAATAAGATAATGCTCATTACGATACAGCGCCTTGAGATAACATTTATCTTCTATAATAAGAAGGTCAATATTTTTGTAAGCGCTTACTATGTATTGACGTTAAAATGATTAATATTTGAAACGAATTAGTTATATATTAGGTATGTATGTGTGTGTACTTTAAATTAAAATATAATTGGATCTTTGATTTTCTCTATTTTCACACTTTTTATATGAAACTATTTCAAACGGATTAATCGCGTATATTTTGGTATTCATCCGTTTAAAATAGTTTCATTCAAAATGTTATATTCATTTCCCCGATCTGATAATACAATGTGCGGCGTTGAGTTCCACCATTCAATCCAAGACAATACGTCTTGAAATAGAACGGCTAGTGCAGAACAGATTACCGTCATAATTCAAGACTTTCTTTTTTAACTTTTAAGACTTTCAATCGCCAATGATTTCCCTAAAATTGTACAGGCTTAGTGTTGATTAAATTTTTTTTTTATTAATATTGTCCATATTCTTGGCATTAGCTTAATATATTTCTCAATTCGTCTAAATATGTGGATTACCTTTAAGTTTTATTATTTTTTGCTATTAAATATTTTATTAAAATATATTAAATATATTGATGTTAGTAGTACAGGGTCCCCGGTACACTTTTCATGACTTATAACTAACGAGCTGATTTTTCGTGAGTAGCTTTCTTTGACTGGTCGCCGAACATTTATCCTTACAGTAGTAAATGGTAGATAGACTTTGTTGATTGGACAAATTTAAATAAAATTATTACTAACCGAATTTTTCTTCGCTAATTATGAAAATAATTTAATTTAGTTATTTAGATAATAACCTATAATATAGTTATATAATATAACGTATAATGTAATACAGTTTAGAATTTCATTTTCAGGTGGAAATCGACGCGAAAGTCATAGAGGTGTCCAAGAAGTATCTCCCGTTTATGGCGTGTGGTTTCGAAAGCAAAAAGCTGACTTTACACGTGGGTGACGGGTTCGAATTCATGAAGAACCACAGCCACGAGTTCGACGTGATCATAACAGACAGCAGCGACCCTATCGGCCCAGCTGTTAGCTTGTTCCAAGAGAACTACTTCGCTTTAATGAAAAGTGCCTTAAAGCCTAACGGTATAGTTTGTTCTCAGGCTGGAACGTTTTGGGATAGCATGGACCTGGTCAAAAATACTTTGCGTTTCTGTCAAAATCAGTTCCCTGTCGCTTCTTATGCCACCACCTCAGTCCCAACATATCCTTGTGGGCAAATTGGCTTCGTTATCGGCTCTTTAGATCCAAATGTTAAATTAAACCAACCGATTTCAATCTTTTCTAAGGAGGAAATCGTTAATATGGGTCTCAGATATTACAATAGTGATATACACAAAGCCGCGTTCTCACTCCCATCTTTCGTTAAACATGAAATCGAATCTTAACTCCATTGTACTTAGAAACGCATTTATTTTTAATAGATCTTTTGACTTTATATCTGATTTAGGTGTAGGTTATATTTCGACTGAAAAATACTCGGGTTTTTTAACATTCCGTTATACATATAATATGCGGGGCTCTCGGGCATTGGGTGCGTTGTTAGAAAATAATGTTAATTACAAAAGATTGTTGTACGTTGTTAGACGTCGGGGGCCCCTCAAAGTTGAGGGCCTCTCTAGCCTAGTTTGTTAAGACGGCACTGACCACATTCCATTGGTACGAGGTCTAGTCTTAATCTGAATATCTGCGCTGTATTGTGATAAGTGTATCGAAATACATATTTTTGTATAATAATGTTGCATATTTTTTTTATATTTAATGTTGAATCGGGGACAATAAATTTTATTTTTTTATATAAAATGTGTGTATTTATTGCTCTTTATTTAAATGTACGTATTGTGTATTAGTTGAGAAATTCTCACAATGATGTCGTTACGAAAACAATGTAAGATTATTTATCTACGATCGACAATATATTTGAAATAAATAATTACGTCTTGGGACAGTGTCTGAATGTAAACACAATTGGTTGTGGGTTCGATTCCACTCCGAAAAATAATTATATTTTAAACTTATATTAATTTCTCCGCCTTGGTAAGACAAACTGTGGCGTTGAGTTTGCCACTCGACATGCAGTCTCCATTTCGTGCGGAAAGCAGTCAACGGAGTGTCTTGACACTAGATTGTCTCTGACTACTCTGCTTTGCTTTTGAATAAAGCGTGTAGATGCTTTTTTATTTTAAAATAATAACCGTAACTCTCTCAGTTACCGCTTAATATGACATTGTTCTAAGTCTAAAAGAAAAAAGAATAATACAAATACCTTGTACGCGGCAATAATTCGATATTGAATTTTAATAATAATTCAATAAACACTTATTGAATTAATAATTTGAGGCCTTTCCGGCCGGAACAGTGTCTGACTGTAAACGCGATCGGTTGTGGGTTCGATCTCCACTAGTGATTATATTTAAATTATTTTCACTTCCTCGCTCTGGTGAAACAAAATGTGGCGTTGAGTTCCACCATTCAACACGCAATGTCTCGGATTCGGTGGAAAGCGAAGTACGGAGTGTCTTGACACTAGGCACTTTCTGTCTACCCTGCTATGCGGGATAAAAAAGCGTGAAGCTAAAACAAAACAAATTCAATAAACACTATAAAATGTGCATAATGATATGCAATATGATTGTATTTACTTCTCACAATTATGGATGTAACATATCTTATCTGGCTTGGTTTACATATAAAGGGTATTGCGTGGTTTTTATTTAGAACTACACTATACTATACACTATACTTACTATTATAAACATTCTCACGATACATTATCTTCGTGTAACTACAACGGTTTATGCAGTGAACACTAAAACTGCTCTCAGATATGCAGGATTTTTTTTATACATACTTATCGTTATATTATAGATAATTATCATCTTTACAAGTGGATGCTGACGATGACCTTTACAGGAAGGATTTATTTATTTCTTTAGTTCGTATGTAGGAACAGAGATGTTAGTTAATTCGCTTAAAGAACACGAAGCCGTTTTCAAACTAATACCCTGTGAAGTTGGGGATCTTTGCCTCAGGTTCAAATTCTATTAATATAACATTTTTTTCAGCTTCACGCTCTCTATGCCGGATAGCAGGATAGACAGGAAGTACACTGATGACAATTGACACTAGTCAAGACACTCCGTAATTCATTTTTCGCTGAATTTGATACATTCTCCCGAGTGGAGATCGAACCCACAACCGTTCGCGTTTTGAGTCACGCACAGTCCCACTGCGCAACGACCGGGCCTCATCACTTGTTTATTTCTAACATTTTAAATTTAACTTTAAAACTAAATAAAACTAAAATAATATAGAAAAATATATTTATTCACTTTCATTATCTTCAGTGATTTGATTCTTTCTGTTTGTCCCCTCCTTTTCGGCGTCCATTAAAGCGCTAAACACAGCTCCTGTTTTTACCTTTTTCAATATTTTCTTATCGTGAAATGCATGACTGTGGGCGGACGTTCTAAAAATATACAATAAATGATTAACACATTGGATTCGAGAACGGAGTGTCTTAACACTAGATTCAGGATTACTTTTTGAGGGTTTTTTTTTACTAAATATTTTTTAAACAACGTTTTTTTTTAATTCTGCAGACAGAAAGTACCTAGTGCCAAGACCCTCGGAACATCGCTTTCCGTTGAATTCGAGACATTGCGAGTTGAGTGACGGAACTCAACGCCGCACTTTGTCTTACCAGTGCGAGGAAGTGAAATAATCTTAATTAATCTTTCTACCGAATGGGAATCGAATCCACAACCGTTCACGTTTACAGCCACACCGTACCACGACCGGCCTATTATTATTATCCATTGTACCATAATGTTATTTTATATATTTTATATATTAAATTTTGAATTAACAACAAATTAGTTTATAGTAATTTGAAACTTTTTAGAATAGAGAGTAATTTAAAGTAAGTTAAAGAGGCGTAATAGAACTTTAGTCGTAAACAATCGATTGTCAATTATTTCAGTTCAGTGTTGCCATTAGCAATAGGTGAAAATTGGAAAACAGAGTGTCTTGACACAAAAAAGAGAGTGACACTGAAGAAGATAGAAATTATATATAATAAAATATAATATATAGTAATAATTATTTAAAAAACCCATACCTCTGCACCACAACGTCATCCTTCGTAACAACATACGCGGGACACTTATAATTATTTAAATAATCAACACACCGCCATTGCCTCGATTTATCTCTGTTAGTGTGCTTTAAATAATATATGAATCTATTCAATATCATCTGCAAGGAGCCCTGGTTGGAAACTGTGTACTGGAGAGTTCCGAGGCCTGTTGGAAAATGGCCTATAAAATGACCATTTGAAAATACTAACATTTTATCATATACAAAATTTGTCTTTGTCTGCATCACAAATCATTGATTTTTAAACTTTAAAATATTGGAATAAACTTAAAATTATTTTATAAATAAATTATATTTCGAGTGAGAATCGAACCCACAACCTTCGTGTTTACAGTAAGGGATGATCTATAAATTACGTCACATGAATTTGTTGATTTTTTCGTCCCCCTTCGCTCCAAGTGTGACGTTGCTTGTTAAACGTCACACTTTGTCAACCCCCTCCCTGCCCCCTAATGTGTGACATAAATGTGTGTTATAAATTTGTTTATAAAAAAAATATACTAATTTGTTGTAATTGTTAGCATATCGTATAGCATATGTAGAGAAATGGTTTTTTTTTATAGAAAAATGAGCAGAAGGGACGGTAGATGGTCACCTTCCCCCATGGACATCTACAACATTGGAGTTGTAGATGTGTTGCCGGCCTGGAGATGGAAGTGAAAGGTGATGAGGCAAAGGAGGGGAAATAGGGAAAGCTGGCTTATATGACATCAAACTGAAATACCTTATTTGGCGGATATATCTATAATCCTTATTTATTTGGCGGATTGTTTTGGTCATAATAGTGGTCGCGAGCCAGTCGAAGGATTAACCTCCTACCACCAAATCACTGGGATACTCGCCTTTTACCGGACACAACCAGCAGCGGAGGGGAATTATATTTCACCCTGTTACCTCACAAGGGAAATATTAATGCCTGGCATACTATTCAATAAAAATTCTTCTTTTCATAATAATCTTGAGAAACTCTTACTTAGGAGAGTACACCTCTACAGGCTACAAGGAACACTTTACAATGAACATATATGACAAATTTCATCTTTCTACGTCCAAAAGTGGCAACGATCTTATGGCCTGTCAGTCACTAAGGAATGGGTTTTAGGAACATAGCGAAACGCCAAACTTTGCACTCGGTCCCTGCATACCTCTTTCGCCTCGTACACAGTCATTCATCTCTCATATAAATCATATTAGATAATAGCCCTACATACTAGCTTGTTCTTCAGGGTTCGGTATAATAAGCCTTTGTAAATGTGGTGGTAACATGTCTGGAGTTATTTCCTTTCTTTCCACTTCATCTGGCACTTTGTGCGGTTTACTTCTCATTTCCCGTACTTCAGATTCGTTGTAGAATTCATCCATTGAGTCTTCACTGCGTACATCATTGGCTAATACGTCACAGCTGGAATAATAAATAATAACTTTTAAAAATCATGAGGCCATAGTGGCCCAGTGGAACAGTGTCTGACTGTAAGCGGGATTGTCTGTGGGTTTGATTCATACTGGTGAATGATTTATATTTAATTTATTTTCATTTTTTTTTTCAATTGTAAGAAACAGAAAGCAATGACACACATTGCTTTCTGCCACTCAATATGACCGCCTTTATTTGGTGTGGAGGTTCCACTGTGGCAGAGAAAGTGAAAAGTGTCCTAACACAAGATTCTCTCTGAATGTTTTCCTTCACTAAATAAAGCATAAAGCTTTGTCCACACAGGGAAAACATTCTTTATTTATCAAAATATTTAATACCAAGTGTTGAAAACAGTTTAAAACTAGTAAAATACTAAAATACATAGCATTCTCTCTCACCAAACGATTATTTCTTAGAATAATCTTTGGATAGAAGAAATTTGTAAATATCTCTCTACTGATGCTAACAAAATAATTAAGTTGTAACAAGCATGTAAGAATTTCGACGCCACTGGTAATAGAACGCATAGCCCATGCGGCCAGAGCCCCCGCCGGGGAACGAGAGGCGCGGGTTCGAATGCTGTTGTGTTCAAATTTTTATGTTTTTCCATAAATGTTTTCTAATCCTAAGTGTGAAATAACACTTTTAAAAGTAGTAAAATAAGCATAGTACTGTTAAAAGTAAGCTTACTCATTTTATTTTATTACATCTTTAAATTTAATTATTTATACTCAAATTTTATCTTAAAATAAATTAATTATGTTTTATGTCCTCTACATATGTTTTAAGAATATCGCACAATGTTCTTTTCATATACATATAATTTAGGAAGGCACAGTGAGCCTAGGGTTAAGAAATTTGTAACAATAGGAATATCTTTGACTGATTGAAAATATATATTGCATGTAATATTTCAATAATTATATAAGTAATAGAGAGGCCAGTTGTGGTACAGTGGGGCAACGTCTGACTATAAACGTGACAGGTTGCGGGTTCAACTCCAACTTGGGTTAATGGTTATATTTAAATTTTTCTCATTTCCTGGCTCTGGTAAGACAAAATGCTATGTTGAGATGCACCATTGAACATGCAAGGTCTTGAATTCGGCAAAGAGTGGAGTAAGGAGTTTGTTAACACTAGGTACTTTCTGTCTACCCTACTAAGCAGAATAAAAGAGTGAAACTAAAAAAATGTAAGTAATAATTACAAAAGACCTGAACTTTTTTTACCTTTTTTGTTCTATATCTATTTTAGAGAGGTCATCACAAGGATTTGAGATTTCAAAATAACATATATCGTCCTCAGGCTCCAGACCTTCTATTTGTGTTGAAAATATTTCAGGTGACTTTTGTCTCTCACTTGTTAGAGCTTGTGATAAATTCTAAAATTATACTTTTATTATTAATTTAAGAAAGGAATGCTTATGGAATATTGGTTCAACAACATATTTTTTATATATCTAAAGTACATACCATTTCTTGTAACCCCTTTATATGAAGATCTTTTGCGGCATCAATCAGTTCATTCAAATCTTCAATAGCTACTAACACTTCTCCTGTGTATATATACTCTAATATTGCAGCTAAAGTGTTGTGAGATATTTTCTGTAATAATATAACCAAAGGTTATAAAACAACAAGATGTTATTTTACTTTATTATAAAAATAAAAAATATATTAATTATTATTTATTTATTTCCTTACATTTAATATTATAACCGGATGTGGGCTCTGTGCTGAAGCTATGAGGTCCTTTAAGAAAGGACTGCTTAACGCAATAATAACTTGATGTACTTTGACCAGGTATCCATCAGCTGCTAAGGTCATATCCACAAATTCACCATTCTATAATTAAAAAAATTGAATACATATATTTTTTTTTCAATAAGGATAATGTTTTTAAATACAGTTTGTAGTTACATAGGAGGAAAATAACTGCTAGTACGTGAGTAAAAGATATGTTACCTGCTGTAATAAGCTCAGTCCACTACATATATTTTGCACATGCTCATCCCAGGATAAAGAAAATTGAGATTGAGCCATAATATTTTAAAAACCAGTATTCGAATGTTGTTTAGCATTGGAGACCATCACCTACAACTGTTATCTGTCAATGTCATTCTTATAATGGCATTTGACATTTAAGCTCAAAGTTTTAAAATTAAAAAAGATGTTTTTATTCATTTCTCAAAATACGGCTCGATAAATAAGTGCAAAAAAAGTTTTGTGTTTTATTTAATTTCTGTATAGTCTATGGCGAAAAGCGAGCGTGCTAAACCATCTTAGTGTGCTTTTGAAAATTGTAAATAGCCGCCGAAACAGAAAAAAATCAAAAGAAGTATCTTTCTTGGGGGACGTACATATCAGATTCAGTTTAGTAATAATTAAAACCATTTCAATATCTTGGTGAACAATTACTTTGCAGAAAAAAAATCCTAGTACTATTTAAACGTGCTACAGAGACTGGAGCAAAATTCGGAGATATCTATATAATTAAAGGAAGACTACATTAAAAATTAAAAAAAACCTCTGAATAATGTTTTGCATCTTTGTTAGGTCGGAAACTTTTCAGATCACCATCGCATATATTTCAATGCTAAATTTCATTTAGTAAATTTACACGGGTAGGGTAAGTTAAAGGGTGTGTTAAGCGGTGAGGCGGGAGAACGCTGGTTGACGGTCTCGATTTTGATGAAACGCTACAATATTATAGGTTGTAAATCAGAATTACATATAAGGTACAATTTATAATTTCTCTTTGTGTTTTGGTCTTAATACAACGATACATATCAATGAAATCGGCTAAAAATCTGCCCTTTGTGAGCTATATTAGCGTTGTTCATAAACTATTGATGTTATAGTTAAGTGTAGGATTGTTTGCCTTAAAAAGTTCTAAGTAAATATCCGGGATAGCATATATGTATCTATCCTTTACATGGAAGCCACTATGAACAAAATAGTGAGCCATAAATTCAATTAAATTGGGTACTTTTTTACAATGCACATTTTATAATCTTAATCAAACCTTTATTAAAATCAATACATTTGTCACTTTAACGTATTTAATACAGATTAATTATGTCTTTTACACTAAGTAATTTGGTCGAATAATAGGTATTAAAAATTGTAATATGATTGACTTCAGCGTCATAAAGCGGCTACAACTACAGAGAGAAAGATTTTGGGATAATATAACAAAAACTTTTAAGTACAAATATAGTTTTAATCAACACTCCACGCGGACGAAGCCGCGAGCGAAACCTAGCTTTTAATAAAATAAGTTAAAATTATATTTTTTAAATATACAAAATGCGGAAAGCGAATTCCTATTCAGGCTTATGTATTATCATAATTAATCTATCTTAAGGCCGGTTGTAGCGCAGTGTGATAGTATCTGACTATAAACGCGATCGGTTGTGGATTCGATTCCCACTCGGGGGAGTGATAATATTTAAATTACTTTTACTTCCTCGCTCTGGTAAAAGACAAAGTGCGGCGTTGAGTTCCACCACTCAACACGCAATGTCTCGAATTCGGTGGAAAGCAAAGTACGGAGTGTCTTGACACTAGGTACTTTCTGTCTACCCTGCTATGCGGGATAAAAGCGCGAAGCTAAAAACCTATATTTGGAACTAGAATTTAAAAAATAATCACATTTTTTTTAAATAATCACATGTTAATACAAATATAATATTTAATGAACAGTATGTTTAATAAACCAAATATGTACCTAATATTTTAGGTTTATTAAACAGTAACCTTATAGCATAAACAAGGAGTTAAAAATCTACAATTTGATGTGATAATGATGTACAATTACAGATACAAAATATCCATTGTCACATTACAAATAAAATTTATAAATGGGACTAAATAAGTAATTTAAAAAAAAAAAAACATTTATTTGTTATTTTAGTAATCAATTTAAATAGAGGTTATGATTTTCCTTGCTTTGTTACGTTTACAATTTATTTTCTTTTTTGTTTGTGCAATTTCGTTAGCACTTTTCATTGTAGAGAATAATTCACCAGAGGATACTTTCTTTGCAATTTTAGTATCATGTGTTGGGTGTGAATGAGTGCCATCTCTGAAAAATAAAATCAATTAAAATAGTAATTAATAGTAATATAAATTTTAAATATTTATAATGTAACAAATCTATATATTATTATTTTTATTATTATGAAACATAAAATAAAACCTTTTTAACAAATGTATTGCACTGAGTTTGCACATGCCATGCTTTATCTTACCAGAGTGAGGAAATTCAAATAATTGAAACATAATTTCCCTGTATGGGGACCAATTACTATTACAGTCAGACACTGTCCCACTGCACCACGACTAGCCTCACATAAAATGTTATAAAGTATATTTTTTTCATAATTTTAATATAATAAATGAATTCATTATAAATTACTTAAGAACTTACTTTTGTATAATTCTATCATTTTTAGTAATGACATAAGCCTGACACTTAGTATTGATATAATTCACACATTTCCATTGAGAGTGGCCAGAGGCACTGGCACTGTTGTATTTTAAGAAATAAAGAAAACCATTCAGTACTAATTGTAAGGATCCTTGGTTAGATATTGTGAAAAATGGTGTTGGGAATTCTGAAAAGAGAATTTAATGCAAATATTATTATACAGCTGAAAGAACAAAGGGATACACCTGAACTGCTTTTTGTACTTTTTTTAGTATTTTTTTTTGATAAATATTTACAATATTAATGTTTTTTTTTTATAATAAATTAAAAGGTCTCACCATTGGTTTCATGTTTCTCATTTAAGCTGGTTTCATTTGTGTCAGACAGATCTGCTGTTCGGAATTCTTCATCATTGTTTTCATCTAATATCACTTCTATTTTAGTATTTTTGTCTACTTCCATTAAAATATCTTGATTATATTCTTTGTTACTATCCTCAATGTCAATAAATAAACTGTAAAGTTTGTATAAAAAATATAAAATATGTAATATTTTATTTGTTAACTACTTTTTATAAAAGTTAAAGGTTCATTACCGTTCTCGAGGCTCTTCTTTCAGTAGTGACATGTCAGTTTTTTCATTTTCGTTTTGTATGTTACTTGAATTTAGTGTAGTTTGATTGGCTGTGGAATTTGAAGCCACTATGTGTGGACTCTATAAATTTTAGAATGTTATACATTAAAAATATTTAGTATTTTTATTTTTTTCAATCATATTTCCAAATATAAAAGAAATAACCATTTCTTGCAGGCCTTTAATTTGTAATACTTTGCCAGCTTGTATTAAATCATCCAATTGTTCTTTAGAAACTTGAACTTCCCCTTTGTACACATAGTCTAAAATGGAACATAATGTTTTGTATGACATGTTCTGTAAAAAATGAAATAAATATGTAAAGTCTAAAAATGTTTTATTTACTGTTCAAAGTATATTACCTTAATATAAAGAAAATCAAGTATGTTTAAAAAAATAACTCACATTCAGAAAAATAACAGGATGTGAACATTTCAAAGATGTTATTATATCTTTTATATAAGGGCTAACTAATGAAAGAATCATTTGGTGTGCTTTCACGAAATAGCCATCAGCAGCCAAAGTTAAATCAACGAATTCACCACTCTGAAACATTATCGCGCTAGTAAATATTTATTTTTTATTTAATAGCTACAAATCTTTTTTCATAAAATATATGAGCAATTTGAAGGATTTACCTTTTGAAATTTACTAAGACCGAAGTTTATGTTATGCATGTGTTGTTCCCATGATAAAGAAAATTGTGTATCTAACATAATGAATGAAGATATTGAGTCCTTTAAATTGATACGTTAAATACGATTTATATTAAAATAAACACAATTTATTTTTAATCATAACAAAAACATACCACAATGTCAAACTATTTGACTTATGATCAGGGTTGCTAGTATTTTGCAATTGGCAGTTGACACATATGAGTACGCATACGCAATGCTCCGAATTCGGTGAAAAGCGGAGTAGTGTCTCGACACTAGGTACTTCCTGTCTGCCCTACTATGCGGGATAAAAGCGTGAAGCTAAAAAGAAATATAGTATAATACATAAAAAATGGGAATCGCAAGTGTTATAATACCGAAGTTTTTCTGGCCATTTTTAAAAATAACATACACAATTAAATTCTAAACATATTTATTTTACTTAATAGTAACTCCTTTTTGTGTCAATGTATTATCTTCATATGTTTCCAGTACATCTGCCAAATGCTCGTTATCTCTTGGTTTCTTGAATTGCCTTCTTTTCTGAGTGACTTTTTTTCTCTTAGGAACTATAGGTTTTCTAGGTCCATGATCTTGCATAGATTTAATACCTTGTTTCTCTAAATATTCTTCAATTTTAGCATCATCCATAGCATCTACCGCAGTTGCCCTCCATAATTTCACGAATTCCTCATCAACCTGTAAAATAACAAACGATTATTAAAATAAAAATATATTATAATTTATAATCATTTTTTTTTACATTTTTAAAACAAAATTTACTATTTACATTTTCTAAATATATGTTTTCGTTTTTGAAGTGTGAAAT
Source organism: Dryadula phaetusa (assembly GCA_032432895.1). NCBI lineage: Eukaryota > Metazoa > Arthropoda > Insecta > Lepidoptera > Nymphalidae > Dryadula > Dryadula phaetusa. The sequence continues at coordinate 1,143,256 of JAOYRS010000008.1, read as the reverse complement.
TTTATTTGCAAAATGGCTGATCAATTACACAGAACTTAATAAAAAATATCTTGGTATATATTTTTTTGATTAAAATTAAACTTTATTATGATAATTCTTTTAGAATTCAAATAATTAATGGAATCTTAACTTAGTACTTACATCCAATGTAGCAGTTTTATCATTATAAAACAATATTTTCTTTTTATCAGTAGGTCGAGTAATGTATAATATTTCTTGGGCTAAATTTTTTAAAGCTCTATCACAATGAGGCAAGGACTCTTGAACATCTTCTAAGAAGATTCCTCCAAGGCCTTTCAAATCATGTTGTTTTAATAATCTGAAATAAAACAAATTAGTAAGAAATGTACATATTGTAAACATACTTATTTAAAATTATAAGGTCATATTATTATGAGGTCGGTCATGGCGCAGTGTGACAGCGTCTGACTGTAAAAGCGATCGGTTGTGGGTTCGATCTCCACTCGGAGGAATGATTATATTTAAATTATTTTCACTTCTTTGCTCTGGTAAAGACAAAGAGTGGTGTTGAGTTCCACCACTCAACATGCAATGTCTCGAATTAAGTGGAAAGTGAAGTACGGAGTGTTTTGACACTAGGTCCTTGCTGTCTACCTTGCTATGCGGGATAAAAGCGAGAAGCTAAAAAAAATAAAAAAAAATATTTAAGGTTAGTTGTGGTGCATTGGGAGTGTCTGACTGTAAACGCGATCAGTTGTGGGTTCGATTTCCACTCGGGGGAGTGATTAAATTATCTTCATTTCCTTGCACTGGTAAAACAAAGCGCGGCGTAGAGTTCCGCCACTGAACATAGAATAGAAAATTCGGCAGAAAGCGGAGTACAGGGTGTCATATAAAGGTGAAGCTAAAAAAATATAACTATTAAATCATACAAGCCATGTTTTAAATAATATAAAGCTGCAGAAAAATGTATGAAAAAAAAAATATTTTAAACTACACTAAAAATACCTTAATAAAGATTTTTTATCTTTAATTTTATAAACAGGCTTAAATATATATTTTCCATCCATTGTACACTCAATTTTAGGATTGTTCTGTAAAGCTTCTGTTTGCAGCCACTATAAAAAAATAATAAATATCTAGTTTACAGTAAAAATAAAAATAAAAGATTCTTACATTTAAAGACAATTTTTTTATCATTTTTTTAAAGAAAAGATTAATTAATTAATAATATTATTAAATACTATAGTCTATTTTAGAACTTCATTAAAAGTAGCTGCAAATTTATTCTTAAAAAAATTGTGAGGAATTGCAATAGATAGAAATTAATTTCTTGGGAACATATTAAAATATATATTATTTTTTTAGTTTTATGCTTGTTTTAGAAATGCAAAAATCTTGAAAATATACATATCACCATTCATTTATATATTCAATTGTTAGAAAGTATAATATGATGTTTTACCTGTTTAATTTTGTTACCAACATCTAACTGATTTGTTTCATCTAGGATTTCATCTAATGTTAGTGGATGATCATCACCTTCTTGATGTCTGGATCTCATGTGTCTGACAATGCGGGCAAGAACTCCAAAGCGGTATGAAGAACTGCCAGCCATTGTTTTATAACTGGAGAAATAAATATCAAAATAATAGTTATTATCTTCTTTAGTTTGTTGTGTCTATGATATATAGCAGATACTTTGATATAGTACGATGAATGGTAGAAGCTAATCCTATAGTTTGTGTTATAATATGGGACAAATAAAAATTACTTTAGTACTATACTAAAGTAATTTTTATTTCTCCAAAGTGCCTATCGCACCAGGCTTTAAAATGTTTTGTCCTCTGTAGTGTACAAAATGTTACAAATTATTATTGTTATTATAATGCCCTCTAAAAAAAAGTTAGAATCCAAACTTACTTAGATCCTTCAAGTTTAGGAGCAGCATTGGAGGAGGATGAACTAGATGAAGATTTTGATTTCTTTTTGTCATCTTTGATTTGTGATTCATCTCTTTTCTTTTTTTCAACACTGTAAAAATTGTATATAAAATGAGTACATTAGCATTCAATAATAAATATACGGTATGTATAACTATTAAATATGTATCATATTTATCTTAAGTGCAATTGGTGATAGTAATTAAAGTCAAAATAAAGGTATATTATAATTTACTATATCACATTGGATGACTTTAATTGTATAGCTTGAAGTTATTGATCATAGTAAAGTAATTATACGGTATAAAAAAATTGGTGTTTAATTAACTAGACTTTATATCAGCATATAAAATCGGTTGTTATAAGTGTGTTGTAAAATTTCGTCAATCGACTTAAAAGTTATTGAGTACATTACTATAATTGCAAGTCGGAAAGAGAAAGTTATTAGTCTATGTAAGGGAAGTGAAGGGGATAGTGTTTGTAGTAGTTAGCTTGCAAACAAGTAATGTATCATACCTTGGAGTAGCAAGTGCTTTTTTCCTGAACGCCTCGCGTTCTCGTAACAGTGCTGGATCCATCTTACTAGTGAATTTATATAATTATTCGATCAAAGTAAACAAAGTAAGTAAGATTTTAAATAAAACGTATTGTTTTCATCATTATCGAAATTATTATTTATGTCAAATGAAGAGTGTACACCTTATGTCAATGTCAAATTATTTGACAGGACATTAGGTGGTGCTCCGTTCCACGATCTATATATTTAAAACCTTTCGCTCGTTTGAAAACATCTCATTATCAGTAATCATATTTTAGACCTTTAACGTATGCACTATTTATTTATTTGAAATTAAGAAGGTTAAATTAGGTACAAAATAAGATAATAAATCTTATTTTGAACTTTTTCTTCGTTATTTTAAATAATGAAAATGGGATTATATCTTCATGCTATTCAATACTAATAAAATAGTAATGCAAAGAAAAGAAAAACAAAAATCATAATTAATATTAAGATTATTGCTTAATAACTTTAACTTTATCAAAAAATATATAGTAAGATTTAGTTATTATCCTACTATAATAAATATTAATAAATATATGTAAGTGCATATTTAATAGCATATATATTTAGTTAATTATTTGTGAGTTGTATAATGATAATAATTTGGTAACTATAATTTAATCCAACTTATATTTGTATTCATCCACAAAATGACTACAGTACTTACTTACAAATTTATGTATATGAGGACTGAGATAGTAGTCATTCAAAATATTTAATGTTCTTAACCTTTCCACAATCATCATTTATATTTGTTATTTTAGTTTTGTTCTAAATTAAATGCTTGGAGACAAAATAAAAAGATATGTAGGTTGACATCATTGTCAATGAAGCATGATATAATAAATGTGTTAAGTTAATTAAAGGTGAAGCCTAGCAATATAGCATTATTATTTCAAAACCTGAGTATTGGTATATAGTTATTTAAATATTTTTATGATTATAGTTATTACAATTTTTCAGAATTTATAAAGTTTTCATAGCCTATAATGAACACACATGTTAAAAAAGCCTTCTTATAAAGTACAAGAGCAACATTTTAAATAATTTAATAATAAATAATAAAATATTGGCACTTTCATATTGAATTCTCTCATTTATAGAATCAAAAAGTATAAAATGTATAAGTTAAATAAGGATATTTAAAAAGAAATTGCTAAGTAGATAAATTTGAATTACAATTTATAGTTTATTCTTGGTTATAATATATAGATATATGTTAAGTTGTAATATATATATATATATATATATATATATATATATATATATATATATATATATATATATATATATATATATATATATATATATATATATATAAAACTGAGTTGTTACAATTTATAACGCTATTATGCAAAAGGTTATACAAATTAAGATCCTTATTTATATAAAAAAAAATTAAAACAATAACTCGTTTTATATCTCTAAGAGTAAATTAGGCGGGAAATTATTTCTATATTTATACAAGTTCGTATGTCACTGTGCCGGCATTCGCGACATCGAGTGGACGCTGGATCGAAAGGTACGTTAAACACGTTTGGCATTGAAGTTATTTATTCATAACACGATATTGAATCTTATGTTATATTTATAAAGTAGAATTTAAAATGTCCTTACTATTAGATATATTTTAAAAAACAATGCTTAGTGACGTTTGTTTCAGTCGATGAACTTTTTTTAAATTGATAACTTTTTGCTATACTACTATTAATATATAGGTGAATATTATTATTTTGTTATTTGTTTATTTATATATCCACTTATGTGTCATCCAGATTATTAGGAAGTAACATATTAAAGACGATACTGTTTTTATAATTTCAATAACAACGGAGGGGGCCAGAGGTGTACATATGTTTTATGAATAAAATCTCTATAAATAACTCTAGTTATAGGATAAGAATAAAGCTTTGATCGCTTTGATAAGCCCAAATACCTAAGGTTCAGATTTCAATTAAGATTGATTAATAGAGAGATTAGTATAAGTACCTATACAATGACTAATCGCGTTAGATAGATAAAAAATAGCAGTTTTTTGAACTTAGTATATAAATATGTTATTTATTTATAACAATATCTAATAAACAATTTCCTTTTCCACATTATTTGATATTAGATTTGTTATAATATATTATTATGTAAATTTTATATTTAGAAACTGAACGTTTAATTGCCAACAAAAAAAGACTGCTTATGGGAAAAATCGATATGAACAGTCTAGACATCCTTTTCGCCTTGATTGTTGAATTTGTGAATGTTTTGATGCATTTTTATTTTCACTTAACTTCCCCTCATATTGTGGGAAAACAGTAAGCAGGGAGATATGATTAAACATAAGTTTAAACTACTTTCGATTTTAAACACTGCGTATTGGCTATTTGCTATACTTTTCACTATTCCGTTGGCTTATTTTTTTGGAACAATATAACGACGTAACAATGTGTTAAATCAATCAAATTAGAGATCTTTTCAAAACTCTTACGGAAACCAGAAATAATAGCACTAAAAAACGAAGACTAGTTCCGAAGACAGAAATAGCAAGATAGCAAGGATCATAAATAATAATTATATATTTGAAAATATCGTTGCCATCGGCAAATAACACATCCAGCGGAATAATTTTTATTTACGTATAGATTGACAAGGATAATTGTTAACTATATGTATATTACAAATGGCACAGCATACCATCGTTTGAGTTTATTTGCATATATCGAATACTAATTATTCTAAAATACATTTCTGATAACCCGATGTTTCGAATACTTTATCGTAAGAAACGAACGACAAAAGATATCATATGGAAAAAACAATACATTGTCGTCTATGGTCACAAGTATCCGATGTATCTATGATCTCCACCTGTGATCATTTTAAACGTATCTATCTACTTATAATTAATTATATTTTCTGTTTTCTTGCTGAAAAAAAAAACCATATAATGAAATAAATTTTAATACCGGACAATGTCCAGCAATATGATAACATTTCAATTTGATTATATTTGGCAATGATTATTTCATAACAATTTAAAATATCCTTTTCTCCAGTCTTATACCTTGGATAATATATTAAAACCTAAGGTTTGATATGGTTAGTTTTTAAGTTATCTTTTAGGATTTAAACAAACCCTGATGCTTATGCTGAAGCTTTGATTGGCCAATTCACATTTAAATCATGAATGCGTTCAATGGATTTTGTAGGAAAGTTTGACTTAACTGATATTGTGAATTTGCCTTAAACGAACTCAAGATTGCATTTGGTGTCAGTGACGTTTTTCTAACGAAAATATGGCGACAGCGATTTGTCCGTTGCATTATTAGAATTTAACAAATCCGAATTTTGCATATATATGTTGTCGACTTGAAATCTCTATTTCTTATGTCTCAATCGAGTCTACTGTAGCCCTTGACAAAATTATTAATTTAGAAGTGTATAATATAAAAGGATCTTTGATTTTTGAGATTTTTACATAAAACTATTTTAAAACAAATTAATCGCGTATATTTTGGTATTCGAAAATACATTTTTGAAGACCAACCGTTTCAAACACTTTACAGTAGTCCGTGGTCACAGGTAGCAAAATATACGCTATTAATCATTAATAAGTTTTTAATAAATAATAAATTGAAAAAATATATTAAAATGATAAATAAAATATTAGTTTTTGATCTTTTTCTTCGTATTAATATTCTTCGTTTATTATATGAGAAATATGTAACATACATTGAGTGATTTTTTTCATTTAGGAGACAGTTAAAAGTGTCTGAAATAGTTTAGGTAATTACAATACGGTGCTACTTGCTACATTAATTAGCCTGAATTGGCTTGACACGCTACTGCGCATCTAGATAATGTATCGAATGTTTCTATACTTGGTTCTTTCTGAGTACAAACACATTATCACACCTTTAGAATTAAAGTGGCTTTTTTAATAATTTAAAAAAACAATTATGATATTGCTATCGGTTTATTACAACTAAATTGATTACTTTGAACTAGAAAATGTCAGACTTTCTATTTCTGTCAGTTTGTCATAGAAAATGGTTAAATATTTAATTTTCCTTTTGGCGTTACCCAAAAAATACAAAAATTAAGATAAACTCACTACAATTCTAAAGATGTTTTAACTTTATAGAAGGCTTTAATATAGTTTTAACTATATACAAGAGAATAATTAAAGATATGCATTTTTGGCTTTAAGTAGTTCTATACTTGTAACATACTTTATAGTAAATTAAGGATAGTACACTAATTTCGTAAGGATAAATTAATTGATTTTAAATTTTAATATTTCATTAACCCATAGAGTGAGCACCACCGAAACTGTATTGTTAAATTTGTTTTGAAAATTTTTGAATTCTTTCTTCAGAACCTTTGCAATATGATGTATGTTAAAAACAGATTAGTTAACGAAAATTTAGTGGAATATACTTAAAAAAACAGTAACTATATAGATATTGGTATGTGTATAGTGTATCATAAGTTTACCGGGCTTGTAATGTTTTGGTAAATCAGTATGCAACTGACTATCGCTTACTTTACCTGATCTTTTCATACCCCGAAGAGAAGCACACAAACAAATGTGAATCTTAAAACATTTTGTTACCTCATATTGTTATTAGTACTTTATTGGTAATTTTATTTTTTTTGTTTGTTTCAGATAAATTTATCAACAATGTGGCTTGAAAACTTATATTTTAATATAATATGTTTATTCTTTATACTGCAATGGTAAGTAGGTTTTGATCTAGTTTTTTTTCTAGGTTGTCTCTGACTACCCTGTTATGGACGATAGTGTGAATCTGATGGCACACGCCCACTTGATAGACACAAAGAACGTAACGTTAAGATAATCTGTTTTACAATATTTTGAGGTCTTCCTCAAAATATTATACACTAGATAATAAATCAGTGTGTTGGGTATCAGAACACAACGCCCCGTTTAGTCTAACTGAATGTTTTTAATTTCGTTAATAATTTCACATACCAACATGAAGTGGATCAAACGTACGACCATCACGTGTACTGACATAATAACGTCAGAATTAATAACAACAAGTAAAAATAAGTTTAAAAGTAAAATCATGGACATCCCTATTAACTTTTAGTGTTATCAATTACATTTTTTTTGGATTTTTAGTTAATCCATCTCTATACGATATAATCTGTCAGATTTCGTGAGTATTTGCATTCAGGTTAAAGTATATCTGATGTTTATCGCGATGTCAACTTTTCATCAAAAAGGTTTTTAGGGTAAAAACATACTTGTAGATAAAAATATATGAACAATGGCCGATAAAAATGATAAGGAAAGGATAACAAGGATGTTTATTAGCGAAAATACCCAGAAAAGTTTTATATAAATATTTCAATAATATTTAGGGCAGGACCTGATTATAGACGCGGTTGGTTGTGGGTTTGATTCCCACTCGGATATTTATAATAATTAATTTATATTCGTTAATTTTAACGGAAAACATTGAACACAATGTCTCAATTTCTGTGGAAAGCAGTGTACGGAGTGTCTTGATTCATTTTAAAGCGAGATAAAACGAAGATTACATAAATCTATAAGAATTTCAACGCAGCAGCAGCAGCGGTAGTAGAACGCATGGCTTAGCGGTCAGAGCGCTTGGACGGTATCCAAGAGGCGTGGGTTCGAATCCCGCTGCGTTCAGATTTTTATACGTTTTTTTCAAAAATGTTTTAAATATTGAATTGTTTTTTTGAACTTAAGGTAATATTTCTTATTTTTATTATTCTTATTAATTTCTCGATTGTAATTATTGTTCAATATAATTTTCTACAATAATATACAATAACAGTACAAGCTTAATATACCCATTAAATAATCGATGGTTATACTCGTATACATAGGTCAAACTCTGTAATATTATGGTACTTAATATACCTATTATGAAAATAAATTCAAAAATGAACAAGCAGTTTAAATTACATGTACCTACGTTATTAACTATTTTTAAAGTGTTATTCCACATTTAACATTAGAAAATATTTTTTAAATACGTATAAAAATTTGAACGCAGATTCGGGATTCGAATACGCACCTCTCAGGCGATTTTCAAGAAGCGGGGGTTCCAATCCCACTGCGTTCAAATGTTTAGTACATTTTTTAAAAGTGTTTTCATGTATCTACCTTGTTGTCATAATAAGTAACACAATTAGGTATCATCCATACAATTTATAATCGTCGTCGGCGTTGGCAGTAAACGGATTTAAATGGATTTCGCACTCGACATACATTCTAATTAAGTTATAGTAATACTAAGTTGCTATTATATTATTGTTATCATTTTTATGCGAATGAGCGAATTTTAACGCTATTGGCTGTGGATTCGATTCCTACTCGGGGGAATGATTAAATTTTTAAAATTTATTTTAATTTGTCCGCTGCGGTAAGACAAACCGCGGCGTTTAGTTCGCCACTCAACACGCAAAGTCTGGATTTTGTGCGAATTTCAGTCAACGAAGTATTTTTACATTGCGTTTTGTCTGACTATCCATCTCTGGTATATTTCCGGGAATAAAGCGTAAAGCTGGTTGTTTAAATAACTGTGTCTACCCTTTTAATACGCTTTTGGATTGGTTGGAAAATTTTTACACTTGTCCAAATACGATAATACAATATGCTCTTAGCTCAAAGCTGCTGTCATCACCAAAAAGACCGATTAATATTGTACGAATGGACTAACTGCCACTTTTTGTGATATAAGTATAATATATTTATATATATATATATATGTATATATGTATATATATATATATATATATATATATATATATATATACATATATATACATATATACATATATATATATATATATATATATACACATATATACATATATATATATATATATATATATATATATATATATATATATATATATATATATATATATATATATATATTAGTTCTACCTAAGTGATAATTTTTGCAGATTTAATATTATTGGTTGTTACATACGGTTCCCATTAATCACAGTTTTAAATATTCATATTTATATTTATTTATACTAAATAGTCTATTTAGTTAAAGATTTTTGAAAAATTACTCTTGACTTATAATAAGATTTTCATTAATCGATTAATCGCGTATAATTTGGTATTCAAAAATATATTTTGGATATCTGACATTTCGAACATTTTACAGTAGTCCGTGGTCACAGGTAGACCTTCCGTCAGTCAGTCAGTCAGTCTACCTGTGACCACGGACTACTTTAAAATGTTGGTGTCCAAAATGTATTTTCGAATACCAAAATATACGCGATTAAACCGGTTAAAATTTTCATTTAAAAATACCTTTAAATTAATTTTACCATATGTCAGAAATGCAATTTGATTAATACTTTTAAATAATTATAATGTATTAAAGACTTCACGCTTTTATCCCGCATAGCAAGGTAGACAGGAAGTACTTAGTGTCAAGACACGCCGTGCTGTACTTCGTTTTCCGCCGAATTTGAGATATTGCGTATTGAGTAGCGGAACTCAACGCCGCACTTTTCTTGCAAGCACAGGGAAGTGAAAATTGACGTGAACTCACAACTGATCTCGTTTTTACTCAGTCTGTCGCACTGCGCCGCATCAGTCTTAGCACAGTGGGATAATTTGTTATCGTAAGCCATATAATTGTGGCTTCGATTAAGTTAAATAATACAAAATTTGGTGTTAGGTTCCGCTTCCCAACCTTCAATGTTTGAAAATTAGATAGAAAGCGGAGAACGTAGTGTCTTAATTCTATGACTACCTCTTATACACGGTAGAGTAATGAAACTAAAGTCATAGTAGTTAAATAGCGTACGGTATTATTACCGTGAAGTTTCTTTATCGATTAGGCTGATAAAGCATTTCACGTAACACCATTGTACACATAGATACTTGTTGCAATGTTAATATTATTGATCGTCCTACAAACGTTACGGCTTTGCCTTTAATAATTAAATGTATCGATTCTCAAGATTTCATATTTTATACCCAAAGATTTGTCATGATATTATGTGATTTGGAAACGTTGCCAAGATGACATTCTGTATTGAGTGGCGTAACTTAACGCCGCGTTTCGTCTAGCTAAGAATTTGCTACAATTATGCGTTTACTTTTTATATAGTGTTAGCACAGCAGAAGACCATCCAGTATGGCGATGGCAGTGCGAAGATAGTAAATGTGTTAAATTAAAACACAACCCTGAAGACTCCGAACCCGCTTTGTCCCTCGAAGCCTGCAAGATGTTCTGTAATCAATACGGTAAGTTGGCTTTTATGAAAATATTACTTAAGAAAACATACATTTTTCTTTATTTTCATTTTGCATGATACGTAGAGAGAATTCAGCGATAGACAAACACTTGACCCTTTCACCTTCTACCAAAGTTCGAAGTATTTCTTGGCTTTAAAGATACAGAGGAATACAAAAATTCTAGAGGCCGGTCTCACAATCGATCGCATTTACAGTCGGACGCTGTCCCAATGCACCACGCATTGGGACAGCGTCCGACTGTAAATGCGATCGATTGTGAGTTCGATGCCCACTCGGGGGAATGAATATATTTAAATTATTCCATTTTCTCGCTCTGATAAGACAGCAGAAGAAAGCGGAGTAGGGAACATTTTGACACTAGGTACTTCCTGTCTAGACCTATATATACACAATCCCCGTAATGAAGCTTAAACCCAAAGTTATCGAGTTTATTGTGAGACGCTTTGTCATTGAACCGTCTTAAGAAACGTATTAATACCAAAGATTACGCTGGTGTGATTCACAATGTAATAGTTCGAATCGAGGTATATTTTTTTAATTAATTAAATAATTTAGTATGTCTGAGGATAATATTTTTAAACAACAATGAAAATAAATAAAGTTGGAGTGTCTGTTTGTAATATTAAAATAATCGCTTTTTAATAAATATCTGTGTATGTATACACGGTGCATATATCAAAATAACATTTTTTATCATTCTTATCATCTGTCTGTTTTTTTCCCGCTAATCTTTGAAAGGCTAGACCGATTGTGACGGGACTTTTCCTGAAAAATAGTTTGCGTATTGAAGAGTCAGTTACGATATCTTTATTTTACCATTTTAATCTCATATAAAGTGTAATTATTATAAAGAGATTACAAGAAAAATAATTAACAAAAATAATTAAATACTAAATAAATACTAAAAATAGAACAATAAGAGCTATTTTGTATACAAACATACTTGTCGATCACCTTAACCTTGTTATAAGTATCTACCTATAGCATTGACGTGTTTATCCTGCAATGACTTATTCATGAGCTGAAGATTGTTTAAAATAATTTGAAACTCAATAGATAAGCGTAGTTTCTATTGCATATACATTGTATGTGTATGAACTCAATACATTATTATCAATTGAATGGAGTAGGTTCGGATACTGAAGGGACGGAGTCTGGCTAAGCGCGATTGGTCGTGGATTTCGTCCACTTAAATGAATTGAAAGTTTAAAAATGTTAGAATAAAATAGAATATATTTTATTTTAATTATTAAAAAAAAAGTATACTAGTATAAAATTTATGTAAACGTCTTATTGCTTCAAGCGATCTTTACACACAACCTTTGTTATGGAAAAGGACTTATAAATGAGATAATAAAAATAATAAAATAAAATGTGCCAAATCGTATCAGTACAAAAACAAGATATTTTTTAGATATTGGTGTAGTCCATATTTTTTTAATGGATACAGAGTATTAAATTAAAAAAAATTAGAAATCATAAAGGTAGGAAAATATTATAATTGAGGATGATAAATGATAGCGAATTCTTACTTATTTATAAGCTAATACGTATACTTCTTATAGCTTGCAGTGGTCTCATATTAATCAATTTTATTGAAAATAAAATATCCTGAGGGTGGAAATGTAGGGGATGATTGATTTAATCTGTACTGACCAATTAATGTATTTATCCTATAGGTCTCTTATGGCCGAAACCAACAGGCGATACGGACTTAGGCCGGTTCTTGTCCAAAATAAACATAAACAATATAGAAATACAAATTGAGAAGCGAGGAAGGTCAGATGACTTGATGAATGCAGCTGGACGAGTAAGTTGTTTTTTTATTTACTTAAATTATATTTATATATATATATATATATATATATATATATATATATATATATATATATATATATTTATTGTATTTGTTTGTTTCTTATTATATTTATATCTCACCACTGCGTACCACTGCGCCACGATGGCTTATATGATAAATGTATATATCTTCACGCTTTTATCCCGCATAGCCGCGTAGACAGAAAGTACCTAGTGTCAAGACACTCCCTACTTCGCTTTTCCACCGAAGTCGAGACATTGCGTGTTGAGTGGTGGAACTCAACGCCGCACTTTGTCTTTTACCAGAGTGAGGAAGTGAAAATAATTTAAATATAATCACTCCCCCGAGTGGGGATCGAACCCACAACCGGTCGCGTTTACAGTCAGACGCTGTCACACTGCGCCACGACCAGTCTCACAACTTATATCATATATCATATATTTTATATGCAAGGAAAGGCATAGTATAAAGAAAATGTACTGTCTAAAATCAAAAATATCCAACATTAAAAAATATAAAAAAAAATCGTGCCATCTCTTATTTGTACCATTTAAAAACAGTTTTTTATGTATTAACATTTATATGTTAAATGCCTTGAAATTGTAAAAATCTAATATTGAATTTATTTTCAGAGATTCAAAAACTTGATATCTAACGCCGTACCAAAGGGATTATCTCCTAAGTTCACGGGGAAAGCCGTTTATGTGTACCTTGTTAACAAAAACCCAGATGTGAGGGGTAAGGAAAATAACATATTATCTATTGATATTTATATAAGAAATTATTTTTTGTTTTGCTTACTTTTTTCATAGATACGAAGTCGCTACAAATGTGTTTATTTGTTATTATTTAATATTAAATAACGTTAATGGCCGTCTCTGAGTAACCGTGTTAAACTAATGGCCAGTATAAACTTAGGCAATAAAATAAAATCAATATATTCCTTATTCGAATAGGGGGACATCCATAAATTATGTCACACGTTAAGGGAGGGGGTCGACAAAGTGTGACATAGCTTGACAACGGTGGTCTCACAAAAGGGACCAGCTGTGACAAGGACGGGAGAGGGGTCAAAAAATCAAGAATTTCGTGTGACGTTAAGATTTTTAGATTATTTTCTCAAGTAAAAGAATAACACTAAAAAATATTTTAATATCTGCATATACAGTGTAGGTATCTTTATATATAAATGAATTATTTTTTTTTCATCAAATGATGTAAATCGAAATGTAAAAAAATATTACGTTATTTGACTATTTTAAAAGTGCACTTGTACTGTTTCCAAAAGGCGCGGGTTCGAATCCCTTTTCTATTTCTAATACTGGAATAACACTTAAAATATAGTAAAATATTAAAACAAATAGCGTTTTCTCTTGCCACACGATGATTTCTTAAAAATAATCTTTGGGTATCGGAATTACGTTAATAACTTATAATAATTACGATGCTGCCGGATATAGAACGCATAGCGTAGGTGGTCAGAGCGCTGGGAAGGGGAACAAGAGGCGCGGGTTTGAATCCTGTTGCGTTCAAATTTTTATACCTTTTAATATCAATCAGTCAATGTAACTATAAAAACAGTTATTTCGAATAAATTATTTAAATCCAAAAACAACATTATTATATGTTTATTCCGCATCGTGTTATAAGGGGATTACTGTATTTATTTTAAGTATACATATGTATATAATATGTTCCCAATCGCGTGACTTGTTAGCTGTTTGTTACATATAAGCCATTGTACTGAACTCAGTGACAGCGAATCGTGACCAATATTATACGTCTTAGTAATACACGTAGTATCTTAGATATACATTCAAATTAAATTCTTATGACAATTTTATTATCATTTTATATAAGTTCACGCTGTTATCGTGAATAGCAGGGTAGAGAGATAATACCTAGTGTCAAGACACTACACTTTGTCTTACCAGAGCGAGGAAATAAAAATAATTAAAGTATATACCCTCCAGTGGAAATCGAAATCACAACCGATCGCTAACCTTCAATTATAACAATTTTAAAAAGCAAAATACTTGTCAATAATATCTGGATTAACTGAATGAGGCTATTAGGGCGTTACAGCTGGAACGCTGTTTGAGTGTTAACAAAATTGATTGTGGGTTGGATTTTCTGTATAGTGGATTTCACTTTGAGGAAGGATTTATTTTTAATTATTTTTCGAGTTCTGTCTACCAACATGCAATTTCTCTATAAATAATTTGATTCACGTCGAGTTATTAGACTATTGTTTACAAAACGTTACTAGCTAGCTTTCGAATAAAAACACCCTATCGAAATAGATCAATCTGTTTGAGAGGTTTATAAGACACGGTTAAATAAGTTTTAACTTTCATGTGATCGTAAGGTGTTAAGTATTGGAAAAAATTACATTCTCAAATGAAACCTCCGTTCTCGGCTTTTCGCCCAAATTCGAGACATTGAGTGTTGAGTGGCGGTACTCAACGCCGCAATTTGTCTAACCAGAGCGCAGAAATAAAAAAAGTTATATTAAAATTATTATTAATATTGTATATAATATAATGTTGCAGTAACAAATATAATTTCCGTTTCAATTCTAGTGAAGTAGGCATGCCTTGTAGCGTGACCTTTGCTTTGCAAACTTATTGACTTTCTCTGCGACGGAACACGTTTCTGAATACCATATAAAAGTTACTTTCGTTTATTTTTTGTATGAAAACATGTAAATAAATTTCAAATTATATTGATTTTTGAGTTGATTAATTAAATATACAATTCATATATTTGAATTCATCTTTTTGAAATTATTTTTTTTTTAAATTAAATATTTATATGTATATAAAAATAAATCGTTTAAGCGTTCCATTGTAAACGCCATTGATTGTGGATAGTATTTCCTACTCGGAATGATTATATTTTAAATAGTTTTCATTTATCCGCTCTTCTAAGAATACAGTCGCGGCGTTAAACCTCGCCACATAACACTTGATAATTCAATTGCAAATGGGAAATTTATCAATATGTGTATTATTTATTTCTTTTGCATTTTTCTTTACTATCTGGTAAAAGTAACGCTTTTACTGTGTGTGGGTGTGTATGCGTATTTCCTGAAAATACTTGATAATGATTATTTCTTAATAATCTTTGGATAGCAGAAATATGTAAAAATCACTCTACAGAGATATTAACAACGTAAATAAGTTGTAACAAACACGTATAAAATTTTCGATGCAGCCGGATGTAGACTACATGGCGCAAGCGATCAGAGCACTTGGATAGTTTCCAACAGGCGCGGGTTTGAATCCCATTGCGTTCAAATTTTTAATACGTTTTTTAATCCTAAGTGTGGAATAACATTCTAAAAAAAGTAAAATATTAAGAACTAACAATTGTTGCGTTTCTAGAATTTTCTCTCGATTTGGACGAAAGCTACGGAGTGCGCGTGTCTCCCGAGTCCAATGAGCGCATCAACGCCACCATTTTTGCTGAGAACTTCTTCGGCATACGAAATGGACTGGAAACGCTATCACAGCTTATTGTGTTCGATGATATTCGACAACATTTGTTGGTGAGTAATGTTTTTTGATATAACTATTCAATATATTTTTTTGTGCTGGGATTTTGGCTAACTCTTTATTCATTCCTCGTTCCTAAAATCGTATATCTTAACGCATTCTTTTGACAAACTTTGAGGCCAGTGTCATAGCGACTGACTATAAACGTGATCGGTTGTGGATTAAATTATTAGGGACTGTTAGGCTCCTTTGGAATAGTCAAAATTTTTCCAGTCACGACTTCACGTCGGTTGCTTTACGTAGCATAGGGAAAATCTCCAGCCCGCTCGCCGACCGCAAGCCGAGGTCCTAGCCCCGTAGAGGGCGCCCTTGTAATCGTCGACTTCCTCTCAAGCAGGCTTGCTATTTTTCGCATCGACAGAGTACCCTGTTCCCTCCCCCTCCCGGTGTCCCTGTAAAGACCAATAGGGTCAACAGCATGTACTCATTGAAATAAGAAAATTAAATTATTTACACTTCCTCGCTCTGGTAAGGCAAAGTGCGGCGTTGAGTTTCGCCACTCAGTAAGCAATGTTTCTATTTCGGCGGAAATTAAAGTACGGAGTGTCTTGATACTTGGTACTTTCTACCTACCCTGCTATGCCTGACTAGTAATATCGGCTGGACGTTGTCTATCAGTGACATAGTAAGCTTAGAATTTGTCCAAGCAAACGGACGGTTCTAGGTTCGTTTCCCGCTGTATTCAAATTCTCCTTATAATCCTTAGTATATGAATAATGCTCAAATCCATGCTAATATTATAAATGCGAAAGTCTGTCTATCTGTCTGTCTGTTACGCTTTAACGACAAACCTTTGAACCGATTTGCATAAAATTTGAGATAAAAATATTTAAGGACCCGGGGTCATACATAGGCTATATTTTTTTTCATAAATCAGCCCTTAAAAGATTAAAATAGGGGATGAAAGTATGTTTGCCTAGTAATATGAATAGGGTATCACGCGGACAAAGTCGCGGGCGAAAAGCTAGTTATTAATAAGTAACGCCTATGTCTTATACAAGTACTCGTGTATTCAAATATTTTAATTAAGAAACATTTTGTTATTGTTCGACCTCTAAGCGTGAAAATGTCAAAATTAAGAACACAAAAAGTAGTTTATGCATTTAGCATAAATTTAATTAAAAAAAAAGGTGTTCAAAGAGATCTGTACCATATTTTATGTTTCATTAAATATTTTTATTTAATACAAAAAAAAATACAATTTTATCTTGAAATCGTTAAAATTTAGATAGATATTTATTGCCTTATAAATTTAGATAGATATTGGTTGACTTATATTTTGGACTAGAATCAAAACTTTGAAAGGAATTTTTATACGCACACATATAAATACAAAGTAAAAATAATATTTGACGCAAACATCATATCTTTAATGGTAGACTGTATGTATATACATACGTTATATTGTTAATATTGATGTACACTTTGTACACCTACATTTTATTTTGTTAGCTCCACGGTTTTATCCCGCATAGGAGGGTAGACAGGAAATACTTAGTGTCAAGACACTCCAGGACATTAAGCATTCGTGACTTGCGTGTTTAGTTGTGGAACTCAACGCCGCACTTTGTCTTACCAAAGCGAGGAACATAATCGTTCCCCCGAGTAGGGATCGAACCCACAACCGATCGCGTTCGTTTACAGTCTTCATTCAAAAACACATTCAAAACATGTATAAAAAACTTTAAGCAGAGTAGAAACTTCTCTATTATCCAAATTTCATGGTTAGGATTTGTTACCTGAATGTAGTGGTATTATGAAGGGCCTACCTACCTTAGGGTAGGTAGGCCCTTCATAATACCACTCTCAAATAAATTTGAAAATTACTAAATCCAGTAAAAGTAAAGTTGACATTTACTATATTTTTTCAGTTTTCCTTAAGTGTTCTTTATTATAGACCATTGAGTCTTTTGGGATAGCTTTTGATTGAAAACGCGAGTTGTAGATTATATTTAAAACTTATTTTTGATAAGAAAAAACGCGACGTTGAGTTTACCATTCAGCACAATGTCTAAATTTGTGGAGGAAAGGTATCAACAGAGTGCCTTGAAACTAGGTTGTCTCTCACTATCCTGCTATGTGGGATAAAACATAAAGCTGCGCTTCACCTTCTTCATATTCGATTCATTGTAGATATTTTGTCACCTTTATCCCTATACTGCTAAAACCATATATATACATATATGTATATCGATGCGAACAAACAAGCGTCCTCTAGCATCTTAAAAACCGGTTAGCGATCATTGACATGAAATATTTGCATAACAACGTTTAATATGGATACATCTCCTATTTCGAACGCGAAGATAAATAAATTAATCGTTCAGTTACTCTTAAGAGCTTTGTATTATTTATAAATTAATACGTAACGCAAAATGTTGCAAATTGGTGCCGGTCGTGGTGCAGTAGGACAGAGTCTGACTGTAAACGCGATCGGTTGTGGGCTCGATCCCCACTCGGGGGAGTGATTATATTTAAATTATTTTCACTTCTTCGCTCTGGTAAAGACAAAATGCGGCGTTGAGTTCCACTACTCAGCACGCAATTCGGAGGAAAGTGAAGTCTCGACTCGATTCTGCTATGCATCCCGCATAGCATGGTAGACAGAAGGTACCTAAAGTAAAGCGTGAAGCTGAAATAAAAAAAATGTTGCGATCTTCTTTTTTTTACATATAAATTGATATAGAATGATACTTTTTGTTATTAAATAATAAATGTAGCACCCACAAGTAACATTCTGGTTGTCAAGGCAACGCGTTTTTAACGGCTTAACGCATCTACTCCATATAAAGACGTATTTGTGGCATTGTTAACATTTGTAAGTGTGATTACAGCGACTAATATATGTTCGAATCCTATATAAGATTATTTTGATACTCCTTACTATCCAATATATTTCAAAATTTGCTCTTGCTTCGGGATCAGATAACATTACAATATTTTCATAGCGAAAGCCTCATGTCTTTCTCTATAGAAAAAAATGCAGTATGATTATTTTTAATACTAAATGTAATACACACTACTAAAATTATGAGATATAACATTTATATAATATGATACATTCGTTACCAAGACAACCCGTTTTTAACGATTCAACGATTGTGGCATAGTTGACGGCTTCAAAAGGACATCAGGCGTTTTGAGCTACTTGCTATCCAATTTGACTCGATCCGATAACAATCTGTATAATGACTGTAATGCCACATCAAGAATAGAATCGATCTAAATATTAATTATTTATTACTAATATGGAAAATATATACAAAAACAAAAATATAATAATATGTTCAATTTGCCTTAATACTAATCGATTTTACAATTAATCTAAATTTGATAGACGACACCTAGAAGTTAATCGTGACGTGAATCGATAAATATTGTTTATTTATATATTTATTTTTCTATTATTTTTTTAATAGTACGTACACTGTAGGGTAGTTGAATAATTTTATATCTTACTCTGTTTACTCTTACGGTATACAGAATTGCGTCTATTCCATATATTATGATTCACAAAGATTTCCATTGGGAAATTTAACATCGCATAATAATCTAATAATTTTAAAATTAGCGTAGCCCTAATTACTCCCTATTACATTAGCACTATTGCAATTCTGTGTATTTCCCTTAATACACACAGACACAGACACACACACAGAATAATACAAACACTAAATGTGTTTGTATTATTTCATTTGACATTCACTAGTTAATAATAAAAATAAAAAAATAATAACAATCGATACTAATAAGAATATTATTTCGACACAAAATTCCAATATAGATCCGGGGTTAATGATATACGAACGAACACCTTTGTCAAAACCTGCCACTCATTATGTAAATGTGATCGATTTTCTTTTTATGAACAAAGTATTTAATGAGTATGTTTATTTAAATAAAATAGTCAAAAGTTTTATATACATATAAAAGTTTTATATACATTTTATATATAAATTAAAATAATAATTTTTATAAAATAATTTTTAACATAAGTGCTTTACATCTATTGCTATATTTAATCAATACCATAAATATTTGAAACCAATGAGGTCGCTACGGACGGACATAATGCAGTGTTAGGTTCCGTGTGCAAGAGGCGACGACAGTCTTGAAAATAAAGAACCTCTTTGCTATAAAGTAGTTATTTTTTAAATAGGTATGTATATATAAATTTTAAATTTTTCAGATCGCTCGCGATGCTTCAATTGATGATAAGCCAGTGTACCCGTACAGAGGTATCCTCCTAGACACTGCGAGGAACTACGTCGATGTCGATACTATTAAAGCTACTATTGGTAAGTTGTTTAAAATATATTATGTTGAATAATTATTATTTGGGTAGTAATTGTGTATTGTTGTAATTTTTTTCAATTTTTGAATTTTGTTGCAAATAATAGCGGAATTGTTTAGGAATATTAATTTATTATATTTGATATAATATTTCTTAGAAAAGGTCTATTTAAAGATAATTTTTTAATGAATTTGTTATTTAATATGTATTGATGTTCGTTTTTTAAAATTAAAAAAATCAAGATGAATTTAAAATAGTTAATTAGATTATGGCGTTTTTAACGTTCCAATATAGCACAAATCCTTTGCCAATGTCACGCTCTCCGTGCTACGTGACATTGGCGAAGTGATTTGCAATCGAGTGAACATGTTATAATATGTAGTATTAAAGAAATTATTAATAACGTCAAGATTAAGAAAAGTAACTTGCACCGGACATGACCCTCTATTTGAAAATTAAGCGGCAAAATGTATGTAGCTGTTTTTCGATATCGAGTAAGTACATTTTATTGGCGACTTATAGACACGGAATAAGAATGGCAAAAAACTAAAAAGAAGGTAGGTTTCTAATAATATAATAATAATTTCAGAGGCAATGGCGTTAGTGAAACTGAACACATTCCACTGGCATATAACGGACAGTCAAAGTTTCCCTCTGGTTTCTCCAAGACGCCCACAGCTATCTAAGTATGGCGCTTACAGCCCAAGTAAAGTGAGTATTCATTTATTTAAGGTTATATATATATATATATATATATATATATATATATATATATATATATGTATATATAGTCACGTTGTTCTACTGCGCTATTATAGCGTCAATGTGTTTATATAATATATGATTTTATTGATGACATATTTCTTCATTGGTTATGTATAATAATTTTGAATTAACTCAGATGTACATATAATAATAATCCACCTAACATTTGATATGCTTATAGAATTTTTCTCTAGAATTATTTGGAATAGTATGAGCTATCACCGGTGATAACTTGGTAGAGACCTGACAATACTGACATTACTGACAAAACTGCCAATACGTTGATGACAATCCCGAAGTGTGTCGCTCGCTCGTGCAGGTGTACTCGCCGGCCGCCGTGCGCGACGTGGTGCAGTTCGCGCTGCGGCGCGGCGTGCGCGTGGTGCCCGAGTTCGACGCGCCCGCGCACGTGGGCGAGGGCTGGCAGGACACCGACCTCACTGTCTGCTTTAAGGTGAGCTGGGGTTACTTCGGAGGAGCGATCGCGTGACAAGTTAGCGATTGAACACCGTTTGATATAAGGGAAAGAGAGGGTCGGCAAAATGTGACAAAGATGGAGAGAGGAGACAAAAAAAAATAAAACTCATTTTTTCCGCGTAGTTTAACCGCGTAGCAGGGTAGACAGAATGAACCTAGTGTCAAGACACTCCGTACTTCGCTTTCCAGAGCGCTATCTAGCCAGAGGAAGGAAGTGAAAATAATTTAAATATAATCACTTCCCCGAGTGGGGATCGAACCGACAACTGATACGCGTTATAGTCGGACGCTGTCCCACTATGCCATTTTGAGTGCACACCGCGTTTTGTATTATCAGAGTGGAAATATAAAAATAAAAATATACACATATATTTTTTCTTTGCTTTAGCTTCACGCTTTTATCCCCCATAACAGAAGTACGTACTGTCAAGATTCTATGTATTCAGCGGAAAACACGCTGAATTCGACACATTGCGTGTTTGGTGGCGAAACGCCACACTTTGTCTTACCAGAACTAGGAACTGATAATAATTTAAATATGGTCATTCCCCCGAGTCGGAATCGAACTCACAACCGATCGCGTTTTCAGTCAGAAGCTGTCCCACTGTTCTACAACCGGCCTCCTATTTAATATAAATATTACATGCTTTACCTTTTTCTATACTGTGTTTCTGTAAAGATAAACACAAATAGGAAAATTATATCTATCTATATTTATAAGAAAATTTTATTTTCCAATCTAAACAGGCTGAGCCATGGGGCACTTATTGCGTGGAACCGCCTTGCGGGCAACTAAACCCGACCAAACCTGAACTGTACGATGTACTGGAAGACATATACACGGATATGGCTGGTATGTTCATATAATTAGGATATCTATATAAATTGATTCAGAAATTGAATTGTCTGTTTGTTACCTACATGTAAAATATTATGACAGTGGCTTTTTATTAAATACATACATATGTACACGTTATATATACATATATTAAGGTAAAATGGACTGTCTGTGAGTTTGTTTCGAATATGAATGAAAAGTATAGATCGATTTTGACGACATTTCCGTTATAGATATATAGAGATAGAGGAAGGGGTAACTTAAACAATATTTATTTTGGAATTATAAAATAAAAATCCACAGGTGTTAAATACCACGCGGATCAAGTTGCGGGCTCGTTATTTAATATATATACTGTGGCCTGTCTTAATAAAAAATAAGAAAAAAATTAGATTATATACATTTTTTTTTAATTTAAAATTATCTTTTTATATAATAAAAATTCATATATTAATCACTATTTTTAGATTATTTCACTATAAAATTTTAACATACAGGTTTATTTTTTTTCAAATTTTATTTTATTACTTTTTTTAAATCAAAATTAATTCCATATTACTTAGCAACAGCTATCAAACAGCTTTTAAAGTTACTTAAATAATTTTAAAAATTAACATTTTCATAACTGAAGTCAAATTGATATTTTAAATTACTAGAAATAAAAATAAACAAAAATGAATTGGGAAGACCATGGCATTGCATATCTCAATAGGAAAGCGTCTGTCTTTAAACCTTATTTATTTTAGACTCCACTACTCTGAAGGAAGAATTTTTAATTAATTATAATTTTAAATTTCGACTGAGACGCGGGTTCAAGTTCTATTGCGTTTATATTATATCTGAAAATATTTTTTCGGATTCTATTAAAAGTAAATATATATGAATTAAGAAAGAATAAGCGTAATCATTATCAGCAGCGTTTTCCAATCGACACTATAAAAATACTATCAAAAAGCGCGCATTCCTTAAAAGGCGTCAATATACTTGAGTGACTTGCAAAGTCCTGCCTTGCCTTTCTTATTTTTTTATTTAGTTATTTATTTATTTATAATTTCAAATAATTATATAAATTTTATAGACATGTTTTTGGTTTTGTAAAAAATTATATTTTTTTATATTTAGCAAAACGAATGTATTGATTAGTAAAAATATATATTTTTAACCCAACGAATAAACCAATGACATAACAAAATAAAAAAAGGAAACTGCCATTTTAACAATATTCCAGAACTATTCACGACCACCGACGTGTTCCACATGGGCGGCGACGAGGTCAGCGAGCGCTGCTGGAACTCCTCGCAGCAGATACAGCAGTTCATGGCGCAGAACCGCTGGGGACTCGACCGCGCCGCCTTCCTCAAGCTCTGGAACCACTTCCAGAGCGAGGCGCAGGCGCGCGCCTACAAGGTACGCGCTTTGATGTCTCGTATCCACCTGAAACACTGCCGCAGGTGGGCCGTTCCACAGTGTGACACTTGGAAGGAAATTCCTACAAAAACGCCACGTATCCAGATGGTAGGGATGGTATTTAGGTCTGTTACGTACTGTGCGGTTGGAAAATTCAGCGGCAGGAACCAGCTCGAACAGTTTTCAAGGATACTCTCCGTGATATATGCGATAGAGAACGTATAACGATGAAACGTACAAGCCTTTCACAGATAAAAATTGCCACGTCACGTCACGTCACGTCATGTCATGTCACATGTGTAATAACATGTCATTATGTTGTCACGTCATTATGTATTGGTTATTTTTATGATCTGATTTAAACATTATGTAGCCTTATTTGGATTATAACACACCTTATTAAAACTCTGGAACTACCTTTAGAGTTAAGTTGACAATGGTGTGCCATGCATCACGTCATATCTCGCCGTCGTCAGCTTAAATCTATTGTCATGCCATTTGTATTATTCAATGTTACTGAAATTATTAATATTAGTTGCAATGAAAACCAAAGTATTCTTTATTCAAATAGACAGGTAATAAACACTTATGAATCTATACATCTATGTAAATAAATAAATAAAATTGGAGTGTCTGTTTGAAATTAGAATAACCGCTTGTTTTATATGCATATCTATATATATATATATATATATATGTATATATATATATATATATATAGATATGTATATATAGTAAATTTGGGTAACCTCTGAATCTGCTAGATCGATTTTGATAAGCCTTTCAATTATATACAAATAGCTAAGATAATAATAAGTAACTTGTTTATTTTCATATATGAAAATATATTTCATCCATCTAAGATTATTATAAATTTAATGAAAGAATATTTTTTTAAAATTACTTTTATTTAAAATCACATCTTTTATAAATAATTTGATTTACTTATATGCATGGCGTGTATCAAAAATATTTTTAATGAGTACGCGTAATATTTATATTAAATATTTTCTTTTCAGGCTTTCGGCAGACACGTACCTCTTGTACTGTGGACGAGCACGCTGACTGAATTCAATCATGTCGAACAATTCCTTAACAAAGATGATTATATCATTCAGGTTAGTGTAAATAAAAATAAAATATATATTTATTTATTTTTTATACAAAAAGTTAGAGAGCCTAGTGTCAAGACACTCTGTTCTGGTTCTGACGGAAGTCAACGTCTGACTGTCTTACTAGAGTTGAGTAATAAAAAAATAATTCATAAAAAAAAAAATTATTAAATTTTCATATCAGAATTTGAACTAGTGACTATTGGTGTGTAAAACAGAAGCGTATATAAATATTTTATATATTTTAAATTGATAAGAAAAACACTATTTGTAAACGTATAAAATTTTGAAATTGAGGCCAGTCGTGGCGCAGTGGGACACCGTCTGATTGTGAATACAATTGCTTGTGGGTTCAATTCCCACTCAGGGGAATGGTTATATTTAGCTTCAATTCCTCGCTCTGATAAGATAAACCGCGGCGTTGAGTTACGCCACTTAACTCACAATGTCTGGAATACGGCGGAAAGTGGAGCGCGGAGTGTCTTGACATTAACTACTTTCCGTCGACGGTACTATGCTTGGATATAAAGAGGAAGCTAGAACAAAATGTGAACTCTTCAGGGAATCGAATCCGCGCTTCTTTGGTTCTGAGTTACAGACATTTTAAAATATCTCCCTATAGAGATGCTAACAATAAAAATAAGTCAAAACAAGCGTATTAAAATATTGACGTAGTTGGATAGAACGTATGGCTTAGTGGTCTGCTCGTGGGCGTTTTGCGTATAGGTTCGAATCGTACTATGATAATTTTTTTTATATACTATTAAGAAATATTAGGTTTTAAACATAATAACATAATAAATATTAGAAAAAACGGTCGTTGTGGGTTCGACTTCAACTCGGGGGAGTGACTGTAATTAACATTTTTTTCATCTCCCTTCTCTGGTAAGACAAATCGCGGTGTTGGCTTCTGCCGCTTAACACTTAACGTCTTGAATATATCCTCCTACGCGAGATAAAGCGTGAACCTAATTATTAAAAAAATATATATAATAAAAATATATATAACATTACAGGTTTGGACTACAGGAGCAGATCCTCAAATAAAAGGTTTATTAGAAAAGGGCTACCGTCTCATCATGTCTAACTATGACGCTTTATACTTCGACTGCGGGTTCGGTGCCTGGGTTGGGACAGGTAAATTAATTTTATTGAAATTTTAAATATATTTAAATGTAATGTTTAATTATTTATTCTTCTTATATTTGACTTTGTACTGACTGTTTATTTTTAAATTACATATCATTATTTAATTATTCATTTTAATTTAATCATTAAAAGCAAATATATAATTTGGAGTTATGTAATTTCTTTATGATTTTTTTTTGGCTTCACTCTTTTTATCCCGTATAGCAAGTTGGGTAGACCAGGTTGAGTGGTGGAACTCAACGCTGCACTTTGTCGTACCAGAGCGAGGAAATAAAAATAATTTAAATATAATGACTTCCCCGAGTAGGGATCGAATCCATAACCGATCGCGTTTACAGTCAGACGCGGCCTCTTTATGATATTAATTTTGAATATTCAAAACTATTTATTATAATATACTTTAAGTTATTTATTACAACTTATAATATTTTTTTATATAATTTATTCATAATATAACGATAACGATCAATGTACTAAGGTACCTTTTATCAACACACCATGTATGGCGTTATTACATAGACCGATTGAACGGTTTTTGAGATGCGGGTTCAAGGTTCAAATCCTTCAATATTCAAATGATGTTTTTATTTAACTTATTAAATTGATTGCCTTTTCCCCAGGAAACAATTGGTGTTCACCGTACATTGGTTGGCAGAAAGTGTACGAAAACAGTCCGAGGGTAATGGCTCAGCAGTATTACCAACAGATATTAGGTATACTTTTTTAAATTATTCACTTATAAAAAATAATTATATGAACATTTGATATACATTCGAGATAATTATATTACAGTTTCACCTATTATTGTGCGGGTAAATAGTGTCAAGACTCTCCTTTTAATGCTTTCTACCTGAAATCGAGACCTTTTGTATTGAGTGATGGAACACAACGCCGCCGTTGTCTCACCAGAGCGGAAAACAAAAAATATTTTTGTTTAAATAATATCATCATAGCCTCGAGTGGGTATCGAACCCACAACCAATCGCGTTTACGATCAGATTGTATCCACGGCGCCATATACCGCTATGTTTTGTAATATTGAACACCAGGCGGCGAGGCGGCGCTGTGGACGGAGCAGGCGGACGCGTCGTCGGTGGAGGGCCGCCTGTGGCCGCGCGCCGCCGCGCTGGCGGAGCGCCTGTGGGCGGAGCCCGGCACGCCGTGGCAGGACGCGGAGTACCGCATGCTTAATGTCAGGTATGCTTGAAAATTGGTTTTGGTTTGATGATTTGTGTTTTACTAAAAACTACACAAACAAAATATCCTAACTTAATTAAATATATTTTTATCAAAAATCAAGCGAATATGTTTATATAATAAAATTTTCCATTTAGATCTCCCCAATCCGACCCTGTTACGAATTCCATTGTTAGAGTAAATTTACTATCTATAAACCTCCTACTTACCAAATATTATTATTAAGTTAAACAGTTTGCAATACTTCATGATGACAATCTATTTGCACAGATAATTGAAAAAAAAACAAACAGATATTTATACATATTTAAAATGAAACTATTTTAAAAGGATTAATCGTTTATATTTTGGTATTCGAAAATATATTTTAAAATTCATATGAATACTGTTAAACTGTCCGTTTCGTTCAAGATAGTCTCATTTAAAGTAAAAAAATAATTCTTTTTTTTTTTACAGAGAACGTTTAGTCCGTAATGGAATCAAACCCGAATCTATCGAGCCAGAATGGTGTTATCAAAATGAAGGCTACTGTTACGCCTAACTTTATAATTTTTAAATGTAATATTTGTGAACATTCTTGTATGTGTACAGCACGTTTGTTTTAAATATATGTATGTATGTATATATATATATATATATATATATATATATATATATATATAAATATATATATATATATAAATATATATATATATATATATATATATATTTTACATATATTTATAAAATATTATACAAGTAGATCGCTTAAAGTGAGATTATTTTGAATAAATTAAAAAAAAACAAAATGTTTTTAGTATATTGAAATACATTTTATAATATTTTATATATGTTTTTAAAGTTTTTTTTTTTATTTAAAATTTTATTTTTAAGTATTTTAAAACAAATCGACAGCTATATATATATTGCTATACACATATATTCGTTGTATTTTTGTGATTGAAATTTATATTTAGATTGTAACAAGTCACAAATAGTAAACTATTTCTCAAATTTAAACATGAACGTTGAACTCAGTAAAATATAATTTTCTAATATATTTGATGTTTTATTTTTATTTATTGTTTCTCTTGTCTCTGTAGAGAGGGGACGGGGTAGAATACAATTCCCCTCCCTGCTGAATAGCGCCCCACAAGAGGCTGGTATCCCAGACATTTGGTTGTAGATTAATCCTCCCACTGGCTCGTCATGTAATCCACCTTTCCCTATTCCCACTCATCCACCACTCACTTTCCCTCCAGAGTGTATAGGTTTCGACAGTTCTAGCTGTTTAGACGGCAACGCATCCATAACTAATGTTGTGGATGGTCCATGGACGAAGGTGAGCACTTACCATCAGGTGGCTCTTGTGCTAGTTGGCTTCCTTTTTCTATAAAATAATATATAGAACTAAGATGTAACGGGGAGTATACGTGGAGGGGTTTCAGTTATTTACTTTATCTCATATAGCACGGTAATTAGACAACCTAGTGTCAACACACTTCATTGACTGCTTTCTTTCTGAAATTGCGTGAAAAGTCATTGCGTGTTTAGTGGAAATCTCAATTTTGTCTTACCAGAGCGGAGAAATAAAAATAAATTTGATGTATTCCCCTGAATGGGAATCGAACCCAAAACCAATGGCGTTTACAATCAGACGCTGTCCTGCGCCGCAACGACGTCTTCGAATTGGAATTTCCTTACTATAAAAAAGCTACTTTATTACTTTATATACAAACGTTTAATACATAGTCTAATACATAAAAGATATGGGATGATATGAAAATAATCATAACAAGTCAGATAGACTTTTGATTTCTTGTTTTTGACACATTTCAGATGAAATTATTGTAATCTTTATTTATCGCGAATATTTTGGTAATCAAAAATACATTTATAAAAGCCTTTAACTTTATTGTATCAACCGACAGACGTATGCCATCTCCGTCTGTCTATCTACCATCACGAATCTAAATTACCGTTTAAAATAGTTTCATTAAAATAAAAACATAAACATCTTAATATACAGTTATTTGAACACACACCCACACACATTAACACACACAGCGTTGCTTACGCAATTATTCATTATCTATAGAAATTAATATTTTAGCTTCGCTCTTTTATCGCTCTTCTCTTTTAGACATAGTGTCAAGACACTACGTAGTCCAGATTCTGCCGAATTCTATATTGCGTGTTTATGTTTTTTATCCCTCATAGCAGGGTAGACAGAACAGACAGACAGCTTTCCACCGGATTGAAGACATTGCGTGTTAGGTGGTGGAACTCAACGACGCACTTTATCTTACCAAAGCAAGAAAGTGAAAATAATTTTAAATATAACCACTCCCCCAAGTGGGGATCAAACTCACAACGGATCGCGTTTACAGTCAAACGCTGTCCCACTGCGCCACGACCGGCTTCAATTTTCAAATCAAAGTTTATTCACTTTTTGCGAAATTAAAAAAAAAATTCTACAATTTTATAATATATTTCACTTTTAACCGACGAAAGAAACTAAGGAGTTTCACATTAAATTAGACCAAATTTAACAATTTACTCCCGATTAGGTCAAAAAAAATTTGTACATTAAAATATATAACAATGCTGTCAACATTGTACTATACTGTACAAATAATGGAATTTAGTAATAATTTATGCATCTTTATCACCATTACTTAACACTCGCTACTGCGGTCACCGTACGTGATGTATTCGTACTACAATTATTACTAGTGGCACAATTATTAAGTGTGTCACGTATCTTCATATAAAACTAGTATGAAATAATTAGTTTATTATTTTATTTTTTTATATTGTACAGAAAGTACCTAGTGTCAAGACACTCCGTACTTCGCTTGCCACTGTGTACCACTGCGCCACGATGGTTTATATGATAAATGTATATATCTTCACGCTTTATCCCGCATAGCAGGGTAGTTATAGACAACATATTTTTTTTTTATTCCGCATAGGGTAGGGTAGACAGAAAGTACCTAGTGTCAAGACACTCTGTACTTCGTTTTCCACCCAATTCGAGACATTGCGTGTTGAATGGTGAAACTCAACGCCGCACTTTATCTTTTACCCGAGCGAGGAAGTGAAAGTAATTTAAGTATGATCACTTCCCCGAGTGGGGATTGAACCCACAACAGATCGCGTTTACAGTCAGACGGTGTCCCACTGCGCCACGACCGGCCTCTATTATGTATGGTGTGTCATGTATTTTTATATAAAACTAGTATGAAATAATTAGTTTATTATTAAAACCTGATAGTTTATAATGAAAACCATGTCTATTTGTAAATGCGATTGGTTGTGGGTTCGATTTTTATTCGAAGGAATGATCATGTTAAAATTATTTTCTTTTCTCCACTCTATGGTATAACAGAACTACTTCACTAAATAGGAAAAGAAGCTACTTTTTATTAAAATCGTGTCATTAGGAATTATAAATGTTTTAGAATTTGAAGTTTTATATTAATTACTTAATATATTTAAAAAACTAAGATTATTTTCGTTAAAATTGTATGTATGATTATTTCAGTCATCCATTGAAAATGTTTTATTTACATCGGAATACAAAGTTTCAAGCAATTCAGATACTAGGATGTGGGTCAAAATTGTAAAAGGTAAGGTTTTATTACATTCGTAGAAAGATGATGACGGTAATAGATCAGGAAAAAAAAACCTTATTAAAACGGGTGAATCACTATAACAAGCAGTTGGTTAGTAAACCAAAAAAATGACAATTCTTAATAATTGAAAATACACATTTATTCAACCACAAATATAAAAGAAAAACAAACACTAACAAACAAAAATCATATTACAAGAGCTTGATTCCAAGCCGCTGGTGTCTGTCTAACAGTTGGAATTTCAGTTTCCATTGGCATTTCGCTCATTATGCCTATCTGGCCGTTGCCACAGCTGTACAAAACGCTGCCTTGGCCATTGGCTGGCAGGGTACCACCTAGTGTGACTGTGCCCAGGAATGGCATTGAACCGGTAACAGATACGAGCCCATCGACGACTAAGCCATCGGCAAATATGGAGAAGCTTGGCGCTGGCAAGTATGGCATTTGCATGGCAAGCTGGCTTGTGAACTGTCCTGGCATGCCATTTGGTATGGCCATGGCGCTAGCGTATTCCGGCGCTAGCGTATTCGTGTTGATACATTGTGCGAAGGTGTTCTGTAAGAGAAATGGTTATTTATTATGTTTACTACAATTTAAATATGCCTATACTTAAGTCTAATTGAAGAAATTAATACTACATAATTTTGTTTCCATGTTAAGGAAAATGAATGGTAATTTAGAGGAAAATGTTTACAAAATGGATAGGATTTGTTTTTTTTTTAATTATTTTAAAAAAATTAAATTTTAAGGTACACAATATATTCCAATTATATAATAAAATATATAATAAAATAAAATATAATTTAAAATGCTTCCTTTTTGAAAAGGGAAAATAAAGCAGCTTTATCCCGCATAGCAGGGTAGTCAGAGACAACTGAGTGTCGAAACACACGGTTGACTGTTTTCCGCCCGATATCTGGACATTGCATGCTTAGTGGCAAACTTAACATCGCATATTGTCTTACCAGAGCGGAAAAAGTGAGTTTAAATTATAATCTTTCTTCCGAGTGGGATTCAAACCCACAACTAATCGTGCTGACATTCAGATGTCAACTATGCCATGAAGGCTTACATGATATAATTAATAAACAAAAATAAACACAAACCTTTAAACACAGCAAATGTAAACAAAACACAAATAAAATTTTAGCCTCCATATCTGAGTCCAGAAGGTACTTGTTATAACTTTTAGCTCACTTAGGTATTGATGCTTCGACTAACCTACTATCCTATTTATATTGGACGTTTATCAAAATGTCCAATAACGTTTACGTCATACACGCTTGTTACAAAATTATTTTCTATAGTTCATGTTAAAATGTATTGCAAAATGGCGTAAACGTCACGAATTTTAGATTTTTGTTTTTATATTCGTGTTTTATTTTAAAAAATAACATGTTATTTAAATTACTTAATATGTGAATTTATGTAATTATAGGCTATTTATGAAATGTATTAAGGTCGGTAGTAGCGCATTGGGACAGCGTTTGACAGTAAACGCGATCGGTTGTGGGTTCGATTCCTCCTCGGGGGAGTGATTATATTTCAAGTTCAGTAGAAAGTTAAGTATGGATTGTCTTGACACTAAGTACTTCCTGTCTACTTTACTTTGTGGGATAAAATGTGAAGGTATAAAATTGAATATATATAAATATATATTTTTAGATAAATGAATATTAATATTTACAAATATTACATTTTGATCATTTCAGACAGACAAAAATTGTTGAAAATGTTAATTTAGTATATGTATCGAGGATACATACATATGCTTTTAGTAACTTAGCCGTTAACTTGTTTAATATTATAAACAGACATTGCAAATTTATTTATATATATATAAATATAAATGAATGTATATATATATATATATATATATATATATATATATATAAATGAATGTACTAGGAAGGTATTCCGTTCTTTTTCTCAAAATTCGTACAAAAGTTTCAGCCTACAACCATTTGTGTTAACAGTTGTAACTCTAATATGGTTACTTCTTTTTGTTTTTTTTTACCTTCCGCATAGCAGGGTAGACAGAAATTACGTAGTGTCGAGACACTCCGTACTTCGCTTTCCCACCGAATTCCTTATCTTGCTTACCAGAGTGAGGAAGAGAAAATAATTTAAATATAATCACTCCTCCAGTCAGGATCGAACCCATAGTTACTTTATTTTTTTTATATCATGTAAAAACCCATAAAAAGTGAAAATCCCAATTGTTGATATCGTATAAATACCGTATTAAATACGTATACGTATTATAAAAATAATATAGAATTCAAAGTTTTATCTCGGGGCAAGATGCCAAGCTGGCGTGCACTGAGTGAGAGGTTGCCGACCCACAAATTTGGAATGATATTTTCGTTCTTGAAAAATTATCACCTAGGTCAATAGATATTCTTTTTAGCTTCACGGTATTGTCCTGCATAGCAGTGTAAACAGAAAGTACCTAGTGTCAATACACTCTGTACTTCGCTTTCTACCGAATTCTAGACGTTGCGTGTTGAGCGGTGCAACTCAACGCCGCGCTTTGTCTTATCAGAGCGAGGAAGTGAAAAACAATTTAAATATAATCATTGCCCCGAGTCACCGTCGTTTATATAATGTAATAAAATGTAAATAAAAATAAAGTTAGAACTAATTTATGTTTATAATATTTTTTTTGAAGTATTTTGAATTGATATTTTTTAAATTAATTTAAATATAGTTATATACATATTTTAATATATTTTTTATAATAGTTTATTGTGGTCATCGCGGCGCAGTGGGAGAGAGTCTGACTGTAAATATGATTGGGTGTGGGTTCGATTCTACTACTCTGGTAAGACAAAGCATGGCGTTGAGTTCGTCACTCAATACGCAACGTTTTGACATTGTGCGGAAACCTTTCAACGGAGTGTCTTGACAATAGGTTGTAGTTAAGTATATCTGCTATGTGGGATAAAGCATGGAGCCGAATATTTTACAATACTTATGTATTCACCATTCACAGAGTATCGATGAAATTATTGCTAAATATTACGAATATATCTATGTTGATATTTTCTTTGCATTATGACACTAGATATGTGTTGAGGCTTCATTATTCATTAATTTTACGAAATTGAAATAACATATGTAACATGTAGTATCGTTTTGGACGTTTTATTTTTAGTTTAAGTAAAATAACTTAAAAAGAATATTTGCTACGTTGGGTTTTGTTAAAATTCGAATACCAAAACATACATGACTAATCCATACAAAATACTCAGTTAAATTTAAAATGTGTAAGAAGATTTATGCTATTTTAACCTAGTGTCAAGACACTACGTTGATTGCTTTCTGCTCAGACAAGACAAATCTATGAAAACTTAAAAAGAATATTTGCTACGTTGGGTTTTGTTAAAATTCGAATACCAAAACATACATGATTAATCCATACAAAATACTCAGTTAAATTTAAAATGTGTAAGAAGATTTATGCTATTTTAACCTAGTGTCAAGACACTACGTTGATTGCTTTCTGCTCAGACAAGACAAATCTATGAAAATAAATGACCTTTGTAACATTATTAGAATTATTAATTCACTTAATTTTTATTCTTTTTTTAGCTTTACGCTTTTATCCCGTATAGCAGAGATCCCCGTATAGAGAGAACGTACCTAATGTCAAGACACTCCGTACTCCGCTTTCTGCGAATTAGAGACATAGCAAATTCAACGACATGCGATTTCACCGCCGCACTTTGTCTCACTAGAGCGAGGAAGTAAAAATAATTTTACCGCCACAACCGGCCACCCAATTGTTATTTAGTTAAATATAATTAGGTAGTTAATAATATCCTTTTATTAGGTACTTACTGTAGCATAATGACCCACTTAAGGGGTACTACATTATTTTTTTTATTAATATGTTTATTTATTTGTGATAATTGACTTCTAGTAAGTTAAATGTAAACTATTGACTTTACCCTAATTCATAATCCATATATAAAAACGTGAAAGGAAACCTTCGTATGCCCTTTTACTTTATTTGTATTGTATAATAGAGTTTAAATCCATAATATCCGTTTCTCGTAATTTCTACATATTGTATAACGAAAGCCATCGTGGCGCAGTGGGACGGCTTCTGACTGTATGCGATTGGTTGTGGGTTCGATTTCCACTAGGAGAGTGATTAATTTTTTTTTTGCCGTTCTGATCAGGCACAACACGGCGTTGGGTTCCATCGGTCAGCATACAATGTCTCGGACGGAAAATTGAGAACAGATTTTCTGGATTCCTTCAGATCATTTGAAAGCGTGATGCTTTAATAATCTTTATATAGTTGACATTTATCGGTTTACATATTTATGAGTTTCAATTCTATACAAACCCAGTATCCTAAGGAAAATATTTTTTTTCTAAACACATCTTTCATGTAGCAAGTATTAAGCAGAGAGAATCTAGTGTTGAGACACTATTTATCAATTTTGAGACTTCCTGTGTGAAGTGAACCTACACTAATCGCGTTCACAATCAGAGATTAGAGGTCGGTCGTGGTGCTGTGGGACAGCGTTTGACTGTAACCGCTACCGTTTGTGGGTTCGATTTCTATACGGGGAAATGTTTATATTCAAGTTATTTTCATTTCCTCGCTCTGGTAACACAAAGTGCGGCGTTGTGTTGCAGCACTCAATACACAATGTCTTGTCGGCGGAAAGCGGAGTACGTAGTGTCTTAGACACTAAGTACTTCCTGTCTAAGCCGGTATGCGGGATAAAAGCGTGAAAAATATTAGGGAATGTATACAGTATTTTCTCAAATTTCATTTATGCACAGTTTTGTATTCCACACATCACTCAATGTGTTGAATCCAGGCACAAAACCGAGGATGGAGTGTCTTAACACCAGGCAGTTTCTACCCTATTACGAGGGATAAAACTTAAAGCTGTATTTGATTTTTAATGTCAAATTTTACCACTGAGTACGTAATGTCTCAGTGGAGGCGACAAAACGAAAGTACGAAGTGATTCACTTTTCATATATTCCTTTCACATATTGAAAACATGTAAAAACTAAAACCCAATAAAACATAACAATCATACAAATATAATATTTTGTATAAATATTACTATTAAATTTTAATTTAAACTGAACTTTAAACAATCGAAATTCTTAGTCGAGGTCAAAAGTTAGAGTAATGACCAACCTAACGACGCTTATCTCTCATTGATAAGAATTTGTACTTCGCGGTTATATTACATGTATTTACATAAGCCTATTTGTTTTAAATAATAAGAAATATTAGGTAAAACCACACTATCTTTACTATATATTTAAAGTTAGAGGCCAATAGTGGCGTAGTGGAACAGTGTCTGACTGTAAATGCGATCGGTTGTGGGTTTGATTCCCGCTCGGGGGAATGATGATATTTAAATTATTTTTATTTTTTCGTTCTTGTAAGACAAATGGTGGCGTTGAGTCCCGTCAGTCTACACACAATGTCTCGAATTCAGCGGAAAGCACGGAATTACGGAGTGTCACGGGTAGAAAGGAAGTACCTAGTGTCAAGACACTAGGTACTTCCTGTCAACCCTGCTATGCTGCGTAAAAGCGTTAAACTTATTCATATTAATTTATTATTATACATTCTCTTCCATAGTGCAGTTGGGACATGACTAAGTGGACGCTTTAGTAGTGGGTTTGAATTTCAGGAATATTTCTTTATAACATATTTGTCATCGCCTTCTTCTTTACGAGATTTGGTTCTGGTGGTGAATTTCGTAGTGTGTGCTTTACATATGAAAAGAAGCCGTCGTGTTGCAGTGGGACAGCATGGAACTGTAAACACGCTGGTCGTGAGTTCGATGCCCTAATTGAGGGCCGGTTTCTTTTGAAATGATTTTACCTTTCTCGTTCTGGTAAGACGAAGCGCGGCGTCCAAATACGCAATTTTTGCAATTCGTGTGGAAAACAAAGAAGTTTTAACTAAAAATCGTTTATAGCTAAGAAATTTGAAATAAGATTAAAATAAAATTTTACAAGTGTTCGCGTTCAAAGCTTCCTTTTCATCAGCTTTACTTAAGTGTTCTCCAAACAGTAAAACTAACCGACGGTGATTAACCTAAATTATGTTTATGTGAAATTTCGTAACGTTTTCCTTGTTCTTAGATTTCAATTATTTATTTTTGAACGTTTTACAGCACTATAATTATAAATTTTATAGATTAATTAGGTAATAGAGGATGTTTTTATTTAAGTATATTCTCTGTTAGACAGTACGTTGTATCAAATAACAAGTAGTTCTATCCTGCAGAATATAAAGTGTGTGTAATACGTGGCAAATAAAAAAAATTATATACTATGCTCTTAAATTTTAAAAATGTACTAAATGCTTTCTATTCTATCCTTTTACAAAATAACATTATTTATATATAAAAAACAAACATAAATTACTCGGCAAATTGATCTGACAAGAGTCATATTTATTTAACGGACATATGTGCATGTTTTGGAGTAAAAAATTTAGATAAAAAAAAAGACAACGCACAATGTCTCGAATTCCGCGGAAAGCGAAGTACGGAGTGTCTTGGCACTAGTTATTTCCTGTATAAAATTAAAATAATTTGGAACAAAAGCAATTTGAAGTTCAATACATATGAAATGACAAATTCTATTATTTTCAATTAAAGAAAATAAAATTTAAATAAAGCTTTCCTAATAAATATGATATCAGTAATAAATTAATATTCCTAAACCATTCCGTTATTTTGTGCATTAATTTAAAAAAATGTTTTGCACACATGGAAAAATAATAACAATGTAGAAATTACAAAAAAATTAAGAAATCACCGTAATACACAATTATTTGTTTATACACAAAATGCGGCGTTGAGTTCCACCACTCAGCACGTAATGTCTCAAATTCGGTGGAAAGCGAAGTACGGAGTGTCTTGACACTAGGTACTTTCTGTCTACCCTGCTATGCGGGATAAAAGCGTGAAGCTAAAAAATATATTTCAAACACAATATAATTTTTTGTTAGATTACCAATAGTAGCTTAAATAGTGTCTTGACACTAATTTTTTCCGTTTACTCTGCTATGCGGGATTGAAGTGTAAAATTAAAAAAAATAGGATTACATTGATAAGTGCTTAGGTGGAAGGATAGATAGTTACAGCTTACATTGTACACTAACATAGTAATTTACACTACATAAGCAGTACGATAAAGAGGGAGACAGGCGTATTCAATAAAAGCTAAATAAAAAATCACTCGCTACCACAAGCTTTTCAGCTATTCAAACATGACATTCCCTAATATCAAATTAAAATAATTTTTCTAAATTTTCTTCAAATATAAAATCAAATCTTCAAATAACAATAAGACACTAACTTATAGGAGCTATTAATGTATCATACAAACCATACAAAAACTGAAGGAAACACTAAGAATAACTAAAAACACATAGTTAACACCACAAACATAATGTAAAAGCATCATAATGTATCAGTCTAATGCCAGTTAGCGATGTGGAACGTCCTGTTGCTTTGCGTCGCGGGTGTCAGCGCGATAACGCGCGATCAGTTCTATCCACACGGCCACGGTGTGGACCAGAGGCTGCCTAGAGGGTCTTCAGCCAATTCGCCGGAGATCAAATTGAACGTGCCCGTTTTGTTCTTTGGAGAATTATATGAAACTATATACGTAAGTAGATTTTAAGAACCAGAGATACTAATTTCGTACAGTTTTAAGCTTTGCTATATTATTTTGTGATTCGTTTTGCATGGTTTTCAGGCAGATTAGGCCAATATGGTGCAGTGGACAGTGTCTGACTGCAAACGTGATTGTGGATTCGATTTCCTCCTGGTGGAAATTATTATCAATAATTCGCTCTGCTTAGACAATGAGCGGCGTTGATTTCCACCACTTAATACGTAACTTAATATCACGAATTCAGGTGAATAATGGCAAACTAAGTGTATTGACACTAGGGTTATTTTGAATAGCCTGGTACGCAAGATAAAGCGTGAACCTGCTCCTTATAAGTCTTGCATTAAAAATGTTCTGAATTTTTTTTAATAACGCCTAAGTGAATGTCATCCCTAATCTCTCTATCTATCTATATATGCTATAATAAAATAGTAAAAAAGTGTGTCCGTTTTATATATTTCTTTAATAAATGTAGGACGTGCCAAAGCGCCAATAAAATACAACTTAATGAGTATAAAAAAAATTGTGTGTCTGTTCGTTTATATGTACATACCAAGGTGATCTCTAAGAGAACTGAACTAAAGTGGGACAGCGTCTGACTGTAAACGCGATCGGTTGTGGGTTCGATTCCCATACGGAGAAATGAGTATTTTTGAATTATTTACATTTCTTAGCTCTGGTAAGTAAAAGAGCGGATTTGAGTTGCACCACTCAACACGCAATGTCGCAAATTCGACGGAAAGCCATGTACGGAGCGTCTTGACACTCTTTCTTTTCTATGCGGGATAAACAGCGTAAAGCTAAAAAATACTGAACGGTGTTTTAATAATTCTTATTACGTCTTAAAGCTTTTAACCCTGGATACCGTATATGCTATAATATTTTGGAGGCTGCTCCCCATCACGTGGCACCGTAAGACCATGATGTAGTGGGAAAAGATATGGAGACAATGTTTCGTTCATAATATAAGACAAGACGCCCTGGAACATCTCATAAAGAATCATAATATTTAGTTCAGCCAAACTGTGACATATAAGAAAATATTAACTTAGAAAAACTTTTTTATCATCTAATAAATGAATAGTTTTCGATGTCAAATTAGAATGCATTAAATAGTATTATTATAAGTGTATAACAAATTACATTATTCTCATATATATGTTATTATGTCTTTTACAACCGATATATTTATTGTATGTATTCACTGGGGTTGCCATATGCTTAAAATAGACACAAATTTACACTTTTAAGTTTTTAATAATTTCACGTAACACCTGTTTATGAGAAGGTATACGACAACAGAGTTAAGCTCCGTTCTCAAACCAAATCAGTCGGTTCTTAATGTGTTAAAGAGGAAAAAAAACATAAAGAGGAATAAAAGTAATGATTAAACGCTTGTGGGTTCGATTGCAGGCGAGGGAATGAATATACTTCATTATTTTCATTTCCTCGCTCTGGTATGATAAAGGGCGGCGTTGAGTTCCATCGTTCAACACAGAATGTCTCGAATTAATGCAAAGTACAGAATGTCTTGACACTACTAACTCTCTATACTATTTCCCTAAAATTCCTACGGAAACAGGCAAACACTGGATTGTATATTGTACAGACTTTACAATTAGTTACAAGCTGATATTTTTATTTATCTAACCTACATATTATGAATAGGGGATAAGTAAATTTAATAAAGAATTAACCTTATTGTAACATTTTAATACAAATTTTTACGTCCCACTGTTTCTCAGAAATAGTTTGATAAAGTGACATCGAAAATAAATACTGGGATTCCCGAAATAATGAACGGACGTTTGTTTTTATGCATTTTTACTATGACACCGCGTGGTCGGGTGCCAAATGTATTTATTTTGTCATTGCAAGCTAATATTAGTAACTGGGGAGATTGTGGATCATTTAATTTGAAAATGAGGTGACTTTAAAGACGAATTTGTTTTCATTTTTATAAAAAAAAAACAGCTTTAAGTTTTAACCTGTATTATCGGAGTAGTCAGAAACAACCTGGTGTCCAGACACTCCGTTGACTGCGAAAATTTGTATTCAAATGTTAGAGTCAAGTTATTTTTTTATAAAACTTATTTATTCCCCATTAATTGTATGTAGATAAAATTATTACATGTTTATTAAAATGTCGGCTTATAAGTAATTATAAAGTCTGTATAGAACATGAAATCCCGTGTTTTTGGAGTAGAGTATAAAGTGTCAAGATTCCGTACTCCACTTTCCTTCTTTACCATTGCGTATTGAGTGGCAGAACTCAACGCCGCGTTTTGTCTGAGTGAAAAAATAAAAATGATTACATTTCATTAATCCCCCGCGTGGGAATCGAACCCACAACCAATCGCGTTTACAGTCAGAGGCAGTAACACTACGCCACTATGGTTTTAACTTAACACTATGGTCTTTATTTTTTTAAATAAAAATTAACATAAGCGCACTTATAAACTGTAAGAATAATATATAATTACAAAAATTGTCATGTTTGTGGAGTAGTTAGCTGAAATTATTTTTCGAGCAGCTTTTCTCGACCGAGTTCTAAATGTTGTTTGCAAATAAAAATCTTTTTCTATCCATATCTTATATATCAACTGGCAACTCGTGAACTCGGGCCAAATTCGGGTTATTTTGATTTTGATATAATTGTAGAAATCCGAAAAAGGTTTAGAAAGTGAGAACTTATAAATAAACTGTAAGCACATAATATATATATATATATATATATATATATATATATATATATATATATATATATATATATATATATATATATATATATATATATATATATATATATATATATATAATTTTCAAACATAAATTGACGAAATTGATTGACGAAAAACTTGTCGAACTGGGTTTAGAAATGAAATACATAGGACTATGCTGTAATAAAATATGATATTTAATGATAAATTTGTGTATTTTAATCTGTCATTTACGCTTATACATTTGTATTTTGGTTTATTATAAAAAAATATGTAACTTGATATATCATAATAAGAAAATTTATAAACAGACCAAAAACATTTGATAACATACATGTCTTTTTTTCAGTAATTATTTGGAAATGTTTTTGAGATTTTTTTTTCTGGTTACATAAGTTCCTAAGTTAAATATAATAATTACTTCATTTGGATAATCCAAAATTAACGCGATTGCAGTTTCTATACTATTGCGTCACCTTATCTTATTACAAGAAACAAATTATAGTTAATATATATGTAAAATCTGGCAAAGGACAAAATGCTTCGTTGAGTTCCACAACTTAACACGAAATGTCTCGAATTCGGTGGAAAGCGAAGTACGGAGTGACTCGACACTAGGTACTTTCTGTCTAATAAAACGCGTAAAACTAAAAAAAATGATAAAGAAATTTATATAACTCCAAATTATTTATTTGCTTTTAATATTTAAATTTGAATAATTAAATAATAAATTAATATGTAATTTAAAAGTAAATAGTTAGTACAGAGTCAAATATAAAAAAGATTATATAATTAAACATTACATTTAAATATATTTAAAATTTCAACAAAATTAATTTACCTGTCCCAACCCAGGCACCGAACCCGCAGTCGAAGTATAAAGCGTCATAGTTAGACATGATGAGACGGTAGCCCTTTTCTAGTAAACCTTTTATTTGAGGATCTGCTCCTGTAGTCCAAGCTTCACGCTTTATCTCGCGTAGGAGAGTATAATCAAGACTATATTGAAGACGTTAAGTGTTGAGCGGCGGAACTCAACGCCGCGTTTTGTCTTACCAGAGAAGAAAACAAAAAAAATATATATATGTAAAATAATATACCGTAAGCAAAGTACATACATACTCGTATTTTGTATTCAATTTATTTCTATACATTCACGTTTTCTGGTACTTAGAAGGTTAAAAGTTATAAAAAAAAATTCAAATTTAAATGACTGTATGCTAATCTCCACTTCCGTTATTTACACGTGCTCGAGTTAATTGAATTGGAACAATGACCGAAATCATAAGACAATGTAAAGTTTTAGTGGAAATAAACAAATTAGGTAAGTTCACTTCATATTCATTTATAACGTATTATTGCCAATGAAACTATTTTAAAGGATCTTAAGAATAGTTTCATTTAAAATGTGTAAAAATCTCAAAAATCAAATATCGTATTATATGAACAAGTATGCGCGAATATAATACGTCGATTGGGGTATGTAAAAATGTAACGTGCGAGGTATTTTACATGTATAAAGTTCTATTTTTCAAAGAAATGTCGAGACAATCATCTCGTACCAAAGGAGGATATCAAATTTTGCAAGAAGATACTAAATCTGTTTAAAATAATTTCATTTAAAATGTGTTAAAATCACATAAATCAAAGACCATGTTATTTATTTTAATGATGTTGAGCGGAGAACGGAGTGTCTTATCTCTTGGTTTCCTGACACTACGCTGCGGAAAGGAAGCGTGAAAGCGTGTATCTGAATAAGTGCAGTGGCGTGTAACTTGGAAATATTTTAAAAATCTTTATTTTTTCGTTGATCTTATATGATTAACTATTGCGGTGTTAAATTACGCAATATTCGCCTTGAGGGTTAGCATGAAAAGTCCTGTCTACCATTAGGTGCGTGATGCACTAAGGCTAACCTAACAATACATAACGATGTTATAATTGTACCTATACATATTATTTTCTCGCGTTATA
Organism: Dryadula phaetusa; assembly: GCA_032432895.1. NCBI lineage: Eukaryota > Metazoa > Arthropoda > Insecta > Lepidoptera > Nymphalidae > Dryadula > Dryadula phaetusa. Next base: position 1,099,903 of record JAOYRS010000008.1, on the reverse strand, counting down.
ATGTACATCGAATGTATTACTAAAACTATTTATAATATAATCTAAGCTGTAGAGGGAATATAAAATGTACCTTTAGAAAGATCTAGGTTTGAGGTGATGATAATTTACCATTATAATGTGAGATTCTAATTTTCCATAACACACCCATTATTTGGGTACTGTAAGTATTTTTGAAAAAATCTCTTTTTTGACGTTTCAAAAACAGTATAGATGCCTCAGATAGATGTTTCACGGAGTAATAGTTAAAATCATCTATTTCTTTCATCGTAAACATAAATTTAAAAAAAAGATTTTAATAAATAAACTAGGCCGGTCGTGGCGCAGTGGCACAGCGTCTGACTGTAAATGCGATCGGTGGTGGGTAACATTCTCACTCAGGGGGATGATTATATTTTAATATATTAGACATTGTTCGCTTTGGCAAGACAAAGCGAGGTGTTGAGCTCCGCCATACAACACGCCAAGTTTCAAATTCGAGGAAAAGCGGAATACTTAGTGTCTTGACACTTAGTCCTTTCTGTCTATCCTGCTATGCGGTATAAAAGAGTGTAGGTATAAAATAAAAAAAAGGAGTTAAAAATTAACAGCTTTAGGCCTTCATATTATTAATATAAAATGTAGACCGCCCTATATTAGTTAGATCTACTATCGATAACTTTAGGGCAGGGCTAATCAAAAGTCGTTGCCCGAGTATCCTCCGCCCACGTGTTCCGCTGCACTCTTATCAAAATGGCAAAATTGCACTATACGAAGATTCGTGAAATTTATATTAAATTAATTGTTATTATAAATATAATTATTTATTTAGTTATTATATATAATAACAATTAACTTAATTTAAATAACAAATAAAATTATTTGATTTTTTCTTTACGCGTTTAATTCATTTTGTGGAGTGAAAAGGGGAATGGCAAATAATTTTATTTCATCTTGAAGATATTAACTAAGAAAGTTCTTTCATTTGATTAGGTTTCCTAGGGAGTGCTGTTGTCAATTTATCATAATGACAAGTAGCCTATAACCAGCGGACGGCTCCTAAAATCACCTCGTTTGTCAAATTATGCAAACTAGTTTAGAAGTAATGAGGGAACAGATGAACCCATACCCATTTATGTACATAAATACAGGTCAAAATCGTAACACTAGGAGTTTGCTTCGCTGGGTCATGTAAAAATATAAATTCTTGTGCGTCTCCAAGCCACTCCTTAAGTTATTGTATCAATTTAAGATTATTCAATTTTTTTTAATATTTTTGATTTGAGGCCATTCTTGGCGCAATGGGACAGCGTCTGACTGTCAACGTGAGCGGTTGTGGGTTTGATTTCCCAATCGGAGAGTGATTATATGTAAAATATTTTCATTTCGTCGCTCTGGTAAAATATAAAGTGCGGCGTTGAGTTCCAGCACTCAACACGCAATGTCTCGAATTCGGTGGAAAGCGAAGTACGGAGTGTCTAGACACTAGATACTTTCTGTCTACCCTGCTATGGGGGGTAAAGTTCTATTAGTGCTTTTCTATACTCCCCAAGAAATTTAGTTCGATTTTGAATTCTAAATGTAGGAGTAGGTAAGAACTTGGTGACGGTATCTTCTTTCTACTTCATCTTCTTCTAAGTTCTTAACAAAAACGGAAAAATATAGAATACATTTTATAGTTGACGCAAAACAAAGCTACAACTAGTAAAGAATTAAATTTAAAGACATTCATTAATAGAACTTTGAGATTCCTAAATTTTAACAATTTTACTTTGTCAGTTGTCAGATAGAACCTTGTGTTACGACGTCTCGGTATTCCGGATTGAGTTTCGATATGTCTTCTTACGAGAGGGTAGAAATTAATATATTTTTAATATAATATTCAATTTTTGTTGACCTTGCGTTTGCGGTCACTCTGCCGCACCACGCCACGATGGTCTCAAGGAATACTATCGTATATTTAAATTAGAAATTTTCGTGTTATCTGTTTGTAAGTTACGCAAATGTCAAGACCTCAGTAGGTGCCTAAGCGTTCGATATTGTTATCAGTGGGGTCACAGCGCGTGTACGCATACCTAATCAAAAATCATATTTTACTATGTTAATTCATTATATAATTATGGGAGTAAAGATTTTGGACTCGTCTCTCGAAAATTATTCTGATGATTTGGAAAACGTCTTCAGAAAATGAATATTTTTTATTAAGTGGTTGATAAGCATTTTTTAACCGACTTCAAAAAAGGAGGTTATCATTTTTTATATATATATATGTATGTAATATTGTTAGAATTGAATAATATTTGAGTATGCTGGTCCATTTAGGTTTCCAAGCATGTGTGCTTAATTTGATAAGTGTGTGTTTGTATGTTTGTCTACTGCCCACAATTTCTCTAAAACCAAAATTCATATCCAAATGATTCTTTTAATTTAAGTTAGTATACTTAAACTTAAAGAACAATTTTCATTAAAATCGATCTAGTAGTTTCGGTAGATCTAGTAGTATCTTATTTACTATTTTTAAAGTGTTATTCCACACTTAGGATTAGAAGTAGTATCTTTACAAAATATAGGTAAGTAGAAATATTTACTATTATGAATAAGGTTATTATGAATCCAATCAACGGAGCTATAGCACAAACACTAGAAGACTTAAAAATTATGTGGTTAGTAGCGGAACTTAACGCCGTCTTTTGTCTTCCTTATTATAACGGATATTAATATTAGAATTATTAAATCTTATTATAATATTGTAATTAAATAATTTTTACAAAGAATAGATATCTTTTAGAAATATATTTTTCTACAGACTCAATACTAATGTAATATTTTTTAAAATATTAATATTTTTTAGTTCTAGTCTAAAAATGGATTATCACTGTACCCGTAATAACAATTGTTATCACTTTGAGTATGGGCTTATGCAAGAGCGTAATGTGAGTCAGTTCTTGCCCTATTTGAAATTTGGGTAAAATGTGTTTGTTAGCCTAAGATATTTTTAATCTTATTAAGCATTTCGTCATCTGATATTTTTTTAGTTTCACGATTTTATTCTGCTTAGCAGGGTGGACAGAACGTACCTAGTTTCAAGACACTCCGTACTTCGCTGTCCGCTGAATTCGAGACATTTTGTGCGTGTTGAGTGGCGGAACTCAACGCCACGCTAGTATAGAGTAGTACAAGTAGAATTACGTTGAATAGACTTGACTGGCTTGGTAATATTTAAACAAACATATGATGAACAAATAAAAACAGTAATAAATGAAAATAATAGTGTTCTAGTGCTCTTTTATATATATTTATTGAGAGAGTACACATTGGATAGAGGGAAAACAGTATCAAGACACTCAGTTCTCCACTCTTCGCTTGATTTGACTAGATTTGTATTGAAATGTGTTTCTTTTATATTCCAGGTCAATAATTATGGAATATTATCGTTCAGGGCGGAGTTTTCAAGTTTCCTCAATGCCGAATTCCCTCTGCCTTACCCATCGATAGCAGCATTTTATAGTAACATCGACACTTCTGTATCTGGCGAGGTATATTATAGAGAAACGAACGAATCCCACGTTCTTACCAAAGCGGAAGATATTGTGCAGAATAACTTCCACGATTATTACGATTTTAGACCAACAAGCGTTTTCTTAGCCTCGTGGATAGATGTAACATATGCGAGCAAGCAATGGCAAGACCGGAAAAATAGCTTCCAAATAGCAATTATAAGTAACGGTACGGAAAGCTTTGTCCAGTTCTTATATCCAGAGAGGGAGATCCAATGGATACAGAAGGAGAGTCAACCAGGTAGCCTGCCGGATGCGAAAGCTCAAGCTGGTTTCATAGCGGACGACGGACGGCTCTTCACTTTAAGAGGCTCTGGTAGTCACCAAATCAGAAATGTTGTATCGTAAGTATAGAAAAATATTGTTATACAATATTTTATTTAGTCCAAGTCAAATTGAGCATCTTACTAGTAATTATTTTTACTCTTTTAGGTGGTCGAATACTCAAGAACCAGGCGTATATCTTTTCCGCGTTGGAAACATCTCAATAAATGGCACAGTGGCTGTACCAGACCAGTATGATGAAAACGAAGCCGAAATTGAAGAGGAAACTAGAACTTGTGCACAGAGTGGTCCGAGTGTATGTCACTTGCAAGCAAAATGTGTAGATTATCAAGCTGGAATTTGTTGTCAATGCAATGAGGGCTTCTATGGAAATGGGAAATCGTGTATTAAAAACGACGTACCTTTGAGGGTACATGGCAAGTTAAATGGTGTTTTAAATAATGTAAATCTTAACGATGTTGATATCCAAGCGTATGTTGTAGTTGCTGATGGAAGAACCTATACAGCACTTTCACAAGGACCACCATCTCTTGGAAGTAGTTTGCAGCTTTTGAACACCCTTGGTGGAGCGATTGGATGGTTGTTTGCTAAACCTTCAGGCTTAGCTAAAAATGGATATCAACTTACAGGTGGCTTATTTAATCATACAGCTGATATATATTTCCCTGAAACCAAAGACAGAGTAATAATTAGCCAAGAGTTCATTGGACATGATGTTTTTGATCAACTTACGCTGGACGCTGATATACGCGGTACCATCCCTAACGTACTACCTGGTACTAGGTTGGAGATAACTGAATTCGATGAGCAATACACGATTACAGAGCCCGGACAAATACACAGCATGTCAAATCGCATCTTTACAAACAAAGTGACTGGTCAAAAGTATGAGCAAATAGTATCTCAATCGTTTGTATTTAGCCCTTGCAAATATGCGCCTCCTTCAAATGAAGATGCAGTCCCAATAACATTGAAAGTCATAAAAAATTACCTGGGTTACGAATCAAGGGACAATATTGTTAGGTATGGGTCTAGCAATAAAATTATTTCTAATGACCACTTGGATCCGTGTGTTGAGGGACGTGATTCATGTAGCCCTCATAGTACTTGCGTTGTACAAGGTGACTCATTCACTTGTGTTTGTCAACCAGGTTTCACCAGTATTTACTATGGAAAATCAAATATTTGTGTGGACATAGACGAATGTGAAGCATCAACTCACAACTGTGACATAAATGCCGATTGTTATAATCATGAAGGTGGATTTCAATGCCGGTGTCGTGAGGGTTATGAAGGCAATGGTGTTAGTTGCACCTATGTATTACGTTGTCGGGATAAAATCTGTGATTCAAACGCACAGTGTATAGATAATAATCCAACCGAAGAAGCTTATTGTTTGTGTAAGCCGGGTTATACTGGAGATGGTCAAAGGTGTTGGCGAACGGTTGAATCTTGCAATTGTTCTCCTTACGGTCACTGTAATTTTTATGAAGAGTCTCATAGTTATCAATGCGAATGTAATCCAGGTTATATAGGCGATGGTAGGTATTGTACTGAAGATAAGAGACAAAGGGAAACAGAAGAGAGACAAAGGCCAGAGTCAGAACCGGTGGAACAGGTGTCAGAATATGGACTAGATCAGAGTCAAATATCATTTCCAGAACAAAGATTAGATCAAAATCAGAACTTATTTCCGGAACAGAGAATAAATCAAGATCGGGACTCATTTCCGGAACAAGGAATAGATCAAGATCAGGGATCATTTCCCGAACAAGGAATAGATCAAGAACGTAACTCATTTCCAGAACAAGGTATAGATCAAGAACGTAACTCGTTTCCAGAACAAGGAATAGATCAAGAACGTAACTCATTTCCAGAACAAGGAATAGATCAAGAACGTAACTCATTTCCAGAACAAGGAATAGATCAAGAACGTAACTCATTTCCAGAACAAGGAATAGATCAAGAGCGAAACTCATTTCCGGAACAAGGAATAGATCGGAGTAGAGAATTATTTCCAGAACAAGATCCAGATCAACATCATATACAAGGACCAGAATCATATCCGGAACAAGGACAATATTCACCACCAGTTCAGAATCCATCACCGGAACAGGAAGTCGATCAAGTCACAGAACCAGAATCTTACTCGTCACCTGAATATGAATCTGCACAAAATCACAGAACAGTCATAGAAGAAGTGACAAAAACCAATAGAGTATTTATCAACACTCCGGAACCTACCACTCGACCAGCCGAGGCAGATTATAATGAAACCTACGTGTTGCCACATTGTGATGTCTATAAATGTGTTTGTCCTCCAGGGTATTCACTTATCAAGTATGAAGATAACGAATTATGTCGTATAGACAGTTATAGTGAACCAGAGGTAGAAGAAAATGGCGATTCATCAAGTAAGTCTATAGTAATAATTTTTCAATTTCCACATCTCATCTTCAACTTTTAGATAATCTTTATAAATCTAATAATATATATTTTAATGTTTCATAAACCAAGATGGGAGCGAACTTTACATGTTTTGTTTATATTTTTCTACTCTCATGACGTTTGAATACTTTTTACCAATATCTCATTAGGTTTTTTAATTTTCAGTGACATGTTCCGCTGATGCTGATTGTCCACCGAATGCGATATGTTCATTTTTATCTGATTCATATTTGATAAATGATCAAACAATAGGCCACTGCGTTTGTCCCGAGGGATATGAAGGCGACGCTTACGAGTGTATTGAACGATCAGGTTCAAGTTGTTCCTGTGGTCCCAACGCGCACTGCGTTGGTACAGCGGCTGAGGAGCTTATTTGCGTGTGTGATGCCGGATATCACGGTGATGGCTATAGATGCCGACCTAACTTCAGCTGTACTAATAATTCAGACTGCGAATACAATGCGGAATGTCGACCGGAGTCGAACACCGGAGATTACGTGTGCCAGTGTATTGAAGGTTTTATTAAAGACGAAAATGACGCCTGCATACCCGATGGACAATTGTGCAATGGGGCCGTGTGCGCAGAACACGCGTCTTGCTTGTTTGACACAACGTTAGAAGTTAATTATTGTCGCTGTGATGAAGGATTCGAAGGTGAAGGTATTTTCAAATGTGTTCCACTAGGGAAAACGTGTGATGTTGCAAATGACTGTAATCCGAATGCAATATGTACTCCGACTGAATCGACATATCAGTGTATATGCAGGGAAGGATATACTGGAGATGGTTATAGATGTGACCCCGAATTAAACTGCAAAACAAACATCTACCTTTGCGATATTCACGCTTCGTGCTTGAAAACGAGAGACGGATACGAATGTGAATGTAATACAGGATACAATGGTAACGGGACTAGCTGTGAGCTCAATCCAAGGCAGGTTGGTAATTTCCTGGTAGCCAGCGATGGGGCGTCAGTGTATCGTGTGCCTTTTAAAGTCACTCCAAGGGAATTCGCAACTCCGTTTAACAGTGCCATTTATCAGATAGCAGTCGGAATTGAAGTGGACTGTTTGACTGGTAAAATCTATTGGGGTGACGTTGGTGGTGGAGCTATAAAGAGAGCCTCTTATGATGGCTCTGACTTCGAACAATTTTTACCATATGGTAAGTAGACTTTTGACAATTTTTTTTGTACAGAAATAACGGATGTATCATATATGATGATGTATCATGTTTTATTTTTTGTATTTTACAGATGTACAGTCACCAGAAGGACTATCAGTGGATTGGGCAGCGAGAAACATATTTTGGACTGATTCAAAGAAACTTACAATTGAAGTAGCAAACTTAGATACGAAAATAAGAAAAGTATTATTCCGCAAGGAGGGTATTCTTAATCCTCGTGGCATTGCAGTCCATCCAGGAAAGGGGTAAGATTGTAGAAATACTACTATATATTTATGTTCAATATAATTTTCCTTCAGAGGTTTTTTGTTCGTGCTTGTATAAGACCATTTCAGAGACAGTTGGATCTATTTGGATATATTAAAATTTTAATCAAGAAAAAAAAATGTAATATTTTTATAAAAACCTTTTCATATGAATGTTTAAGCAATTTAAAACAAATTAATAAATATTTTCAGTAAAATATTCTGGACGGACTGGAATCGTGGTGGCCCCAAGATAGAATGGGCTAACATGGACGGCTCACAGCGAGGCATTTTCTTAGACAAGGAAGTAAAACTGCCTAATTCCTTAGCAATTGATTGGTCTAGAGACAGACTGTGTTTCACAGATGCTGGCTTCTTTAATATAAAATGTGTCAGTATAGATACTCTTGAAAGTGAAATAATTGCCAGTAACTGCTCGTATCCATTCGGTTTGGCAATCAATGGTGACAACTATTATTGGACCGATTGGAAAACGTAAGTAATACTATTTTACAATATAAGAATCACTTAGTATAGTCATCTATGGACTATGGGTATATATTTGGACGCGATATTCAATAAAAAAATCATGTTTATTATTTATTTTATGAGACCGACATCTCAAGTAGATGTCGGTCTCATAATCCGATTATATTCGATATATTAAAAATTCCAATTTAACATTATTAAGCGCAACTAGAAAAAGACTTATTAAAAAATATCGTCCTTATTGAAATCCAGCAATAATAGATCAAAGGCATATTTTATTTTGACAGTGACAGTTAAAACTATATCCTTTCAAAATCTATTGTATTAAATAAAAAAAAACTAATAATATTTTTTCCTAATACAGATTAAAAATTGAATACGTAAACAATCTAACACAACTCAAAGGGCAAGTACCTATTGCGACGGCATCAAGGCGGCTATACGGTGTCACCGTAGCTCCCGAGTCTTGTCCCGCACAAAGCAACATATGTCAGTATAGAAACGGCCAGTGCGAGCCAGATCAGATTTGTCTTCCCGACGGGCAAGGAGGGCGAACTTGTGTTGCTGGGGATACTTATTAATTTTATATATAAAACCTTTAAATTGATTACCACTGGTTATTAATAAAATATACTTTCACTATTTTTATAGTCCGATTTTTACCTGTACTTAAGAGATGTCAGAATTAAAAAGGGTCATAAATTCAATACTCATCAAATAATTTTATTTCAGAATGAAATAATACTAAATCAATAATTATTTATTATATTTATCTTAACTTCGATAGCTAATTTCACGCATGTGCATTAAAAATTGTTATAACAAGCAGTTATATTGCTATACAGATTATAAAAAAAGTAAAATTCCAGATTAAAAAAAAACAATCACATGAGTGAATATAGCTTAGAAAATAAATTATTTAAATAATTACATTATACAGCTCTAATGTTTTATTAGTAAAAACAAAGACAAAAAATGTAAATATATTACGTACAATATTTCAACTGTATTTTTATTTTTATTTTATTTCCTATTAGATGCTTAATAATAGAAAGAAGTAACAGATAAATTATATTTAGTCAAATATAAATACATATTTATAAATTCTGTTCCAAATGTCAATTAAACACTAATTCATATTTTTGAGTGTCATTGATAGTGTGAAATAACGACTAATAACTGATTTAAAATGAATTCTCAAAATATTTACTTTTTCTATTACTAAACTAAATTATATTTATTTTGACAAATAATTCAGTAACTTTCAGTAGCTATTAAAATATATATTTGTAATAACTATTTTGTATTATGTATGTATATGTCAAACTTTATCTGTTAGGGAGTTATACAAATTAGAATATATAGCAAATACAATATTGTGTGAAAAAATATTTATTAGATTATTATTCAAATAAAACAAAATTGAAAAGAAGTACACAAACAACCAAAATAACAATGTCTAAACAAAATTTTTCTTTGAAGTCATTTGGAATGTTCAATATTAATTATTTAATCAAACTATACTTTGAAAATTTTAAAAAAGTGACAATAGAATTAGAAATAAATGGTGAATGCAGTAGATTTAAATTTTTGACATATATCATTTTTTTAATATTCCAAAGAGCTTTCATATTTATGCAATAAGTTTATTTTTTGTTATTCTGAGTTTTTAGAACCAAATTATACATAATTACAACTAAAACAAAATTACTCTAAAGTCTAAAAGATAATACGAAATATCAGTAATTCAACACATTTACTAATAATAACTAAAAAAAACTATGGTTCTGAGAGAAATTATTTTTTTTATTTTAATTATATTTTTCCAAGCACATATAATTTAAGACGCATTTATTACTACAATAACATACATACACACTTAAAATTATAATATAGATAAAAATATATTTTTTTCTTATTTATGAATGTTACTGCCAGTACTGGTAAATAACCAAAAAATAAATTAATTAAAAAAACCTTCTTCCAGATCCTTGAGATTGTGTTTGACATTAACTGTCATGTTTTTATCTGTTTATTATTTCTGATACAAATTAAGTACAAATGATTAAAATGGTGAATTTCACATTTTCAAAATATATCATATTATAGTGTATCTATGAAATCAAAATCAACAATTATATCTTAGGACAAAAAGAATATTTTAATTATTAAATGAAACTATTTTAAAGGGAATAATTTCTAACACTTTACATTAATCCGTGGTCGAAGGTGAGTCTACCTACTGTTTTCAAAAATGTATTTTCGTATACCAACATATACGAGATTAATCCGTTTAAAAATAGTTACATTTAAAATGTTTAAAATTCGCGAAAATCAAAAATCTTATTATTTTACTTTGTATTATTTATTTAGCCCCACACATCCTCAGTACGACCAAACTTGAATACTAGAGAACCGCCAAATATGAAGGCGTTTTGGAGAAACAAGCTCACTCCTGGCCAAGTATGTTTACTGCTGCCTGTTAAATGTAAAAAAAATATATACTACTAAAAAAAATTGAACATTTAAATAAATCATATCTCCATTTATAACTTGGACTAGGACAATGATACTGTGTTCCGGACATTATCTTACCCAGTAGGGAAAATATGAATATTATTACATGAAGCAGTGCAGAATTCTAATGTTTTTTTTTTATAATAAAGCTGTTACATGGTAATGTATTAGAGGCCTGTTGTAACACAGTGTGACAGCTTCCGACTGTAAATGTGATCTGTTGTGGGTGCAATTTCCACTTGGGAGAGTGATTATATTTAAATTATTGTCACTTCTTTGCTCTGGTAAGACAAAGTGAGGCGTTGAGTTTCACATCTCAACACACAATGTCCGTTAATCGGTGATAAGCAAAGTATAGAGTGTCTTAACACTAAGTACTTTCTGTCTACCCTGCTATGCGGGATAAAAGGGTGAAGCTAAAAAAAAATGGTATTGTGCCATGAGTTTGACTTACTTGTTTATATAAAATGACATACACATTGCCAAGGCATAAACTGGTTATGTGTTAATGGGATATCTAATATTGTCTACACAAATAAATAAAATTGGAGTGTCTGTTTGTAATACTGAAATATTTACTTTGTACTAAATACATATATATGCATTATATTATGCCAAAATAACATTTACAATTTTTGAGTATCGAAGTCCTGGCTAAAGGCTGAAGTCATTGGACCAATTTTGATATAACTTTTATTGTCAAATCGCTGATATTATATAAATATGGTACTCTTATTTTACAATTATAAAATAAATATCCATTAATGTTGATTTCCATGCAGATTACGTCAGGTGCGCAGCTTGTATATTATAGAAATAAGAAATTAATAAAAATAGGAATGAAATATTACCTGCATTGACATAGTTAGCAAACAATATCCAGCACGCTGCAATTAATGATGCAAACCCTACAACAAAGCCAAGGAAAAGCCACAGTCTGGCTCCACGAGGTCCCATACAGCCACCTGTGTAGGTTTCCCCTCTCACCTGAAGCATGTAATGATCAAATATTATTAAAATTGTTTTTAATACAGTTAATATTATTGCTATACAATAATATTATGTTAAAGATGCTATAAATATGTTAATATATAAATTTATTTAGATTTCTAAAAAGGAGGTTATATGTAATAATTGAGTAAGATGATGCATTGCTTCCAAGCATGTGTGCTTAGTTTGATAAGTGTATGTTTGTCTACAATTTTTTTCAAACTAAAAGTCATATGATTCTTTTTAATTTACGTTAGACTTAGACTTCAACTTAGGGAACAGTATAAAAATATACTAGTAGGTTATAATGAAGTTGGTTACTTCTTATAAATTATTGTTTATTTTGTAGGCATTAGGCAAAACTGATAGTATAACTGTTCTATTTTTTCCTAATATAAGTATAGTAACAGAGTTAAAGAACAATAAGCTGTTTCACACTTGTTACCACATCCAGAAATGGGATAAAAATAAATTTAAATAAATAATCATTATTTAAAGAGGGATCTAACCATCAGATATGACTTTTATAATTAGATGATGTCCGAAAGAATCACACTGGCCCATATATAAAATATTTTTTACATATGATTATAACATAGGCATATCTAAGAAATTGTAAGCAAAACTGTATTTATTTAATAGTTTATGTAAATTAATAACATACCTGAGCATTTGACACAGAGTTAACCATAAGTAGGGAGAGGGTAGCCAACACTCCACACACGTGAGCCGCATTGGGCAGGTCGCCAGGATATACTGATGCTGCATCAATGATAAACCACCATCCAGTGAAAAACTATAACAATTAAAAAAACCAAAAATTAAAAATATCCTATTCTTTTGTTTTATTTATTTTTGTTTTATTAATTATTTCACTATACTGTGAAAAATTATATAAGCATATCATGTTTAATATTAGTAAAATAAATGAAGAACTTTAATTGAGAAATGTAAGACAAAGTAAAAGTGATTCATCAAATAACAAACCAGTAAACCAGCAAATATTGATGCCAGAATGTTCCTTCTCTCTCCACTTTCGAACCAAACGCAACTCGGCATAGTTATATTGTCGAAGCAGCTCATTTTGGATTTAGATGTTTAATTTTACAAAAAAATACAATTAATTAAAGTAATTTGATCAAAAATTGTAAATTTACTTGACAATACACGAACAATAACAGATGTCAATGTCAAAACATTAAAGTTTTCACAGATAACTACTACCACTGCAGATAAATGTATATTTCGATGGCGGCATTAATAAGATTATTTTTAAATTGTTTAAATAGATAGATGAGTTGAATACCTGGAGCTTTTTAAAGGCACGATTTATTTAAGCTTATACTGGGGTCACAAGTCTTAGGTTCTGCTCCGACCTTCACTTTGTAACACGATATGTCGCGTCGCGAATGAAATACTAAAATGTCTCTCATTTCCTATTGTTAAAAATCTTATAAGAATCATTTCAAGTAAAGTAAAACGATATCAATAACAAGCTTTTTCTTTAAAGCTTGTCTAGCAGAGGTTGCTATCAGCAAAAAGACGGCCGTTGTAGCCCTGGTACTAATTAATGTACAATTCATTGTATTGGCTTTATGTGCAATATAGTCTATTTATCTGTTATTATATCCCATGTATTTTTATGTATTTATTAAAATAAAAACATTTTGTTAATAAATAAAAACTTATTAATCAAAATAAAATCATTTAAACTGATATTATATGCAAAATTTGTTTTATTATTACTAATTCATCATCAATTATTTAAGAACTACAATACAATAATTATAGGTTCACTTAAAGTATAAACTACGTGACCGGCGACAGTCATAATAGTGGAAAACTCTATTTGTGCAATTATTTTTTGAATTGTTTCATAAGAGTAACCAAGGAATAAAGAGTAGTGCCAAACGACTATCGAAGAATCTCAGTCATCCGAATTTTTCTTTAAAACAAAGTCCCTCATTACTCAGCCACGGTTTCCCTTCAATAGCAATTTATCGCTCAACTTTTTACAGTCATTTATTCTGGATACAGAATAAGAACTGAATAGATATAAAATAATTACTTTTTATGCAAAAAAACTGTTTTTTTTTTGTATATAAAAAGATATTTTATTTTATATCATATTTCGAATTAACTCTATATATTTAAGTGAAAGAACTGAAAACACAATGGTTTTTATCACCTATACATGTTTGTATATGTATATTTATTGATTTGTGATATGTTAAACTAATTCAGATTCAGAAAATTCTTAAAGATTTAATAAACCTAAAAAAATACACAATAAATTCGAAAGAAAAAAAAAGACTTTTTTATTGTTTCTGTAATTTGTAATGTAGGCAGAAAGAATTAAGTGTTAAGACATTCCGACCAATAAGGTAATAAAAAACATTAATCTCTAAAAATACATTACTCTGTGTCAATTTGAAAGAAATTAATAATTGAATGTAGTTTTAGGGTACGCGGTGTCTCTGCTTCGCATCCGGACAACCTGAAATTCGCTATTTCCTGTTTCACCTTGATTTACGAGATTTTTAGTTTTGTCAAAGGAATTGCGATATAGCGATGACTAAAGCAATTTTTATAATTGTATCTTTTCAGTTTCAATTTTGTATATAAAAGATTTTTTATTTTATTTGTCTTTATATATTTATTAGTTAATTTTAGAAATTCTTCGCTTTGCTTACTAGAAATATGACAACAGATTTTATTTATTTATTAAATTTATTTATTATATTTACAAGAGCCGGTGACGCATAGAACATACGCACGTGACGCCTTAGCAACATGTGTCTTTTTTTTTAGCTTCACGCTTCATCCCTGGCGGGGTAGTCAGAGAGTACGGAGCGCCAAACGCTACGGTCCCTGCATACCTCTTCCGCCTCGTCTACAGTCATTATCCTCTTCATGCATGCCCTTCGGGGGGTCCTCATACTTTTTACGTGACCTTCCTCCAGTATCTCCGATACAGTGTTTTCGAAGGTCAACCGAAGAAGAATGAAGAAGAACGTGCTCAGGTGGTTTGGGCACGTGGAAAGAATGAGCGATGAAAGAATGGTAAGAAAGATTTATGAAGACAATATGTGTCACTTTGTTTAAATGTCACACTATATAGTGTATATATTTTCAACATAATATGGTAGAGGATGACATATATATTTTAATTATCTAGGTTATTAGAAAGTACCCAGTATCAAAACATTCCGTACTTCACTTTCCACCGAATTCGAGACACTGCGTGTTGAGTGATGGAAATCAACGCCGCATTTTCTCTTACAAGAGCGAGGAAGTGAAAATAATTTTAATTAGAATCACTCTCTCCCCCGTGTGGAGATCGAACCCACTACCGACTGCGTTTACAGTCAGACGCTGTCATACTGTGCTACGACCGGCCTCTATATTATTTATTTCTGAAGCATTTTTAAATTTAAAAAGAAATTTGGTTTACTGAACATGTCTCTACACTCATTCTTTTAATAAAAAAGGTCTAAAGTTTTTATGTGTATAATATAATGATGGTGTATTTGAGTTTTTGGCCGCTAGTATGAAAATAAATTTCTAAAATAAATTCTAGCGGCCCGCTCGCGAGTTTACCCGCGCGTGATGACGATTATACCTATTTCGTTTTCATCCGCCCTCGTTTTTAGTTAAGTTACAGACTTCTGATAGATATATATAATTTCATTAAATTATAAAAATAATAATAAATATTTGAAAATGAAGATAAGATTGGTTGTATGTTCGATCCCCACTAGGGGGAATGATTATATTTAATTTTACTTCTCGCTCTGGTAAGACAAGGTACGCACTTTGTCTCACTAGAGCGAGGAAGCGTTGAGTTCCACCACTCAACACGTAAGGTCGCAAATTCAGTGGAAAGCGAAGTAAGGAGTGTCTTGAGCCTGGATACTTTCTATCTACCCTGCTATGCGGGATAGAAGCATGAAGCTAAAAGAAATAACCCAGTTACGCAACTTTAAAATAAGAAATCTATACTAATACAGACTTGCAACTTGCAAAAAAAACCGTAAACTTAAAAAAAGAAATCCATACTAATACAGTAATATGTCTGTCTGTTTGTCCAAGTATCGAAGCATCGGGCAGAAACTACCGCTTTGTGAACGATGAAATTTGGTATGTGATACTTAATCATCATTGGCACTGGGTAGTTTTTATCACGAGAAAGTATATACACTAAAAATAAACTTAATGTTGTAGTAGCTTGCTCGCTACACTTGATTATTAGTACTGAGCGCAAATAATAAGTGTGCCGTACGCTACGTCATTTACAACGTATCGCTTCTCTTGTAATTGAAGGATCGAATATCGTATTTGACTTAACTGTTCCGGAAGTGACCTTTTTTTGTTTCTTTAGAGTAGTTTAATTTTCGGTTGTTTTTGCAAGTTGCAAGTCTGTACTTACAACTTGCAAAATAATCAATAATGATTAAGTATCATCATACCAAATTTCATCGTTTACAAAACCGGTAGTTTTTGCCCGATGCTTCGATGCTTGAACCAATAGACAGACAGACGAAATGTTTTCAATCACATTGGATTTTATATCGATGTATTGACATGCCTTGCATTTTATTTTTGTTATATTTTCAATGAACAGAATTTATACTTCTACAATTTTATTATATGCTATCATATCTTAGCATATAAGTGACTGTATACGAAGATCTTGTGCTCCAAATCATATTTAAAAAAAATAACAAAACCATAACGTTTACCAACCTAAACTTTTCCAATACAAGTGGCGATAACAAGAAAAATTTTCGTAGACATACCTACCAATACTGACCACTATGATAGACGGTCCCTATAGATTTTAGCTTCTAGCTGCTACGTGACTCGCTTACAGCTGATGTACTTAGGATATTTATCTGTTTCCTTACATTTACTTTAAGTGAGATGTCACTTGGTAAACGCAAATGGTTTTGGGGTGGAATTTATTGGAACGTTTTTTAGAGTGGGATTTTGTATTGTTGGTAATATATAAAAGATTGTTTTTTATCCCATTTTGTATGTAAAAAGATGGGTACATAGGAGACATGGCTTACTAAAAGCTACTATGTTTTTTTTAGTTGGTAAGAAATAGCGCAGCGTTTAAGTGCGTCACTAGGCACGCAATGTCTCGATTTCGGGCGGAAAGCAGTCAACGGATGGCCTTGACACTAGTTTTTCACTGGTTATACTACTATGCGGGATAAAGCGTGAAGTTGCTTTTTTATTATATATTTTATTGTGATCGGTTGTGCAGTCAGTCCTGTGCGGTTTGCAAATTTAATGGCAATAATTGAAATTATAAAAAAATGATCGCTGGCGATAATATTTGTCTAAAATGAACCTTCTGTGTCTAAAAGGTAGGGTGAAAATTATTGTATCTATGTGCACATAATTTGCAGTATTAGAAAGCGTTTAACTGCGTGGTAGTAGTTGGTTTGATTCATAAACATTATAATATATTTTTGCTATTAATAATTATTATAAATAATAATAAAAAAAACATATAACAAAAGGTCCTCTGTCCGTAGAATGTGAATAATATATATATATATATATATATATATATATATATATATATATACATATATATATATATATATATATATATATACATATATATATATATATATATATATATATATATATATATATATATATATATATATATATATATACATATATATTTGCTGTCCTGTATTCCATCTAACACGTAATGTAAAGCGTAAAGACATTTTGAAGCAACAAGTGGCAAGTGCCAGTAAAGTACCTATAACTTTACTTGAAAAATCATAGAAATATCTATTGACAATATAATTAAATTATCCGGCGTAGCAGGGTAGACAGAAAGCACATAGCGTCAAGACATTCCATACTTCGCTTTCCACCGAATTTGAGATATTGCGTGTTGAGTGGTGGAACTGAACGCCGCACTTTGTCTTACCAGTGCGATTATTCAATATAGAAATTATTCCGAATGTATTTCAGAAGGTATAGCTCAAAATAGATGGGATTCTTAACTACCATTAACACCATTTGGGTCAGCAACTGTAATAAATGTAAGAATTTTTAATTAATCAAAAGTAACTTTGTTACTTAAAACATCTCCACGGAATTCGGCAGTAAAGACTTTATAGCTCGTATCATGAAGTCTCGGTTTGAGTGTCGTATCAAATATCAGTCGAAATTATTGCATGGAGTGTTAGTATTAGCGGGGAATGTTTGTAAGAGAATAAATATTTTAATTGAGTTGAAAATTGAGCGCGGCGTTGAGTTCCGCCACTCAACACGTAGTGTCTCAAATTCGGCGGAAAGCGGGTTACGGTGGGACTTGACATTTCTAGGTATTTAATGTCTACCCTGCTATGTGGGATAAAAGTGTGAAGCTAAAAAAGTATTTTAATTTTAACAGTGATTTTTAATTAAAATAGGATTGAATATGTTTTACAATGTACCCTCCTCTCATATATCAGGCTGCGAAAGCCAATACCTTGTGTCATTGTGCTATTTAAATTTTTATTAGAATAAATGAATAATCATAATAAAAAAATATAAAATAATGCTTAAACATTTTTTAATATTTTTCATACACTTACCACGGTAAAGATATCAGGTTAATATTATAAATAATAATATTATCTATGATCTTAGATTAGCAATTTTAAATGAAACTATTTTATACGGATTAATCGCGTATATATTGGTATTTAGAAATACATTTTCTACAGTAGTCCGTAGTCACGGGACACAGTAGATCTAGCAAATACCAAAATATACGCGATTAATTCCCGAATTAATTAAATAATTCACAAATAATCCAAAAATTTACATTCTTACCCTTATGCCAATTACTCACTAATTGGAAAATTTAAGCGAAACTGACGTCTGTGTAAGTAATTTTTTTTAAATCTATAAAATAAAAGTTCTTGTAATAACTACTGTAACTACAAGCTAAGTAATTAAATGAAGTAACATTTAAATAAGCGTACGCTGTTTAAGAGCGAATATGAGTTTAAACGCTTTGGGCGATGGAAGAATAATGATATTATAAAATAAATGCACGATTGTAATCTCCGCCGGCGGCTCCTCATAAACTCTTTACGATGCCACTGGACGTATGATCCAAGTGATAGGTGACAGCGGGTTTTATTGTTTAAATTATTTTATTCGAAAGTGTCACTTCTATCAAATCACTTGGCGTTAAAGTGTTTGTCTAACATTTTTTTGATATTTATAATAATTTTAGTATTTTTATGGAATTCTACACTTTTTCTTCATATTGACTTTAAGTCAATAATCTATACGTAATTTAATTTATGTTAAAAAGGGTGCAAAGTTTTAAAAACTCTGAATCTGGAACTGAATTGGTAAAGGAAATAATATACTAAAATCTTTGTTGTTATTTATATGAATATATATATCTATAAATTATTTAATTTATATTTGTATATAAGTATGTATCTGTAATTATGTCTGTACACCTACACGTAAATTTCCCACAAGATAAGGTTAGCTAGAAGAGAATGCTTATTAGCGTTTAGCCCGCCTTTTGTACAATTTTCCTCTAAATTTTTGTGCTATAAAGAATATATAAATAAATAAACATACTAGTTTTAGTTCTATTTGCCTACCGCATCTCGCATCTCAATATTGTGCGTGGTTATATTACAAAAGAGATGGTATAATACAGTTTCCGTATTCATAATAAAGAGCTATATTATTGTATAATCATATATATATAGTATAAATAGTCATATATTTTTTAGTTTCACGCTTTTATCCCGCATAGTAGAGTAGACAGAAAGTACCTAGTGTTCAGACACTCCCTACTTCGCTTTCCGCCGAATTCGAGAAATTACATGTTAAGTGGTGGAGTGGGGATCGAACCCACAACCGATCGCGTTTACAGTCAGAAGTTGTCACCACGACCGGCCATATTTTCTATATTGCGCCACGACCGGCCATATTTTCTATTTTATTAATCTCGTCTGTTTCGCTATAATCTCAGTTCTCGCGCCTTACCTTGCTGGAAATATAATTTTGTTGAAAAACGTAAAAAGTATTAAAAACCGCCTTAATGTCCATCATACAACAAAATTTATGTACTCTATTATTCTAATAACTCCAGTATAATAAAGTGCTAATGATTTCAACAATTTAGATGTACTGCTTGGGAATAAATATTTTAGTTAGGTAATAGAAAACATTCATATGTAATAAATAATTAAGTTACTAGTTCTTAAGGAGACACTTTTATAATTATCATATTGTGTTGTTTTCTTAATTATTTTTTTATGCAAACAGTATGAATAAAGCTTTAAAAAAATAGTTAGTTTTATACATTTTATCATGCACAGCATTGCCATCAGAGAAAGCTTAGTGTTAAAATAACTAGAACTTAACGCCGTGATTTTGTCCTACCAGAGCGAAGACCTGATAATTTTAAATACCATCCATTAGTCGGAATCAAACCTGCAACCAATCACATTTACAGTTAGTCGCTATCCCACTGTGCCACGATTTCTAATAGATTTTTTTTTAGCTTCACGCTTACAGAAAGTACCTAGTGTCAAGACACTCTGTACTTCACTTTCCACTGAAGTCGAGACATAACTTGTTGAGTGGCGGAACTCAACGCCGCACTTTGTCTTTACCAGAGCAAGGATGTGAAAATAATTTAAATATAATCACTCCCCCGAGTGAGGATCGAACCCACAACCGATCGCAACAAAATAATTATTGGTTATAAAAAAATATTTTTATATCATCTGGACCATCAAAAACTCCATACGACGATTGCGGCTCTTAATAATTATAAGATAACTTTAAATATACAAACATTTATGAGATATTTTGAAAAAGGCGGAAGGTAGAATTCCATTATTAGAATATTATAGTTATGAGTGTAATAGTGGTAAAATATATTATAGTTATAAAAGCCGATAATATTTATATTATTATGAATGAAATACTTATTTTTTTTGATAATGATGAATTTAATAAGATATAAAATAAACATTATTTAAAATTTTGTTCCTACTTTAATTAGAGACGGGTCGTGCTCTGGTACGGCGTCCGACTGTAAAAGCGATCGGTTGTAGATTCGATTCCAACTTTCCGTAATAGAAAACGCGGCGCTGAATTTCACTACTCCCCACGAAATGTCTCAAATTTAGCAAAAAAAATCCGCGTACTGAGCGGAGTCCGTATTGTGAGACTAGGTACTTTCTGTCTGTTCTGCTATGCGGGATAAGTGTGAAGCAAAAAAAAAAGAATTATTAAGGTTAAAAATTTACCAAACGTAATCTGATAGGATTTGTGTGTAGTTTGCCGTTTTGCCATGTGACGTTTTGCCACTGGTATACTTTCATATAGAACTCGCCTTCAGTTACACCATACGAGGCCAGTTGTCACCGAGCATGTCACAGCCAACCCTTGCCTAATGCGATTTGTGTTTTACGGTTTGCGTAATGCGGCCTCCAGCGCCCTGATTAGATTCAACATTACTAACGTGTAACTCTCATAAACTTTATATCTGGCAATAAACTTTAATTGAACGATCATTATATTTCTTCTACGTTTCTTAGTTCTGAAACTGAATGGTCTTATTTCCTAGGGATATCTTCTACAGAAGACGGTGAGACCACCAGGTCTGGTGCCCAGGTACATGTGAAATATCTTAGTGTTGTAGGTCTATTCAATTGAAGGAGGAACAGCTTGGAGCAGCATGGAAGGCACTCCGCCCTCCGCTTTTCCAACTTCATAACATTGCATGTTGAGCGGCGGAACTCAATGCCACGCCTTATCATACCAGATCTAGGAAATAAAAATAATTTAAACATAATGAAACGAGTGAAAATCGAACCCACGACTTACATTCAGACGCTATCCTACTGCGCCATGATCGGCTTCAATTTTAATGGACCAATTTATAACGACTTTAATGCTCAATACTTTAACCATTTTTAATAGTAATTGTTATTATTTGATCATAATTATTGTTTTGTATTTATTTCATGCACTTTTTGTAATATCAGATTAAGTAAAAAGAACACAGTATTGAGACAATCCCTTTATTAATTCCCTTTCCGGAACTTAACACCGATTAGAAAACATTTATATTCTTCAAAGTAGAAGTCAAAACCATATCAATCGTTTAATCAATAAGAAATTTCAAAAATATTTAACAAAGCAAATATTTTAAAAAAGCTTTGAAAAAGAACAAACTCACTACTTCAAACTTAACCTTGCGCGTAACTTCTGATTACACAAACAAAACATAAACATATTTACATATAAATAGAATTGTACTAAGAATTTTGTTGTATGTACATACCCCAGTAAAGTACTACAATATATCTTGGCAACGCAAAGGTCACGTCTTATCATCGCCTCAGCCTATATGTTATAATTAGTGAAGTGGAGGTCACGTGCGGAACAAAGTAGATTATTTGTGTTCATCCCAAGAGATATTCATTATCTCGAATTCACTATTATTCTACTCTTGCTTTTTTAATTTGGTGAAAGTTTTGTATAAGACAAACGTTGGTGGAATATATTTTTTTCTTTTATGTTTAATTTTGTAGAAAGTTTATGTTTGACAGGGTTTGACTGTAAACGCGATCGTTTGTGGCTAATATAATTTATCTTCAATTCTTTGCTCTGCCAAGACAAAACGCGAAGTTGAGTTCCGCCATTCAAAACGTAATGTCTCGAGTTTCGGTGGAAATCGGAGTATGAAGTTTCTTGATACTAGGTACTTCCTATGCAGAATAAAAGCGTGAAGCTAAAAATTGAGGGGCTAATTCATAATATAGCAGGATAGGACATTTTTTGTAAAATATGGAAGGAATTAAAATGATGTAGACCCAAAATTTATGAAAAAAACAATATAATTTAACATTTATATAATATATAATAATAATTCTCAACATATCATCCACATTCGCGACGTTGTTTATTGAGAGACAGATTCAAACACTATTATGTTATTTATCATTCTAAAGCAGGATTTTTCCTGTGATCTAGGGAGCTAGCGTGCTGGTCCTCTTGCCCGCGTAATATCTGAACACTATGTTTTATCTGTTACATTAAAGAGTCTGAATCTGTGCTTTTTATTTTAATCTTTGAGAAATAGAAGAGGCCGGTCGTGGCGCAGTATGACAGCGTCTGACTGTAAACGCGATCGGTTGTGGGTTCGATCCCCACTCGGGGGAGTGAGTATATTTAAATTGTTTTTACTTCCTCGCTCTGGTAAAGACAGAGAGCTGCTATGCTGGATAAAAGCTGAAGCTGAAAAAAAATAAAATAAAAATAGAATGGTCTTTTGTTTTGTAATAAAACCACGTTAGCAACGCGTTGCCTTAGCATCGTATACTTTCACTGTCACTTTATATAAACATGTATGTCAAACACATGGTAGTGTGTGTATTATTTTATTAATTTAATATATTTTTTCTATTAACATTTTCAATAATATTTAATATATTTATCTAATTGTATATTCAAGCTTTTCATAAATTGAATCTCTTTTGTTATTTTAGAGCGTTCGTTGAGTCTTATAGAGTGCTTAGTAACGCTTCACGTCATCTACAAGACTTGGGAGTTATCTTTGAAGTATTAGATGTTACTTGAAAACAATGTAAGCGTGAAATGTATCATGAACAATTTGTATGTATACAAGAGTATAAGTTATATTATACGATATATGGCTTTTGTAAGATGTCTAAATTTTCGATTTTGAGTTTTAAAGATATAATTATAAGATCTATATATGTGTCTAGATTTTAAAAGTAAAATACATTATAGAATATCGATTTTTTTTTTATATTTGTCATTTTAATCATTTAAAGTCTTATTAGAAAACAAAGTATATTTTATTTAAAGTATGTTTCTATTATGAAAATTACAACTTTTTTTTGAGAAAGAAGATTTTGCTATATATTGTAAATCTTCTTCAATGAGTGATTTGATATGAATTATTAATTGACAATAATATGTAAAAAATGTATGGATTATTTATTTAGGAAAGAAATTTAAAAGCTTTAGTTTATTACTAAGTATTTAATTTTTTTTTCACCCCTTCCGATAAAACGAAAAACCTTTTTTTTAAACAGACAGAAAGTACCTAGTGTCAAGACACTCTGAATTTCGCTTTCCACCAAATTCGTGTTTAGTGGTGGATCTCAACGCCGCACTTTGTCTTTACCAGAGCGAAGAAGTAAAAATAATTAAAAAATAATCACTCCAAGTGGGGATTGAATCCACGATCAATCACTTTTACAGTCAGACGCTGTCCCACTGCGCCACAAAGGGCCTCAAAAAACCTATTCATTAAAGTAAATACGAAAATTTGTGATGATGGATGGATGTTTGTTTCTCTTTCATACAAAAAATACTAAACACATCTAAATGAAACCTTTTTATAATATGTATTATGTAGAATGTAGAATAATGATTTATATATAGTACTTAATAAATATAAACATTCTAGGAATTTAAATATAAACATTTATAAAACGGGTCATATCCAGACCAACATGTCACAAATGTTTGACAAAACCAACATTTGACATACATTATTAGTATAGTAGAATTTGATTGCCAACTCGTGTTCAGATAACTAAGATACCCGAAACTTAGCGGACGTCTCAACAAACAATCCGAAGACCTCCATAAAGATAGGATTAAACGCCGCCCAACGCCAGCCAGCACGTAGCTGACCGCCAATAAAATTTAATATCATTACATTACTTTGCCGACCGTTTCAATTAACTTCAGCCTTAGACAGAGCCCGCGGAGGATTATTTTTAACGATCCAATTCAGATACTGGTATGCTATTTTTAAAAATTATTACTACAGTAAGAAGATTAAATTTCTTATGAAATTATTGTTTGTTTCATTTTGTTGAAAGAAACTGGCGTTATAAAGAGCTAGGAAATATTGTTTCGAATTTAAATATTTTTTTAATCTATGATCATATTATACTAAGACAGTTGGGCAGTGTTAGAATGTCATCTCCCAATATATTTAGGTAAAACAAAACTCGTTTTTTTTTCTCCAATTTTTATAAGCGTGTCTTTTATTATTTCATCTGTTTATTTTATAATTTCTATACTTTAAAAATCTATATTATCATAATCGAATTAATATTTAAAATGTTGATTCGAGGTTTCTAGTGAATTAAACGTCACAGTGTTGGTACTGACGACAATACACTTGTTCAGTTTCTTCTTTGATAAAAAAAACTTTAAGTACTGCTACTGAGCACGAAGTCTTCGTAACGTGGAAAACTCTTGATATAAGTAGACATAAAGAACTCTATCTATGCGGATAAGTAGAGAAAGCATTAAACTAGTTGCAACAAATCTAATTTCGTTGCTTTAGCCGACACATACTTTGACTAACAAAACACAAAATTTAGTTGAAAAAAGTAGTCACGTGCTATGTCGCATAGCAGTGGCTAAAGAGAGTCGAGATCAAGACACTCGAGTTAAGTGGCGGAATTTAACACCAAGATTTTGCTTATTAAAGCGAATAAAAGAAATTAATTTATACAAAATCTTTCCTCCGAGTAGGAATCAAACCCAAAGCTTTCTAATTTATATATTCATTTAAAACTAAAATATTCCTTTTGAAATAAGACAAAAAAATGATCGTTATCTTAATCGTTATCTTCATAGCCATATTAACTTCTCATTATTTTAAAGGAATAAGCGTTTTGCTTCAAATCGCTCTCCTATTTTTTCCTTTAGTTCCAGAGCTTCCAAGTGTTATTCACTTTGAGTATCCACAGAAGTTCTTAACGATCTCGTTATAATCTAAAACTGTAGTCCCTCTAACAGTTTTATTAGAAATTGTATCATATGTATATTATATGTATGATTGAAATTATTTTAATTTCTCCTCTCCCGTGAGACAAATCACGGCGTTGAGTTCCGCCAATAACACGTAATATTTTGAATTCGGGCGTAGGTAAGGCGAAGTGTTATAACACTAGGTTCCCTTTCACTTCACTTCTATGAGGCTTATAGCGTGAAGCTGCTATAAATATAGTGATTTCTGTTAGTTTATACATCTCTTGGTTTTTAATGGAGTTAATTGTGCGTGAAGTTCTTTTCGTATATAGTAAAGAATGGATTTATACGTTATGTGAAAATCATACCAATAACCGAGTTCAGTCAGACTTAATAACTGCGTTACGTTTACGGCATTTACAAAGCGATTACTGAAGACAAATTACCAACTTATCTTATATTTAATAGTAAATTTGGATATGGTACCAATATAGTAGCGAAATAGTTTAATTTCTTGACCTTTTGATCTCGAGTAATTTTAAACTAGTAAGATATCAATGTCAATTCCCTTAAATTATATATAAATGAAAAATAAATAATAACAATAAGGAAAAAGGGTACAGACCCAGTCTGTAACGCATTGATTTTTTTATTAAAAAAAAGATATCAATTTTGATTTTTGATTTGCTTTTTTTTCTTTTAAATTCTTCCTCTACCCTTTTATCATTCATAAAACTTAATTGAGTGAGCTAACCTAAGTTTACAATCCTCAGTGATTACTTCCCTCTGACCAACAGTAAAATTTAATATTACTACGTAATACCTAAGCCTGCGTTTCAATTAACTATGTCTTTGAAACTTAGGTGGACTTAAGAGACTATTGTGTAAGAAGGCAATGCCCATCAGAAGCTATCAGTGTCAAATCCCAAAAGGCCGGTGTTGTTGTTATTGTTATATTTATAAGCACTGGTAGACCCGTTAACCCGTAAAATACGCGTTACCTCAAACGAGTATGTCACTTGGGACGAAAATGCATGTCAAATATATGGTAGCGTGTGTAATATTTCTTTTTTAGCTTCACATTTTTTTCCAGTGTAACTTAGTGTCAAGACACTCTGTTCACTGCTTTTCACCTGTAACCACCAAGAACCTCTGAACGCATAATGTTTCATACATTATGTGTTAAGTGGCGCACCCAACGTCGTTAAGCGTACCAAGTGGCGAATATATATTTTATTACTTTAAAATAATATTAATACAGTATTGAATAAACAATAGGTTTCAAGATAATAATTAATCAATTACATACTGGACGATGAAATCAATCTAATTTATTTATATCTATAAAATTTAAATATTTTTTAATTAACAATTATTTAGTCATAACACGTAATATTTTTTATTCTGTCAATTTCTTTAAAATTGCAAAATAGATCGATAATCCTTCTACCTCCATCTGATCTATTGTCTTTTATTTCGCATACCTACTGAATGGCTACCGAACAGAACATAGTGTAAGTACACTTCGTTCTTCGGTCCATTCAAAATATTTTAATATTCCTGCTCTGGTAAGAAAACTCGCAGTGTTGAGTTCCGCCACGCACACAACACACACACACACACACAAAATGATATCAAATTTATTACATATATGCACATATATAACTTAATTACAAAAGCGTCCTTAAATCCAAAAGATTTTAATCTAATAACAATAATTAGAATAGTGGTGATATGAAATAGTTGGGCCTACCTTTTCAATTTACGTATGAAAGGTGGAGTCGAGACTTAGCCTTGGGCGAATGAAAATTAACCGTAAGATGGTTGGAAGCCTCTATTTTGCTTCTCATTCTCTCATATCTAAATATGTAATACAAGACAAGGAGGGAAGTAATAAAATTCTCAACGAGGGGAAAATGGAAGGATTCGAGAGTAATTGGAAAATACCTTCACATTGAGTGGCGCGACTGAGGTTTCCGCAAAGACTAAGCTGCCCGCCGAAATGTTACCCCCACTGTTTTATAATGGGCTTTGTGTGAAAAGTTTGTGCGTGTGCTTTTTTTGCATACTTTACTTTTAATTTCTTTTACAAACTTTTTATTTATAACTAACTTTGAATATTATTAAATTTGTATATTATGTAAAAAATACAGTTTTCTTATAGCAGTATATAAGTATATAATTTATAGAGCGATTGTTGATGGAAGTGGGTTGATATCCTATTTATAATAATATTTATATCTACATTGTTATGGTTAGGCAAGTTTTTGTCAATTTGTGTAAAAAGTAGAAAAGAAAAGGAGGCTTTAAAGCAGTTTGTCGTCATTCTGGTCATGTCAAAATGGTGAAAAATTCAAATAAAAAATATATGTTACATAAATTGATTGCTACACTTATTTTTTGCATACATTTATATATATATATATATATATATATATATATATATATATTTGCAAATAAAATACTCTGTCTGTTTGTGTTATTAAAATAACCGCTTATTACTAAATACATTTGTCTTTTTGTTCCGGCTAATCTCTGGAACAGCTGGACCAGTTTTGACGGGACGTTCATTGGCAGATAGCTGACATAATAAGGAGTAATTTAGGCTACCTTTGTTACCTAAATCAAATTCCATGTGAATAGAGTCGTGGGCTTAATTATCTTCTTTAATCACTTTGTGAAAAAAATCTTTCTAATAGTAATGTTAAATAAAATAATAACAAATAGATTGACCTGAAGTAATGATTTATCAAATTAATTAAACGTATTATTCTAAATAAACATTTAATACAATTTTATAGTCTATGCGAAGCAGCTAAAATAGAGATCGTCGCGTGTACCTTACTAGCCGACTACCGCCTTTTGTATGAATTTAATCAGATTCTGTTTTCGTCGTTATCCCCAGTAATTGAAATTTATATTGAAATCGATCCTTATGTATTTAATAGGTGTATTATATTTAAAATTGGATGTATTGGAAATGATAAATTTTGTTATGGGTACAATGGATCGGAAGGCAGTTCTATTCTGTGGAGTATCTAGACTCTTATTAGTTATTTCTTTATTGACTTAATGCTTTTCGCGCACATAGTAAGTAGGTCATAAGACACTATGTTCTCCACTTTTATAAATAAAGAGGCCATAATGGCGCAGCGCGACAACGACTGACTATAAACGTGATTAGTTGTAGGTTCGATTCCAACAGCAATGATCATATTAAAAAAATATTCTCATTTCTCGTCTCTGGTAAAACAAAGTGTGGCGTTGAGTACAAAATTCAACTCGCTATGTCTCATTTATTTGCATATCCTGGTATAGATTTCAGTTTCTTGATATGAAAATATTGTATATATAAGTAGTCACCGCGTTATCCTGCATAACTCAGTGTCAAGATACTCCGTGGTCTATTTTTCGCGCAAAATCGAGACATTTCAGGAGAATTAAAGGATTTTTTTAAATTTAATAATTTCCCCAAGTGGTAATCGAACCCACAACAAATTGTAATTACTATCAATTTATATTGATATACCTAAATAAACTTTCAACAAAAATAAAAAGTAATACATAATTTAAAATCAAAATAGTTGCAACTAGATATATTTATTAAATAATCTGTTTAAAAAAATAAAAAAACACGTCATAACAAATGAAAGTGAAACGTCATTCTATCAAAAATGATGGCAACATTAATTAATACGTAGCATGATCCCCCTATCCCTTTGGGCTCTTTAGGCCAAGACGGGATCCGTGTAATAATTATAAACACGCCCCCGGGGCTACCGTACCTACGTTTAAATTTTCCATACCTTCGATTAATTCGGAGAGGGTATAAACAGTCGGTTTTATTACGCAAGGTGCGAAAACGCACGATTTGCTTATTGGTTTCATAGGTCGGAATGCTAGGGTAAACTAACTGATTTGTTAGGAACTCCTAAACCGATTTGAAATAATGCGGTTTTTCTACAATGTTTTAATTCCACATGTCCCTTACCGATACCGCTAAAGAAGTACATATAAGCAGCTTCACGCTTTTTCCCGTATATCAGGGTAGTCCGAGACAAAATAGTGTCTAAACTCACCGTTGACCGCTTCCCGGTATCCAGACATTGTTTACCAGAGGAGAGAAATAAAGAAAGACATTATTAATATAATTATTTTCCCAAATAGGAATTGAACTCACAACCAATCGCGTTTACAGTCAGACCTCCCACAACGCCACAGTGACCTCAATAAGGTCGATCAATAACTATCTATTTATAATTCAACTAATTGTTCAATTTCAAGACATTAAATATTGACTGCCAGCGCTGTACATTTATAAGGATACAAAAAAATCAAATATATCTATATTCTCTATTGGGGTTGAACCCATCATAAATACTACATAAGGCAACATGTGAAAAACGTATGTGAAGCTAACCAAATTAATATACAGTACATTTTTGCTTTAGCATATTAAATACTTGTAGTAAATCACCATTAATCATCGACTCGGCTATTTCTGTCAGCAATACGTATATTTCGGATCTTAGGCAGTGTAATAAAGCTGGCACTTTATATGTTGAATTACGAATTTTACGGATGTGTAACTTTGTAACATATTTTGTGCGTAGGTTTTAGTGTATGAGCGAAGCGGATTATGTTCTGTTAATTGTCATACTATATTCAATTTTGAACGGAAAGTGGAGAACGAAGTAACGGTAAAAAGCAAAGACAGGTAATGTATAATTTTTTATATCGTTTTTATATCAATAATGAAGCAACTTGTTCGTATGTAATTAATGACGAATTCTATTAAGCACCTACGAAATGCCAAAATGACATTGTCCTGCAAAATGTACTCGGGTAGACTTTCAGTTTGATTATAAGTATTTAAATGTTGTGATGTATAAAATACAATATAAATATATTAGACGTTATTGACAGGCTTATAGACAGATTTTTCACTAATTTTATACCATACAGATATGTTAAAATAAAAAAAAATACAAAATTATTCTGATACATTCAAAAATATTCAAAAAACTCCTATTTTAGATTTTTTTTGCAATTTAAAGCATTCGTCCAATTAAACGCTACCTCTTGACATACAAATGTACGTACATATATTCAGTACTCAAATATAAGGGTCAAAACGTACACGTCATTAACTCGGTCACCCGAGTCGAAATGTGGTATCAAACTGTTTTATTGCGGCCGACGCATGATTTAATGAAATCTTTAATATTAAAGATAAGGCGCAACGCTCGTAAATTACTTAGGGAATAGAAGATATATGTTTTATAGCTTGAAGCTTGGTACAATCGGATTAAATAGTTACGTAATTAAGACTGTGTTAGCTTTAGGTTCAATTTGGAAGATTTTAATTGTTATTTATATTTTAAATTATAAAGCAGTTTCACGCTTTATTTCGCTTAGCAAGGTGGTCAGAGACAACATAGTGTCAAGACACTCCGTTGACTGCTTCCCATCCAAGATCTACTTGGACGGTATCCAAAAGGCGCGGCTTCGAATCCCACTGCGTTCAATTTTTATACGTTATTTCAAAAATGTTCTCTAATCCCAAGTGTGGAATAACACTCTAAAAATAGTAAATATTAAAGTTTTTACCTACTCTGATATAGTAATACGAAAAAATACTTATAGAATTAAATATTATTAATTGCCAGTCGCGGCGCAGTGGGATAGAGCGTGACTGCAAACACGATTGGTTTTGGGTTCTATTCCCATTCGGGGTAGTGATTATATTTGAATAAATTTAATTTCCTCGTTCTAATAGTGTAAACCACGAGGTTGAGTTCCGCTATTCAACATGTATGTCTCGGATTCAGCAAAAAGTGGAGTACGGAGTGTCTTCACACCTGTCTAACTAAAATAGCGGGATAAAAGCGTGAAGCTATAAAAAATAAAAAAAATAACTATTTCGATAATTACATTTACATATACCGTAATGTGAACTATAAAACCGACCTCCCCTTAAAAGAACTCTAGTGTAATTAAGACCGTATACATTCAACGGGCAAGTAATATCCCGGTTTCTAATGTCCCGAAATAAACCCCTCCACTTTTTCCCTTCATTTCTTAAAGCCTTCTGCCTTTTTGCGATATTAAATTTTAATTTATCCACTCTTCTTTTTTTTTGAAAGAATAAAATAAAGATAAAATATTTTATGATTCACTTATTAGTTTTGGGTGGGTTGTCTAAGCGTTGCGTTTTTTATGTGCGTTTCGAATAAATTGGGGGACTGAATTTACTTACTTTTGGAAATGAATGAATGAATGACTTTTGGAATGAATCTTGTTTTTTTGGTTTGAGATAATGAACGCTGACTTACTATATTTGAATTAAATGGTAAAAATATAAGATATTAAATATTGATTTTCGTGATTTTTAAACATTTTCAAATGAAACTATCTTAAACGGATCAATCGGTTTATTTTGGTATTCCAAAGTACAGTTTTAACAATACCTAGTCCACGTGTTGTGTAAATAGGGATTTGTTTCGAATACCAAAATATACGATATTAATCAGTTTAAAAATACTGGCAATTAAAAAACATTATAAGGTTTGATTTTTATTTATTTATATTCATCAAATAGTTTGTACTGCCTTAGTTTTATATTTAAACTGTGACGTTACGTATTATTTTCTTATAGACATTATGCCTTGTGTAGAAAGACCCAAAACTGTAAAAAGAATATAAATATATTAAGCTATATTCTTGTTTAATTGCAGCCTTCAAACAAATGTAATTTAAATATAATATATAAGAAATAAATGTACCGATCTCATTTTGCCGCTAGATAAGACATCCGACTATTTTCCTAACATATTACGAGTTAGGTGGCGTAACAAAACACCGCAAGTAATTTAATTATTCATATATTGTATGATAAGAATTCGAAGGAATTTCTCCTTCTGTTTATAAAACTCAAGTCTATAAAAATATATACCTGTTTATGAATAACAAGATAAAAGATTCAAGCGTTTCCATATTCATAGGATTCGGTCTCACCGCAGCAATACGAACTAATTATAAATAGCGCATCGCTACATTTATGAGGGATAGGAATCGCCGTCTGCGGTCGTAAAGTGCGTGATCCGGCCGATGCGAATCTCGGTCCTGTGTAGTGTGGCCGAGGTTATGAAAGTTAGCGATTAATTTAGTTTTAGGACAAATATAATGGCTTAAATAGATTTGATGTACTCAATCTCCGCTTGATTTCTAGATATTGTGTGTTGCGCTAGAAAATATTGAGTTTTGTGTGACTAGCTCAGAGAAATTAATAGATAGGCCGGTCCTGGTACAGTGGGACAGCGTCTGACTGTAAACGCTACCGGTTGTGGGTTTGATTACCACTTGGGAGAGTATATATAAATTATTTCTACTTCCTCGCTCTGGTACGACAAGGTGCGGCGTTGAGGAATAAAAAGCGTGACGCTTTTTTCCTGCATAGCAACGTAGACAGAAAGTACATACTGTACTCACTCTGTACTTCGCTTTCCACCGAATTCGAGACATTGCGTATTGAGTGGTGAAATTCAACGCCGCACCTTGTCTTATAAAAAAAATTAAATATGATCACTCCCCCGAGTGGGGATCGCCTTCACGGTCAGACTGCGCTACGACCGGCCTCAATTGTGGTTTAGTTGGGATTTTTTTTAATGATACAAAGTTAGTGCGAAAACGAAATTAAATTCTTTATTCAGTTATAATGAATGTACGTAAAGACATTCATTGTTTTTTTAATTTAATAAAAATTATGGAGCATTGATAATTGAATCAAAATTAGACTAACAATTATTATTATAAAATCGCTAAAAACCTGTTGAACGCGCCATAGAAAATAATTTGCATACCGCGTAATACAGAGTTACCGACCTTCCCTTCGTCCTTTCTACTAGATCTGAGTCAAGTGACACCAAGGCGGCGACTCAAACGCAATCACGTTTATTCCATATACTGTTGTCTTGTACTGTAGTAGCCTTGAAATGTAATTACTGGGACAATATAGAGTGGTTCATGACATACGGATGGATGTACACACCTAGGTGTTATGATCTTTGACTGATTCATTAGTATAGTAATATATATTCTATACTTAGTTTACAAAAGCAGCTTCAAATTTTGTCCAATGTCCTGGATAGTCAGAGATAATCTAGTGTCAAGACACTCCATTGACTGCTTTCCTCCCGAAATCTTACCAAAGCGGAGAAAGAACAAATTTTAAATATTATCATTTCTTCGAGTGAAAATCGAATCCACAACCAATTACGTTTAAAGTCAGATGTTATCCCACTGTGCTGCGATGGCCTTAAAAAGAAAAATACATTTCTATTTTTTTTATGTTAAAAATTTAAGTATTTTCAATATGCGTAATATTTTTTTACTCGAAAGATGTGCTTGGTTATTGGTATTCGAAACTAAATTTCATAAACCTTGACGTTTTGAGTACTTTATAGAAATCTTTTGTCACAGACGAAAAAATTGGGTCAAAAAGGTTAAAACGCATAAAAGTCACCGAAGCAAAAATCTAATAATATTTAAATTACCTGTTGGTAATTTCTCTTCAAACCCTAGCTAGTGAGTTGACCTAAAAATATATTTTTATTAAAATATATGAAATACTTGTAATTTCTAGAAAATGTTGCTACATTGAATAAATTTGAAATTTTTGCGAGAGGGATATCCAAATTTCGTACGATGTTGACATCATTTTATATTTTTTGATTATTTTTATAAATTAAAGAGCGGTTTTCACTCGTCAAATTTAATTACAGGATATGGAATATGATCCTATAATAGTCGCTTTATACATGAAAATTTTTAGATAGCAAGGTAGTCAGAGCAAAGGTAGTGATAAGACACTCCGTTCTCCGCTTTCGGTGCAATGTAGAGAAAATCTAAGGAACTAGTAAAGGAGTTTTAATATATTGTTTACAATATTTTAAGAAATTCTCATAGTTTTTGAATTTTTTTAAAAATTAATGTTCCACACCAAAGAGTATCGCAGAATAAACTTTTGTTTTATATCATCTATTTTAAACTCGGATGGTTGATAAATATAGCTTACGACTGCATGAGTATTGATTCTGGCGAGGTCTTATTCGGATACTATGATATCCCCACGGCTTAGAACAGGACTGGAATATATCGTTTTAGCCTTTTAGTGCTTTGAAAAATTGAATTTGTTTACTTAGATTAATATGGAGTTCGTGACTGTTGAGCTGGGTTGGTTGGGTTGTGTGAAATATTGTAACTCAAAACTTTTGTATATTGTATATAGTTTTTTCTTCATTAGAAATTTTTAATCTTTGCAGAATAGGACCCTACGTTTAACAAAAAAGAATAATAATAACTAAAAAATATTGGCTTTTTTATAAATTATATACGGAGAACAGAGGTTTATAATACTAATTTTTTTCAATATATCCTATATAGGAAAATACACAATATATATACAAGCTATACAAGAATGAGTGTGAGGCGTTAGGAATGTAAATATGAATTTTGAACTATCAAGTGTAAAATGAAAAAATCTGTTAAAATAATTTCATCTTCACGTTGTTTCTCAGTCATTCGGTGAGTAAAACAAAGAATTTGATATACGTGCTTGATTTCCAGCGTTCCGCGGTATATCTTAAGTAAACTAAATATAAATACCTTATGTGGAATTCTCTCTTATTCAAATCTCACATTTTTTTAAGTTAATGACTTTGTATACAAGATTAAATTTTTTTATCTTTCTTTGATTTATATCATATAGAGTTGGAGTTAGACTCCCCAGACGACCAAGGAAACGTTGTTATGAAATAGGATATGTAAACCAGAATAGTCTAACCACCCTGGATGCCAAAGACCCTGCAAAGTAGGAAAGCAGATCCTGGCTGTTACCAATGCATAGATGACAAGA
The DNA here is from genome assembly GCA_032432895.1 of Dryadula phaetusa. NCBI lineage: Eukaryota > Metazoa > Arthropoda > Insecta > Lepidoptera > Nymphalidae > Dryadula > Dryadula phaetusa. The sequence continues at coordinate 1,064,483 of JAOYRS010000008.1, read as the reverse complement.
ATCTGAACCTTTAGATTGTTTTAAAAAATAATGTAAATTTTAATGCAGAATCAGAATACGTGTTCGGGACATTCTCTCAACTGTCAATTAGCGGCACTCAGGTGGGTAAAGTTGGAAGTTTGCTTTGGCACGACACTCTTAAATCGACACCCAAACATCTCAACCAAATAGTACTTATTATTAATCATTCTGTTAGTTTATGAGACGTTTTTATAAAGATGTAGAGATATGGAAAATTTGATGAAAACCTTGAATATGTCAGCTAAGCTATAAAAAATTTATGGGATTTTTTTCCATGATTAATTAAAAATAACGTCACTTGGGCGCATAGTCAGTCTGGGGGTATATTAATAACTACACCATCTTTATAGAGGTAAATTTTATGCAGGCTAACGCTTTACCCGCATAGCAGGCTATAGGCAATCTAGTGTCAAGACACTCTGTTGAATGATTTCCATCTGAAATAAAAATAAATTTTAATTATAATGATTCCTCCGATGGAAATCGAACTCACAACCTATCAAGCTGGTGGTAATTAGTAGTATGGCAGATCATAAAGTACACACAAGCGCAGTTGCGAACATCAACTAGGTTTTGATATCCACACTATCTTAATCACATCTCTACGAATATTATTAGTCATTCTGTTAGTTTGTGAATAGTTTCAATGAATTTTTAGTTTAGTTTAATGATCTCTTAAGTGTTTTCACCGTTTACAAAAGTGTCTTTCTTATTAAGAAGTTAGACGTCAAGGAAGGGATAAAGAATTCTTTTTCTCATTCTAGAATATAAAAAACCAAGGAAAGGTATTACAACTTAATGATAATATTTAATTTGTGTCATTTCGTCATTCTAGTCGAGTTAGAGCAGCGTTAAGTTACGTTACTTAATGTTTTAAAAAAATACTTAATTTTATAAAAAAATAAGGAGCCATTTAAAGTGGGAGCCATAAATATAACTGTTCCATAAATGGTTTAAAGTCAAACTTCGGGAGTTTTCCAATTGTCAATTAGCAATTGACAGTGACGTACATATAAGGGGACCTGAATTTGTATTGTTGGGAAAATTAGTTTGTAATTTATAGATATCATTAACGCTTTTCACGCTTTTCCCCGTATGAGAGGGCAGTCAGAGAGAATTGTATTACATTTGGTTGTCTTCTGCTCGCATGAATTGAAGACATTATGTGTTAAGTGGCGTAACTCAACACCGAGATTTGTCTTACCAAAGTGGTGAAGTAAGAATAATTTAACCTGTCACGATAAGTTTTTATAATGGTTATATTTTAATAACAATGCGAATTTAATATTTAACTTACTCAAGGTTTGCTTTGGGCACTGTCATTGTTACAAGTAGAAAAAGTGAGACCGTTATATTAATACGTGTAAGCAAAAATAATTCTTATTAACAAAAACAAGAGAAAAGAGTTATACTAGATTAGTAAGATTTGCAGGCATTCATTAAAAAGTTCTAAATTAGGCATAACTACTTTAAAAAACATTGTAGAAAGCTGATCTTTTAAAAAGCCATCAGAAATGCATTAAACAAAAAAATACACATTGAAAACGATAAAATTACACATATACCTATGTATTTGACATAAACATATGTATATATGTTACAAATCGGTGAATAAAAGTATCAAGATTAACAATATATTTTTTAGCTTTACGAATTTAAACCTCGAATCAGGGAGGCGCAGCTCCGCTTTTCGCCGATTTCCAAATATTTTGTGTTTGGAGTAACTCAACGCCGCGCTTTATATTGATGGAGCGGAGTTATTGAAATATTATAATTCCCCTGAGTGGAATCGAACTCACAACCAATCGCGTTTATAAACAACTGCGCCTAGATGTTCTCAAATTCATTTTTACAGTACAAAATATATACGAATTCAAATATCGCTACCGTGTACATAATAAATCAATGTCTAATTAACTACTTTTGGTTGAACTATTGAGTTGATTCGATGATATTTGACGTTAAGTGTGTAATTAACGACTGCTCCACCCCTCTAGTCCGCTGCTACGTACCTACTTCTGATTATTAAGTATTTTTTACTGTATATGTATATCAGGTTTCTGTCTGTATGTCCATCTGTTTTTACCTGTATCTATGGATATGTGTGTTTTATATCCTACTTTATACATATATACATATTGTATATTACATGTATATAGCTGTGGTATAATATAAGTGTATTTGGGGTTATATTTGTATATAAAAAATATTTGTTTTAACAATCTGCCTTTAATAATTTTACCTTTATTAATATAAGGAAATCTTGTAACAATTTATTTAACTATTTTTTGCTGTTTCATTTGTTTCTAAAATAGCTCTTGCGTCCGGATTCGATGGTAACGTAATAATTTCTTTCCTACTATAAAACTAATATTCTTGTCATCAAGATGGATAAAATAAATAGATAGTTGCTTTAAGGCGTACATAACAATATATATGTTTTTTTTACTATTTTTAAAGTGTTATTCCACACTTCGAATAAGAAAAGATTTAAAAAAAAACGCATAAAAATTTGAACGCCCCGGGATTCAAACCCGTATGTTTAGATATATATAATTTATTTAAATTTATCTACTTAGAATTAAGATAATTTATTTTTTTTAAAACTCGCATGAATATAAATATTTGTTCTAAGTGGCCGATTATTCCATTCCATTCATATTTGTATCAGTATGGTTAATTATAGGACAGTGTTGAGTTTTATCATTCAATATGAATAATATTTCTGTGTTGGTCAAAGTGGAGGAAGAAGTGACAAGAAAATAATAAAACGGATAAACAGTACTCGCTGTAATGATATTATGAAATACAGATAAAAATATATTTTAAAATACTAGAAAAATATATGGGTCATTTATAAATTAATAAAATATGAAAAAAAAAACAGTTAGAAATGAATTATAATGCGGTAACATAAAACATTTAAACTAAATATATAAATAGTTTGGATTTTAAATAATTAAATGAAGATATAAAATACTATAACGCATTTTTCAAGAATTTTTTAATAAAACTAGTTGTGTCCGCGATTTTGTCCGTGTAAAATTTTACATCTCTGGATCTTTATTTTATAATTTTAATTTAATAGTAGCGTTTACTTCTTATTATATTAAGTGTCTGCCAATAAAAGTTCCTTTAAAATCGATCTCACCATTTCAGATATTAGCCGGAACAAACAAACAAACAGACTGATAGATCAAAATTATTAACAATATAATTATTTTGGTATATGCATCTTGTCATTAAATATATATGTATCTACATATTATTTTTCTATAAGTTTACGCTTTTTATTCCACATAGCAGGGTAAACAGAAAGTACCTAGTGTCAAGATACTCCGTACTCCGTACTTTGTTTTCCACCGATTTCGATACTGCGTGTTGAGTGATGGAAATGCTGCATTTTGTTTCACCAGAGCAACTAAGTGCTAGAAACTTAAATATAATTACTCTCAAGAGGGAATCGAACCCAGAACCGATCGCGTCTGCAGTGAGACGCATATATGCATTAAATTTTATTTTAACATTACAAACAGATACTCAAGTTTTTTTTATATTTGTAAAGATATGAAACATGTTTAATAACACGTTCAAATTAACAATACTATAAGGAAGCATGATCTCAAGTTACAATTGTGTCGATACTGTTCACGATCGCGTTTGGCCTTGCTTATTGTCCTAGCCCGTCTAATCCTGGCTTACAGCCCGTATTGATTCAATGAATAATGGACGCATTGACGTCAATTAGTCTTTATAGTCTGTGCAACGGTTATGATAGCTTATAGAGGTATATTTGTGTATAAAATGATGTTATAAATGGGAACATTTTGAAGAATCTGGTAAACTATGGTGGGTAAGTTAGCAAGCTACCCAAGAGCGTTTACAGTGTGTACTTCAAAAGAATTTAATTTCAAGACACTTCAATTTCCCGCTCCCCGATCGAGATATTGGGTATTCATTGGTGGAGCTTAACGCTGTATATTGTTATATAATAGTGAAGATATGAAAATAGTTAAAATATAGAAAAAATCACGAATAGAGATGAAAATTGTGTCCGTAGTCGTAAATAGAAAAAAAAACTGTAATTTAGTTTTTTTTCTCTAGCTTATTCACGATAAGTTTTTAAGATGCTTATACATATTTTAGTGAAAATATGAAAGTACTCTTTGGTGATCCAATTTTATTGACATATGTCTTTATTACGACTGTGGAAATGTCACACTCTACAACAGATAATAAAAGAACTAGATAAAACCTCACAAATAAATATATTGTTATTATTAAAAAAAAATACAATTTACACTGTCAATTTACATCAAAATATTTTAACGAAGCCCTTTAACACCTAGCGGCACCAGGACGCCCGTATAATTACATTGATTCATTCGACAGTTCCAACCCTCGCAGCTTCAACTAACAAACTCGCTAACGAATTAATTATGTAGTAACAAAATTTCCATTTGGTACTTTTTTTCCCCATTTGGTGCCGTCAAAAAAGTGTTGCGTGAAACCAAATGGTGCTCGAACCGACCGATCAAAAGTCGGACGTGACGATGGATGCGCAAATTAGATTTGTTAGTGAGGGGCGCCACCTGAGCGTTTTAGAAATCCCGTGTTACACACGATTTGCTATGGGAATAGAAAAACGTTTTATATTTACTAGTTTCATGTGTTTACCCTTTGAGGTTGGATTGAAATTACTTTTGGGATATAAATATTAATTATTATAATTTAAACTACGGATATTGCTTTTATTATCTAAATAAAATCTATTGATTATTAAAAAAATATACAAAATAAATGTCATTTTGAAGTGATAATATTATAGCTAAACGTCATAAGTTAAAATTCACTAAATAATGTTACAAGTATATAATTTCAATAAAGAAATAATGTTTACATTGCATTAAAAAAATTTTATATACATAAATTTATCGACGTTGTTATTAGGGTATGCCAAGGTAGAGAAAACTCAGTGTGCAAAACCTTCTGTTCTACTATTTTAAGATATAACGTGTTCAATTACAGGTCTTTACGCCAATTTTTAATTAAAATCAGTGCCCTAAATGAAATTTTTAACATACTTATATATATATATATATATATATATATATATATATATATATATATATATATATATATATATAAGTATGTTAAAAATTTATAACATTTCTAATAACTAAAAACTAGATATTATGGGAATTTTCTACTTTTCTTACTAGAAAAACTTCAAAATGTCCTCTTAATTTAATTAAAGTTTGCTATAAGAAGCCAACGCACCGTTTACCTATTCCATGAACTTATATTAAATATTACCTGTAATGTAAGATACCTAGTAAAAGTTGTTTCAACATTTAAACTATTTAATGAAACGGCCGCAAACTTTACGTAAGTTGATAAAGTGTAGAAAGAAAATATAAGTAAGGTACTGTACACATTTTCCAATAGCAAAATTTTTTTTTCTATTTTTAATAGAACTCAAAATTTACTTACCCCCACCCTAAAAGACGGGTATCCCAATAATTTGGTGATAGAATAGATAGCTTAGCCCTCCGTCTGGCTAGCGATCATTATCATGACGAACACGATAAGTCTAATATTTGATGCGTCCCGGTTGGGTCCGAAGTCATGTGCGCCAGCTATCCCTATTCCCTATCCTATCCTTTCACTCAGAATGTGGTAATTCCGATAGTTTTGGCTGCCCAGGCCACTACATTATCCCTCCCACTTACATCTCTAGGCCAATGTTGTGGATATCTATGAGCGCAGGTAATCACTTACCATCAGAAACTCTTTATGTTCTTTCGCCACCATTTTCTATAAAAAAATATTTTTGAATATTTCATAGAAAATATCAGTCTAACCACGCTTACAATGTCTTGAATTTGTTTGGAAAGCAATGAAGGGAGTGTCTTGACACTAAGTTTCCCTGCCTACTGTGATCTGTCACTATCACGATATGTGCCTATATCACTAATTTATTTAAATTAATTTATTTATCTTATTATAAATACTTACATTTTGTACCGTAGTTATGAACGGTTAAAAACTGTCAGTTTATTAAACTTTACTGTACAAGGATTCCTTCAGGCTGTTACGCCCCGCCGTGGCTAACAATGCCCTATTTTACAGCTAAACGGCCAATTGAAGACTTTAACTGCAAACATGGCGGCAGAACATGCCCCTTGACACTACCTTAGAGCATATTCAAATTTTCAACTAAATATAAGTAAATTGCTGATATTTTCATCTATGTATATGAAGTTGTTATTATATAAAGATTACAATAATAATTTATTGAAATTAGTACGTTCTTGTGTTGGTTTGGTTGTGTTCCATACTACGAGATGAGTTGCGGAACTCTACGCTGCAGTCTATCTGACAAGCTCAAGTTAACGCTTACGTTCTAATTATATGATTAGATAAAGAGCGGAATTTTGTTTACCCATTTAGCACCAAATGTGGCAGAAATTGGTCAACGGAATGTCTCAACACTAGGTTCCTCTGTTATTTGCAGCATATACGTAAAGCTAATAAAACGAAGCTAATAAAATAATAGCGTGAATTCGGGCGGAAAGCAGCACGAAGTGATTGAAGTGTCTTGACACTAAATTGTCTTTGACCCCTTTGTTATGCGGGATAAAGCGTGGAACTGCTTAAAGCCATACATTTCCATATTTATTTGTATGACATATAGTTACCATACTATAATTCGTCCTTTAACTTCCACTAGAGTCATACAAAGCTCATACAACGAACCGTGGAGGCGAATTTTTCTGACATTTAGTAACCATTAGCGGGATCGGTCGGCCGCAACTCATACATTTTGAATAGACCCTTCTCAAACTAAGGTTTATCTTTATCAGCGGTTTTCATGTGGAAACTTATGTTTTTTCGGAAACAAAAAAGGAATAGAGACTTATTTTGTTTAAAAAAATAATTTTAAAATGATAAAAAGCGTGGAAGGCCCCGGCGAGATTCGAACTCGCGATCTCCTGTTTACTAGACAGGCGCTTTAACCAACTAAGCCACGGCGCCGATGATTATTACGCGCCAAATCTGTTAGTATTTCTAAAGAGGTTGATGTAGTTAATTAAATTTGCTTACAAACTACGCCATTATTATAAGGTTAGAATTTCAAGGTAATTTTCGGTTCAACTGAATTATTTTGATTTTGGAATCTTTTCCCGTATGACAGAATATGGTGTCAAGACTCCGTTCTCTGCTTTACGTTTATATTTGAGACATTGAGTGTTAAATAGCGAAACTCAACGCAGTCTATATAATCTAAAGAAAGAAAATATTAATATTAATGTCATTCAAACAGTGAAAGATTTTAAAACTATATCTCAAAACGGCAATTACTGTACAAATGATATCTATATCCTTTTAGCTCGTCCAGCGATCACTTTGTTCGAGCCGCCATGTGTCCGTAAAGCAGAGGTCCTGAATAAATTCTTTCGACTCCATTAAAATGTCACTCAAACTTGACTGGAGGTGGAAGTGCCTCAGCCTGTTAGCAGTTGTTATCTTTTTTAACATTGTTATTTTGTACCGAAATTTTGTTACTATCTTTTAGGTATATAATTAACAGAAATTAATTTATATTTTATATATTTTTTTATATTTTGTTGTGTTCTTACATTTATGAATTGAATTGATTAATTAAATAATTATAAAATAATATGAGTCTGGGATAGGTTTGGTTTTAAATTAAAAATAATCTATTATTTAATAATAAATTAATTTCATATCTTTTTTTTATGTACATCCTATGTACAATAAGGGGGTTTGGATTGTGGATTGAATGATTTGTTGGGTAAATTTCTTAATAAAATAATTAATTTATAGTATAATAATGCTAAAGTAGCAGTACAAAGTATAAATAGTATAATAATACGAAGCGCGGCGTTAAATTCCGCCACTCAATACTCAATCTTGGAGTGTCATGACACTAGATACTTCCTGTCTACCCTGCTATGCGGGATAAAAGCGTGAAACAAAAAAAATCCCAAAAAAGGCCATTGGCTTGGCAGGACACCGACTGGTCTGTTTTACTTACTAGCCCCTACAATGGAAGGGGCAAGTCTTCCGCCTTTGAACTTCTAATCAGATCCGTTCGATAGCATCATACGGCGACCCGATACAGTGTATGTTCATAAGATAGTTATGATGAAAAAAGAATTAGCAGTTAGATTTTTGAAAAAACGTATTAAAACTTTGAACGCAACGGGATTCAAACCCGCGTCTTTCATTTCCGTCTTATTATACAAGTGGCGCGGGTTGAAATCCCGCTGCGTTGAACATTTTTGTAGATTTTTTTAAAAATATTTTCTTATACCAAGAGTGGAATAACACTTTAAAAAAATAAAATAGAAGTTAGCTTTTTATATTTTATTACGTATAACTCCACCTAGTATAAATGTATTAAAGAAACGTAGGCCGGTTGAGGCGCAGTGGGACGGCGTCTGACTGTAAACGCGATCGGTTGTGGGTTCGAATCCCACTCGGGGTAGTGATTATATTTAAAATATTTGCCCTTCCTCGCTCTGTAAGACAATGTGCGGCGTTGAGTTCCCCCATTCAACACGCATTGTCATGAATTCGGCAGAAAGCGAACTACGAAGAGTCTTAACACTAGGTTGTGTCTAACGTGCTATGCGGAAAAAAGCGTGAAGCTAAAAATAAATATATATTTAGATTATTCTTGACACTGGCTCTCAGAGATAAGCAACGTCCCAATATTAAAATACGACATCAGAATCCGGCATCATAAATAATTTTATCACGGACATTTTATGCGCATAAAATTGGAACTTAAAGGAAATTACGAAATATGACGAATAATTTTTAGTTTTACATGTCACAGATAAGACCAACGTGGCCCAGTGGGACGGCGTCTGACGGTGCACGCGATTAGTTGTGGGTTCGATTTTGATTAAAAAAAGTTTTAATTTCTTCTCTCTGGTTAGACAAATCGCAGCGTTGAGTTCATCGGTCAACACGCAATACCTCGGTTTTCGGGCGGAAAGTAGTCAACGAGGTGTCTAGAGTCAGTAGTAGGTGTCTAGTAGTCTTGTCCATGCTATTTGGGACAAAAATATATATGATGAAGATATTCTGATAATGCTTAAATATAGGTACACCTATATATAAAACCGTTGTGTCACTAAATGCCAACGACAGACAAGTGACAGACAGCGCGTAGCCGTGACTGCTGGACGTAGAAAGTGTATATATATACTTGAAGAGTGCTAGGTATATAGGAGCAGCAAGAGAGACTCAATCGACACAAAAGATTTTGCGGGATACAACTAGTTAAAATTAAAAACGTAGAACTAATAAAAGGCTTAAAGATGTAAACACCAGATGAACGTAAAGTAAAATACAAAGTGTCTTATGGCTTTCTTAAATATACCCACTTGGATCTAGAAATCTTGACGTATATTTGACATTTAGTCTAAGTAACGTGTCTATCATTTTATATTTTTACAAAAAAATGCCTATTTGTATTTCTGTTCCAAAATACACCTGTATTTAAAAATAAGCATGATAAATTTCACGTAATTCAACTCCGCTAGGTAAATTAATGATATAAGGGATTATTTTCATTTATCTACTATATTAAAACAAAGTGCGGCGTTGAGTACGACTATTCGACACTCAGTGTCTTGAATTCAGACATTAAGCGGAGGGTATGCTAAATTCTCTCTATTTTCCCTATTTTCCTGCTGAAAACAATAATAAAATTCTTATTAAAGTTCATAATAGTATTATAAATTGTATTGACACAATACGTGTGCAAGTTAAGTCTATTAGTCTGTAATACAATACCACGAACACGGCTTACGATTTCCATCCAATCGGAAGATATTGTTGTATCCATTGTAAGTTTATATTGGAATTGTCTTTGATATGATTTGTAGACTACTATGGCTTAATCTGGATTAATAGAGAAGAGATTATGTTAGTATCATTATAGTTTTTAAATGGTAAGGTATTCAGAACCTAGTGTGAAAGACACTTCGTTAGCCGTTTTCGTTAGAATTTTAAGCGATGTGTGTTAAGTGGCGGAGCTCAACGCTGCTCTTTGTCTTACTAGAGCGGAGAATTATAAATAATTTTATTATAGTCATTCCTCCGAGTGAAATCAAATCCACAATCAGCGTTTACTATTTATAGCTCTTTTTCCCTGATCCTCATGAATGTTCTAAAATTAAATTCAAACTCAGTACAACTATGTTCCTTTAGCCATAGTGACAATTGCGCCATGGGGCTTAAATTTTTTTATAAAATTGAGTTTTCCGTAAAACACAATGAAGGCAAGGAGGCGCCGATCTAAAAGGGATCCTTATCTAAATCAAATGCCCTCTTCCTACAGAATCGCATTTTAAGGGCTCTGTCTTATAAATAAGGTATTGTAGATATATACTTTTTACTGAAACGTTGTTTTTAATAAAAACACAAAATACAGAACATTTTTAAATAAGTATATAACTATAATTATATGTAAAGTTTGATAATTCCATTCACATTTGGAGTAATTACATAAGAGTGTCGTGACACTAGATCCTATATGATTACCCTTTTAAAGATAAAAAGATATATATATATATATATATATATATATATATATATATATATAAATATATATGGCTTAGTGGCCAGACTGGCCAGTAGGGCTTTAATATATATGTAAAGATTAACCTGTCTGTCTGTATTTAGTAAAGTGGCTTCAATAGCAACGTGCACGTATCACCGATACAACAGTATATAACATAGAAAGATATTTTGTCACTAATGTACATTTAAAGCGGAAGTGGGCTTTGAAATTCAACAAATAGGATCGAAACTCGATACTTAATCGTCCCGACTGTGTAGACAACAGCTTTCGAGAGATTTCGTCGACCGCGTAATGCACTTAGTCGGAGTAATGTGAGATGTTCCGTTGATACTGTTATTTTGGTTAATTAAAGTATGTTAGCCGTGCTGTGTTTGAAAATGTTTTGAAATTTTAAACTTTTGTTTTTGCCGTTTAAGGTTTTTATTGCAAATTTTTGTTCTAAAATTATTACGTTTTAATTGTTTTTGTTTATGAAATAGGCTTATATTTGTATGGATTAAATTTTAAATTATATTAAATGTTTATTTATTAGTTAAAGATAATAATATACGCTCAACACGCAATGTCTCGAATTCGGTTGGAAATTGAAATAGAGAAGACACTCCGGTCTTGACAATAGGTACTTTCTGTCTATCCTGCTATGTGGGATAAAAGCGTAAAGTTTAAAATATATATATGGATAAGAGGTAAGGTAAAATATTTGCAAGCTCTTTGCGTTCTTTTAATTTTAATGTTTAAAATTATTTTTTTTTAAATATAGTAAAGTAATTTAAAAGGAAAATCAACTGAGAAAAGCTTATACAGCAAAATATTCAACCCACGCCTTTTGGAACCCGTCCGATAGCTCTAGCTATTAAGCCATCAGTTTTTATCCAGATTTGGGCTTCAAGAGATTGAGTTAAAAATATATATATTCCAAATACATTGCTTTTCTTATATTATATAATAAGAGGACATCGTGGTGCAGCGGGAAAGGGACAGTTCAAATCCCACACAAAGGAAGGGTTATATTTAAAAAAAATATATTAATAATATAATTTCCGTTTTGGTAAGAGATATCACGGCGATAAGTTTACCACTCAACACGCAGTTTCGAGTGGAAAGCAGTTTACTGTCTTGACACTAAGTTGTCTCTCACTATATATATATATATATATATATATATATATATATATATATATATATATATATATATATATATATATATATATATATATATATATCCTATACTGTATTCCCAAAAACGCCATTTCAACAATAAAATTTTAAACACAAAACAATATCGCCCAACCGTATATTACGAACGACGACGGTCGCACAAAAGCTGCCATTGAAATTATAACGTCAATGATTTATTTCACCTCTCCATATCGTAAATCATATATTTCCTCCAATACAAAACTTCTAATATATATAAAATTACGATAGGGACACATCTGGCAACGCACACGTAGGGCCATCCTTGTGACAGGAAAAATATTTTGTTCACTTCCAAGCACATGCTGGTGATAAAGGCTATTTTTCTGCGGTATCGCGTATTTTCTGTAATGCAACGTAGGTAAAAAGAACGTAGTGTCAAGAGACTACGTTCTCTACTAATCACCTAAAATTGAGATATTTATTTATTTATTTATCAAGTACTATATAAAATGTTGCGGCCATTAACACCCACTTCACAAGCGCAATTTTACAGTATAAAAAAATCTAAATAAAAAAAAGCAAGTAACAAAGTATAAACTAGTTACTAATGACAGGTTTCTTCTCCGTTTTTGTAGACACAATAATTATTTACGTCGGTGTGTGTCTGAGTAAGTACGTGCGCGTGCTGTCGTGTTTGTGTGTATATGTATGTATGCGTGTATGTATGTGTGTTTTTCAAGTCTATAAAATATGGAGTATAAGTATATAAAAATATAGTCTATAAAAATATAATTTTTTTTTATTTCACGCTTTTATCCCGCATAGCAGGGTAGACAGAAAGTACACGTTAAGACACTCCGGATTTCACTTTCCGCTAATTTCGAGCACAGCGTGTTGAGTGGCAGAACTCAACGCAGCACTGTGTTTTACCAGACCGAAGAAGTGAAAATAATTTAAATATAATTACTCCTCCGAGTGGGAATCAAACCCACAACCGATAGCGTTTACAGTCAGACAATGTCCTACTACGCCACGACCAGCCTCATATAGGTATTCTACTAATGTTAAAAAATACGACTAATAAGATACTCAGTTTTAAATTTATTGATTGTTTTTACGTGATGTGAGTTTTATGTCCCCTATTTAAGACAGTTTATTTATAGGTTGAATATGTTAGAACTTTTTGTTTTTTCTTTCCATATATATTTAGTTTATATTAATGTACGTATACAATATTTGTGCATAAAGTTATCTAAAATTATTATTATTATAAAAAAAATAAATAATATTTTACGTTTTTGAAAAAATGAAAAAGTGTAAAAATTGTACAGGAATTTAAATTAAAATAAAATTTAACGCGTGAAGAAATCAATTTAGAATTCAAAACTTTATGGGTTATGATTATGAGTAAATTATCCTATCCCAAATAACAGAGAGAGATGTCTCTCTCTTCAGAGTCAGAGACGACCTAGTGTCAAGATACGCCGTTGATTGCTTGTCACCAGAAATCGAGACATTGCGTGTTGAGTAATGACGTATTTTAGTAATTCCGTTTCATAATCAGCTTGAGCAAGCTATACAGCTTGCTAGGTCTGAGTAATACAACATAGATAGCGAATACAATAACATTAGTTTTACATAGAAAATGTGAAATACGGGAATGGGAATAAGCCTAAGGTAAGATGAGGCGATAAGGCAATTTTGTGATCGGACATCGCGTCGTCCGCTATGGAGTCCTACGGTGTATGAACTTTTAGGACATATATTTCTATAGCTTCACTCTTTTATTCCTAGCCTAATGTGAAGACACTTAGTTTTCCACTTTTCGTCGTATTTGAGACATTGTTTGTTGACTGGTGGAACTCAATGCCGCACTCTGTTTTACCAGAACGAGGAAATAGAAATTAGTTAAATATAAACATTGCCTGAAGTGGGAATGGAATCCACAACTAATTGCGTTGATAGTCAGACGCCGTCCCATTGCGCCACCACCGGCCTCAGGATATTTCTTAAAGGATATTCCTTTGGAAAATATTTGCCTTTTTTGCATTTATGTGTAGTTTTTCTGATAATGCTTGAACGGTTCGACATTCATTTCTTTTTTTAATACAAGATGATTGAAATCCATAACTTCCTTTGACTTTATTTTTGATATTAATAAGTAAATTCCCATTTTTTCTTTAAATTAATTATATAAATTAACAATTTCGGGTCATTTACATTTAGTGTTCCCATACTGTCCTCAAGAAACATGCCAAAACTCCATTGTCTTGGTCTAACCATTATTAACAAATTCATTTATAATTTACTTTAATAATAATATATATGTTTAAAAAAATATTATTCTAAATATAAGTTTGCTATGTCCTACTATATCAAGACTCATGGACACTCCACACGGTAAAACGCCACTTTTTTTCACCGATTTGACAGGGGTTGTATGGGAGCTATTTTAAAAGATATAAACTCTCACAAGGGACAACTCGTATCGTGATTTTCTAATAATGTTCTTTATTTTATTTGACACTGTCGTTGCACAGATGTTACGTGTTAGTTATATTGTACAAAATGTTCATATATTTATATATTATAATATTTTAAGATGTATTTTTGTGCAAAAGCAAGTAAAAATAAGGGAGAGTATAGTCAACACTCTAAGGTCTTCAATTTCTGTCCAAAATCAAGACATAAAGCCTTCATAGCGCCATTGCACAGCGTCTAACCACGGCGAAATTCAACACTGCATTTGTCTTTCCTGAGCAGAGATGGAGACAAAAAGTAAATAAATCGTTCTAGTTACGAGGCAGGTTCAAACCTGAAACCAATACACGTTTACAGTCCATTGCGCTACTATAGATACTTTTTAATTGTTATGTTAATAATTTTTTATGCTAATTTATAATATCATATATCAACATATAATGTTATATATATATATATATATATATATATATATATATATATATATATATATATATTTTAAGTCTCAATAATGGGATTCTATAGGCAAGAACGCCTCCAGCGTAGCTTGGGGGCGGTCCCTTCATTATCGTATAGAATTGTACCATTTAGATAATAAACATATTTTTTACTGTGTTTTGAAACACTTAATAATATATACCAAAGTATTATGCAATGGTTTTTTTAACGACTGGTAGAGACCGGAGAGTTTTGACACTAAGTTCTATTTTACTGATATAGAAATAAAGTGTGATTTGTCCTTTTATTTTATCTGTTAATACATTTTTTCTTTAAATTTACAGAAAATGTAATAAGGCCATCAAGATGAAAACGATGATTGTGTGTCCGATGACTAAGGGAAGTGATCTGATAAGACAGAACGCGGGGTTGAGTTCCGCCACAAAGCATGTAACGTCTTAAATTCGGGCGGAAAGCGGAGAACCGTGTCTTCTGACACTAGGTTCTCTCCTAGAATCTTCTAAACTGATTTAAACTATGTTTTTTTGCAAAAAAAACAAAATTAAGTATATTTCAATATTATAACAAACGACATCTTTATAAAGGCGTTTTTGTTACATTATTATTGTTTTATATACAGACATACGTTTTACATACGTATATATTATATGATAAACATATTATTATACAAAAATGTCTTTAATCTCATATTATTACAAATTAGAAAAAGATCCTTTGAACCCTTTGAAAAAAAGTAAACAAATCGGTGTCAGGAAGCAAAATCGATAGGCAAATGAGTGGCAAAAGCTCCCGAACTTACCGTTATCCCCTTATCAACCGATCTACAAATCCAATTTCCGAAATTGAGAATCGATCGTACAAATCATTTGGCCGTCTCTATCATCTGGGTGGGAGTGACTTGCTTCTTGCTGAGATATCTTGGGTAAGTGATGTAATAAGTTTTTAATGTTTGATTGTTTTTGTATGTTGTTGAATATATTTTCAGGTCCTCATGGCGTAGTAGGACAGCGTCTGACTAAAGATCCGATGGTTATGGGATCCTCTGTGGAGAGTGATTTAATGTTAATTAACATTATTCCACCTCTCAGGTAATACAAGACGCGACGTTCTGTTCCGCCACTCATTATCCTTTTTCTCTCTTGAATTCACGCGAAGAACAGTAAGAATGGTGTGTTTTGACACTAGATTCTATCTAATTGCTTTTTGATGTGGGAAAAGTATTAACATGTTAAAAATAAAAAAACAAATTAAAATCAAATTTTTCTTTATTCAAATCAGCTATTACAAGCACTTTCGAAATGTTAATCAACATAAATGTCAGTAATGTCAGTCCTTCGGGAAGCTACCACGGCTTGGAAGGTAGTTCTGCTGCTGCAGAGAAGAGTTGCCGAGACGCTTAACAGTTGTTCTTTTCAAATGTAATTTTACAATAGACTTACAACTGTGATCAACTTTATTTATAAAAAATATATATAATTTTCTTACGAATAGACTTTAAATCCATAAACTGACTGCAACAAGGTACCAAAAAAAAAATATTAAAAATATTATAACAAAGGTATAAATTATGTACACTATTATCTCATCGTCTCAATGAAAGACAAAACTCTAATAATAAATTACTTCCTTACTCTAAACCTGTACCTCAATACCTCTCAAAAGAAATGTATGCCGTAAATTCACCCTAAGTTTTCCACTCGGCTAGTTTTAAAAGACCATTAAAACAATAAAGGCGGTTTGTCTTCAGATCACGTCCAAAGTAATTTTGAAGGAGATCGCCGATTCGGGTAAACTGCATTACAATAGATTTCGGTGGCGCAGATGCGATTGTTTCGTGCTTGTATCAAAAAGACAGGCGAATGTAGCTGTATTTTTCATATTAGTACGTTTTCCTGGTTTTGAAGTGAACAATAACGTTAAAAAAAGGCACAAATGTTTTGCGTTCGTTTCTTGGTTTGTTAAATAATTTTATTAATTGATGCTATTGGTAAACGAAATTTGTTGTGGGTTCGGTTCCCGGTCGAGGAATGATTATATTTTTAATTTACTATTATTCCACCACTTTAATATAGACTAAGTGCGGCTTTGCGCTAATCAACACGCAATGTCTAGATTCCAGGAAGAAAGGAGCCAACAGAGTGTCTGACACTGTATTAAGTTATTTTGGTTACAAAACCTTGGTTTCAAAAGTTGATTAGCTGCTTGTATATAATTTTGATATACGAAAATTATAAAAATAATTTTGCGTTAAAATTTCTGATATTTATAGATATTTTTTTTAAGATTCTGTAAAATTTATTTGTAATTGTAATAATACATTTTTTATACTTTATAAAACATTTGAATTTTGGTTAAAAACGCAAAGGCGGAGCTCAACGCTGTACTTTGTAAAACTAGACCAAGGAAACAAGAACCTTTTTTATTTATTAATGTTATCAATTTATTAATACGCGAAGGAACTATGAACATGTTTTTAAGAAAATTATTTAGAAATTTGGCATAGCTAAAGTTTGTATTTAGAATGCTATTATTTAATATAGCTACGATAGTATTTACATTAAATTAATACAATAAACCCAATATTAATATTATCCACTGCACCATACATGATGCTAAGGTAACGCGTTGTTTACGCGTTAACGGAACATCTAGTACTAAATATTCCTTTGAGTATGACTTCAACCCCTATCTAAATATTGAGTAAAAACATTCCAACTTTACACAACAATTATAGCAGAAAGATAATTTTGTTTGCAAAAAACAAACATTTCCTACGTTTTACTTTGAAAAATATCGCCATACTTTTTATAGTTAGATCAGAAGCGAGATCCGAGGCAACTTCTTATCACGGTCGCAATTTAATTTTTTACGGTCAGTTTGTAATGAAAATTTTGGAAAGGAAAGGAAACGTTTTACGCTCTGTTTTATTCCATCAAGATTCAAACATCCCCGTCGTTAAAATTAAAGCTAATTAACTTTTAACTCCGCCCGCCCCAATGGCCGCCCGAGTGTAATTAAACAAAGCAAAAGCCAACTTTACGCTGCCCCCAGGAGTTGTATATGCGTTTTCCTTTCGGGGAACATAATGAATATGAATTAAATTCGGAATTTCCTACCTCGTTTTGTTATGAAATCTCGATTTTATCACCATTTTTAAGAGTAAACTTTGAAATTATAGTAACGGTGTTTTAACTTCAATAATTTTATACTATTGTTTTATTTATATGTTGCCGTAGAAACGTGTACGTAACTTTACATATATTGGTATCTCAAATACGTAGTAGGCCGGTCGTGGCGCAGTGTGACAGCGTCTGACTGTAAACGCGACCAGTTGTGGGTTCGGTAAAGACAAAGTTGAATCCACCACTCAACACAAGTTGTCTCGGCCTCGGTGGAAAGCAAAGTACGGAGTATCTTGACTCTAGGTACTTTCTACCTACCGTGCTATGCGGGATAAAAGCGTGAAGCTCTGGAAAATATATAATATTATACAATAGTATTTATTTATCACAAGCTTTTGTACATAAATATAACATTTTATAACGATAATAACTGCATTAGTTAGAAACTAAAGCGCAGTTATTAACGTCCGCCTCACAAGCGTCTTACCCCTATATGTTATATTTATTGAAAAGAAATCAAAATATTTGTTTCATACATTGATTTATGATATAACATCTGAAAGACCGTAAAAGACTGAAAAAAAATAGTACTGTGAAAAACAATGCTGATATAAATAACATTTTAATATTGTTCCATACTTTATCCTGCATATCCAGGTAGTCAGAGAGTGTCAAAACCCTCCATTGATCGTTTTCTGCCCAAAATCGAGATATTGCGTAATAAGTAGCAAACTTAACACTGCGCTTTTTTATACGAGAGGAGAAATGATAACAAAGTTATAATATAATCATTTCCAGAGTGGAAATGGAACCCATATCCAATCGCGTTTACAGTCAGACACTGTCATAATGCACCACTATGGCCTCTTTATTGGTATAATATAAAGTTAATTTATTAGGCAAATAATATTCTCTAGTTTGAAAAAAGTATACAGTCACTAAAATTTAACGCATGGCCAGCTTCCCAGAAAGAATCTAGTGACACTCCTTTATTTTTGCCTTACGAAAAGATATTGTGTGTTTATTTTGCATTATAGATACTTGGGTAACCTTTAACAAAAATAATTATTTAATAAAAATTAAAAAAAAGTATTAAAATTTTTGAAATGTATATATATGTATATATAATGTTATACAACTTTTTACATTTGTCATTGGCCTTTTAATTTAGATCAAAAATGTTTAAGTGGTTTTACTGTCAACAGTCTGTGCACCTGTTTGGTGAAAGGTGTCATAAATTTTAAAAGTAATCTTTTATGAATTTCGTCCAAGGAAATACTTTGCTACTTTTTCTTATGATTTTGTTAATTATTTTTGAAATAACTTTAAAAGGTTCTTAGCGTTTCCTTTTTGAGTTTGACTCTCGCTTTATTGGAAAATAGTTTGTGAGTATTAATTAAAATGGAATATTCTTTTTTTTTGTTAATAAAAACCGCAGCGTTAAGTTCGTCTCTTAACACTAAATGTCTTAAGGAGGAAAGCTGCCAATGGAGTGTCTTGGCACTAGGTTGTCTGATAAAGCTTGAAGGTACTTAAAATTATCCTATAATTACATTTAAATTATATATATTTAACTATTCTGTTAAGGTAGAACGCAACGTTGAATACAACGCAATGTTTTGATTTTTTGGAACTGGGTTTCCTCGCTCATTCATTTCTCTGCTATATAGGATAAAGCGTAATGCTAAAAAATAAAACTTTTGTGCATGTATTTATGAAATATTATCAATGTTATGTTATTATAATATCACTCTGTATATAAATGAGGGTCGAGTGTTGCAAGTCAAGGATCTACTTCACAGTGCCCGAAAGAATTGAAATTTCTTTAATTCTGATGTCAATGCATATATAAGCAATATCGCTGCCAATTCAAAATGGCCGTCGTAACAAAATGGCGGATTAAGTATTTTTATATAGTCTGCTATATTTAACAATATTTAAAAATAATAAACCGTACGATAACTAATATTAACATTTACGTTTGAATATAAAATTTAATAAACAGTAGATATAACAATATTGATAAACAAAACCAACTCTATCTAACAAAACCATAAAAGTGGCAAGTAAAATTTAAAATTCAAAGAAAGTTTTCATGCATTTCGCACCAAGGCGCAACTGTTTACACAGCAGTGTGGGCAATGCGGGAGCCAGATGTCTAGTGACAATATATTTTATTACTACGTATTCTAAGGGTGAGGATTTTGAAATAAACATTGTTTTTAGGGTAGCTTATGTTGAAATTCGATGATTATATTTTATTCAGAATGTATATAATTTTGCTTGTAATAAATATTTATAGATGGCAAATTGCTTATAAATAAATGGAATAAAGCGAAGTAGGGGGTAAAAAGCGGGATAAAATTTATTTTTTTCTAGTTTATACTTTTTTGTAAATATGGTAGGATATCATATAGCAGATAGATAGCAGAGAGAAAGTGTTAAAATATTTTAAATTGATGTATATTTTGGTATTCCGAAATATATATTTAAAAACCCGACCTTTTCAATTTTTTACAATAGTACTTTATAATAGTAGTTTAACTTAATATCAATTGTTAGGTTAGTGTCCTTGAGTGATGCTGATATATTTTATGTAGGAGAAAAGAACTTCTAATAAGGTAAGTAGTAAGATACAATATCCAACGGTAGTAGCTTCAAATCCTGCAATAGTCTAATTTTTATAAGCAATACTACAATTGTAAGAATTCGGTCGATTTCATTTCCTTGCTCAGGTAAGACAGAGCGCAGCGTTGAGTTCCGTCACTCAATACGTAATGTCTCAATTTGTTTTGACACTAGGTACTTCCCGTCTACTAATTAATAATACATTTATAAGAAAATAAAGATCATTTTCATATAAAAAATAAAGTAAAAAGTGAAACTTAGTTTCTAATACAGTTAAAGAAGAAATGTAACGGCACGAAACGAGAAACAAGTATAAATTATTCATCGGGAAATTTTGGACATCCCGACTCGACTCGACTCGACTTGGAATCTGTGAATTTATAAGTATTAAACTTTTTGTTCGTCGAATTTTTGTTAGAACTTTGAGAATATTTTGAAAAGATTATTATTCGGGAATTACATACTTTTTTTGTGCTGTTACGTGATTTTTAACGATTCGTTCTTTCTTTCGTTTATTCCTTTGAATATTTTCTTTTGTTTTGATTTATTTTTTGTTTCATATACAAAAAGTATCTAGTGTCAAGACACTTCGTACTCCGCTTTCCGATGAATTCGAGACATTGCATACTGAGTAACGGAGCTGAACGCCGTGTTCTGTCTTACCAGAGCGAGAGAATGCAAATAATTCCCCCGATTTGGAATTGAACCCACAACCGATAGCGTTTACAGTCAGAGGCTGTTACACTGTGCCACGATCGATCTCAATTATGTTTAATTAGAAAACTTATTTCATACACGTATTAACTACGCCTAAGGCGAAAGGCTAAGAAATAAACAAAATAATTAAATTTGATAATTTCCCTGGTTATTGAGTAATCATTGCGCATACAGTTAGAAGCTGTTTATTGTTTCAGAAAAAAATCTCTACCTGATGACGTTTTTATATGTATAAATAAACTGAATAAACGCCATTGTGGCGCAGTGTGACAGCATCTGACTGTAAATTATTCGTTAGATTAGTTATGGATTCTATTTCCACTCGAGGGAGTTATTTCAATTTAAAATTTATACTCATTCTTCCGCTGTAGTAAGACAAAGCGCGACGTTGACTTCGTCACTCACGCATTGCTTCGATTTCGGGAAACACTTCTTAATGGAGGAGTGTGTGAAACAGTGTTTTGTATGAATATAGATTAGAAATTTATTGAGATTCCATATAAAATTATATATATGTATATGAAACTACAAAAATTGTACGAAGTACGGAATGTCTCGACACTAGATTTTCTCTGACTACCCTGTTGTGCCGGATAAACCATGAAGCTGAAAAAATTAATAAAAAAAGACTTAGCACACCAAATCGACTATATTATAGTAAAAGGAAAGAACTGAGTACTGTTGTAACTAAGTACCTTGAAATGCAAGAAAGAGCTAAAACTGCTTAATAATTATTTATAATAAGATATATCAAGTGATATGAACATTAATATATTTTATCTCTAATAATATATAGCAATAATTTAGATCCTAAATTGCGTAAACCTAGATTTAGTGCTGGACAGCGCGGGTTATTGCGGGTCATTAAGCGTACCGTAACCGGGACACATCGATTGGTTCAACATAAAATACTACCAGAGAAATCAAATCAATGGCTTGTTAGTAAATTTTCATTACATTTTGATAAAAAAAAGACTTTATCGAATATGTTACTTTTATTTACACACATACACACACACACACACACACATATATATATATATATATATATATATATATATATATATATATATATATATAAAAGCTATGTATAAAGAATACTCTATATACAGTGTTTCCCAATAGGGATGATAGGATTTTGATAGCTCACAGCCGCCATTTTGGTTGTTTAACATTTGACATTTGTGTTGTTTTGTGTTCAGTGATGTTTGCCATTTAATCATGAACAAGTTGATGTTACCTCAACGTTTGGAATATTTAATATATTAATTTTAATTATTATATAAATTTAATAAATTAATTCGTATAAAGGAAAACTGTTTTCCGGACACAAGTGCAAATTTTTACGACCGACCGCGAAACGTTTGTCAAAAACATAAGTTTTTTTTATTGATATAAACAAGACAGGCGAAGCATATTATTTTTATGATATTTATAAATGTATACGATTTTTTAAATTTTTGTACTTAGTCAATCCACCCTTAGAGGCAGTATTGTATGCGGATTTAAAAATGTGGTACTTGTTAAAATACGTGTTTGGATTCGAATACAATATTCATAGTCATAACCTGAGGTCCATACTACAAATTACATGAGGGGACAATAATACTTATTACTTTATAATTTTTTTATCTTCACTCTTTTATCCCGCATAGCAGGGTACACAGAATGTACCAAGTGTCAAAGCACTCCGTACTTTACTTTCCATTAAATTCGAGACATTGCGTGTTGAGTGGCGAAACACAACGCCACATTTAGTCTTACCAGAACAGAGAAGTGAATATGATTTAATTTTCCCCCAGTGGGAATTGAATCCACAATCGTTCGCGTTTACAGTCAGACGCTGTCACACTGCGCCACGACCGGCCTATATGAGAGGTATATACTATATACTATATACTGTATGATAAGAAGGATTTTTTAGTCTTCCAAACGTTTTTTAAGTGAAAAAATTCCTTTTCTTATATGCCAATTGACTTTTCGTATATAAACCGTATCGGATTTCAAATCACAGCTGATTTACAGCAAAATTTATTAAGGGCAGGTTTTACAACGCCTACGTTACATTTTATATCCTGGGATTTTTATTGTAGACAATAAGGGGTGTCTAATAAAATGCGAATGATGACTTTAAAAAATAACGAAGTCGGGTGCATTAAGTATACACATTTTCTTCGGCGAATTTTACGCCTTTTGTTTAGCATTTTTTTAAAGTCAATTGTATGGAAAAGAAGATATATCAGATGTATATAGGTAATAATGTAGCCGTCATGGTTCTGTGTAGGAGTGTTTGATTGACTTGTGCGGCGTTGGGTTCCGCCACCCAACACGCAATACCACTAAATCAGGCGCTAAACAGAGAACTCTGTCACACACCTTTAAAAGATTTGAATTTGGAGGCGCAGTGCAGCTGCTTCTGACTGTAGTCGCAATTGGTTGTGGGTTTGATTCTCACGCAGAAGAATATTTTTATAATTTATTTTCTTTTTTTCGCTTTGGAATGGAATGTCTCGATTTCGGACTAAATTATCTGACTGTCTTGATGTTAGGTTGTTACTGACTACCTATAAAATAATAAAAAGTAAAAAAAATAGCAAAATTGAAGCCGGTCGCGGCGCAGCGTCTAACTGTAACGCAATCGGTTGTGGGTTCGATCCCCACTCGGGGGAGTGATTATATTTAAATCATTTTCACTTCTTCGCTCTGGTAAGGCAAAGTGCGGCGTTGACTTCCACCACTCAACACGCAATGTCTCGAATTCGGTGGAAAGCGAAGTACGGAGTGTCTTGACACTAGGTACTTTTTGCCTACCCTGCTACGCGGGATAAAAGCGTGAAGCTAAAAAAAAATAGCAAGTGCTACGTAATATCATCCTTGTTTGTCTTAATAATTATATTGTGATCATAGTTTTAGAAGTTTTTACCCTTTGGTACTGCCATACAATAAAATATAGGAGATAAGTTGAAATAAAAAATATATTATATCTATAAACTAAATATATTACAAGATTAACAAAAAGAATTCACTATATAAATGGTATTACTTATATAAAAGGCATTTCGCAAAATCGGATTTTAAAGTCAGATTAGGATTATTAAAATAAATTCAAAATGAAATAATTCCAAAACTAATATTTTAAATAGAATTACAGGTCATAATATGTGTAATGCTCGTAAACTGCGAGATAGTGATAAAAATGCAGCTAATACCTACTAAGTATTGACGTCTGGTACTGTTGGCATAAAAGTTCTGGATTATTCGTGTTGTGAAATTTTAAAGAATTTTGAACTTAGTCTTAATTTTTTTTAAGACCTATCTAGTGTTAAGACTCTCCGTTAACACACACTTTCAATTAAACCAAAATATCGTTCGGTCTTAGAAGAATTGACAATAATTGGAATTTATTTAATCCAGCCAAGAGACCAGAGAAGCCTCTATTAATGAGTTCTTTGATTTTCGCAATATTTACACATTTTAAATTTAACTATTTTGAATATTTAATTATAGTAGTCAGTTGTGAGTATGTCGTGGATAAGCCTAATACTATATTAGATTTTATTCAGGGATCCCGGAGCTCTTAAAATACAAGACATTCTATATCTATAATTTCAATAGAGAAAATGGTTGGAAGAAGAAGTGAATGACTTGGTATATATAGGAAGTATGTTTTATAGAGATGGAAGATGCGAAATTAATGTGGAAAGGCGTATTGCTGCCGGTAACAAGGTTAATAGTGCTCTTGCTGCATTGATGCGACGGCAGACGTCAGCGTACCTGCACGTCTTACCGTTCACAATGCAGTACTGATACCGACGTTGTTATACGGCAGCGAAACGTGGGTGTATCAATAGAAGAATGAGAGAAAGATGAATGTTGTAGAAATGCATTTACTTCGCGGGATAAGCAGTATTAGTTTAGCTGATCGTATATGCAACTAAGAGATTCGAGAGGCGTAAGCGTGAATGTTATAGTGAGAATGAAGAAGAACGTGTTCGTGGTTTGGGCATATAGAAAGCATGAGTGATGAAAGAATGGTAAGGAAGATTTAGCTAAGGTGAGCAGTACGAGAGGTCCGCGAAGACCTTGGTTGGCCTTCGGAAACATAATATCGTTGATATTGGAGGAAAGTATGAAGAGGTTGATGATTGTGGACGAGTCATAGTGTTTGGCGATCCGTCTGGGATAAAACGTGAAGCTAAAAAAATATGTTTGGAAATTTTCTGCCATATGATCAGCAAGAGACAGTCGGCTTATTCTGTTAGAAACCGGGGCAGTGCGCGAGCATTGAGAAATCGATGGCGGAAGTTTGACAGACCGCCTCAGTCTCACCTCAGTTCCCGTAACAGTATATAGTTAGTTAGATTTTTTTTTAACAATTAAAATAGTTTCATTTAAAATGTGTAAAATCACGATAACCAAAGATCTTATTGTTTTACTCTTGTATTTTAGTTTCAAATAAAATTATTTTACTTGAATAAGCATAACGCTAATTCCTAAAACATTGTTGTATATTGTAATTGAAATAATAATGTTAATAATACAATATTAATGGAAGCCCAGCGTTGAGTTCCACCATTTAACGCGTAATATCTTGAATTTGAGCATAAACTTCTCTCTAATTCCTCTGTTATACGGAAAAGGATGTGAAATTTTAAAATTATATATATTTAAACAATATAAACAAATGTAATTGTATTCTAAAAATATTCTCAGATTTGTTTGTCATTATATTTATATTACATTAGTAAAAAAGTCAGACAGTTTTGTCTTGACAAATTTAATATGTATATACTACAAACAAAAATACTAACAACGAAAAGATATTTATGATTTTTATATATTTATTTTAAGTGAAACAAGACTTAAATGTGTGTCTGTAATTCTTGATTCGCTTTATAATGGAATGTAGTTATGTTCGTATTTTTATGGTTTTCCAATCATAAAGTTATGAGAATTTTGTTTAATTAGTCCAGATTGGACAATTTTTACAATACTTACTATACGAAAAAAGAACAAGAAATCAAGAGAGTTTTAACTTAAAATGTGTGTGGCCAAAACCATATTTTTTTAAGACAGAAAGTACCTAATGTCACTCTGCACTTCCCTTTCCACAGAATTCGAAACTTTGCGTGTTTAGTGGTGGAACTCAACACCAAACTTTGTTTTACCAGAGTAAGGAAGTGAAAATAATTTTAAATATAATCAATCCTCCAGTGGGTATCTAACCTAAAATGGGTTGCGTTTATAGTCAGACTCTGTCCCACTGCGCCACAACCGGCGTCATTTATTATTTATATATGTATTTTAAAAGTTGAGTTTTCTAAAATATATTTTTGATACTAAAATTAACGCGATTAATTCGGTAAAATTTATTTTAAAATCATAAAAGTATAACTAATTCGAGTTCCTGTTGAGGTGAACTTTTAACACTCGGACGTTTAGGATACGGGCAAGTTATTTACAAATATCTATCAATACACTTTTCGTGATGTTCTGTCAATTTTTCAGCAAAGTATCCAGAAATAATGTTGCCAGTATCTTCAGTGTAAACATTCTAAAGTGCGTGCCTTAAAGTTGAAGCTTCTCAAATCCTGAGAAATCGCGCCGGCTTCAGATGGCTTTCAACACATTTTAGTATGTGGTTCATGTTATAAGATACCGCGTTGTTAGTATTGATTTTTTTAGACCTTCAATGTAGGTATTTTTAAAATATAGTATTACAATAGATATTTAATATGTTGTTAATTTGGTTCGTAGAAAGATGGTGATATAAGTGGTTTTGATGTACATAATAACAGCATTTTTTTTTATTTTTTCAGAAGAATTTATACTTAGTACGCAAAAAGCCAACTGTTTTCATATCTCTCTTAACTAAACAACGGAAAAAAGTGTTAGTTAATTATATATATATCCTCGTGTATATATTTAATAATATAATCATGATAGTATATACAAATATGACTACATTATTATTTCCCGATAATTCATACAAAAAGCGTAAAACAATTATCTTAAAGAGCAGAAAGCTCGTAACTTTCATCACGCTGTTGTCGTTACTTGGATAATGCAGATTGATTCAGCTCAAGTCTGACGAGACAAATTCTATTTTCACCGCAAGAATTTGACAGCGTGAAAAATATTCGAGATTCAGAATTTACTATAACTATAAACAATTGATGGAAATGTTTTTATAAAGAACCACGTCTAACTAACAATACGAGGTAATACTGATCATTAAAGTGGCATATATAATATAAACGTAGCAATTTTGAGGCTATAATGGCGCAGTAGGATACTGATCTGATCAGTTGTGGGTTCAACTCCCACTCGGAGAAATGATTATAATTAAAAAATATTATTTCCTTGGTATAGTAAAATTTATTATTTAGGCTTCAAATTCTACCGTACATTTGACACTAGGTTTTCTCTGACTATCCTATTATGGGAGATAAAGCGTGAAACTGTACATAAAAAATTATGTAATATACCATTTTTTTCTTTTCTTATACTACAAAATAAAAGACACGTGAACACATATACGAAAAACTTTCTACGACAATGATTCAGTTATCTTCTATAAAATAAAAATAATTGGAAAGATTTGAGTAAGAAAATCGGAAGGTGTTATAAAAATCGTCATTTATATAATTATTTATCCTTTTAAAATCTAATTAACATTAACTTAACTCATACAGATGATTTATATATATCATAATGGATTGCATATGACACGCTTCAGAGGTCAAGAAATAGGTAACTGTTACAAAATCTATATATTACTTGCTATTATTATCCTAAAGGCAAGCTCAACAAAGATAAAAACACATTCAAATTTTTCCGCATTGCAGGATATTTAAAAAGAACCAATCTAATCTACCCTTAACTTACAAATCGAAAGATTTCAAATTTACTGTTTAAAAATCTGGGCACGTTCCTATCAAAAAACCTATCGATACACCCCCTATTACACATTTAACATACCTTGTATTCCGATCGGTATCATATCTCATGGACTACTCCACTGCTATTGTCAACCCCGACATTCCCACCACGTACGAATGCTAATGCGTTTGTATTTATAAAGAACTTGCTCCAGTTACATCTAACTTTTGCCATTTTAGTTGCCAGCTTGATTTTAAATATGTGTACTTTTTAACAGTATTGGGATAAGGATGTTGAGTTGGTCAGAAATTTTCATACTTGTTATTATATTGAAACTATCGTAGCGTACTGGGACTTCGTCTGAATGTAAACGGTTTTG
The DNA here is from genome assembly GCA_032432895.1 of Dryadula phaetusa. Lineage (NCBI taxonomy): Eukaryota > Metazoa > Arthropoda > Insecta > Lepidoptera > Nymphalidae > Dryadula > Dryadula phaetusa. Next base: position 1,036,030 of record JAOYRS010000008.1, on the reverse strand, counting down.
GATTCGGTCCCTATTCGATAGATTATATATGATTTTTTTAGTTTTTTTTTTACCTTCACTCTTCATTCCGCATAGCAGAATAGACAGAAAGTACCTAGTGTCAAGATATTCCATACTCCGCATTTCGTAGATTCTAAACATATCGTGTTGAGTGGCGGAACTTAACACCGCGCTTTGGCTTGCCAGAGCGAGAAAATAAGAATAATTTGATTATAATCATTCCCCCGAGTGGGCATGGAAACTACAACTGACGGCGTTTTCAGTCAGACGCTGTCTCAGTGCGCCATAACCGGCCTCAATTACATTTCCATATTCACACACTGGTAAGAAAATACGTGATACCATTTGGGCGAAACATGGAGGACGGAAAACCTGGACACTAATTTGTTTCTGAATACACTACCACAGAGACAAAACGTGATACTTTAAAAAAAAAGAAAAGTATTTCTCTAATAACTCATGTGACATTATATGGAGTGGAAGATCAGTTCTTTTAAAACTTAACACTTTTATAGGAGAAATACTCAGAAAGGTTACCATTACTTCTACGTAATAGAATCTAAATGATCACCATATAGATGTTTATTAGATTTTAAAAAAAATACTTAATATTTTATTTTTAATTAATAATAATAATTAAACACTGCGTGTATACAGTTGAGCCTCTATATCACTACAATGTCTTATACAAAAATAAATATTTTATTAAAACATAAGCTAAAAAGTATGATTAAATAAAAGATATAGTTATGGATAAATGGCGAAGCATCGAAAATAATCGAAATTTTCAATATCGTTTACATCCCTATTGCAATACTAAAAATCTAAAAATCTGCTTAAAACTTTTGTCTACAAATTTGGATTCAATTCCGCTTCCTGCTTTTAATTAGTTCTATTTATGTAATCGTTATATAGTTTCTTTAGTGAATTCACAGGACTTCGAAATTGTTTCTATTTTAAAAACTACTTTTCGTCGCTCATTTATTGTTGTTGTAAATCAAACTGCTCATTCTATTTTTTTTTATTTTATTAGCTTCACGCTTTTATCCAGCATAGCAGGGTAGACAGGAAGTATATAGACACTCCGTACTTCGCTTTCCACCGAATTCGAGACACTGCGTTTTAAGTGGCGGAACTCATCGGTGCAATTTGTCTTACCAAAGCGACGAAGTGAAAATAAGTTAAATATATAAATATATAAATACTGCCCCGAGTGGGAATCGAAGCCACATACGATTACGTTTGCAGTCAGTCACACTTATTGTCAGTCAGTCAGTCACACTTATTATTGTCACACTGCGCCACGATCGACCTCAATTTCTTTTTAAGCAAGCGTTAACGTTTTAGTGAATATCTACTTTTATAAGTTTTGGTTTATAAAGAGAAGCCTAGGGAATTCATGTTTTACCAGTAAGACGCAATGTCTCAATTTAGAATGGAAACCGGATAAAGAAATACTTCGTCACCAGATTCCCCTTCACTTCTTTGTTACATAGGAAAAAGCGTGTAGCTGCAAATATAGCATCTTATAAACCTATAAAACTACTTGTTAGTATAATTTAAAAAAAAAACCTTTTAAATTAACATGAAAATATCTAAGATAACAGCATATCCCATATCCTTATCATATCCCATGATTAGTGAGCTCCAGTGCCGCATTACGAAGAGGTTATTATGACGCATCTATGTACGTGTACATTTTATTATTTCCGAACAGCTTTCCTTCAGCGTCACGTACAAAATATTTCACATAAAATAACCAATTTTCTTTTAACTTTTATCTTACACGGTATAAGGTGTCTTTTCATTTGGACTGCGTCTAAGATATTTCGATATGTGTATCGCTTGGTGTTCGTGTCACGTAGCGGGTTCGACTCCCCGACCGACGCGTACCACCTTATTTCTGTATTTTGTTCTTGTTGTGGTATTATGTATCGTGACAGTCAGCGATATTAAATGTGAAATCATTAGGGTTCTTAGATATACTGGTAAGGTAGTCTTTTCAGGAATTCGTTAGATTAAGTATAAGTTTTTGTATTAAAACGGATAAATTAAAGTAAATATTATGTTTAATTTATACATGTTTACCGCATTTATTATTCATATATTAAAAACATCAATTTTAGAATTTACAATGTTTGTACTTTAATGCCCACACTTTCGTTTGCGTGGATTTTGCTTTGAACTTTCTGATTTATAAACTTATCATAATAAAACAAATACTAAATGTCGACAACAGTTTGCCAAAATACAATACTCAAAACTGCATTTAAAACGGGAAAGCTGAAAAAACGCCCAGAAAAAAACACTTTTATTTTGGGGTCTAACGAATTGATAAATAAATACCCTCGTTAATATTTTTCCTTATATATCTATAGGTAAATAGATTTTAGAATTGTCTTAGATGCACCATGCATGAATAAAACTAATTATTTTTCATATATATATATATAAAATGTAAATAACATCAACAATTTCGCTTAAATTTGGCTGATTTTGAATTTTAACAAGTAGCTGTTAGAACACCACGAGTATTTTATAATAGCGATTCCCCTTCAATCTTTACGTGAAAATATAAAAGGGAAAATCTTTTTAGCGCTCGATAATCGTTATGGGCTAAGCAGCTGCCACTTTGCCAAATTATTGGGAGATTTCCAAGCAAAGTTGTCACCCCACATTGAAGAGGGTAACCGTAGTGTTTGATAGCATGATTTTCTCGAGGCGTAAGAAGAATGTTAAATTACAGAAATGAAAGATAATAGGCCGACCCCTTAAAAGTTTTTTTTCCAGGGATAAACTTTGTATCCCATAAGATTTTCGAATTACGCTCAGGGAGTTGTGAGTTTTACGTTATTTATTCATGGGGGTCGCGATGCAGAGTGTATTTCACGATCGCTTTAATAAATAGCAGTTAAATGAGGAGAATCAAGGTTTGTTTTGCACAAATTCGAAACTATATATTTGAATTATTTTTGTGTGGAGCTCACGTTACTTACTAATTGGTTAAGAAAGTATATTTGTTTGAATATTTTATATGTAGTATTTTTGATATAATTGAGATGTAATTATTTTAAATCAAAATTATATAACATCAATATTTTAAATATTTTTAAAAATCGAATATCACAAAACCAATAACCGTGTATGTAAATGTGTTGTACGTCACTTACATTCGTTAAACGTTCATTAATAAATTAAACTATTTTATATATTTTTTACTATTGGTAATACTTATTTTTTAATAATGTTATTGTGGTCCCGTTTTATCTTTTATTTTAATATTTAAAAAAATATATAAATTACTTGAAATTAGCTTCAAGCTTTTCTCCCGTGTAGCAGGATAGACAGAAAGTACCTAGTGTCAAGACACTCCGTACTTCACTTTCCACCGAATTCGAGACATTGCGTGTTGAGTGGTGGAATTCAACGCCGCACTTTGTCTTACCAGAGCGAGGAAGTGAAAATAATTTAAATATAATCACTCCCCCGAGTTGGGATCGAACCCACAACCTATCACGTAACAGTCAGACGCTGTCCCACTGCGCCACGACCGGCCGACACTATTTCACTGTCTTAGAGTAAGTAGACATTCTTCATATGGGGAGAAAAACAGACGAAATAAAATATCTTTGTTAAGATAAACTTTTTTCAATAGAATTTTACAATTATATTTTTAAACAATAAAACTTATTTATGTTAATGTCATCTAAAACATATATTTGTGGGTTAGTTTTTTTGCCATATACTTGTTTGTATATATATTTATATCTTTTTATATTTTCTTTAATGAACATTGTAGGCAAGGGAATCTGAGTTATCTAGTTTTATTTAGCAAGGAACTCAGAGAGAACCTAGTGTCAAGATAATCCATTCACCCCCTTTCATACGAGTTTGAGACTTTGTATGTTATGTGGCGGAACTCAACGCCGCGTCTTGTGTTACCAGAGCGAAGTAACAAAACGACAAGCACATAAATTAGAAATAATTAAGGGATTCCAATTAAAACAATATAGCATCAGTCCAAATCGAACATTTTATTTTTAAACTAATACGAACGCATAGTAGAATTTACGATATATATATTTATATAATATTAAATGGTTTATAACAGAACATTGACAATAAAGCGATAACTAAATTCACCAACATCGTATAAAGCCTTAGTGATTGCATTCGAGTTATTTACAAACGGACTTGCCGAGTTCGAAGTTGGTCATAATAAAGTATTAAAGCTATTTAGAACATGGCCAATGACACAACAGTCTTATTTCTAGATAACTTTTAATATTAATATAAAATTTTACATTCAATCCATTCACTTAATCGGTCATCCATATACTTATTGTGATGTTTAGCGATGAAATGTGCCATGTAGCTTCTTTATCTATAATTCCTGTGGAAAACGTTTTTTTACATTATATTTTTGAACCTAGTATTAAGTGATTGGCTGAAATGTATTAAACAGTTTCGAAAATTGTATTTAAAGTTAGGATAGTTGAAACGGCAGTGCCTTCAGTAAGATCTCAATAGATTTCAAAGGGAAGACGGAGGAAGACGCTCAATCTTGTTTCTATTTATATCATAAGCTAAAAATCCAAGTATATATAATATAAAAGTACAAAAAATGAGCAAAACACTAACTGGGTCGAACATTCGTTGCGTAACACTTATTATATGTTTTAAACTCACTAAGTACGTCTTTAAAAATATATTTCGGAGCAACTAGAAGCTTCATAAGGTTTAGAAAAATACAGTGGTAAGTAACCTCGTTGGATCAGTGCCAAGCTGTTGTGTAAATACGAGTACATCTAGAGTACAAAAGCAGTCTCCAGATTAAATTCGGTAACGTAGCTTAATGATATATTTAGAATTAACACTATGTTTAAGTACAATTTTTATTTGTACCTTTAGTAGGTTCGTTTATTGTTAAAAGTCACTAATCTCGGGGTCCGTGTCCGCATATTTGCAGGTAAACGGATTCCTCAGCCATGAGCAGAAGGAGCGGTCGCTGTGTTGTTTATATTTGGCTGTGGTATGTTTTTTTGCGTGCGCCCTAGCGACCGCAGCTCGTCTAGTTGGGTAAGAATCTAGTGAAGATGCGTCAGAGTCTCTCGGAACGGAATCATAACCTGACTCAGCTCTCCTTGATGTACCTGCAGGACTATGTTTGCCAGTTCTGGGAGTTGATTCATGTCCGCTATCGTAACCATCTGGCTTACAACCTGCTACGATTCTTGCTACGTTTTTATCTCCTTTTTCGCATTTTTCAGATCTCGGCTCAGTTGTAACAACAGGCGGCGTTACTTCGAGGTGTAAATTTGATTTTAAGTCTCGAAATGTACTAGATGGTGCCCCACTGCCTGGAAGCCGATTTTCTTCCCTTAAGTTTGGATCTGATGCTCCATCTGGATGCCTGAGTGAAGCTATCCGTGCATCTGTTATATCGTTAGACCGATATCTTTCAAAAGGGCCGTATGAATCGTTATGTGTAACATCTAAATCATGATATGCATCGCATTCACCTACAGCACTACCCGGTCTCGACATAGAGCGTTTACAACTATCACATATTTTATCACTAGGCCGATATGCGGGTTCACTGTAAACGGATCCATCGCCATGATAATCCTCAGTGTCTCTAACATTGCACATTGAGAGAGACTGGAATTGAGGCGCAATTCTAGATGCCTGTGCGTTGCTATTGTCTAACGCTCGTCGTGATCCATACAACTCAGTTAAACCCAGTAATTCTTCTAAACGCGAACGCGACGAGGGTAAGCTTTCATGTGGATTTATATCCGATGGTTGATCTACAAAATGGTTTGTATAAAATCCAATTGTTTGTCTAAGATATGCTTCCGTTCTAATTTGTCTTTCTACTTCGCTATATAAAGAAAGAGTATCTGTAAATGTTGATGCTACGGTTAGGTTTTCTTGACTTAGAATTCTAAGAGGGTGATCATCGCCTTCTTCTTGTTCATACTGATCAAAATGATTTTCTGCGTATCCCATGCAAAGTGCGATATCTTCTTCTGTAACTTGAAGGCAGCTGTCCTGCATCGGTACGGGCTCCAGTGGTTCTTCGACTTCAATAATTTCTAGGATTTCATCTTCATCATCAGCGGGACCTTTACTCATTCCATGAGGATCAATGTCTCGACTATGACTTGAAACTAATTCATCATCCATTCTCATCCTCTCTTTATATTTGCTATCCAAACTTTCCATTGAAACTTCTCTACTACTAAGACTACTTGGTTGTATTAATGGCAGAGCAGGAGGGATTTCTGCAAGTTCCTCACTGTCATCGTCCTCATCTGGTTCATTTTTTATTGATGATTTTGCACTTGATGGTTTCCTCATATAATTCTGGTCAGGTGGACCAACATTTTCTTCCTCTATAGCCATGCCTTTAGAACCAGCTTTCAAGCCAGTCCTTATAGTAGATTCTTCTACATGTATTCGTCTCGCTGCATCTTTAATTTCCATTCTATGTGTAGCAGCATCTATTTCTTCAGAAATTCTCTGCCCATCTTTGTGAGGTTGCTGGGCTTTATGACTCGGGGAATTATGTCTAGATTTATGTATTTGAGAAGTTTGGTTTTCAACCCATTTTTTAATCATATTTTTTTTATGGCTGTCCATATAACCATATCCGATACTTTCATTACCATAAGAATTAAGAACTCCAACTTGTAGAGGTACTGTACTGGGTTGTTGAATTGGCACAGATTCAAATTGTAAAGGAGCTTTAGGTTCTTGCATTGGTCCATCTATCCAAGTTTCTCTCTTTTTTACTTGGGTTTCCTTTATAATATGTCGAGCCTCTACTAACTTTGATTTTGATATTCTAGGCCCATCAATCCATTGTTCATCACTTGTACTTTTTCCTTCCTCTCCATGTTTCGAATTTTGTTTTTTCAAAGGAGTAGCTTTTGACGTAATATTATGTACTGGCGAAGATTTTGTCGAAAAATTTGGCTGTGTTACATTTTTCATGGGAGAAGCTTTGGGTGATGCGTGAAATTTATGAATAGGGCTTTTTTCTTCAATAACTTTTGATAGGGAAGACTTGTGTTTCTGATCAGCTGCTGAGCCTCTTAATGTTTTGCTTAAAACTGCATTTATGTGAGGTATATATACTGGTGGATGCTCACCATCCGTTGCATCGTCTGAAGGTCCAACATAAATAACAGTATCTGCTGATAGATCACTACTTGATGGATCAGGCTCACTACTACTGGGTTTGGAAGCATCTTCTCCAGAACTCCCACCAGAACCAGTGTTGTTGTTCGAAGTATATTTAATTTTTCTTCTACGCAATCTATGTATTCTCGAAGCTAATTGCAGTGTAGTCAACGTATCTGAATAATTTTGAACATTAGGTGAAACGTGTACTATCATGGCAGTGTGACACGTTAACGAGCCCAAACATTCTTTAAGTACATGCGTTAAGTTGTGATCTCGATAAGGCAAGTGACGTTGTCCATTAAAAATTGCAAGAAGTATATTCCCTAAGCCCGATAGTGGAATTCCGCCGTTAGTTTTCCCCCGTTCAGAATTGCCTAAGTCTATCAAGTGCAAACGGCTCCTCCCTCCGGCAACTGTAAATAAAGAAACGAATTGTTATTTTAAATCCGTCGCGACAGGGAAAGCTCTAGACATTTGCCTGAACTAGTAGCAATAATCAAACATCCAATTTCATTGGAGCTGTGTCACCATTGCAGTACAAATAAATGATAGCTTGAAATTGTTCGATCGTGGCGCAGTTTGACAGCGTCTGACTGTAAACGCGATTGGTTGTGGGTTCGATCCCCACTCGGTGGAGTGATTATATTTAAAATTATTTTCACTTCCTCGCTTTGGTAAGACAAAGTGCAGCGTTGAGTTCCACCGCTCAAGACGAAATGTCTCAAATTCGGTGGAAAGCAAAGTACGGAGTTAAGTAACTCTTGACACTAGATACTTTCTGTCTACCCTGCTATGCGGGATAAAAAGCGTGAAGCTAAAAATATACTTTCTTAACATAATTGTTAGTCCTTGTAATATTGAAAAATAACAATTTCAATAATAGTCAATAATTTCGCTTTAATCTAGGTGATGTTAAAACTTTCTGTCACCTAAATAATATTTTCATTTATTTTATTTGTAAGAAAACTATTACATTTATATACAATAAAAAATAATTATGTTTTAATATAAGTTAAAATATTTACTAGGAAACACTCACCAGCCCCTTTACCGCCAACACTGTATTGGTATACATGTAATGTGTACAGGAGGTGGCTGTCCTTCCCTTCCTCCCTAGTGCCTCGCGTAGCTAAAGCCGCATCGAGATAGAACGCTGCTTTTTCAGCGCTATGCACGCGTAATTCTGATTGATTTTGTAGATGAGTACCGAAGAGCGGATCGTCTCGAAGGTATACTCCTGGTGACTGTTCTGTATCTGTTATGATAGAGAAATTGTTAGTATTATATGGTCTAATATTTTTTTCATCTATTTTTTGTTTATTTCACTAATGTCAAGATACTCCATTGACTATTTTCCACCCAATATTGAGATGTTGTGTGTGTGAAGTGGCGAAACTTAACGCCGCGTCCGGTGTACCAGAGCAGTAAAATGAAAATAATTTATATTTAATCCTATGCCCGACTTTATAGTTAGTGAATGTCTTACTGCGCAACGATAAACTAATACTGTCTTGCGTGACTATTCTTTAAATTAATAATAAAACTATTGTTCTTAACTTCTCTTTAAATAACCTGAATTTAATAAAATGGATGAAAAATTAAATTTTTCGTGAAATACTTAAATATATAAATAAGTTTGAATTTTTACCAACCATTATGATAAGGTGCCAACAAATCGCGTATTTGATTTGTATTAGTACAAAGTTCCACTGCGGACACTCTGACGGAGAAACGGGTGCCGCACTTGTGTCTCTGCTCTGCTATACCGCGGAATAACCAGGATATTGCGCATGGCACGGCTCCGAGGGATGATGGCGCGTCCGGTCGCCCCAGCATTGTGTACGATTTGCCTGTGAGAGTGAGTAAAATATATTATAACTTCTTTTACAAAATAACATAAAAGGATTTTTTATTATAGCTATGAAAACATACGGATAAAATTGTTTTATATTGGATATCTAATGATATGGCCCTCTCTATATTCGTTGTTATTTTTTTGTTTTGCTTTTTGTAAATTATATAAAAATCACTTGCTTTCACATTTGTCGTTAACAAAAAATGGTGGTATTTTAGAGCAAATTGAGGACACTAACTATCAAACGTATCAAAATAAGATTTGAAACATATATCAGTAATAGGTATACAAGTATGTATTTTAAATTTTATTAAACTTTCATTATTTTCTGTATAGCAAAGACAATCTAGTAATAAGATACTCCATAGTTTATATATAATTATACTCTTGAGTATATATATATATATATATATATATATATATATATATATATATATATGTAATATAATAAACATTTATTTTAGAATTATAAAATAAAAAAACAGAATTGAATCCACGAAAATGTGATAAAGCACATCTAGTTTGTCATTAGGGCAACAATACAATCAAATGAATGTAAAATTACCTATTAATTATTATTATACATATTATTATTATATATTCCTAATTATATATCAAAATATTAACAAACCAAAACCTAACATTCAACCACGTGTAAACCAAGACGTTGTAATTACTCTATCGACATCGAAATAAGCAGGATGATACGTTAAGCCAAGCTTCCGGCGACCGCCTTCCCTCACTGTTACGTAGAGGCTTTTATTCAATTTGCATTTAAAACCTTAATCCACCCGCTGAGTAAGTCTTACAATGGCTCAACTCGTTAATAATATTTCGTTATTAAGAACATTTAAGTATTTAATACTTTGGTTTTGTATTTTTGAACGTCTAGTTAAATTTTGATGCTGTTTTGTTAACATGTGTATATATATATATATATATATATATATATATATATATATGATGACAAAGTTAGTCTCAATAGATGTCGAGAACTGCTTTTAAACGAGATTTTAAAATATTTATACAAGTCCATGAAAAGTGTAACAGTTGAGAAATTATAAAGAAAAACATCATAACAACAACAATTTCCTTCTCCCATACAAACTGTGCGTTCTTGTCAAATCCTACGTTTAGAAATTTAATATTAGGCAAAAAAATGAACATAAATCAAGAAATATCAAGCAATAATTTAGTTTACGGAAGTACAACGTCTTACTGCTCTAACGTTCAGAAATTGCTTGTATATACAAGAAAATCTTTTTTGAAAATATTTCTGAAAAAACGTATAAAAATTTGAACGTAGCGGGATTCATGGAAATCGTCAAAGCGCTCTGACCGCTAAGCCATGCGTTCTATACTGCATCGAAATTCTTATACGTTTGTTACAACTTATTTATGTAGTTAGCATCTCTGTAGAGAGATTTTAACAAATTTCTACTTAAAGCTTATTAAGAAATAATCATCTAAATTCTAATATTTCTCTGAACCTAAGTCGAACCTAGAACTATCAAGTACAAGCAGACACGTTGCAACTGTGCCAAAATAGCGTCAAAATGTATTTTTCATTATTTATAAAGGATTAATTTCAAATAAAACCCAACTTTGAATCTGTTAGCTCCACGGGATTAATGGCGGAAACTTAGTTAATAAAAGTTGAATCGTAATTCCGTATCTAATGCATTAAAGTTTCAATTAGCAAGTTCCGTCTTTTGCATTTCGATGCAAATTCCGCTATACTAGTGTATATAAGTTCCCAACTGAGGTCTGATAAACAGTGCGCCTTCAGCTCACCGATTGAATATTTAAACTGTTTTCGGGATGTACAGTAGTTTCTGTACCTACTGTAGGTTCGGGTAACAATTGGAATTATACAAAGATTATGTTTGATCTGAACGTTTATTAGAATAACTGTGTTAATATTAAAATAACAGATTATAAATTATATCATTATTTTTATTAAAGAAAAAAATATATGAATTTTGTTTATTATACGCTCAAGATTAAGAAATATTTTCAAATAAGCTTGTTCAGTGTTACTATATAATTATGACCAATTAAAATCAAAAACCAAGCTTTGGGTATCACTTTTTATACAATTACATCAATGTAAATTTTAATTGACAAATTTTTAAAATATTTTGTTTTTTTTTTCACTAAGTTTCACGCACTCCGCTATTAGCAAGTGAGAATTTAGTGATTCACTTCATTGTCAATTTACTAATCAAAAAAAATACTATTTAATGAAAAAAAAACATTAGTATTAGTGTCAACAATTGCCAACAAATACTAGAATATAATAACTATAAATTAATATTAAATAAAAGAAGGCATCGTGGCGCAGTGGAGCAGCGTCTGACTGTTGACGCGTATGGCTGTGGGTTCGAAGTTCTCTGGAGAAAATGATTGTATTAAAAAATATTTTCATTTCTTCACTCCGGTAAGACAAGGCGCGGTGTTGAGTTAACTATTCAACACGCAATGTCTTGTTTTTGGGCAGAAATCTTTTCTTTCATTGCGTAACTTGCTAAATATATACCATTATAGAACTAAAATATTTTACGTAGAAATCGAAATAACAATAGTGCCAAGCTATTCAAATTTCAAAACGATCTGTAAACATCTAAGTATTATAAAAGAAATTGCTAGACTGCTTACAGGTGAATAGTTGGCTCGTCGCTTTACGAGGTGAATAGAATCGTAAAGTTCCTTTAATATGTAACCTAAGCGGAAGGCAAGCAACACAGCCACGGACTAACTTATTAGTTTGCACGTATGTATATACGAGGAGAGCTTAAATACTTTGAAAATTATTAGAAAATGTAGTAAGCGAGATAGTTTTGTATGAAAATTTTATATACAGAAAATAGGTGTATGAGTTGGGTATAAATATTTTATTTTATGTAAAACTTAATTGGAAATCGGGGTCAAGTTCAATATTGTGGCATATGGCTATAAATATTTTATAAAGTTGCGGGTTCGATCCCCACTCGGGGGAATGATTATATTTAAATTATTTTCACTTCCTCTGGTAAAGACAAAGTGCGGCGTTGAGTTCCATTACTTAAAACAATATCTCGAATTCGGTGGTAAGCGAAGTATGGAAAGAACGAAATGTCGTGACACTAGGTATGTTTTGTCTACCCTGCGATGCGGGATAAAATGCGTGAAGCTAAGAATATCCTTATAACTTATAACTTAAGAAACCTAAGATCTGATTTGGCTAGTTTTCAAGCTATCTTTACGGTTAAACCTTAAATGTTTCAAGGTTTTGGCATATGAATTCTAGTTTATTTAGGCTAAAACTTTAATTCGTTAACTACCCGAATAAGACGGTAGGCTATACTTTTTAAATGAAACTATTTTAGCCTCAGTCTACCTGTGATACTTACTGTAAAGTGTACTGTAAAGTGTACTGTAAAGTAAAGTAAAAACGACAGGTTTCCAAAAATGTATATTCGAATACCAAAAAATACGCGATTAATCCCTTTAAAAGTTTCATTTAAAATATGTAAAAATAACGAAAATCAAAGATCTTTTTAAAATCAAAGATCTTATTAGGTTTTACCTTGTTATAGTTAGTGGTACCATAGTAACCGTTTGAGGTGTACTTAAGAAATTTGGAGTACATATGTATCTTTCAAGTCTTAAAATATGAGCCAAATTTGACGTGTTTAAATGAAATAGTTTTTAATTAAACGGTAGTTAGTGCTAGCTACAAGTGATTCGTGTAATATTACACACGAGGCTATTAGCCCGTTCTGTTACCTTTAATTGGTTATAAACGCTACCGCGTCTCCTGATTTTTTTCATAGCTCCTCTGTAGCTTTAATAAAATAAGTAAAATATCTATGTCTTGAATAAATATTAGTAAAAAATGTTGATAATTTTGTATTTCAGTTAGTCATAGGATCATTGTTATGTATAAATGGACTTTAAAAATGTCTAGGAGTAAGAAGTAGTGTCGCAACGATCGCCATTTCCCGCTCGAATTTGAGAAATTGTGTGTTGAGTGGAGAACTCAACGCCGCATTATTTCTTTTTAAGGCGAGGAATAATTATTCAATTTAATCTACTAAATGAATCTTTCTAAACATTTTTGAAAAAATGTATAAAAATTTGAACGCAGCGGGATTCCATAGATCTTGGATATCGTCGAAGCGCTCTGACCGCTAAGCCATGCATTCTACTACCAGCTGTGTTGAAATTGTTAGCATCTCTGTAGAGAGATTTTTACAAATGACTTAAAGATTATTAAGATACTTAAAGATTATTAAGAAATAATCGTTTAACAAGAAAGAGTGTTATTTTATTTTAATATTTACTATTTTTAAAGTGTTATTCCACACTAAGAATTAGAAAACATTTTAAAAAAACGTATAAAAATTTAAACGCAGCAGGATTCGAACCCTCACCGCTCGGATACCGTCCAAGCGCTCTGACCGCTAATCCATGCGTTCTACTACTCTTTCTAAACTTTTTCTAAGTGAGTATGGAACCAATTACATTTACAGTCAGACGCTTCACTGTATATATACGTAACTTCTGAAAATATATTTAGAGTTAGTTAAACGCTAATAGGTGTTTATGTTAATCACTGTTATATTTTTGTCACTTCACGCTTTTTTTTTAGATAGAAATACGTAGTGTCAAAACACTCCTCACATTGTGTTTTGAGTGGTGGAATTCAACGCCGCATTTTGTATAACCAAAGCGAAATAGTAAAAATAATTACAATAAAATCACTCCCCCAAGTGAGGATCGAACCTGCCACTGTCCCACTGTACCACAACCGGCCTCATATATATATATATATATATATATATATATATAATGAAACTGCACACTTCATACCTAGTCCTGCATGTCCGAAGCAGAAGAGGCAACCGTCGGTGCCGTTGATGACTGCGTGAATAACGTCGGTTAACGCGCTCGAGCAGATTTCAGTCTGAAACAATGATTTTAATTAATAATAAATTTTTATAATGTTCATTCCCATATAAGAGTGTATAAAATCCTACTGCAGATGAGTTAGCAATATAATAAAATTATGTACATTTTTGTTTTAAAATTAAAAAGCAGTAGCAGTTACGCAAATATATATATATATATATATATATATATATATATATATATATATATATATATATATATATATATATAATAGACGAAAAAGGGTTGATGATAAGTAAAATATTTACATCAAATAGGCGATTAATATATCAATATTGTTTTGTTTTACTCTCGAACTTGTAAGGTATGTCATATATATGAATACTTAAGTACTTCTTCTAATGAAACAAAATAAATAACAATAGTAATAATAATCGTTATTACTTTCACTTCTACCTTCGATAAGATGTGGCGTTGAGTTCCGCCACTTATCATGTAATGTCTGTAATTAGGATTTAAAGCGATGAAGGAATTGAGACTATTTCCCGCCCAAAATCAAGATATTGCGTGTTGAGTGATCGAAATCAACGCCGCGTTTTGTCTTATGAGAGCGGAGAATTGACAATAAAATTTAAATATTATCATTCCTCGAAGTGGGAATCAAAACCAAAACCAATCGCGTTTACACTCAGTTGCCGTCCAACTGCGCCACGTTGACCTCTTGTAAAAAAATTATAAGGGAAAATATTTAACTCAAAATTTCGCGTACTATCTAAGTGTATTACAGTAAATATATAAGATTTTGCAGTACACCGCCGTAATAAGGCCGAACTCGCGTATGCTGCACATAATGCTTTGAATAATTTAAGCAAATCTCGTACTTAAGAGCGAAGTTAGGGTTTTACCGTGTTCCAGTGTTTTCTTTACGCCGAGGCTTGCCAGATAATTAAATGGACTTACGCTTAAGCACCCAGATTACATTGTAGGGCGCCCGTTCTAGCATCCATTATGTGAAGTGACTTTTGTTAATATTAGGTTAATATCTTTATTAAGTTTCATGTTGTTTTTTTTCTTTCATCTTCATGTGTCTTACGTATTGCGGAATAGAAAGAACCACTGCGGTTTCCATAGTGCAAACACTATGGAAACCGCAGTGGTTCTTTCTATTATTATTATTCAAACAATAAGTATGGCGAACAAAGTCTCTTAAAGTATTTAGAGAGCTTGATATTAACAAAATAGAAATTTGTTATTTAATTATATATTTTCATGTATATTTTAAATGTGTTTCTTGTGTTTGTTTGTTTTTTTTTTTAAATAATGTTCGAAACGTTACAATTTATTTCGACGTGGCTGTCGCTGGCAGATAGGTAGCTAATGCTATATATAGAAGAAGAAGAAGAAGTAGTTATGTTATTTTTTTTATATGTCTGGACAACTTAATGTCATTTTTTTGAACGCTTTCTGCCCGAAATCGAGATATTGTGTATTGATTGGCAAGTTCAACGCTGCGTTTTGTCCTACCAGAGCGGAGAAATGATGTTAAATTTTTAAATATAATATTAGGAATAATATAAAAAGAAATATTAACTTTAAAATTAATCATAATTTTATAGTGTCAAGTTTATAAGACGTATCTTTTATAAAAGAAAACTTAAAGCTTTATTTTTATCTTAAGTGAATTCTTTCTTTGTTTTCGATTTTAGCTCTTATTACAATAAAAATAAAATTAACATTTCATTAGTCACAAATAAAAGTTACATCATTTTGGAATCGGTTAACCAATACAAAAATGTACGTATTGTCAATTCTACGGGAAGCTACCGTTGGTTCGGAAGACCGTTCTGCTGAAGAAGAGCCGGCGAAAAACTCTACAGTAGTTCCTTTCAAATATAGTTTTACAATGACTTCCTTTCTCCCACGACAAAGCGCGGCGTTGAGTTCCGCCATTCAACACACTGTCTCGAATTCGGCGGAAAACAGAGTATGGAATGTCTTGACACTAGGTACTTTCTGTCTTCCTTTCTATGCGGGATAAAAGCGTAAATTTAATATAATTAAAGTAATATATTAATCAAAAAATATATTTTGAATTCAATTAAATAAAAAATAATATATAAATATACAACGGACATTCTACCTGAGACTTATTATAAAGTGAGGTACGAAAATATTGAGATTGTTTTGAGTGAATATTTTAATGAGCATCCCCAAGTCCCCAGCTGGAATCGTTCGAAATTAATACTGGGGGTAGTTTATCAAATTATCGTAACAATCAGTATTATACAAACGATCCCATAAAACCCTTTTACGGGTCACAATTTTGTATTTCTATTGTGTTATGTTAGAATGGGCTATATCTATAGAGTATATATGTATATATGTATATTTTTTTTGTAAATTAAACGGGGCTGGTCTTGGTGTAGTGGGACAGCGGACTGTAAATACGATCGGTTGTAGGTTCGATTCCCACTAGGGAGAATATTATATTATATATTTAAATTTCTTTTATTTCCTCGCTCCTAAAAGGTGGTTGGTTTCCGCCACTTAGTACGCAATGTCTCGAATAAAGCGAAAAATGGAGTACGGAGTGTCTTAAAACTAGGAACTTCCTGTCTGCCCTGCTATGCGGGATAAAAGCGTGGACTTAAATTCGTGCAATAAAATAAGATCATTATGTAGTTGAGAAGGAATCTTCTATAAAGCACCTGTATGTATTATATATAGCTTATGTAGAGGATATTGCAGCGCAGTAGGAAAGCATCTGTTTGTATGCAATTGGTTGTGGGTTCGATTATCACTCGGGTCAATTATATGTATTGTCATAATAATGACACTACCTTGTTTATCTATCCTGAAGACCAATAAAGCGTTTCAAGTAGTGATAGTGGTAATATTTAAAAAAAAAAACGAAAATATTGGACATTAAATATTTGAATAGAAATTAATAAAATTAATGGAATAGAAATTAAAATTTGAAATTTTTGAGATAATGAAAGTTAGAAATTTTTAATCAAAGTGAATGTCTAAAAATACGTTAATGTTGATAAACATGGCGAGTTCTAAATTTATTATAGGTTATCTCTAACACACAGCTGGCTGGTTAAAACACTGTCGGATTAAGTTTTTTTTTACACAATATATCACGTCTCTATTAAAAATTGTATACTTGTTAACTAAAACACAATAATCGAAAGATACACTAAATATCATAGACAACTTTGAAAGGAATTTTCATAGGAGCAGTATTCGAAACACCCCAATAACTATATTGCACCACAAACAAAAATGCTACCAAAAGCGGGTTTCACGTTCGCCATGTTCATGATATTTCCAACGTAATTTGCTTATCGTGGTTCTCACAAAGAACAATAGGCGTTGATTTTTTTTTGCTGTTTTCATATACGAAATTCACTCAAAGCTAAATTTCATTACAATCACTGGCAGTCCGTTGGCGGGCTAGCGGTGCGTATAAGCCTCTAAGCCGCCGTCAGCCGACCGCCGAGTTATAATGTATCTAGATATAAACTCAGATATATAGGCCTATCCAGATATAGGTATGTGCTATTCAAGATAAATCTGTTGAATATGGTTTTTTTAATTTATCACTTTAATAATAAAATAATGACATGTTTTTGGATTGATCATATAAAAAATGTAAATAATTTTTTTTGACAGTGTCAGTGATTTATGTAAAACAAGTACCGCGTTAAATTACGCTACCAAAATCCAAAAGGGTACCAATCTCAAAAAATCGTTCGGTTTCTTAAGGCATACTCTCAAAAAAGGGCTTAAACAAATGTAGGCTCTTTAGTTTCTTTTTCTTCTATTCACTTAGATACGGATCCATTATCTGCACGTTCTAAATAACTACAATGCAGTATATTAGACAATAAATATAGAAAAAGTTATTTTTAGCTTCGAGAAAGGTTCTCGCTTAGCAAGGCAGTGAGAGAGAATCGAATATAAAGCCATTCCGTTTTTCATTTTCTACATGCATTTGAGACATTGCACGTGTTAAGAAATAAATGTGCAGTGGTAAGAAATAAAAATAAAAATAATTTAAATACGATCAATCTATGGACCAGAGATTGAACCCATAGTCTAACGCTGTTCTACTGCACCATGGTTTTTTAAACAATAAGTAGATACTGGAAATTAACTTAGTTCTTAGAATGTAATTGACAAGCAATAATATTAAGCTTCAATTTTTTTATTCCGTATAGAAGGCTAGATAGAAAGTGCCTAGTGTGAAGACACTCCGTACTCCACTTTCAAATTCAACACATTGCGTGTAGAGCGGCGGAACTCAACGCCGCGCTTTTGTATTACCAGAGCGAGGAAATAGAATCTACAACTGATTGCGTTTTCAGTGCCACTACACCACGACTGTGCTCAGCAATAATTTAAACTTTAGCAAATATATGTAACGTATAGCTTGGTGAGATTACCCGGTATTAACGATGTCGGATTGTCGTGATTCAGTTCACGTAATGTACTTAAATGGTCTTGTTAGATCATTGTACAGTCAATTTGAGATAATTTTGTGTTTTAAGTGGAATTTTGTCTTCTGTGAGGTGCATTACGGATAAGTTAGAATCATTACAGTGCTTTATAGTTGAAATTTGTCGATGTAAGTAGCTGGCTTATATAGAATGCGGCGTTGAGTTACGTCAACAATTTTTTTGTAAAGTAACTAATAACAAGATAACGCAGGCATAGAGATAATTGTTTTTATGAAAAACAATAGAAACAAATGCATCTTTAAAAAACTTTTAAAATAAGCGTGTTCGTACAAAAAGAGTGAACACATTATAAAACAAATCTATAAGCAACGAAACCTTATCTCGAGCACAAACTTTGCCAAATATTTTAAACTTTTAATGTTCTTTGAAAAATATGGAAAATTTTACTACATAGTTGGTGATATTCGAACTCTGCGCAGCCTTTTAACAATTTAAACATGAAATTCTAGGAAAAATGCGCTTGAATATCAGGAGTATGGAGCATCGCGACAGCGAACGAGGCAAGTTAGGAAATTGTTGAACGCCGAAACGTTTAAAAATGTTTTCGTACCTCATATAATGTGTTTAGGGTTGGAGCTTTATGAATATCTCACGTGTTATATGATATTATTCTGTTTAATTTTGTATTGCTAACTTTCTAATGAAAGAGTTTTGGTTTAAAATAATATATTTGTACCGTTTTTGAATGTTTTGTCTGTTTTTAGTTTGTCCTTTATATTAAATTTACTATTTCTTTGGTTGAGTGGAATAGGCTGATATAATGTATAGTTAAAACTCTCCACTCTACATCCATTTTAATGATTTTGATATGACAAAATCAAAAGTTGCTTTTTCTTACTATACTGAGAATAGGTAGATATTTGATTTTTGCTTCACCCTTATATCTCGCATAGCAGGGTAGACAGGATGTACCTAGTGTCAAGACAATCCGTACTTCACTTTCCACCGAATTCGAGACCAGCGCGAGGAAGTGAAAATCGTTTAAATATAATCACTCCCTCGACTGACGGTCGAACCCACAACAGATCACGTTTACAGTCAGACGCTGTCCCACTGGGCCACGACCGGCCTCGGGTAGGTAGCTAATAAATATATAATGGAAATCAATACCTATATTATTATTATTAAATATACATCGATCGATTCCAGAACAATCAAATGCACAGTGAGACAGTAGCGATTTTCAAATCGATTTTTTTTAAGAATGAGAACGTTGTAAGATTATATCATACAATATAATTTGCCTAACTGAATCATGACAGATAGAATAGATAATATCGTTAAGAATAAATATGATACAATTTTAAAAATTGGCATTTTGAACTTATAACTATACAGTCTTTAGAATAATCAAAAGTTACTAAAATTTGACAGTTATCGTGACGTATTGAGAGCTGACTGTAAGCAACAATTGAGTGAGGGGCCAATTTTCACTCGAAGCATTAATTATCAGGATTATTCGGAAAAGGAATTATTATATTCAAATTATTATCTATTTCCCATTGAATTCGGGATGAAACTGTAGTATAGAGCGATTTAAAATTAAGGACCTTTCAATTACCTTGTAACCACTCCTAGCTTCGTTTGCTTGTTGAGTGGTGGAACTCAACGGCGTACTCTGTTTTACCAGAACGAGGACGTGAAAATAAATTAAAAATATAATCACTCCTCCGAGTTGGAATCGAACCAACAACCAATCGCGTTTATAGTCGGGCGCTGTCGCACTGTGGCAAGACCGCTGTACCCACCGAGGGGAATTTATAAAATATATTATTAAGTACATCATAATATATCTTAACTTTTCTACTAACGTCAGTGTAAGACGTCAATAAAAATTTCCATTCTCTTAAACAAGCGCTCTCTATTTTTCGTTAGACGATAGAGTTCCTGAGACGCGAGCATGTCTGCAGAATATACAATGACTTTACACTTGTTTCACGTTAATTTAGGTTTACTTGCTTTATTCCTCAGTAGTCTACTCTTAGGTTAGCATATTTTATATTAAACCAATATTTAATTGTAGAGAGCATTCATATAACATAGATAAAGAATGATACTTGATATTTTATTTTTTTTAAATATATTACAAGTATCTATAAAGTATATACAAATCACAATTATAATAATAGTTAAATTATTTTAATTGGGAATGTTTTTTTAAGTGTTTTCAGGTAAGCCGTTTCATTATTTTTAGCTGCACTCCTTTATCCCGCGGAGCGCGGTAGACAGGACCTAGTGTCAAGACACTCTGTACTTCGCTTTCCACCGAGTTCGAGACATTGCGTGTTGAGTGGTGGAACTCAACGTTGCATTTTGTCTTACAAGAGCGAAGAAGTAAAAAAAATAAATGTAATCACTCCCTCGAGTGGGAATCAAACCCATAACCGATCGTGTCTGCAGACAATTGCTTGCCGTTTTATGTTGAGTGTCACATATTCTATTTCTTATAAAATTTTGTTTAACTAGACATGCATCATTCCCTTGAATAGAATTTGAAGCCTCCCTGTCGTAGTAAGACAAATACAAACCACGACAATTATATGAAAACTAATCAACCTAAATATCTATTATATCATCATTTAACTTTCGCTTTTTTTGCGAGGTAATAATAAAAAAAATAGTGTTCAAAGTATTCACTTTCCTAGTCTATTTATACACGTGGCGGAAGTTAACGCTGCGTAATTTAGACTAAAGATACGCAAATATTGATTGTAATTAAACATATAAAAAAAGACGTATAAATTTTGAACGCAGCGGGATTGGAACACGCACCTTTTAGAATCTTATTGAATTATATATATATATATATATATATATATATATATATAAGGTTTTTAAAAATATTTTCTAATCCCAAGTGTGGAATAACACTGTAACAATAGTAAATATATATGAATACCTGTGGATCGTCCTGCGAGAATATAGCATCGAATGCAAACATCTTGGGTGCGGCTACGCCTACTTTTCTGTCCTCTGGCGCTGTAGCTGTTGGGACTGTTTCACATAGAGTCACTTGTTTCTTGCGTTTATCCAACGAAAAGGTTTGTGTGCCACTTGTGAAGGGACCTTCGCCGGTTGCGCCTACGCGAAGCATTACTTTGACCTAGAACAAAAAAAATAGTATAAAAATAGATAGATATACGGGTGTATAATGCGATTATAAAAATAAGCCAAGATCGTTTGATTATTTAATTTTTTTAAATTTACTGCTTTTATACCTCATAGCAGGGTAGAC
Source organism: Dryadula phaetusa (assembly GCA_032432895.1). Classification (NCBI taxonomy): domain Eukaryota; kingdom Metazoa; phylum Arthropoda; class Insecta; order Lepidoptera; family Nymphalidae; genus Dryadula; species Dryadula phaetusa. Next base: position 1,014,330 of record JAOYRS010000008.1, on the reverse strand, counting down.
AGGAAGTAACTAACATCAAGACACTTCGTACTCTGCTCTCCACCGAATTCGAGACATTTGCGTGTTGAGCGGTGGAACTCAACACTGCGCTTTGTGTTACCAGAGCGAAAAAAAATGTAATGTCTGTATTTTGATAATATATTTTAGTATAGTTATTCTTGAGTTATATATATATATATATATATATATATAATACAACATCAAATAATTTCATTCGTACCTATCAATAAAAATAAGTTTTTGTTGTTAGCATCTCTGTAAATATCCAAAGATTATTTCTATGAAATAATCGTTTGGCAAGAGAGAATGCTATTTAATTTAACAAATTATAAAGTATGATTAATAAATAAAGGATTTTTCTTACGTTTAAAATATTACTGTTAAAATACTCCTATTTCTAACATTCATAGGATATATCGCATTAAGGAGATCGTTTAGCGACGTCATGGTACAATGAAGTACGTATATGTACGAATATTCTATTGTTACGTTGCACGTTGTATAGAAAACGAGCGAGGATTCACTTCAAAGCCGTGTTTGTGATGCTTCGTTAAACACAGTTTCGTCCCGGGACCGATATTTGGTTAAGATCTGTTAGAGACAGTAAGGATTTGGTTTATATATATTTTTTGAATTGTTTTACGTTTCAACATAGTTGTATGGACACAAACACCGGATTAGATCTTTGCGAGGGACTCCTGTTTTATATATATATATATATATATATATATATATATATATATATATATATATATATATATATATATATATATATATATATATATATATATATATATATATATATATATATATATATATGTATTGGGTGCTCTCCACTCATCATCGTAAAAAAACACTGTAGCTATAAAACAGGACAGTAAAAATTAATGGAATCCCATAAATTCGTAGTTTGTAAGAAAAAATCTCAAAAAAAACTACAATGTATAATGGGTTTAAAATATATGAGCAAATATATAATAGGATTTTTTTTCTGAGTAGAATTAGAACTTAAGTACTAAAAGGATTCAAAAATTTTTTAAATATTATCGTTCTTTTCTCTACATAGTTTCACAAGGGACATGTGACATGTGACATGTGATATGTGACAAGTGACGTCATATATTTATAATTCATTTAATCGGTGTTTCTAAGAAAACGTATTGAGATTGAAGAACATAATATTCTGATAACCGTTAAGCTGGCTTCAGCTACTGTTCTGATAACTGAAGCTTTTTAATCCTCATACACTGATATAAATATGTCATCATTTTTCTGATATTTTATTACAAAAATGCACTTTTTTATAGAAAAAGGACGGAAACGAGCAGAAACGTTATATGGTAGGTGATTACCTTAGCTCATGGACATTCACAATATTAGAGGACTTGTGGATGCGTTGCCAGCCTTGTTAGAAAACCACTAAATCAATATACTATATAACGCGATATAATATTATTTAATAGAAAGACAGAAAGATAAAGAGTAATTTATCTATACATGTAAAATGTTTTGCCCTGAATGACTGACTGATCCACGAATAACCTAAGTAGCTGATCACAGTGTGATTAGAGTGTGTATTCTTTATGTCCGATAAAAAAGGATTTTCAGGAATTCTATTCGCTAGGGAGTAAAAAACGGTGGCAAAGTTTGTATGGGACAACATCGTTTCACAGTCCATTCAATTATTATATTAATAAAAATATTAGAATTATTTCGTTTTTTTGCAGGTGAAAACGAGTGTAGGTCGCTAGCCTCTTATAAAAACGTTATAATCTGAAAGAATTGAAACGTGAGCCTGGTAGTGGCGCAGTGGGACAGCGTATGACGGTAAACGTGACCGGTTGTGGATTCGATCCCCACTCGGGGAAGTGATTATATTTAAAAAAAATTCAATTCCTCGCTCTGGTAGACAAAGTGGGGGTTTGAGTTCCACCACTTAACACGCAATGTCTCGGATTAGATGGAAGGCGAAGTACGGAGTGTCTTGACACTAGGTACTTGACACTAAAATGCGTGGAGTTAAAAAAATTGAAATGTGATGTACTTTTGTACCTCATGTACTTATATTTGGTTTTTTGTGCCTCATTATTTATTTATTAATAGTGATGTATAATAATCGATATTTAAATATGTGAACAAAAAAAATACTTCAATTTAAAGAAAATGTAAAAAATAAAATATTTGAACCTATTATAACACATTAGATACAATATCTGAATTAGAAAATATTTCCATTTGAAATTTATTACCTTTATTTACCTCTGTGAGATAAAGCGCGGCGTTAGTTTACGCTAATTAACTTAGACTGACAAAAAGTGTTGAACGAATGTTCTCTTTTTTTATAGCTTCACGATATTATCCCGCATAGCAAAGTAAACAAAAAATATCTAGTGTCAAGATACTCCTTATTTTAACTCCGAGACATTGCGTGTTGAGTGGCAGAATTTAACGCCGCGCCTAGTCTTACCAGAGCGAGAAAGTGAAAATAATTAAAATATTATCTTTGTTATGATCCAAAAATAATATAATAAGCAATTTCTATGTAAAATCAAAACCGAGTCTCAAGCTCAACCTAAATGACATCACGTTGCTAGGTTCGTAATCGTCTAAAGTAGTTTCAGTATACGTTATATTCTAAGACGTGTCTCGCAAATCACTATGTAATTAGATGGGAATTAATTACGGATTGTCTCTCTGAATTACTGAGGAGGTGGGAGATTCCCGTTAGTAATAAAATTTGGTTAGTTATATGAATTAATGTGAAGTTATAATATTTAGTAGTTTCTAGTGTCATGTTTAAATTTTATGTTGGTAATTAGAACCTAGGCGATACTCTACACTTTGTTTTAACAACAAGGATAGTGATTTTTTTTAAATTTAGATCGTTCTAAAATTAATAGTAAATAATGAAATATAAGACTTAATGAATTAATGACTTAATGACTTAATGAGTTAATGAGTTAGATTAGACGGTTTCAAGGTAAATGTACAAACAACTTCGGCTACGTGCAAATTAGTTCGTACTTAGTGACATTCAGTACTCCGCTTTTCACTAAACTTGAGACATTGCGTATTGAGTGACGGAACTCAATGCTACGCTTTCCCTTCGCTTTCCAGAGCGAGGAAATAAAAATAATTTAAATATAATCATTCCCCCGAGCGGGAATCGAACCTACAACCGATCGCGTTTACAGTCAGAAGCTGACCCGCTGAACCTCTTCAAATTATTTTTTTATATGATGTGTTATCTTTATAAGTACGTGAATAACACTTTTAAAATTATTAATATAAAAGCAAGTTTGAGTCTAAGATTGGCATTTACGATTTCATTAAGGAGTTAAAATTAGAAATGATCCGAGAACTTGTGCAATCAATCTCTCTACGCTCTAAGTATGCATAAAATATGTAGAATATTCATAAAATCTAATAACACAATGAAGTTCGACATATTACAGTATATAGAAAATTTAATTTTCATCATGTTGATAATATTTTACGATGTGTTCACGCGTTTGCCTCGAGCGGCAAAATTTATTCCGTTTTGCCTGTTGACCTAATTACTGTAGCGTGGCTGTAGCAGGTTTATTGTTCATATCTGTTGCCGCGATGTGCTTTTTGTTTTAGTTTATTAAAATAATAATGATCGGTCGTGGCGCAGTGGGACAGCGTCTGACTGTTAACACAACTGGTTGTAGGTTCGATCCCCACTCGGGGGAGTGATTATATTTTATATTTCATTGTATTTCATTATATTTCATTTTCACTTCCTCGCTCTGGTAAGACAAAATGTGGTGTTGAGTTCCACCACTCATCACACAATGTCTTGAATTTGGTGGAAAGTGAAGTAATAAGTGTTTTGCTTCTAGGTACTTTCTGTCTACCTTGCTATGCGGGATAAACGAGTGAAATTAAAAAAAATACTTAGACATAACAAAATACAATTGTAAAACTAAATAATTCCGAAGCATTCCGAAATTCATTTCCTTTTTATCATCTTATTTATGTTGTTAGAATCTGTATAGAGAAAACTCACAAATTTCTGCTACTCTTAGATTATTTCCGAGAAAGAAGAAGGCAGCTGAGAGGCAAGAGAAAATAATATTTTATTCAATATTGTATAATAATTTGAACACAATTGGATTCGAATACGCGCCTCTTAGAAACCAAGCGTAAAATTTACGCGAATAAATTTTTATACGTCATTTTAAAAAATATATTTATAATCGTTAGAGCTGGATAACACTTTAAAAGTAGTAAAATAAGCGTGAATTCGATGTCAATTTCGTTTTTCTGTACTTAAAAAAAAGATATTTTTTTTAATTGTAAACTGGCAATTCTAAGTAATCAGCTAATAGGTTGATAAGCCATTGCCTCTACGCCTCCTTCATTACATGATTACACGTCGTCTCGCTAATTTGTGAATGCTCCCGCTGAAATATAAGCGTAGTGTAGTACTACGACTGTCTACTGTAGCCGTACATCAAAGAAAAAAACGAAGAGCAAAGGGCAATGTTTTGTTTCATAGTTTTGAATAAGCCTTTAGTCCGGCGGTGTCAAGTTTTCTAGACGGTGAAATTTGAAAATAGAAAAGAAATAATTTTGTGTTAATATTACCAGATTGTATATTCCATATACACAGAGCTGGGTCAGAGATAACCAGGTGTCAAAACACTCCGTTGATTGATTTCCGCTCGAAATAGAGACATTGCGTGTTGAGTCTCAACGTCGCGGTTTGTCTTACGGATGGGAGAAATGAAAATATATTTTTAAATATAGTCCTTTACCCCCGTGTGAGAATCCAATCCATAACTAATAACGTTGAGGGCGGTCGTGGTGCAATTGGACAGCGTCTGGCTGTAAACACGATCGGTTATGGGTTCGATCCCGATTCGAGGGAGTGATTATTTTAAATTATTTTGACATCCACGCTCTGGTAAAGCCAAAGTGCGGTGTTGAGTTCCACCACTCAACACGCAATCTCTCGATTTCGGTGTTGACAATAGGTACTTTCTGTCTACCCTGCTTAGCGGGATGAAAGCGTGAGGCTGAAAAAATCACTAATAGCGTTTACAATCAGATCTGTTCTATTACGCTACTATGACTTCTGTTGGAATAACATGCGACGTAGTGAGAGACCGCAAATGCGATGGTAGTGGCTATATTCGGATAATTTTTATCTCCTTGCTTTGGTAAAACAAAACGCGGCGTTGACTTCTGTCACTGAACAACTCAAGATTTTAAATTGGGATGAATAGCGAATATTTTGTTTGTCTAGACTGAAGAAAATCAATTTATAGTCTAGATTTTTGACAGAAATTAAAAAAAAAATTGATCTAACAAACTAACTTACTGTCATAATAACTGTTAACAATGAAAGCCTTTATGAATTGTCATACATCAAATGTCCATTTCTGACGTATAACAGGGTTATAATCATACCGGGCGTTAATATGTTTTAATTTTTAGTTTTTTATTATAAGTTGACTTGCATATTTATGGAACTAATAAAATCAAGCGAATTATATAATTTGATGAAATAAACATGGAATTTTACAGTCAAATTTAAGCTTATTTTAATTAAAAAACTATCTGTAAAGTATCTATTTTAGATATATTAGGTTTTATATACATATATATGACCTCTCAGGATTGGAAAGGTAGCGCAGGTCTACTAATAGAGGCTATCGTACAGGCAGATGTTATGCAAATGACGCCATTACGTCAATTGTTCTGGATGAGTTAATGTCGGCCAGTTCATTTACTACCTAACTACACATATATAAGCGAGTCATATATTTGGAAATGCCTATTGATATGATAAAATAGCTAGTATTTGTCGAAATAGGCCAGAGTTTAGGTGTTTAGTTGATAGCTGGTTAGGGGTGCTCTGCTTTTATAGTTTCACGATTTCTACCCACATAGCAGGGTGGAAAGGAAGTATCTAGTGTCAAGACACTCCGTACTTCGCTTTCCGCTTAATACCTTACCAGAGCAAGTAAATGAACATAATTTAAGTATAATCATTCCCCGAGTGGAAATCGAACTCAGGACCGATTGCATTTACAGTCAGATTACGCCACCAGCGACCTGAATACAGTAATATAGCGATGTGATCAGCTGAGAATATTAGGCGGGTCCATTTAAAATCCCGTGAGGTGTTATTGATATCTGAGAAGGACTGCGAATGCGGTGCATATGATTTTTCATAGGCTTTCTTCTGTATCAAATCTAAAATAGAAGGCAAAATTTCTTCATTACTCATTTCTTCATTTCTCCTGATCTTACTCAAAGGCTGGGTACCTTTATGAAGATATCCTCTACGTATAAAAAAATGAAAAAAAAGAGGTTTGGTTTACCGGTTTAGGTCTATTTAATACTATAGCTAATACCGAACTGCGTCAATTTTAAGAGCTATTTTTATACAAACAAATACAACAAATCAAGAATACAATTGTGGCAACTGACATTTCCGGTTTAGCAAATAAATTAAATTACGGTATAACAAATAGCCCTATTGATCTAAGCCCATGTATGTATATATACACGTGAAATGTATAAAGTAGGCTAATATTATGACAACTGTATTATGAACGTCGATTAATTTTCTAAAATTTTCCATGAAAAGGAGCCAGGAATGGGTTCAAATTTAACTTAAATAAATGTTTAAAATTAAAATAATTTAGTTCTTAAGATTTTATGTTAAGAAATCGGATTTGGATTTCATTGCTGTTTGTTAAGTATGTTAAAAACTTTTTAGGTATAGTTAAGCAATGTATGTTGTCACTCAAGAAATAAATTTTACGAGTATATTAATAGCACATTTCATCAGCATCAGGATCAGTAATCAGAGAGATATTTTAAGACATATCGAGTGGCGGAACTCAACGCCGCCTTTTATCTAATCAGAACAGACGAAGAAATCTACAACCAATCGCGTTTACAATCAAACGTTGTTCCATTGCGCCACAATAGCTTCTCGGAAATACTATTGTATAACTTTTAAAATTATTTTAATATGAAGATGTTTAATTACATTAACAATATGTCGACTCCTTTAGATAATATAATAGTGCAAAGAACTTTTCAAGTATATTTTTATTTATTTTGTTTATTATGTAGCTAGAGAGAACTGGGTGACGCAATTTTGACCTAATTACAGCACTACCGTCTTTTGTTTCCTAAATAAGGAAATGAATATTTCTATGGAAATTATAATAAAGTGTAAATAGAACATTTCTTGTTATGTATGTATGTATGTATGTCTTAATAAATATTTTTTTAGATAGCAATGAAGTTAAAGAGAACTTAGTGTTACGACACTCCGCTCTCCACTTTTCATCTGAGAGAGTTGTCTTCTTTTAACTTCACACTTTATCCCCCATAGCGGGGTTATACAGAAAGTACCTAGTGTCAGGACATACGTACTTCTCTTTTCGCTGAATTCGAGACATTGATATGAATATAATCAGTCCCCCAAGTAGGATCGAACCCACAACCGATCGTGATACGATCAGACGCTGTCACACTACGCCACGACTGGTCTCCACTAAAAGCCTACAAAATATATTTAAGTTCAATATTGTATAAATTTTTTTATTCCCTAAATGAGGATCGATCCTTATACCATCGTGTGATCATAGCAATCACAAATGCTCGTAATCACTCGTAATTACCCTAAAAGTGGTAAGCAAAGTGTTTTAACACTAGGTTCTATATAAAAGTCAAAATCATAAGATATATCTATTAAATACTACAAACACAAGGTTTTGATACCCAGGGTAAATTTATTTTGATGAGAGAACAGAGAATTTATCAAATCAAGAAATTAAAATCCTCGATCTATTACTTAGAATATGAGTAGATGTTAATTATTCAACATATTTAAAAAACAATAAGGTGTTCGTGGTGCTGTAGGACAGCGTCTGACTGTAAACGTGATCGGTCTTGGGTTCGATTCCCACTCGGGGGAGTGATTATATTTAAATTATTTCCACTATCTTGGTCTGGTAAGGCAAAGTGTGGCGTTGAGTTCCGCCACTCAACAAGCATTGTCTCGAATTTGGCGTAAAGCGAAGTACGGAGTGTCTTGACACTAAATATAAAAGCGTGAAGCTAAAGAAAAAAAATATGTTACTCATAGAGCACACAAAATGTGTGAACACATAAAATATATCATAATGCATCCAAGTTGATATTCAAAAATGCAATTTACTACAAAATATTAAACACAAAAATTAAAAGCTTTGGAGAGTAGCCAACGAGCAACAAAACGGAGATTTTAAAATCCTTTTTTTTTAAGTACTAAATTGAAAATATGAATGAAATGTATATTATAAAGGTTTAAATTTAACAACATTGTTCATAATATCATGACAAAGGCAGTCTAATATTTTAATTCTATAGGACGAGTGCAATGAAGCCTAGTTGACTAGTTAATCCTGAAACGCTGACTGGTTGATGCCAGATACGGGGCGACCACTCCAAACGTAAGCCACGACTCACATTTGAAATACGTTGAAAATACGTTTTTAACTATTTTAATCCCACATATCAGCGCAGACAGAAAGTACCTAGTGTCAGACACTCCGTATTTTGCTTTCTGTCGAATTCGTGACACTGCATTTTGAGTGCCGGAACTCAACCACGCACTTTGCCTTACCAGAGCGAGGAAGTGAGAATAATTTAAACATAATCACTGCTCGTGGGAATCGAACCCACCACCAAATGTGTTTACAATCACACTGCGTCACGATCGGCCTAATATTTTTTTAAGTATAATTTACTATTTTGAAATTTGTAAACGCTCATAATAACAAGTTATACAACGAATATACAACAAGTTATAAAACGCTCATAATAACAGTTATATAACGAATATATATGTATATCGATGTCGCTTGTTAGTAGCGTATGGAATAATTGATTGAAGCTTGGACGGTTCCGTTTAGGTACGAGTTCAAATCCTGCTTCAATCAAACTTATATACTTTTCTAAAAAAATAACTAGCTGTTTCATAGAGAGATTATCTGTTTCTATATTAAATAGTAGAAAAAAATGTATAAAAGAGCTTTAGGTAAGCTCCGTAAAGTCTGAAATTGAAATAGTATATATAATAGTATAATAGTAAAATTTTAATCTTTTTGGATTATAGATTATATATTTAATAGATTATATATTTGTTAAATATTTTATGAAAATATTTTGATCTATGTATATTTAGATATCTATATTGTATATGAAATAACATACTCGTATATAGATCTAATGATTAATTTATGACACTTTGCACTCCACTTTCCGCCGAATTCGAGATATTGCGTGTTGAGTTTACAAAATTGTCTTACCAAAGCGAGGAAGTGAAAATAATTTAAATATAATCACTCCCCCAAGTGGGAATCGAACCCACAACTGATCGCGTTTACAGTCAGAGGCCGTTCCTGTGTACCCCGCTATGTGACAAAAAAGTGTGAAGCTAAAAAAAATGTATAATATCAAAAATGTAGCAAAAGCCTAAACTACTGTCATTAATTATTTTAATAGAAAAGTCTATAAAGATAATACTATAATGTAGAAACATCAAGTAAAGTGGTAAAAAATGATCAGCTGAGTTAGAAACATGTTGTCAGCGAACGGAATGGCGTCGTCAAGACTTGGTTTTTTTATCCTCTGTAAATAAGAGCATCCCATTTGGTGGTGTGACAAGGATTAAAATTATATTCCACTGCAATCCCAACCAGTTATAATATATGGGTGTTATGATTGAAAATGTTAAATTTCTTGAAGGGGTTTCGTCTTTTTGTATCAACTTTACTGTGATTTAGTGGTGATGTATGTTCCTATTTGATATATGATTTGGGAGTGGGTTCAAAATAATGTCTATATTAAATTAATTATGACAAAAGAAATAACGAATTCTAGCGCACGTCATGATCTATATGTTAATAAATACAAATCTCTCTCTAATAGCGTAAGCAAAGAGAATGCAGTGTTATATTATGTTGTTCTTAGATGTTTCAGATGTTTGCTAAGTTGCGTAAATCAACGCCGTTACGTTTGCTATTATGAGGGGAAATGAGAATAATTTAAATTTTTAGTTACCTCTCTCGACTCAGAATTGAACGATCGCATTTCAAAATAGTTGTATGTACAAAATAATTTAATTATGACTTTTTTGAAAAAACGTATAAAAATTTTGAACGCAGCGGGATTTGAACCCGGGCCTCTTGGATACCGTCCAAGAGGCGCGGTTTCAAATCCCGCTGCGTTCAAATTTTTATACGTTTTTTAAAAATGTTTTCTAATCCTAAGTGTGGAATAACACTTTAAAAATAGTAAATAATTATGACTTCTTGCTGCTTTAATTAACATATTACTTACTTTTGTCATAATGGACGCTCGTATTCCTTTCTAAACATCCTATATATTAAAAAAAAGAAAAGTAAATAAAATTGTTAATTTCCATCTAACTCTAATTTGGAATGTACGCCTGTAAAATATTGTTCAAATATTTGTTGCACTCGCGAAGTTATGAGTATTTTACTTTATCAAATACGCTTCTGATGTATCCCATGGACGATTTAACTTTGCTCGGCAGTTTGTTAGCTAAGCGACCAGCGTTTTTGAACGTTTAATTAGAATTTTGTTTGTTATTTTCCGATACGAAAAGTATAGAAAAATTCTATGTTACGTGCTTTTTTTTATTTGTATGTATTTACTCTTTGTGAGTTAATATAATATATTTAATAATTGAATATAATATATTTCATTTTCCGCTTTGTGATTGTTTTAGAAATAATAACGTGTTAGGTTAGGGCGGAACTTAACGCATTTTGATGTTGGACTAACGATTCCTTACTTCTATTGTTTTCCTATTAACCAATAAGTTTATTTGTACACCAATTCTTGTGATGACTGTAAAATTATTAATGTAATAATCTTATTAATACAAGCAGAATAATACTTTTTTAAATTTTAATAAATATCTATAAATTTATCATGAATAATATATAATAAATCAGGCAACGTCAAGTTTGTACGTACATTTATAAGATCCCGCGGTTTTGTACCCCAATATTTCCATTCTCGTGTAAAATTGGAGCAAGACGTTCTATGACGATGCACGCGTCCATGCATAAAATTAAAGGCGTAATGAAACGACCCACCATGTGCTAAGCTGAGATATTCGTGTAATAAACTCTGAAGGGGGACTCGTTCTCAGCGATCGCAAAAATAAACTTTGTTTTATAAATTATGGCATTTTTTTGTGTTTTTGTTCCGTTTGTTCTGCAATATATTTTATTTATCATTAATATGGAATTCGGATAAACTATTCAATAAGTAATGTCACTTAAAACAATGAAAGATCGACAACATATAATATATCTCGAGGATGTTCTCATCCATAACGTCCGAATTGAATATATTGTGATACCAAGCGTATATCTAATATATTATTCACGATAAAAATTAAACTGTCATCTAAAATTGTCAGCAAAATATTTGAGTTTTTCAATAGAGCAGAAAAACTATGCAAACTCATGAAATTTTATGAGGTTCAAATCAATCAGAGCGCTGCGACCCAAATCTTTATAGGCGATTGGGCAAACAAAACATTGACCATATCGATGTTTCACACTGACAATTTTTGTACTATGTATACGGCGTGGCGTATCATCGGCTGTGTCCTGTCAAATATTTGATAATATTAAAAAAGTTTTAGATATTTTTAAAGGTCGTTCAGTACAATGATATTATTTTATTTATATTGAAAGGTATGTCTTTTAGTACTTCATGCTTTATTCCGTATAGCAAGATAGACTCAACGGACTGCTCTCAATCGGAAAGCTAAGTATTGCGTGTGTCAGATTTTATATATATATATATATATATATTATATTTATTATATTTATATATATTATATTTATATATATATTATATATATATATCACACAACCAAAAGTATAATACCTTGGAAATATATCTGTTAGAGAACAGGTATAATCCATATACAAATAGTAAATCGTAAATCACGTCTAAATAAGCGAAATATGACAAGTAGATACAATAAAGCTACATATTTTAGGTGAAAGAGTTTGCAGCTTGAGCTGGCATGTTTAATCCCATTGTGCAGGTGTCCCCGCCGTCTCGAATATTTCACTATGAACTTTATTAAACTAGTCTTTATTAAGATTTCTACAATAAATTCATCTTGAATAGTTTCATGGCTCACTCTTATATGTGGAAATGGTTTTCAATTACATTATTTTTTCTAAGAATAATATGGCGTTTATAAATTTAATTCATATTGTAACATAGTGGTATATAAATTATATAAGGGAGTTCTCACTTATAGGAATTATTATATTTAAATTATTTTCATTTCCTCGCTCGAGTGAGACAAAGTGCGGCGTTCAGTTTCGCTACATAACACACTATGTCGGGTATTCGGGAGGAACGTAGACAAGTGAGAGGCTTAACATTAAGTTGTTTCTATTTCTCTTGCTAAGACCGAAAAATCGTGAAGTTTAATTTTTTTTAAAGATATTTAATTTATTAGAGAAATTTTGTGACACATGATTAAAAATAACAAAAACATATATTTTTTAAAGAGAACAGTACGTTTATGTTTACGTTTTATGTTTGTTATCCACTAAATAGCATTAATTTTACAAAAAAAAACATTATATCCTGCATAGCAGGGTAGTCAGAGTGAACTAAAAATTAAGGCATTCTTTTCTTTTTCTCTGTCAAATGCTGCCCCAATACGCCACAATGTCCTATTTACTATATGTGGTTAAAATAATGGAATTTTATTATAATTAAAAAAAAACGGTCGGTCGTGGCGCAGTGTAACAGCGTCTGATTGTAAAAGCGATCGGTAGTGGGTTCGATCTCCACTTGGTGGAGTTGAGGATTATAATTAAAATTATTTTCACTTTCTCTGCGGCGCGTGCAGCGGTGAGTTCAACACGCAATGTATCGGATTCGGTTGAAAACAAAATACGGAGTGTCATGACACTAAGTACTTTTTATCTACCCTACTATGCGGGATAACAAGCGTGATGCTGAAGAAAAAAATACATATATTTGATTAATTCTAAAAAAAAAACCATAAAGTCTAAGATACGCTTGACATAGTATACAAATCAGACTACACAAAGAACCACAAAGGAAATGCTTTTACGACAATGACACGCATCTAACTGGAAGGTTTTCTAAGAAAAAACAAAGCGTACCTTTATTTAAGAATACTTAAGCACACTAGCTTTGTGATGTAAAGAGTGGAGAATTGTGGCAAATGAATTATGTATATCTAGATTTTATTTGTATGTGAGTATTTTTAAATTTATTTAAACTTGTTTCTATAGGTTTTGTTTGAGGCCAACGTGGCGCAGTGGGGTAGTTTGAATGTATGTGGTATGGTCCTAAGTTCAATTTCTACTTGAAGAGATGTCTATACTTAAATTGATTTTCATTCCCTTTAGTGAGGTTACGTCATGAACGTAATGTCATACTATCCGGAGTAAAGTGGATATTGGAGTGTCTTGCCACTAAGTTCTCTGTAAACCAGCTTAGTTTGGTACTAATGTTAATATGGTATAACACGATGTATTTTATAAAGTTTTTTATATGCCTTTTTTTAAACTTTACGTCTTTATCCCGCATAGCAGATTCTGTAATTCGATTTCTACCAAATTGGAGACATTGCGTGTTGAGTGATGGAACTCAATGCCGCATTTAATCTTAACCAGAGTGAGAAAGTAAAATTAATTTAAATATAACCACTCCCCCGAATGGGGATCGAACCCATAACCGATCGCGTTTACAGTCAGACGCTGTCACACGACCGGCTTCGAAAATTTTGAATTATTACTGTTTTTCATATTAACTCTGTATTAACATGTTATAAAACTATTATTGTAAGTACAACGTTATTATCACGATTTATTTAAGACCCTTATATGGGTAAAGTGAGACGCTAATATCACTTAGTAAAGTAAAGGTGGCTAAAAGGGCGAATTAACGCGTGGTTCACATTAAATCAAAGCATACGCAAAGCCTATACCCGAATGAATTATGCAAATCGTCTGCGGCGGTTAACATCGTTATATTGTAAGCGACACTTTAGGATTCTTAGGGTGAACTCTATTAAGATACTGGATGAGGTAAATGATGTTTATTTAAATTATATAAAAACTTTTTTTATCTGATCTTTATATTTTGTTTTTGTTTTTAAATACAGATAATTTAACTATTTTTGTCTGTTCTCTCTGTTTATGTTTATGAAAAAAACCGAGGTGCAGTGCGAGTACGTATGTCTGTAAATGCGGTTGATAGTAGGTTCGATTTCCATTCGGTGGAATAATTACGTTGAGCTTGTCACTCAACATACAATGTCTCCATTTCGGGCGGAAACCAGTTAAAGGAGTGTCTTGACACTAAGCTGTCTCTGACTACACATCTATGCGGGAAAAATCGTGAAGCTACAAAAGACATATAAAAAATAAGATTTAGAGAAGGTTTTTTACTACGTTAGTTAAATACATATTAAAATATTGACTAATTGGTATAAATTTGTAATGCATATGTGAACATAGTAGATAAGTAACTTAAGATGAGATACGAATCAAAAAAAATATCATATTTCCGAATGTTATTAATTATATTATAATTAAGTAAATTTATATAGCAAATAGGAAAAAAACACTCAAAACTCTTCTAGTAGTATTTCAGTCTCTTCTAGCAGAACTAATTTTGAAGTTTATATCGAGATTCAAATTCTTACAATGAAGATGGTATCTACCACCATAAATTTGGTGAAAGCGCGGGGGGGTCTCAGGTGAAAATTATCTAGGGGTGCCACAGGGTGCCAGATTTAGCTAACATCAGTTACTCCACCTCCTGTATATAAATGGTTGGTTATCTAAGCCATAAAATATTATGAATCATTTCCAGTTTTCACTTTGAAAAGCAATTTTAAGTTTGATTTGTTTCTGAGATGTGAACGACATGTGGTGGGACGATCTCGTATGTACAAGTGTGTTCAGTTAGTTTAGTAGTTTGCTTGTTATACTGTTGGGGCGTGGAAAGTAATAAAATTTTTATATTTCGTCTTTCTTGTTTAGATATAGAAGCATTTTATGATCGATTCCTGATGTAATTTTGTTCATAGCATATTCTTTTTTTACTTCATAATAAAGTTTGGTATGTAATTACTTGTAATTACATACTTTTATTTTTTCATCATGATGCAGTGGTTCTGACCTGGTGGTGGATCTCAACGCCGTGCTTTGTCTCACCAGAGTGGTTATAATAATAATTTGAACGTAATCACCAAGGTAAACGAAACCAGAACCCAACGCATTCACAGTAAGATACTGTCCCACTGTGCCACGACGCTCTCATTATACATGAAATAATCTTATTTCTCTGGCTCAGTTAGACAAGTTAGATTTCTTAAAAGCTATAATACAGAAAAAGTAGAGGACGGCGTATTGACACACAACGGTCTTAAAATTATTTACATCTAGAAGTCTATATAGTAATGAGTAAAGTAATACTAGATATACTAGCTGCTTTTAAAAAGTTTTTTTATCTAGAAAAAGGAGGCAAATGAGCCGAAGGCCCTGATGGCAAAATTACCTAGTGTCAAGACACTCCGTATTACGCTCTCCGGCAATTTCTACACCAACGCTTTTTCAGTGGCGGAACTCAACGCCGCACTTTGTCGTATCAGAACGAGGCAGTGAGATTTGAATCCACAACCGATCGCATTTACAGTCAGACGTTGTCACACTGCGTCACGACCGGCCTCTAATCTAAATTAAGTGTTATAAAATCACCAGGCTCTAAACAAAGTGGACTCCTAATTCACTAATAAAATAAAATACTTGCCCCCCGAGTTCCTGAAAGGGTTAAACTCAATTACCGTTTACTCAAATAATTGCTTCGAATTAAATCCGAATGAAAAACAAAATCTTAAAACCGTAAGGACGAGATTCCACTGTAATTGAAAATTTTCGATTTGTCCGTTTGTCTGTTTTAAATTAGTTTCTGACTGTAGGTATATACGTGGAACATATGTATGTACTGACACGTGACAGCTTGTATCTGGCATAGTTTATAATAACGGTGGTCACGATTTCATTTCCGAGTTAAGTAAATATATTTTGAACATATTATTTTTTGTGTAAAATTTAATAGTCGATTTTTTAATTTGGAGCTTTACGTCTTTTTTCTTAAACGTTCCGAATAGTTAGAAAGATAATTAAGACATTAGTATATTGAGTAGCGGAATTTAACGCCGCGTTTTTTCTTTTATAGGTTTCGTGTTCTTGTGTTGCCTTATGGTACAGTTAAACGCCGGACTAGGCCACGATAGCATCATAATAAAAGCAATATAAATATATTTTAATCTAGACCGAGTTCTTTGTTAACCATTTTAAATATTTTTCAGCATCCTATGATCGTCATAACTCATGGTTTTTACGTGTATTTAGACAGCTCAATAATAATTAAAGTATTAAAACATCACTACAGTAGGCAGTAGGCACCATGCTTTAAGCAATTCGCAACAATTGATAGTGGTGGCCATAAATTGTAAAGGGAGGTGGAATCGCCGCAAACGATCTCATAAACTCGGGAAAAATAAAAAGACACTCCAACTAAATTATCCTGAGGTGCCATCAAGTGAATTCCATACTTTTCTTTACAACTCAGTGTTTACGAGCGATAAACTTGATTTTTTTTATAATATTATTATATTATTGAGCCATATTTTTTTCGTATCGTATCCTGATGGTAAAACACTTTGTTCCCCATGATTTTTGTTTTGCAGTGATTTTTTTAACAAAATAGAAGAGTAAATATAGTCATTTATTTTAGTAGGGATCGAATCCATAACCATCATGTTTACAGCTTGGTACTCTCCCAGTGTGCTATATCTTGTGCAATTTTACATAATAATGAACTGATTGGAACTACACTTTGTATCGCAGAACGCAATATTGTAAGGCTTCCTCAAAGAACTATATGTACGTATATCAATATCTCCAACCATCTCCAACTAGGTGTAGTAACTGACTGTGAATACGGTTGGTCGTGGGTTCAATCTTCATTCGGTAGGAGTATTTTTAAATTATTTTCAATTCCCCATATTGGTGACATAAAGCGCGCCTTTCGGTGCCGTCAATAAAAATGTATGCCTGATTCTAGTCAAAAGAGAAAAATGGAATGTCTGAACACTAGATTCTCTCTGCTATCTTGCCATGAAATAAAGAGTTTGTAAAATCACTGTAGATATGTAAAAATGTTTAGGAAATGAAAAAAAATTAAGCGTTGAAATATTCGAACCCACGCCTCTCAGGAACTGTCCAAGTTTTGTTACAGCTTATAAGCATCTCTGTAGAGAGATTTTAACAAATTTTTGTTATCCAAAGATTATTAAATATTTCTTAGAAGCAATGGCTTGAGAAGAGAAAATTCCGTTAAATTTATTATATTTATGTGATTGAAAATGGGCTTCATAAAAATTCAAGATAGTTTTTAGATAAACAAATAAAAATAGAACCTAATTTTATCTAATATTAACACAACTATTTTTAACTACATGCCAAAAATTTAAATGCTATAACATCGTTTACAATTTTTGTCTGTTTTGAATGAAACTTTTTAAAACGGATTAATCGCGTATATTTTGGTATTCGAAAATACATTTTTGGAAAATGGATGTTTCGAACACTTTACAATAGTTCATGGTCACAGATATACCAAAACATATACGATTAATCCTTTTAAAATAGTATCATTTACAATATATAAAAAAACGCTAAAATCAAAGATCTTATTATGATGAGTTTTATTTTCCCATAAGTAGAATTAAGAAATAAATATCTATACATGTGACATTCCGCGTGGACTAAGTTACACGGGTACACATAAAATATATATTATATTCGATCAAATTTTTTTAGCTTCATGCTTTTATTCCGCATAGCAGTGTGGTAAGAAAGTACCTAGTGTCAAGACACTCCGTACTTCGCTTTCCGCCGAATTCGAGACATTGCGTGTTGAGTGGTGGAACTCAACGCCGGACTTTGTCTTACCAGAGCAAGGAAGTGAAAATAATTTTAATATTACTCCGGTTCATCGATCGGTTAAAGGGTTCTATCACCACTCGGAGAGGTTGGGATCGAACCCGCAACAAAGACGCTGTCACACTGCGCCACGACCGGCCTCTAACTTGTTAATCAGGATAAGTAATAACAATATTTAAATAAATATTTTAATGTATAAAGAAATAAATAAATAAAATAAAATAATACAATTTAAAAACTAGGCGCCGTTCTATGCGCAATCTTATTTTAAATAAACTTAGTGGGTGATCGTTAAAATTGCAAGTGCGAGGGGACGGACCAAGTTGTAAATTTAAATCACTAAGTCTAGCAAGTTGCAGCAAGTTGCTAGGAAGTTACTTTGAATTGGATTACAGGGCATAGGCTATTTTGATATTTTTGTTGTATTGTGAATTTTTATATATATATATATATATATATATATATATATATATATATATATATATATATATATACATTTATACATATAGATCTACCATTTAACTTAATCAAAGATATAAGATAAAATTAAAAAATATTTTTGAATATTAGGTTATTTAACATATTAATGGAGTCTATAATCATCTCATATTATTATAAATTTTAATTTGATGCTATAATTAGCAATGCATATAGTGAAAATCGAGTGTCAAGATAATCTATTACATCTAAATTCATCTAAATTCAAATTCATCTAAATAAATTCGAAACAAATTGTCTTGATTGGCGGAATTTAACGCCGTACTTTGCCTTACGAAAGAGGCGAAATGATAAATAATTTTAAACATTATCATTCCTCTCAATGGAAATCGAACTCGCAATCACGTTTACAATTAGACACTATCCCACTGCGCCGCGATGGTCCCACATATTGTTATCATTTCTTTTCTCGCGTTTATCCACTTAACAGAAATAGAGTAATTGATGTTTAAGATCAGCGGCGGAACTCAACGCCGCATTTTATATTACCAGAGCGGGCACATTTAAAAGTATGTAGCACAGTCAATTTTCAATTCCAACAAAAATTAAAGTTTAAAAGGCACATTCTTTAAGATCATTAAAGTAATGATCGTGAACAATAAAATTAAGATTATTTCCCGTTATTAAAAGGTGGGAAAAGCAAAATATTTAATCAGCGAGGGACAGTCAAGAGCCTCATTAGCGTTGATGGCCCTCAAAGAGTTCGTAAGCTTGAGACAGACAACGGAACTCATTAGGATATATACTTATTGATATAATTATATAATATATTTTAGATAAATTTATATATTATATATTTTTTATATAATTATAATAGAATATAGACAAAGTTAAGCGAAGACAGCGTGTGTTAAATTTGAAGGCGAAGGTTATGGATTCGAAATTCAGTTAAAGAAAATTGATTGAAATATCCATAACTCTTTTTACTTGTTAAACAAATAATACTTTAGACAAACCCAAGATTACTAGGTATACAAAAATCTTCTATTAAGTAGGATACTTAACGAAGCAGAAGTCAAGGATTATTAAGTGACGTTCTTTTTAGATTCAATACTATGAAATAAACGCAAAAGAACTTCTATCACCTTGATCTCTCTTTTATATACGTACTAATATATATTGAATAGCTTTAGCCAGACTGTTTTAATAGATCATTCAAAACTGAAAAACACAGTGACTGATCACTAAAATTCTCTCTCGAGTCGAAATTTTTTACAAATTATTACTTTGTTAGTTACTAAACTAAATCAAGGTCGCCCGTCGTGGCGTAGTGGGACAACGTTTGAGTGTAAACGCGATCGATTGTGGATTAGATTCCCAAGCGGGGAATGATTATATTTAAATTAGTTTCAGTTCCTTGCTTTGGTAAAACAAAATGCGGCGTTGATTTACATTATGTCGCCAATTCAATGGGAAGCTGAGTACGGAGTATCTTGAGGCTAGATACTTCTAGTCTGCACTGATAGGTGGGTAAAAAGCGAGAAACCTATAAAAAAACATTAAACAAGGCCACAAAACTATTATTAATATCATAATATTTGATACCGCTTTATTTGTTTGTTCAAATTACGTACTCTTTCAATTTGTAGTTTAAACAATTATAGTCTAAATTGAAAACAAATACACGAGTTTCTCTATTATTTAGTTTATTAGGGTACTGTTAACACTTTTTTTAATCCATATTTTAATATGGAATATATTTAATTGACTAAACACATTTTGATTGAACATTATATTCGATAAATAGGTTACCATTTTTTGTTGGATTCTGGCTATTGTTTCTGAAAATTATACAATATTATAATTCGAGATTAGTGGCTAACGCAGTATCTGACTGTAAAGGGGTTTGATAGTGTGTTCAATTATTACTCGAAACAATGATTATATTTTAATTTTTTTTTTAGTCGCTCCGTTAAGACAAAGTGCAGCGTTGAGTTCGCCACTCAACTCATAATATTACTTTCGAGCGGAAATCAGTCAACGGAGTGTCTTGACACTAGGTTATCTCTGACTAGCCCTGCTATATGGGATACATTATAACACTGCTTTACATGCTCTGCAGTCTTTTAAAGATTTTTGATTTTAAACAACTTTAACCAGAACAATCCCGTGTAAAATAATTCATTTAAAATTCTATTATGTTTTCTAACTAAGAGATGACAACAATACATCAAATCATATTCATTAGTATTGAGTTGAAAAAAAAATTATCATTTCAAACTCTATAAATGTTCAGATTTGGTAACATCTAGTGGGTTTACGTTAACGATTGTTACAAGTTGTAAGAGCGATTACGTGCCTAAACGCGTTCTAGGGACACTTCTTCCGCGCCACAAATTAAACAACTTCTGAAATTCTGCCACGCTTCGACGAACTTAATAATTAGTTAGCTGCTTTGATTTGGCTGTTCCTGTTATTGGGTTCGCGTGTTGGACTTTGTTACCGCAATTTTTTTGTCCGGTTTACTTGATGTTATTAAATTATTTGCGTATATATATTATATATCTTCCAAAGAACGGTTTGGCGTAGTGGTATAACGTCTGAATGGAAACGTGATTGGTTATGGTTCAATTCCCAATCGGGGGTATGATGATAATTAAGATATATTTTTATTTCTCCCTTCTGGCATGATAAAGTTTGACGTTGTGCTCACCACTCAGCACGTAATATTTCGATTCCTGCCAGAAAGCAGTTAGCAGAGTGACTTGACATTAGGTTATCTCTGACTACTCTGCTATGCAGGATAAACCATGAAACTGTTATCAGAATAGTTAAAGCTTATTATCTTTTGTTAGTAAGGCAGAGAAAATGAATTGGATAGCTATGTCATACTTCATTCTTAACTTCATATCTCCTTTGATATTAATCCAGGTTTATTAGAGCGGAATCTATGTATTGGAAATATAGTAACTTTTTACGAATTCCATTTTCATTTTGAGGTTGTACGTGGCGCGGTGGGACAGCGTGTGACTGTAAACGCGATTGGTTGTGGGTTCGATTCCCACTCGGGTAGTGATTATTATTTTCACTTCCTCGCTCTAGTAAGGCAAGGTGCGCCCTTGAGTTCCACCAATCAACACGCAATGTCTCGAATTCGGAGGAAAGCGAAGTATGGAGTGTCTTGACACTGGGTACTTTCTGTTTAACCTGCTAAGCGGCATAAAAGCGTGAAGCTACAAAAACAATTATAAATCCTTCCTAATGAGATCGAATCCACAATTATTGCGCGTATATTCGTATACATACTACTGGGTCACAAAGGTCTATTGCATTCAAACCTATAAGAAAAGTACAAATATATCTCAAACATTATCCAATGAAGTACTAAGTTAGCAGCTATTTAATAGAAAATATTGTAAACGAATAACTGCCCTACATCTCGTTACGGACTTTCCATCAGTTTTCATTCATACACACATAGAATATATGAAGAGGCAAACTTTGAAAACTTATAACAATATTTCAACTAGCGGTACAAATACGACTTTCTTCGTTATAATTTCCAAAGAACTTGGTCGTATATTGTGCGTACTGGAGTTAAGGGAAAAATACGTGCGCCGAGTGTCAAGCAGGAGTTGGGTAAATTAGGGTTACGAATTTAAATTTAACTTCCAGCCAAAAAACGTTCCTCAAGTTTATTTGCGCCGACTTCCTTTTGAGACGATAATGAAATAGAAATGACTAGGCGACTAGTTCCAAATTCGGTATAATTATTTTTGATGTTACTTACTCCAAATTCAAGTTTTAGATGGAAAATCTAATTATTTACGTTAGTTTTTAAATGAAGAAGCTTAAAGCTCTCACTTACTTAAATTAAAGTTAACGTAATTTAAATGATTACAGTAAAAGCACAATTAAAATGGAATTGACTTGATTTCTTATAAAAGTCTTTATAAAAATGTCACTTTTCTTAACTAAGCCAAACTATTTGCAAATGAAACCTAATGATAATTAGCATATTACTTTCACACACAATATGAAAATGGCCTGATATATAGGTATATTTTTTATATATACAATTTTCTTTTTTTAGCTTCACGCTTTTATCCCGCATAGTAGGGTAGACATAGACGGAAAGTACCTAGTGTCAAGACACTCCGTACTTCGCTTTCCTCCGAATTCGAGACATTGCGTGTTGAGTGGTGGAACTCAACGCCGCACTTTATCTTAACCAGAGTGAGGAAGTATACAAATATACATTGTCAAATAGTAAATCTCGATATTGTGTTTCGATCTCAAGACATTTTTTAATTTTTTTTATCATGAAGAAATTCGTTACGGTATTCTCGTCCCATTTGGGACTCCAGACGTCGTTTGTATACCTACTAAAACCCAATTATTTTTTAATTTTTATAAACCCCAATATATCACGAGCCCAGCGAGTTCTCGATTAAAGGCTAACCCTGTAACAAAAAGGATGTATTAAAAATAGAATATAAACTGAGCTGGATTCGAATTGCTAACTAAAATTTTATTCAAAACCACAGTACAGAAGTAATATTTAGAATTTATTATCACTCAAAGTTACAATTTTATTATTAAATTAGCCAACAACACATGTCGCATACGCTCGTAAACTCGTAACGCACGATATATAGCCGAAGGAACTTACTTATTAACGGGCAAAGTTTTTGATACCTTGTATCGCATGTGTTCCTTTACTTACTGAACTTGTCATATGTATATCATGATTTCCACCTATATATGTGTAGTGTAATTGAAAAAAGTTGTTTATATTAAAAAACTATTTTAACAGATTAATCCCGTATATTTTGATATTCGAAAATATATTTTGGAAATTTGACCACTTTAGAACACTTTACAGTAGTCGGTGGTCACAGGTAGAATCTACCTATAACTATGTGGTCGAGTTTCACGAACATTCATTTCACGAATTCGAATACCAAAATATAAGCGATTAATTCGATTAAATTAGCCTCATTATTTTTATTAAATTAGAATATAAAATAGACAAAGACTATTGGATGATCGACAAAAAGGAGTTTGACTTCTACTAGGAGAAATGGTCACGTTTAAAAATATTACAATTATTTTGGTCTGGATAAGATAATGAGCGGCGTTGAGATCCGCCACTCAAGGCAAAATTTCTCGAACTAGACATTGATAGTGATCCGAGGCCATTGTGTCAACAACGTCTGACTGTAAACGGAATTGCTTTTGGGTTCAATTCCCAAAGCACGTCTTTGTGTTCGTTGAGTAGGCGTTGAGCGTGAGTGAAAAGCAATCACCGGAGAGTCTTGACACTAGGTTATCTTTTACTACCCTGAGATGCGGTATAAAATGTGAAGCTGCATATTACATAAAGCTTCGTCTTACTAAGCCAGTTAAATAAATAAAATAAATATACTAATGTCCTCAATCGGTCATCGAAGCTAGAACCAATGCGTTTACAGTCCACATTACAATTGTTATTTCCAAATACTAAAAATTAAATTAAAAATTTCCTATACCATAACATTATATAAGCCCGTTGCACTACAAAATAATGACCTGAAGTACCATAATTCGTGACTAGAGAACGCTTGGGACAATGGTCACTTCGCAAAGCTTCAAGAAAAGAAGCAACGTTAAGACATTTTTTATAATCTTGACCAAGTTCTGAGAAAAAAATTGCATCGTAGTGAAATCTTTGAGGGTACTTCAATCTTAAAAACATTTTGATCACGATTTTGTATGAAAAAATATATTTTGTTTATATACGTATATATATATATATATATATATATATATATATATAATATATATATATATATATATATATATATATATAGTTTTTTCATACAAAAAAATATATGTATGTAGTATGTATGTTTAAGACGTTCTTGACATTGTTGACGAGAAATATTGATTTTTTTTAATACTTATTTTAGTCAATATTTAAAAATATATATATTTAAGCATATTCAAAATGGCGAACCGAAAACACTTTGAAAATTGCGTTATTATAGGAACAGTGGTACGTATAATTTTATGGAAAAATCAATATTCTACGACCTAGAAACTCAGGAATCCGTATCGCACTAGTAAAATAAAGCTGGGCAATTTTGTACACAGCAAACCACACAAAAGGAAAAGTAGCTTTTATTGATAAATTTCAACAAAAAGAATCTTGTGTACAAAAATACAATGGTTTTGTTACTATTAGAATAAAATAAAACAGGATTAGCTTTGAATGGTTTTAAAAGTTGAAACGTATTTTTTTAGTAAAGGATTTATCTTTAGTATTTTAGAGATAAAATATTTTTAAATATATAAGAAATAAAAATCATTTGGGTCGTGTTTGTTAATAATGGTTGGAGGCACAAATGATTATGCTTATTTAAAAGCAAATGATACAAAGTATATTTTACGTTTTAGTTTAAGGTAAAACGTAAATCTTTGTATGACTGATTTTCAAATCAGTCATACAAAGATTGCATTGAGATGAGATACCTAATGTCAAGACACTCCGTACTTCGTTTTTCACCAAATTCGAGACATTGCGTGTTGAGCGGTGGTAGTGGTGGAGCGGTGTTGTCTTTAACCAGAGCGAAGAACTAGTGACTAGACGAGAAATATAGTATTACATTCAGCTTCACGCTTTATTCCCCAGTAGGTTAGTTAGAGAAAACCTAGTGTCAAGACACTCTGTTCTCTGCTTTCCTTGAAAATCGAGACTTGTTTTGTCTTACCAAAGAGGAGAAATAAAAAATATATTTTAATTAAATTTAGGGTAAATAGGTTCGTTCAAGTTGATACAAATCGAATACAGTACCTTCACTTAACCTATCATAGTAATCACCTAACCACTAGGTTGTTTCCAACGATATTAGAAGAGGGTTCGAACAATAATATCGATTGACGTTGTGTACATTATTGCAGCAGTATGAGAAAGCGGTATCAGAAATATAGGTCGAGTATAACTAAGAAGATTTTTCTGAATACTTTAGCCTCGTGCTTATTAATTATTTTATATTAGAAAATAACTATTTTTTATGAACACATTTAATAAGTACTAAGCCGTATAAGCTATTGTTAGCGTTTTTTTTCTATATATTGTTCACTTGGAATTTAGTTATAATGCAAACTCACTAATTAGTGTTACATTATTAATATTTTTATTGTTATCATAATATAGGAGTAATATGAAATCAGTTACTATTGTGTTAAATTCAATTCATTTTATATTTTAATACTTATTTTTGTACCAAATGATTAATATAAAGAGTTTAATAGTTCTTTGTTTATAAATTAATAACTAATAAACATTGGGAATAGCAATTACTCAATTTATACTTATAACGGAGTTAGGTTACGTTGGAAAATATTGTATTTCATTTTCCATTCGATATACTCAATAACTATAAGTGATTAAAATGAAATCATTATAAATTTTCAAATCTAAAACACAAGGGCATTTGATTAGAATTTGTTACTCAACACACATATACTTAAAATAGGGTGTATAACGCAATGCTCTTCCACTAGGTTTCTAAAACTACGTTACATTATCTTGCTTAATCATATTTATCATTATAAAATATTTTTTTAAGCTTCACACTTTTATCCCGCATAGCATGGTAGATAGCAAGTACCTAGTGTCAAGACACTACGCACTTCGCTACCGAATTCGAGACATTGCGTGTTGAGTACTGGAACTCAACGCCGCACTTTACATTTTACCAGAGCAAGGAAGTGAAAATAATTTAAATAAAATCCCTCCCCCAGTGGGGGATTGAACCCATAACCGATCGCGTTTACAGTCAGATCCTGTCCCACTACGTCACAACCGGTATCAATAAAAATTTAATATTGATAAAATTATTAATTATTTAAAATCAAACACGGAAATTATAAAATTTAATTAAAGTAACACTATTAGTTACCTAAATACACCAGCGGACATGAAAACGGCATAACTATAGTTTATTCTAATTTATTGTACCGGGTTTTAATATACTCGCATTCGCATACTCTCCAGAGACCGTTGAAATGCGGTCGGAGTTTGGTTTGTACGGAACTAATAATGCATTTCGAACAAATATTAACTGCTGCAACTGTTTTGGCCCGCGGTGTAAATTGGTGACATGATGACGTATGGGCACCTTTTATTTATTAAGCTTTTCGTTGACGCCATGGTTTTTGTTAAGTAATTATTCTTTTTATTGCATTATGTGTTAAATATTATATAGTTTTGGTAGACATCTTTTTTTTTAAATTTTTTTTAGATCTCTTCATGCATGCCCTTCAGGGGGTCCTCATACTTTTTAAGTGACCTTCCTCCAGTATCTTTGATACTGTATTTTCGAAGGTCAATTGAGGTCTCCCCCGACCTCTCGTACCAATCACCTTGGCTTCATAAATCTTTCAAACAGTATTTTCTTTGGTAGGCGTTACTATTTTAAAACAATTATGATATATTGGAGTGAAAGTGGAATATGCTCATTCTAAACTTATTTGGAAAAAAATCTCTATACAAAGAAGAGAACAAAGTAGCTAGCTTCTCGTATAATATGTATTGTAGTTAGTGATCAATATTTATTTTTTCCTTTTTGTTTCGAGGCATCGTATTTTAAGTACTATTCTAAATTAGATTAAAAAATATATTTTTTTAGCTGCATGCTTTTATCCCGCATAGCAGGGTAGACAGAAAGTACCTAATTTCAAGATACTTCCCACCGAATTCGAGACATTGCATGTTGAGCGGCGGAATTCACGCCGCACTTTGTCTTCACTAGAGCGAGGAAGTGAATATAATTTAAATATCACGCCCCTGAGTGGGGATTGAACCCACAACCGATCGCGTTTACAGTCAAACGCTGTCCCACTGCGCCACGATCGGCCTCAATAAACATCTTTATTACAATCATAATATAAGTGATGAGTTTCAATAAAGAAACAGGATATGACAGCCTCTGTATATGAAAGTCCAGCTGTATATTAATTTTTTACTTTTCATCGTAACATTAGGTACGTAAAAGTTGTCTCTAGGGTCATATATAAAACAAAATTTAATTTAAACCATAAATTTAAAAAGCTACCTTAAATTTCCTTAACACCATAACGACACTCTAAGGTTACTGTTTAAAAAGGTCCTTATCTTATTTGTGAATGGGAAAAAAATCGTTCAGAAAAGGCATCCTCGCTGTCAATAAGGCCGGGCAGGCAATTACTAGGCGCAATCGATACCCTCGCCAGGGAATGTTTTATGCACGCGGTCCACGCCTCTGTCAACTACAGTTTGTATAAAAGAAGTTGAGATCAAAAACATGTGGATACAGATAAAAAATGAGATTATGAGATGAGATACATATAAAATAAATAATATAGTGAAAATTAAAAAAGGCCTAAAAAATCTTGGCCATGTAAAATATATATACGTTTATATACTTTACCAATTAGGCATTTTTTTCTATGCATATTTTACGATTTTGATAGACGGATCTTATTATCCCATTATCTATTATTAATTTATTTTTTTTTTCTTAGATATATTATGAGCTAGATAGATCAATTTATTTAGCTATATTTCTAGATAGACCGAAAGTTGGATGAAGAAATTTTTTTTAACTCACACTCTAATCTATATAGCAGGGTATCAGAGACAGCGTAGTGTCCATACACTGTACTGTTGTTACTGTTGGCTCCTTCCACTCGAAATTAAGACATAGCATGTTAAGTGGCGAACTCATCATCGCACTATGTCTGTCCAGAGCGAAGAAATGAAAATAAATTTTAATAACAAAAATTCCAAAGTCGGAATCGAACCCAAAACCTATCACATTTGTAGTCAGATAAGATCACATATTTATTAAATTCTAAAATAGGTCAAAAGTAGCAATCGATATTCCTAGAGGATATGAAAAGCCGATTCACGCCTCTGTCATCTGCAGCGAGCGTGACCGCGGCGGCCCGTTTTACGTATGCTGGTCGTATATCTTTAATATTCCTATCGAAAAAATAAATAAAAAAGCAAACTATAGTGCTTTATGGCAAACCAATTTAATTTTCTCGTAAAGAAGTGGATTCGATTTGTAATCTGGAAAATAGTGAAAAATATTGTTTCTATTTTATCCGCTTCACACTTTTTATCTCGCATAGCAGTGTAGAGAGAAAGCACCTAGTGTCAAGACACTCCACCGAATTCAAGACATTACATGAGGCACATGCATGAGGAAGTTAAAATAAAATTAAATATAATCACTCCCCCGAGTGTGGGTCGAACCAACAACCGACCGCGTTTACAATCAGACGCCTTCCCATTGCGCCACGACCGGCCGCGAATAAAATGTGACATTCAGTTCTATGACTCAATATTAAACCACGAAAATGAAATAAAAATATGGTGAACAGGTAAGTCAGTAGTAGTAGTAGTAGTATATCTTTTATCAATATACAAGGTGACAAATGACCACAACAGACAATATGTATGAGTTACCAGATTTGCTTATAATATAACTTTAAGATCTCCACAAAATCCTAAAAGTTATTAAAGTAAACAGTTGTACCAGATTTGCTTTTATTAAACTGTGAAAACTAAAAACTAGAAAATACCAGGTAAAACACGAACAACTCCTATTTTTAATGAAAACTTTAACTATCATTTTTTTAAATATCAATGACCTTTGTTTCGCGTTTTGTTTGGATTTAAAAAATTCTTTTCAGCGTAAATGAGGTCGTTTTACATAAATGGCGCTTTCAGATTTAGGTCAGATGGAAGCAACAATAGATTTTATTTTTATTATGATATAGCCGAACACAACACCGGCAAGTACTTGCTCCAAAGTACTGGCTTAAAATAAACTGTTCTGAATATTAGTGGTTCAGGGGAACTTTTGTTGTTATTATTTTCAAGTTTCTGTTTACGAGGAACAAAGTTCTGATTTGTATTTGATTGTATCGATAACGGTTGGTAGCCTGTTTATGGGTATTTGCCTCTAAAATGAATATTTTAATTTATTTTATATTATATTCAAAAGGAATTTTAATACTAATTTCTCGCAACATTTGGATAGATTAAAAATAAAGATGAAGAGATAAACTTTCTTATAAGACTAGAAGAATTAGGAGACTACAATGTATTATTCATTGTATGACTTGTGCCTAAAGAACCGCATAATAAAATTAACGATTATGTTATGTCCTAAGACCTTATTTAGTTACAAGGTGAAGATTAACTGCTCATGTCGTAGCCATAATCATTATCAGCTCTTCATCATCCACTGCTGGATATGGGCCTTTCCTTCTTCGTCATATTCTTTATTACTGAAGGTCATGATGGTTAAAATAATTCCATTTAAAATGTATAAAAATCGCGAAAGTCAAAGATTTTATTAGGAAGTACTGTGATCTCTCTCTGATCTATTTATGTATAAAAACACTTGCCGAACCGAAGTCTTCTCTTCAGAAGACGTTAATCCCAACGGGTATCATTTTTCGAACAATTTGTTCAATCCACTGCTATTTCTCCTGTTTTATCTTTACTTCATAATAAGAAGAATCTAAGATAAACAAAGTTCTAAATAAATATGTATATGACAAAAATATCTAATTACTTTCGGATTTGTAACACAATTCTTTTATTCTATAGAGATTTTCTTTTGTATTATACAACAGTTGGCTGTAGTAGCAAGCAGCTTACAGATTGTAAACCCTTTCTATGCTATTATGTCATCTCTTGACTTCTAACGAGCGGTTTCACTACGCATGTTTCATCTTACAAATAAGATTTATACTAAACGTGATGTGACGGTTGGTTGAAGATATTCTAACATAAGTCTTAAGTCTAATTTTATTAATTTACAAAGTTTGTTTTTAGCTTCACGCTTTTATCCCGCATAGCAGGGTAGACAGTATCTAGTGTCAAGACACTCCGTACTTTGCTTTCCGCTGAATTCAAGACATTACATATTGAGAAATGGAACTCAACACCGCACTTTGTTTCATCAGAGGGAGGGACTGAAAATAATTTAAATATAATGACTCAGACGAGTGGGAACCGAACCCACAACCGATCGCGTTTACAGTCAGACGCTATCACACTGCGCCACGACCGGCCTACATGCTTACATAGATTTATTCTCATTTCTCCACTCTGGAAAGACAAAACCACTAAGCACGCAATATGTCAATTACGGGCGAAAAGCGGTCAGTGGAGTGTCTTGACATTAGGTTATCTCTAACTACCCTGCTGTTTGGGATAAAGTATGAAGCTGATTTTTATTCTTAACAATCTACATAAAATATAAAAAAGAGTCTATTTCAAATATTCTTTCTTACAAAAACAATCGACACGACAAATCGTATCGCAAGTATAAAATGGTACTTGAGAACGAGAAGGCAAGAGTTGCTCGCTAAGAAGGTTAAAAGCGGTTGATGATACTAATCTAAGCTTACCACATTTGTGCTCTTTAAACGTAAACAATTATTTAAATTTTACTTGGAGTTCAATTGTTACAACTTCTTATAGGCTTTTAGAAGCCATCATGGCGTAACAATAGCTGGTAGTGGGTTCAATTGTCATTGAGAGAATGATTATATTTAAATTGTAAAAGCATTCCCCTCAGTGAAGATTTCTTTAAATAAATAAATATATTAGTTCGATCAGTTGTGGGTTCGATTCCCAATGGGAAACATATTTAATTTTTTTTGATTTCGCAATTGAATTCGCTGTGCCAGATTTTGAACGGAAAGCAGTGAACGGAGTGTCTTGATGTTATATTCCACCTGACTACCCTGTTATGTGGAAAAAAAATGAGAAACCTCAAATGTTACGTAAGTATGTATTTTTTATTACGGTGTTGTGCGTTAAGTTACGTTCAAAATAAAGTGTATCGAATTCAGGTGGAATGCTGAGTGTCTTAGTTGTGAGTGATTAACAAATTCGAGAAAATATATTTTTAATACATATATTTATATGTTTCTTATTAAATGTATACAAAAGAAAAGTCACCGCTTTCAACAATCCATAAAATGCTATATTTATTATATTTTTCAGGGCGTGTATATTACGTGACTTCTAAGCATTAATGCAATTAACAATAAAATATATTTTCGTAAACCAGTAGTTTATTGTAATAGCCGTATAGCCTTTGATGTACAATATTTACTAACGCGAATATCTAGTTTGTCTTATTTTTAAGGGTAACAGACACGTTTAGTTGAAAAAATGTAGTGGAAACGAGAGAAATAGCCGTATTTCAGATTAAAACGGCCTTTTTATTCATTTGTTTGTCATGTCGTAGGAAATGGTGATTTGTTACAAATGAAATAGCTACTAAGCGCAATATTGCCTAGTGCTTTTTATATCTTTTGTTTAGAATTAGTTTTATTTTTGTAAATATCTGTATAATTTATTAGGAAAACTCTCAGTTTATTCCAGCGTAGTATAGTATGAAGAGAACCGAGGAACTAACCCACCAATCAATATTAAATGGCGGAACTCAACGCAGTCACTTTGTTTTAGGAAACCGAAGAATGTAAACCACTAGCGGACAAAGCCAAGCAAGTGCAAGCGAAATCTTGTAAAAACTATACTGTTTTTTTAAATATACAAATCATTAAGAGCGCTGTGTCCTTACAAACACTCGGGTATACGTTCAATAGACAATGTACGTAAGAATAATAATTACGGTACTTTGCCGAAACTTTGGATTTATTGATTAGTGAACGGTTTTAATGAACGCAAAATACATGTCAGTGACGTTTTTGCTAAAGAAAATATGGCAACAGTGATTTGTGAATATATCTATGTTGTCTCACAATTTTTATTTCTTTTTTATTCTTCTTCCTTAGCTCCTCTCTGTTATCGCTCTTATCAGGGTAGAAAGGAAATCGAAGAGAAATTGAGACGTTGTGTAATGAATAGTGGAACTCAACGCCGCATTTTGTCTTACCAGAGCGAGGGATTGAAAATAATATAAAAATAATCATTTACCCAAATGCAGTTACAGTTAGCTCAGTGCCACTGCGCCCCTATTTGTCTTCTATTCTCCCTGACAAAATAAAATATCGAACTCACAACCATACGTACACAGTTGCACTGAGCAACGATGTTCTTAAATATATCAATATCACAACACACTGTAGATGATAAGTCCCCCATTAAATATCTAAAGGCAAAGCTAACGATACAAACGACCCAAATTTCGATAATTGGTTTCATATTCTCCATTGAGGAAGGTCTATTGTCCACAAATGTACGCCTGGTAAGCTTATTACTGCCGCAAACTGCCTAAATTAATTAGACCGCTACTTTGATGGTTCAATTAGCGTGTTAATTATAAAGAAACTCAATTTACCATGATGGTACAGTGCTCGTGTGTAATTGATTGAAAGAGGTCGTGTATTTAAATCTGTTACGGTTAATTTTGATCGTATCGATTTTTATATTAAGAGTACTAGATATTTTTGTCTCTGATATAGATGTGTATGTTATTAAAAAGTTATTTTTAGGTAAGGTAAGAAAGTTACGATATACAGTAGTTAGGATATGCCTCATATTATCAATATATATATATATATATATATATATATATATATATATATATATATATATATATATATATATATATATATATATATATATATATATATATATATATGTACATATATTTGTATTTCTTTGCGTTATTATATATTGAGTGCGGCGTTGAGTTCCACCACTCAAAGTCCTGAATTCTGTGAAAAGCGAAGTACGGAATGTCTTGATACTAGGTACTTTTTGTCTACCCTGCTATGAGGGATAAAAAGTGTAAAGCTAAAAGAAATATACATTTAAAATTAAATATAATCTTAAAAAAATATAATATATTTTATATGTTTTAGGTATATTCTTTGTATAAAAACAAATATGAGATGGATTTTACTTCATACGAGGATTCGTCTCACATGTGTCAGAAATTATTAGGCTAAGTTAAAATGGAGTAATGGGATCTTAAAAACAAAAATCTAATATACTTGTAATGTTCGGAGGAAAAAATAAGAAAACAAAATAAAATAGATATTTTTAAACGTGCCATCATGACAGCGACATGATTGTTCGTTTGGTTCCTACTTAAGGGAATCATTAAATGAAAAATAAAGAATGAAGAATTTTTTTTCTCTGCTTGCTAATAATTTCTCTCTACATGCTCCACTAGCTAAATACATATTGAATATAACAATATAATAAATTATGTTAATTTCCATAGTTAAATAAAGCGCGCCGCTGTTGATGTTTTAGAAAAAGGGAAGCCAGACAGACTTCTGCGTTACGTTCGTTACGCGTTACGTAACGAAACGGTGACCCTCCCATAAGTAGTTATCACTACAACTTCAAAAATTATATATAACCGCACTCTACATACAATGCTTCGATATTACATGAGTGTTTTGTCACTAACTTCTTTCTCACTATCCTTAGAGATAAAGTGTGACGCTGACATTAGTTTAAATATACTTGTTTAGCAGAATATATGCATATTGGCAAGTTCCGCAAAGTTACGGATGATGAGCTTATTACTGCCGCAATTAGACTCGAAATTAATTAGTGCCGGATGCTGTGCAACGACATTGACGCTTCATTTGATGTCTTAAGCTCCCGGCATATGATCATAGACGTATTGTTATTACTAATGATTCTGATTAGTCAATAACGGCTGATTATAATCGGGATTATTTGTGTGTTGGAGTCCTAGAAAAAATTATTAAGTTAAATTATTTTATTTATTCACTCTATTAAGAAAAAGTTTGGACTTTAGCCCCGCTTCACAACAAAAAATGTCTTAAGTTCAGGTCAAAACAGCTTGAATAGAAGATGATTTTAGGAAGAATTGGTTCATAAAATATATTATTTTGACTGGTCAGACAAAGCGCAGTGAAGCGTGGAGTTAAACTACGCCACTTAACACACAATATCGTAAGCTTAGACCGAAAAAGGAGGACATTAGGGAGTATTGACATTAGGAAGCTACAGGTAGTCTGCCTGTAATCGTGAACTGCATATAGTGTTTGAAACATTGGTCTGGTCAGGAAAACCACAGCGTTGTGTTTCGCCAATTTAAATATTCAATAGAGGAAGGTATGAATTGACACTAACCTGAAATCTTGAAAAGTGAATAAATTAAAAAAAAAAACGAAACAAAAGATTGTTTTCAACATCAAGATTCTTTTACCAGTAGCAAATTACATACTTTCATAAAACATTCATCAAGTTCATGTCGCCAACAATAGCAGGCATTATCGTGTAATTAATCGCGAGTATAAAAACGGCGGGCGTGCTCGTAAATCCTTTAATTTTTACACTTTAAACTAGATTTAGCATTGTCCCATAAAATTATCACTATGTATTTACCAAGTAAACCAGACACGCAAAGGTTGGTTCGCCTGTTCGGAGTTTGTTCAGAGTTCGTGTAATAAACTTAGATAGATAATATTTACTCGAAAAACGATATTTTATGTTCACTTTGTCTTCGGATGTTCTGTTTTGTAAACAATACTGTCGACAATAATATTTCAGACGGATTTAGTATCTAATTTAGATTCAATCTGAGTTGAATTGTTGGTGGAGATCGTACATTTTGTTTTGAAACTGTTAATATTTCAAGTAACTATGAAAATATTGTTTAGAGTTTAGTTTTAAATTTTAAAGTACTTGCATTTTGGTATGTTATTTTAGTTTTGTATTTCGCGTTTGTTTAGATTTTGTGCACTAACGTATAGTATCAGTACAGAGATACATAAAGTATCACATATATTCATAATTTCATAAGTTGATAAGTAGTTTGCTAGTATAGAAATATTTTATTTAAAGTATATTCTTTTGAATCTTTATAGTATGATACCAGGTTGAAATTTCATATTCACATTACTATTTTTTTCTATGTTGATTGTTTTCCTCTTAAAATCGAGACATTGCGTGTTGAGTGACGAACACCACGCTTTGTCTTACCAGAGCGAAGAATTGAAAATATTTTTTTTATTCCTACTAGTGGGAATTGAACTCACAACCAATTGCGTTTACAACTATCCGCAGATCCATTGCGCAATGATGGTCTCTGATTAATATCAGAGATGGTAATCCATTAGGATGTGATAAAATAATAAAATAAAATTTAGAGAAGGTAATAAAAACCTCTAGAGGAAGAAAGGTTATAAACCGTGTGACGTTAGACCGGGAGACATTTTTCTCTATTCTAAAAGTGAGTTAATTGTCATTAAGTTGGTACATAATCGTATTTTAAACTTTATTTTTAAGGATATATTTGAATAATACAACTCAAACACCTTTTTTGTTACTGATTCTGCATTGATTGTACAAAAATTGACATTAACAAGTTGTCATTAGAACTAAAGGTGTGGTCTATACTAACTTAAGTATGGCACTAACACGTCTCCTTAAATAAAAACTTGTAAAAAACATTAATATATATAAATTATACTTAAATAACTAATATACAAAAAATTCAAGATCTAAAATTACAAATCAAAAGCGTCGCGTTAACAATTAAAATGTTATATAACAAACAGATTGGAGCAATTGATATTGATGGGTTTTCAAGCGGATGCCATTGGACTTTTCGGGCTTCGAGAAGTCAATCAAGCGATAATTACAATAAAAACAGCGGCCTGACGGAGTTGTGAAACCGTTCAACTGGATCGCGGGCCACGAAATACAGGCGTATTGAATGAAATATATATTTTTAGGTTATAGAAAAGGTTGTTAAAAATAATGTATATATTTTAAAACAAAATAAAGTACAGAATTCACCAGATGGTATTTTTTAACAGTATAGATAAGCTTTAAGAAAATAAAAATATGAGTATTTCGTTTCTTCTACTCTTTTTTTATATATATTATATGTTATTTTATATATTATTCTTCATATATTTTATACATTGTTGAGGCCGGTTATGGCTCAGCATGATAGCATCTGACTGTAAACGCGACTGGTTGTGGGTTCGATCCCCATTCGGGGGAGTGATTATATTTAAAACTATTTTCACTTCCTCGCTCTGGTAAGACAATGTACGGCGTCAAGTTCCACCACTCAACACGCAATGTCTCGAATTCGGTGGGAAGCGAAGTACAGAATGTTTTGAAACTATCCTGCTTTGCGGAATAACAAGCGTGTATATATATATTTATTTATATATATTTTTATGAACACGATGTCTAAATTACAGGTTTAAGTTTTAGTGAGTTTTGGTATTGGTATTTTAGTGTATGATAATATTAGAGGTAGATAGGATAGTATCTAATGCAGAACAAAATGATGAATCGACAATTAGAGTAACTACGAAGTTTTTACCTCTTAACACGCAACCTCCCGTTTCCACATGGAAAGAGAATAGAGAATGTCTTGCACTGGGTTACACTGTTATATTAGTGCCATCTTTTGCAAGAAAAAGCGAAACATGTGCATGAAGAAAATATTAACTAAATATTTAATTTTACTTTCTAATAATAATAATAATTATGGCTGCCGTGGTGCAGTGGGACAGTGTCTGACTGTAAACGCTATTAATTGTGAGTTCAATTCCCATTGGAGGAAATTTTAATTTATATTTAAATTATATTAAAATTATTTTCATTTTCTCGCTCTACTAAAACATAGTGTACATGTAAGTTCCACAACTCAACACGATTGTCTTTCATATTTGACAGAAATCAGAGTACGGGGTGTATGGCATTGTGTGTTTTCTAAACCATAAACGCTAATTTAGTGGGCAACCAATGGAAAAAGAAATGGGCGATAATTTGAGTGAAAACAAGCGAATAATTGATTAACGAGTCCTCGACCGTGCGCAGCTTTATTAAATTACACATTGTTATTTTTGAAAGTGTCTTTAAATATTAACGCTAAAAGATTGATGCGAATTTATTTCACATTTTTTCATACGATCCAATAATTTAATATTTTAGTCCATGAGCTGATTTATAAAGCTGTCATTGATCATTAAAGATTTATAGTGGGTTTAAATATCTGTATTAACTTTTTTATGTCTATTGATACTGGTGATGGAGTGGCGTTGAGTTCCGCTACTTAACACTCAATGTATCGAAATGTCTAGACACTATATTCAGGCTGAGTACTCAGCTACACTTTTAGGTTTTAATAAAATGCTTGTTTTGTGCTTGCTTAGATGTTTCTTATTACTGACTATTTATATTTTTTATTTTATTTTAGCTTCACGCTTTTATCCCGCGTAGCAGGGTAGACAGAAAGTACCTAGTGTCAAGACACTCCGTACTTCGCTTTCCACCGAATTCGAAACATTGCGTGTTGAGTGGTGGAATTCAACGCCGCACTTTGTCTTTTACCAGAGCGAGGAAGTGAATATAATTTTAATATAATCATTCCCCGAGTGGGGATAGAACCCACATCCGATCGCGTTTACAGTCAGTCCCACAGCGCCACGACCGGCCTCACTATTTATATTAACATGTCAAATATATGATAGAAGAGGTGAGGTGAACAGGTATCAAGAATGTTATAGATATAATATTTAATTAAAAATAATATTTCTTAAAACCTAAGATACTTACTTACTGATATTTAATCATTAAAAGAAGATCTTGATTTGTATAAAATTGACACTAAGAAAAAAATACATTTTATAAGTCATTTATTGGCTCAAATAACGAATAAATATGCGTAAATCTACTTTTTATAAGTTATTTTAAGCTATTTGTAACGTTACAATTTTTATTTACAAAAATACCTTTAACTAATCTCTATTATGTTATAATTTATAATGCATTTAATCATCATAATAACCATTTTACATAACAGTTTAGAACACGATACGTAGTCATATAG
Organism: Dryadula phaetusa; assembly: GCA_032432895.1. NCBI lineage: Eukaryota > Metazoa > Arthropoda > Insecta > Lepidoptera > Nymphalidae > Dryadula > Dryadula phaetusa. Next base: position 975,935 of record JAOYRS010000008.1, on the reverse strand, counting down.
AGCTCTGTAATGAATTTTATGCAGCCGTAACAAAGTGAATTTCAAGCGGTAATTAATTGTTATTGTTACTTTCTATCGTAGAATATTTTCATTGACCCACGAATAAAAAAATACTTTAATATTTTTAGTTCTTTCTTTTATTTACTTACTGGAATTTCAGTGGTCGACAACGAGACAGTGGTCAGCCTTATGGAGGGATTCCATTCCTCACACACTATAACAAGGATCCGCTTCTGGAGAGGATTCCTCTATTCTTAGGTCTTCGGAGCTATTGACTTTCTTTTCCAATTTTCTTGCAAAGTATCGGATATTTTATATTTGTTACCGTAAAAAGTATTACTATCGAGGATAGAATAGAATTTAATTCATGATTGTAATAAATTCATGGTTTAACAAATACCCTTTAAAAACGTTATTGTAGAGGCGAATTAGCGACGCGATGAGTAGTTGATATGATGGTCTCTATACTTCTAAGAAACATTACAACATATATTATATATATATATATATATATATATATATATATATATATATATATATATACACACACACACACACACACGCACACACACACACACACGCACACACACACACACACACACATATATATATATATATATACACATTTTTAATGTATGTATGATCCGTTTTATACGATAAATGGGCTGGCAATTATATTCCTAAGTTTTTGGGGAACAGAAAGTCTGTACATCGAAAGCTGTATCATAGGGACATGGGTGAAATAAAAAAAAGCTCACACGATCTTTACAAGCTATTCCGTTAAAACTCGATACATGAGAAGAGCAGTGACAAATTGTCAGTGCGTCGTTTACATTTGTTTACGTCCCGGACACAGATAATAGGTTCCATCTGTTAGATAGACTGGATTGGTGTTGTATGAATACATGCGCTTGCTTTTGTAATATATTTGTATATTTTTCTGTTGCAATACAGTCCTTGTTACGTGAGTTATATTGAGCTGTTATACGTTTTATTCCGCATACCAGGATAACAAGAGTGACCCTAATGTCAAGACACTCCGTTCTCTACTTATCAGATATGTACGATACGCTTAGCAGGTACTATATAATAGAGTATATAATATTTATTATTTAAACTTTTATTATGTCAAATTTGATCTCCTCCGTGTGCCGTTTCTAAAAAAATTTGTGAAGACACTACGTTGACTGCTTTCCACCGAAAATAGATATATTGCATGTTGAGTGGCGAACTCAATCCAACTCCAGTCTTACTGGATCAGAAAATTGAATACACAATTTAAATATAAACACAGAGAATCGAACCCACGATAATATGAAAATAATATTCATAACACGGTAAAAAATACATACGTATATAATTTATGTAAACAGAATGTATATCAGATTTTAAAAGCTTTCCAAAGCTCTACATGAGAGCCTAGCAGAGTGTCAGTACGCTGTTTACGTTGGATACAAGTTAATAGCATGCATCAGTTACATCGAATGGAGGTGAACTAAATATTCAACACGGCGTGGCGTATCATCGGCTGTGTCCTGTCAATTTTTTTGAAAATATTAAACTGGCTTTAAATATTTTTAACGGTCGTTCAGTAAAATGATATTATTTTATGGAAATTGTTGAAAGGTATGTCTTTTTAGTACTTCACGCTTTATCACGTATAGCAAGGTAATCAGACAACTTAGAGCAAAGATACTAAACGGACTGCTCTCAGTCCGTAAGCTAAATATTGCGTATGATAGATTTATGAATTTTATGAATATATATCAAATCGAATGAATGAATGAATGAATGAGTTATAAAAAATAAATGTAAAAAATTGTTGTCACAAAGTGTCACACAGCATGGTTTAGTCTGAGTGTACAGGTTGTAATAGCTTTTATTAGTTTAAGTAAGTAACTCGTACTGGCGAGTGCTGAAATGTTATTTTAATACATTCAAAATTGAATGCAACATTCTTTTTAATTAAAAAAAAAAATTGTTTATAATATGCTATAATAGTACTTTTTCGTCTTAGTTACTTGTTTTGTAAGACTTTTCTTGTTTATTTTTTAACCTAATTAATGTAAATCGTTACTTTGATAGTCTAAGTGTTTTTCAAACGGTTTTTTTATTAATTTTATTAATAAAATAAATATAAATTGACAAGTAATAAGTTTTTTTAAATATAATATTTATTACACTACAGATTGTCTGTATCTTTTTTTTATTATTATATATAACTCATTGAAATCAATATAAATATCCACTTAACTCTAATATACATATAATAAAGAGTAGGTAAATTTTATTATTTATACAAAAAAATCACATTAATAGCTTCACGCTCAATCACACCAGTAGCCAGAGTTGTCCTAGTTTCAAACTTTCAAATTGCCATATTTACTACACTGTTTCTAATAAAGACTGTTATGACTGCAATAATATATTATATATTTTTTGCAAACAAAACCTATGAAGCAAGCAACTAGTTTTGTGATTAAATATAAAATTTTAAAAAATCAACTTTACTTTATTGGTAGTTCATAATAATATATAGAGAAATTCGCGCGCGATGTTCCACTCCCGCTGGCCATTCGCCAAATGCGGGTAATTTGATAAAAACGCCCAACAACGGGTTACTGCCAAACTTTAGACAAGCTTTATTAGCTCTGTTTCGTTCATATTCTCCACTATCGCCGCCTTTTAAGCTGAAATTGCACATTTTAACTAATTATTATGAGGCTAACGTGGCGTAGTGGTTGAGATCTTTAAAAGACAGTAATAACTTCAATCCTGATTTGGGGAAATGATTACGTTTCAATTACTTTAATTTTTAGCATTCACAGCTTGACGCCGTTTTGTTGTGATAATCCAATTAAATTTTTTACATTACTGATAACTAGAAGATAGATCGAACTTTTGTAGACGCTGACATTTATTCAATTTTTTTTGGAGTTATAGATGTAAATATTTAGAAATTAGTGTCAAATAACCATTACATTTCTCACTATTTTATTTATTTATTTGTTCTTTTTCTGTTTATTCTTAAAAAAATTGAGCCTTTTCTTATTTAAGGTCTTTCTGACTGCTAACCTATTGTTTATGGATTTGATGCCTACTCAGAAAAATGACTATATTTAAATTATTTTCCTCTCTTTACTTATAAAGAACAAATCACGGTCTTAATTACGAACAAAAATGTCTCGATACCGGATGAAAAGTGAAGAACGGCTCTGCCTTTTCTCACTCAGATTTTTACTATCAACCTGCTATACGAGAGAAAGCGTGAAATTATTCTTTATATAATTTCTTTATACAGTAATTTTGTTCGAATACCATATCGTCCATTATCTAGAACTTCTACTTGTGATCGTTTAAATATAGTACAGTTCTTGTTATTATTAAGTTTTAATGTTCTTTATAAGAATTATGGCGCCTCCAGTTTTAACTTGTTTCCTTTACAAAGATAAACAGTGCAGTAATGACACTACTTTAGCTACAGTTACAACTAAACTTGGTATGTTAATTATCTTTTGTTTTAGTGTCTATTTGTCATTTGTGATTACGTGGTAGGTACTTTGGAGTAATGTTAATAGTTTGCTAGAGAGGTTAAAGGTTATAGAAATAGTTTTTTTTTCCTAAAGTTTAGTTACAAGTATTTGGAAAAGATCCAGAGGGTCGTATGAAATCGTTGTGACTGTGAACGAGGCGTAAGAGTATGCAGAGACCGTAGAGTTTGGAGCTCCGTTCTCTCTGACTGAGCCGTGATGAATAAAGCGTAAAACTCTAATGAGTAGTACATACATATTAGATTGTATTTGTATACGTTTTTTTAAATGACAAATGACAAGTAGAAAACAAATTAATTTTTAAAATATAGATTAATTAAAATTCTTCTGATACCAAATTAGTATCAAAATATTAAATTCAGACTCTATTAAATTTGGAAAGAATATTTTATTATTAAATATATAATAAATAATTTATTATTAAAAGTTTAAAAAACCCGAAAAATTAACGCTGCTTCACTCACTTCAATTCTCCTACTATCTCCAGTCAAAAATTTTTAAAATAATACCCTTTAAGTGATACGTTAAAAGACAAACAAACACACTTTCTCATATAGAATACTAATGAAGATATTTTGTTTGTTCATTGTGGCGCAGTGGGACAGTGTATGGTTGTAATCGCAATGACACTGCATTCGAACCCACATTTTCATTTCTTTTTAATTTCACGCTTTTATCCCGCATAGCAGGTAGCTAGAAAGTACCTAGTATTACACAACGTAATTCATAATTATATTTGATTTTTTTATATTTCCTCTATTATAAAACAATATATGGCAATATATATTGAGGTTATGGTGCCGTAGTGGGACACTGGCCGACTTTAAACGAGATTGGTTATGGGTTTGATTCCGACTCGAAAGAATGTTTCTATTCAAATTTGTCTTCAGTTCTACGCCCTAGTAAGACAAAGCGTGGCGTTAAATTCGCCACACAATACGCAATGTCTGGGCGGAAAGTAGTCAACACAGTGTCTCAAAACTAGTTTTTTCTGCCCACCCTGCTCTATGGGCGGGAAATGGAGTTATTATGAAAAATATTCTTCTTTCTTCAGGATTATAATATTTTCGGGGTTCCTTGGAATGCGAGGTCCAAATATTTTCCTTATTAGATATTTAGTTATAACCCACATAGTAAGGAATCCAAAAATAGTGAATATGATTTTTTATTTAGGGATATGAAGATATTTTATTTTCTATTTCTTTGCGTAGCACGTTACCCTGGTGTCAATACAGTAGGTCACTTTTGGCCCAAAATTAAGACGTTATTCTAATATGTCACAATGAATATTTCAAGTTAGATTAAAACCTTAACAATCCTACAATAAAACACTACTGTATAGCATTGCAAGACGTGAACATATTTTGAATAGCTTCACGCTTTATCCCGCATAACATCCGTTGACTGCTTTCCACACAAAATCGTTACGTGTTTAGTGGCAAACTAAACAGACCCTATCTCTATCCCTATCGATGAACTTATCGGTTTATACACTTTCGGCGTTATGTTACTTACATCCTCTATATAATGCAACAGTAACATATTTCTTTGAGTATTTTTCTATTACAATATTGTTAACTCTATAAAAAACAAGTAAAGAAATGGCGAAAACAAGGCAAATTGATATGTTTTCCCGACGCACGTGCACATCAAAGTAAAAAAGGCCTAATCCGTATCAATATCGCAGACCCTACTGTATAAATCATCTACTTGCTGCTGAACTTGTTTGGCCCAAGCAATTTTTCGTTGTATATAATTTACTGTATTAAAAAATATTTGATTCGAGTTAATTGTGTATATTTTAGTATTCAAAAATATTTTTTATAAAAATTTTAATGAAACTTCAATGACAAACATCGATTAAAATATTAAATAATAATATTGTCTTTTTTCATAGTATATACTTTTCCCGCATAAATTTAGTTATATATTTAAATACAAATAACATTTTAATTTTCCAAAATGCTGAAATTTATTAATGCCATCGATAAGTACGATTTTGGGTTCTTATGGAGGTGAATGATTGTATTTAAAGAAAAAATCTCCGCTCTGGTTTAGAGAAAATACGATGTTGAGTCACTCAGCACTCAATATCTCGGTTTTGGGCCGAAAGTATGTCTTGTTGAATGGAGTGGAGTCTTGTCATTGGGTAGTATTGCTAGTATTTAAAACTACAAAGATTATTTACAATTTAGTTTAGAAAATTTCGTTGGTGTTATTTTATAGTTCAAATAGTTTCAAGCTTTTTCTCTGGCGTTTTTGGTTTTGTGTCTTCCAGAGCGGAGAAATTATAATAAATTTAATATATTTTACCTCGTACAGAAATCAAACCAATAACCGTCACACCCAACAAAATCAATTATCAATAATTTTTTTACTACGACAGATATAGTAATATTTTAATATTACAATCACTTAAGATCGCTAACGCTGTCTCTTATGACTTAAACTAGGTATAAATAAAAAAGGGTCGAATCAATAGTAAGTTTAATCCCATAGGCACCGGCCACGATCTCATTGGCCGATACAAATTGACAGCTCGGAAGTGGCGTTCAGTTCTTTATTTTACTTACTTTTAAGTGTTCCTTAAGTTACTTAAAGTTAGTTATATACGTATTAAAAATTTACTATATTCTTAGCTGTTTCGAAAAGGAGTTATATTGATTGCCATGTTGAATGTTGAACTGAGTTTTATTTGACATCAAGAGGTTTTTTTTTCAAAAATCATTAATTGCTTATATCTAAAATCACAAGTGACAAAAATAAATTAAATATTATGTACGTATGTACGTTTGACTGTAAGCGCGATTGGTTGTGGGTTAGATCCCCCCTCGAGGGAGTGATTATATTTAAATTATTTTCACTTTCTCGTAAGTGTCTCTGGTAAGGAAGTCAAAGTGTGACGTTGAGTTCCACCACTCAATACGATGTATAATATATATATATATATATATATATATATATATATATATATATATATATATATATATATATATATATATATATATATATATATATATATATATATATATATATATATATATATATATATATATATGTTCCTGTAAGCTTTATTAAATACCGTAAAATAAATAAAATCGTCTGTGCTACCAAAATCTAACCATCTACCAACCATCTAACTAAACAATGCAACTCAAAATATAAAACTTACCTCACATTCATATACGTATATAAGTGTAGTAAAGACTAAGACGCAAGTGTCGCTCACTAAATACTTTCATCTTTTGAATGATAAAAGCAGTTTCAGACGCCGTGAGACATTTTGATGAGAGTAATATATGGATTTCACTAAAGCGAAGTGAACTTTACCATTTTGTATTAAAGTCGATTTTCGTTTGAGGCAAATGGTCAATTACAATGATAAATGGAGACGCCTTATCCCACGTTTTATTATTCTTATTGACGCTTATAAGCGCATAAATCCGCTTAATAATATATTGTTATTTGGTTTTAGTGCAAGTTCCGTAGTAGCTCAGTATCTTATTGTATACTATGTTACGATAGTAGTGGATTCTATCTTTCAAGATTTCTTAGGTAAGCTTTTTTTTGAACTAAATTTTAATACATCTATTATTCGAGTTGGTAATGACAAAGATGTTGCTAAGACAACGCATAGTTTACTTCTAACGCGTAAGCTACGCGTCACCTAAGCAACATGTGGTTAGTATTTATAAGTATATATAAGCATGGATAATATTTATTATTGTTAGAATATACACGTGAAATATATTGAAATAATAACCATAATATCAGGATGGGCAATATATGTAGCACTGAACATAACCTACTATGTAAATCAACAAGCAAATAGGCCCGTGCAGAGATAATTGTCGATTTATATAGGCATCGAGCAAAAAAACGTATATCATAGTTAAAAAGGAGGGTAGGTGTTTTGTAATAATATTATTATTCAAATAACTTCCTTTACAATATAACTATAAAGATTGAATGACGTCCACGCAATTACTAATATTTACTTATATCCTATGTTACCTCTAAAAAAAAAATTAAAATTGTTAGTAAGGTTTACATTGTAACTAATATGAAACTTTATACACCTCCTTCCTCAGAATATATTCAGGGGTAAAAAGATCTTTACTCACCCGTGAAATATTCATTTACGTACAAAATTAAAAAAAGGAAAAGTTTTAGTACAAAATAAGATAGAAAAATCTTGTATATAAGTTAAAACGTACCAAAGCCACAGCTATTGGCCGCCCTCGCCAAATACTGTTATCTCAAGCTCTCGTGTGCCGCCTGTTGTCGCATTGCATTTCGCTTATCACTACCATGTGCGAATGTACGGTGTAATGTTTAAAAATTAAAATCTTGTAAAAGAAAACGGAATGCAGTGGAACAGTCTGTCTGTGGGTTCGATTTCCACTTGATGGAATTATTTTATTTAAATTATTACGTCGCTCAGATTAGAGAAAGCGGGACGTTTCCATTTCGAGATATCTCGACTTCGAGTGGAATTGAGAACGGAGAGTTTTGGCACTAGAGTCTCTTCGACGATCATGTTTTATTTGGAGAAACTAAAAATGTTCTCACTAGAGACTTATTTTCCTTTCCGCACTATCTAGAACAATTTTTAATTCCAAAGGTTAATAGTGAAATGTACAGTGTCTTAACACTAGACTCTGTTTATTTTTGCCACAATAGAGAGATACGTGAACCATATTACAACTGCACTATGAAAGCTTACTTTAATATATTATTCACTTATTTTATAATAAAAATCTCGTAAAAAAAAGGTGAAAATTGTAAAATATTCTTACATATAGTTAGCAAGTACTTAAAGCGTAGTACGGAACGGTAATTGCAGGTATGAAAATAAACAGCACAATTTTGTACTGCAGCCAGCTTAATATTTATTAGTGCCTGGGTTATTTTTTATAATGTACATACGTACAGTAATCATATTAGCAAGTTCATTATGAAAGGTGCGAGGAAATAACGTAAAAAAATACGCAACTTATAATGCAGCGCTTTAATACAGTTTGTTAGTGTTTTTATACGAGGCCGTTCGTGGCGCAGTGTGAAAATGTCTGATTGTAAATGCGATCGGTTGTGGGTTCGATTTTCATTCGCCGGAGAGATTATTTTTAAGTTATTTTCACTTCTTCTCTGCTAAGATAAATTATGATGTCGATTTCTGCCACTCGACACTCAATTTCTCGTATTGGGCGGAAAGCGACGTACGGAGTGTCTTGACACTAGGTACTTTCTGTCCACCCTGCTATGTGGGATAAAAGCACAAAGCTAAAAAAATATAACAATATATCTCGTTTAGTAATTTATTAACACGGAAACGTCGTTCTCATTTTCTTTCGACTATAACCTCTCTCTTTAATAAAGGCTGCCTGACTATCTTTGCATAAATTTTGTGCAGATATGTGTTATCATTTCTAGTGTTATTTTTTAATATATAATAAAGATTGCAATAATTTAGATGGTGCTATGGTTGTGTAGAGGATTTTAATGGGTTGCAAAGGCTTGTAGGTTCAATTTTCATGAAAGGGCAAATATATAAGATAGTCCTTTTAATCCTTAGGCTTGAAAAAACGCAAATTTTATGTATATATTTCCACATACCGAGCAGAATTTGTATATAAAAAGCAGGAATAATATTTTTAGTTGTACTTTCATGAGACGTGACATTCCCGGTTATTTTTTTTGCGTTTATGTTTGTTTATGCGTGTAAATATACGTTAAAATATTACGCAAGCATTAATATCAGTATTTGTTTAAAGTTTTTAAGAAATACCTTTATACATTTTAAATAAAACCATTTTGAAAGGATTAATCGTATGTATTTTATTATACTGTGACTACGAACAGTCTACCCGTGGCCACGGATTACTGTAAAGTGTTCGAAACGTCAGGTTTCCCAAAATGTATTATCCAATACCAATAACTTTGTACGCTATGTTTAAACTATTAACCCGTTTATAATAGTTTCATTTAAAATGTGTAAAAATCATGAAAATCAAAGTATTTATTAAAAGCCTTTATATATTTTAAAGTGGCAAGCTAATAAAAGATTAATATCTTTACAGCTTCCAGCGTTAAGAGCCCTCATTAGCGCTAGATCATCAGTTGTCTCATTAAACGCAACCAATTAGTGAAGCTCTGAGCTCAAGAAAGACACTTGACCAGTGAAACGTTGAGATATTTTAAGATTTAAATAATATTGTAGCTCTAAGAAGTATATTATAAAGTGTACAAAAAATATACATCGAAATCGTTACTAGGTTATATGTTGTGTTTTGTTTTCACGATTTTTATACGTTTTAAAAGAAAATATTGTAAATGGACTATTCGCGTATATTTTTTAGTAGTTTAGCAGTTTTAAGCTTTATCTCGTATAACAGGGTAGTCAGAGATAACCCAGTGTCAAGGTGCTCTGTCGACTGTTTTCCATCTGAAATCGAGACATTGCGTGTTGCGTAACACCACGCTTTGTCTTACCAGAGGGGGGAAATGACATAATAATCATTACTTCGAGTGGGAATCGAATCCGCAACTAATCGCTTTTACAGTCAGATGCTGCCCCATTGTGTTACAATGGCTGCTATTCCATTTTTATTAGATAAGTTACATTTTTGATTTTTCTGATTAATAAATTGTTTTTTAAAAATTTATCACTTGTTTTGTGTTCAATATAAATATTTTCTTCATGTTCAGTTCTCTTAATCGGAATACGGAACATAGTACGAAAATCAAATTATTCTTAGAGTTGGAATCGTTAAATACATTATCGTTGCTAAATTTGAGTGTTATTAATCTATGCCTTTCGCAGTCCCAACTCGCGTACAACAACGAATAGAACACCTCTAAATTTAGTACTAGTATAAGACGAATAAAACGCAAAATATAACAGAATTATTGAATTAATTAAGTTGATTAGCAAATGACCAAGTTAAAATATCCAGATATCCCGTTGACGCGTTACCTTAGCCACGCGTATGTCACTTTATATAAACACTGTATGTTAAACACGTGGTAGTGTGCGTTACATATATTTAAAAAAAATCATTCTGTCAGTCAGTCTCTATATAAATTATAACTGCCAAATTTCGTAGGAAGATTTTGCTTTACATATTAATACGTAGATGTATATATTCTTAAAGGTTTATTCAGCATTAAATTATAGGGTATTCGGAGAGAACCCAGTGTCGAGACACTACGTTCTCAGTTTTAAATAATTATCCTATATAATGACTATCTATAGCCCAGCACATCTAAACAAACGTTCCTAATACATCGACACGAGCGTGATTCGACTTCGTTCCGGCGGTACATTAGCGCGAATTATGCCTCGAATTTATTCTAAGGGCCGCTCGAGTCAAGTGTTGGTGTTCACGCTTCCTTGTATTTGCAAATTGGTAGAACGACTTCAGTTTGAATGAGCATAGCATAATTATATGCACATATATTAAATCTAGAAATTTCATATATTTTATAAAAAAATATTTTGGGGGAAAGAATGAATTAAGTAAAAGAAAGTAAAAGAATTATTCTTAGCGATCAATAATAGCGAAATTACTGCATATTAGATTGGGAATTAAAAAGATATTTCAAAACGTACGGTTTAAACCAATTTAATAAAAAAAATAAATGGTATCTAGCTTCGTTATCGTTATCTATCTGTACGATATAAGTATAGACTTAAAGGGGGCTTTTGAAATAAGATTTTAACTAACATTATCTCAATAATAAACAATAATAAACTAAAAATAACTAACAAAAATTTCTCACTAACCTTGCCAACTCCAGTGGGCTCTTTCACACCCAGCCGTCTTAACAACGCGGGTGGAGGCGGTGGCGGTGATCTATGTAGCGCTGCACTGAACCCTGATGATGCAGGGTCCTCCTCTCGTCTTTTCCGTTCTCTGTGTGGAGATCCGCCACTGCATTTTGTGGGTCTGTAAGAATAAAATGAGAATTAGTTTTGATAAGTGAACATATGCGGCGTTGAGTTCCGCCACTCAATATACTATGTTTTGATTTTAGAGTGACAAGTATTTCTCAAGTAAATCTGCTTAATAATACATCTTAAAATATTATAATTTTCAATACATAGAGATACTAAATTGCTTAAAGTAAATTGGGTATGTATCATTTCGTGTTATTTATTTTTGAAATTGAATAGAACGTAAACAAAAAAAATATTTTAGATAAGAAAATTTTTCTAGATATATCTAGAAACTATATAAATATTAAAAACATCTTTATTAAATTACTATAAAATCCTTTGAGAAATTAATACAAACATATATAGCGTCCTATTTGTGAATACTTTCATAATTTTATTATATTAAGCTTAAAATTATATATCAAAGAAGAGTTTACATTGAAAATTTCACAAATCACTTAAAAATAAAATAACAAACGATATAACACGGTAGTCGACAAAATTAAAAACGGAAGTCCATTGAAAGCGGAAACCCAGTATATCCTGTCACCTCCAACCCCTCAAGAATTCGAAGCAGAAATAAATGGACACTACGTGACGTCCCCAAAGAAGGTGTCCTTTTTTACATTTTTCAAAAATTCGCCTCGCGTCAATACCGCGGTATAAAACCTCTGATGGATGGCTTTTACGTGACTACTGGAAACGATCTTTATTTTATTTTAATGTTCCCGCCGATACGCCATGCCAGCTTAAAATTGAAAATTCTCTCAGCATTTTGAAATAGTGGTGTATGTATGGACTATCTGTGAAGCATTTTGAATTTCAAACACTTGTGCTGACAGAATACGTTGTCACCACTCTAATAGAGCACCGTGTTTATGAATATATCAAATTAAAATGAAAGAATAGATTATTATTATGTTTTTTTTAGCTTCACGCTTCTATCCCGCATAGCAGGGTAGATGGAAAGTACCTAGTGTCAAGACACTCTGTACTTCGCTTTCCGACGAATTCGAGACATCGCGTGTTGAGTGGTGGACTCATTGTTTTTTTTATTTTATATGTTTATAATTAAGAAAGTTACACACAAGTTATTTCCTTAATGAATTAAATATAGTGCCACTTAAGATCGTATAAATAAAACTTTTGTTTAAAAATTAGATAACGAACACATACAACAGTATATCCGTAGCGTGTCTACCTTATATTTGACTAAAAATTAAATAGCATATTTCAAATTATTTAATTAAAATTAACATTTTAATCATGACACAGTGGGAGAGTAAACTGTACACCCAAGAGGTCGTGGGTTTGATTTCCATTCGGAGAAATATTTAATTAAATTATTGTCATTTTCACGATCTAGTAAGACAAAGCGTGGCGTTGAGATCTTGAATTCGGTGAAAAGCGGAACTACGTACTTTCTCTCTAAGTCCTGTCTATTTCCTGTTAAATAACGAAGAAAAGGGCAAAGGATATCGCAAAACAACATTTACATAGAAAATTAGTAACAATTTTGACACAAGGAAAGCATCTAGCATTGGGTAAACACCGTGGCGTGTGACGGTCGCGTGACTCAGTTTATTGTTTGGTACTATTAACATTCTTATAGGGGAATGTTTAGATAACTCTTGACTTGCTGGTGGCAGAAAGGCCCTTCGTGCCCCGTGTGTGATAACGTACTGGGTTTATTGATTCCCTCTACGAGCGTATTGGTATGTGTTGTTCGATGTTTATTGAAATTGATAAAATTACGTATCGATGCTTTGGGAAAATACATTTGTAACTCCAAATCAGTGTATTTTCAATAGAACAGTTTAAGATTTTTTTTTGATTGATTATTTGACGTCAAATGGTATGTCAAATCTAAACCAATTTTATAGCTTTTTATAATAATGTGCTATTCTTCCAAAATAGGTATATGTTTAACTAATTACTCTTTTAGGAACTACGAATACTCAATGAATATATATTTTTGATTTTGACTTATTGCGTCTACGAACTTTTCTAATCCAATTCTATTTTTAAATATTATGGTAATATTTTTTACGATAACGGAGATAATGGATTGAGAACAGCCAACACATTCTAAGAAATTAAAAAAAAGAAATTAAAAGTTCCTTGGAAGAGCAGAAGAGTCCTTCCGAGGAGCGAGTCCTTGTTTTAGTATGTTTGAGGCTCTGGAGGAGTCCCTCCAAAAGGCCTTGGGTGACTCAGTTGTTAGCTTAGTATAGTAACAAAACAAAAACAAAAACCACTTAACTAAGTGTATAGAAAAAACATAAGCTTAAAATAATGTATAGAACTCGCCTTTTCTTGTTTCGTTGAATAGAGTTTTAGTTTATTTTATTTCTATTTACTGGGCATTTTAAGTTAGAGATAAAAACAGCTTCATATTTCCTCCTATATATCGGCAGTAGTAGTAGGTAGAGAGAACACCTAGTCTCAAATCCCTCCATTCCCCATTTTTCATTGTGTATTAAAATTGCTAAAAACATCAATTGTTCTGCTGAAATAAACTAAATAGAGTAAAGAAATGAAAATGTATGTTAACCAATCATTTTTCACGAGTAGAAATCGAACCTATAACCAATCGCGTTTATAGTCGGGCACTGTGCTGCAATGACATACTTATATGTAAGACGTCACAGTCGTTGACCACAATCTAGTCAAATATGGTATTTTATTATAGTTCTCTATATTAATAATTTCATCAAGGTATATGGTAGATGAGATTGAAAATTTATCTGAAACATATAACATAAAAAAATAAAGACTTCGAGTCGAATATTTTGTTAAATTCTAATGACATACAAATCACAGTCACCATATTTTCTTTAGCAATACGTCACTCATATGTAATGGCATTTTGATTTCGTTAAGGCAATTTCACACTATCAGTAAAGTCAAAGTTTCGCTACAGTATCTTGATAATTATTTTTCTATACATTATACTGCCAGTGTCATAAATACTATATATAAGTAAGGCACAGTGAGTGATTTAATTTAAGTAAAATAAAATATTTTGTCTATATCACAGGTGACGCCGCGAGCAAACAGCTAGTTTGATTATATTAAAACAAACAAAAAAAAAATATAATAAAACCTCTTTTCTAATTCAATAAAATAATTTATATGTTTCATTACTTCACTTGTTACTTAATTGAATAAATAGTATAAGTTATATCGGCCACGACAATGGCGTGCGCTACCAACGTTATATTTATTAACGGTAATATAACATAGGCTTTCACTTTGAACAAAATAAATTGTGAGTACACATTTTAGTACTGATTAGGCACTAATGGGACCGTTATTTTGATTTGCAGCTATAAAACGGCCGGAGGTACTAATTTTCATTGAAAATTTATTAATTTTTTGATATTTTTCTATTTTGTTTCTATTCTTTATGTTAATTTGTCATGAATTCAGTTAGTTAATAGTTTTAATATTTTTTTGTTTGTTAATCAAATTTTGTATATTATAGTGATAAAAAAGTTATATTTAATTAAACAAAAATTAAATAATATATTATATTATCATTGTTTACTATTTTTAAAGTGTTATTCCACACTAAGGATTAGAAAACATTTTTGAAAAAATGTATAAAATTTGAACGCAGCAGGATTCAAACCCGCGCCTCTTGGATACCGTTCAAGCGCTCTGACCGCTAAGCCATATATTCTGTTACCAGCTACGTCGAAATTCTTTTACGCTTGTTACAACTTATTTATATTGTTAGCATCTCTGTAGAAAGATTTTACAAATTTGTATTACTTAAAGATTATTAAGAAATAATCGTTTAACAAGAGAGATTGCTATTTCATTTTAATATTTACTATTTTTCAAGTGTTATTCCACACTTAGGATCAGAAAACATTTTGGAAAAAACGTATAAAAATTTAAACGCAGCGAGATTCGAGTCCGCGTGTCTTGGATACCGTCCAAGCGCTCTGACCGCTAAGCCATGCGTTCTATTACTATAACTTACTGCTAACAACATAAATAAGTTGTAACAAACGTATAAGAATTTCGACGCAGCTACTTATATGTTTTTTCGCTTTTATGCCGCATAGCAGGGCAGACAGAAAGCACATCGCTTTCGAGCGATTTCGATTCGAAACATTACGTGTTGTATGGTGGAACTCAACGCCGCACTTTGGCTTACCAGAGTGAGGAAGTGAAAATAATTTTAAATATAATCACTCACCCGAGTGAGCCACAACCGGCCTCAAATACAATAAAAACCATCTTAAACTAAAAGTAATAACAATAATGCAGTAAATAGAAGAGCCTCCGGTAGACAAGCGAACTACGACCCAACTAAAGTTGTTAATTGACACCCGATTGATAGGCCCTCCGAGAAATCGAATGGAGAGGTAACACTGAAGTTGAATACATTACAATTAAGGATAATTGTTTGAAATAGATATCTTAGTACATATAAATATAGATATACATATAGTTATAGGGGGACGACGTCTGACTGTGTGTGATCGATAATTTAGTTTCATTTCTTTGCTCTGGTTGCACAAAGCGCGGCTTTGAGTTCCGTCTCTTACCATGTAATGTCTTGAATTAATTGAGTGTCTTGACACTAGGTATTTCTTGTCTATCCTGCTATGTGGGATAAAAAGAGTGTCGCTAAAAAATGTATATTCTACCAGCCTGGATTACTAAATAAGCATGACCTCAAATTGACTTAAAATTGTATTCATTTACTATATATAGTACATCAAAGTAATAGAAATTCATTCGGAATTGATAAACCTACTAGATAGTAAGGAAGCAGATAATATTAGATGTTAGGATTCTAGTATGAGAGCTATTCCTAAGAGACATTACGAGTTGAGTGACGGAATTTAACGCCGCGTTTTGTTTCCTATTCAGTTACAAGGTAATAATTTTATATGTAATGATGCCCCCGCGTTGGAATTGAACCCAAAATCATAGACACTGGTCCCATGAGTCATAATGGCGCCATATATAATATAGTTATATATTATAGTCTATATTTGAGTTGCTGTACCACAAACATATTACATATTATGAATGATAATAAAACACCACAAGCAATTAACTAAATTGTTGTTTATAAGCCTCAGTGTGTATTTGCGGGAAGGAGTATTTATTTTTGACATTGACAGCATTACGTAAGGATTTAGAGTAATGTAAAAAAAACACCTGTGGAAATATTTTATTATTAATATTTGGATTATGTTTCAATTTTATTTGATAAAAAAAATTATCGGTGAGTGTGTTTAGTACACACTCAATGTATATCTTGAAAGAACATCAAGTTCTTTGCAATAATACATAAAAAGTACGCAAATAGAAACGAAGTAGTGAAACATTTTTTTTATTATATATATAATACAATTTCCTGTGTTTTTTCAACTTCCCTGAAAACCTAGTGTTAAGACACTCCGTCCAATATGTTTTTATCAGTTTTACGCTTCATCACATACAGCAGGATAACCAAAGATAATTTAGTATCAAGAAATTGTGTGTTACTCGTAACCAACGCCGCACTTTGTCTTTCTAGAGCGATGAGACCAAAATATTTTGAATATAACCGTTCCCCGAATGAGAATCCAAATCACCACCAATCGCGTTTGCACTCAGATGCTGGTCAACTAAGCCCTGATGGCTTCAAGTAAATTTATGGTATTATACCCTGAACAAGGTAGCTTGATCTTTTTCACAGACGAGCTAGTCATATAAAAATTTTCTGATAACGCTTGAATCTTTATGGACTTAATAATAATAATTTTCCAATTTTTTAAATCATTAATTAAAAAAATAATATGAAAAAATTTACTAAGATCAAGCTGACTTGTACGGGGTATTGTAATCCTTTACTTGTCGATGGTATGACAAATACAAATTGCACTACTAAACAGATATACAGTCTTAACATAGTCAAGATAGAAATCTTGCAATTTCAAAGGGATGTTTATGCCCCTATGACGTTGATTTCACGGGTGGATGGACCCACTGAAAACAATCTCGGAAAGGCCGACTCTTGACATTTGATAGAATGTTCCTTGGACCATAAATAAGTTGGCGAACATTTTGTTCTATCTTTATTATTTTTTGATTTTTCTATTGAAATATAATATACATATATTTATCAACTTATTTTACTGCGAGTTGGGGTTATGTTTGTTTATTTATTTAGACGACTATTGTGTAAGGTACATGTTATACGATTAGCTTCAGCGAAGTGGTGTATTTTATTGAATCGACTATTCTTGCATTGTATCTCCCATAGCAGGGTAGACAGAGAGTACTTAGTGTCAAAACACTATATACTGCTTTGTCTTACTAGAGTGAGGGAGTGCCAATAATTTATTTATTATCATACCCCCAAGTGGGAATTAAATCCACAACCGATCGCTTTCATAGTCAAACTGTCCCACTGCACAACGACCGCCTCATAAGTGGTGTATAGATGATTATTACTTTAAATTTCTTTTATTTTTTAGTTTCGCCCTTGCATATAGGAGATAGAATTTAATATCACTTCATACTTCCTCAGTTTTGTAACAAAATTTAATACAATGTCACGATTACGAGAAACCAGAGTGGGGAAAATGAAAATAATTCATACATCGATTCATATTTATATATTAAGGTCATCATGACGTAGTGGAACAGTGTTTTTAGTTCGATCTCTAGAAATTACTATATTTGCAAATTTATTCGCATTTCTCCATTGATATCACCATCCGCCACGCATTGTCTCGGATTCGGACTGAAAGTAGTCGGCGAAGCGCTTGACACTAGGTGGTCACTAGGTACCCTGCTATGCGGAATATGTAAAGTATTTTTTAAATTTATTTAATAACAATAATGAAGTAAATCCAATAGTATAATAATCTGTTTTTATATATTTAGTTTAGCTATAATATATCAGATTACATTAATTTAATAAATAAAAATATTACAATTTTAATTTATCAATGTAATATATTCTATACAAAGTAGTAAGTAACAAGTAGTACTCAAGTAATGAGATGAACAAAGAATGACTATAATAAACGTAACAAACGGAGAGACAAATCACTAACAAAACTATATGTTTATAATATAATGCCGCAATGTCGCAATATGTATAGTTTTTAAGTAAACATAAACAGAGAATGGAGAGTATTGGCGTTATGTTCTCTTTGCGTATTCTGCTCTGCGGGAAGTTAAAAAAAATTTTTTATCACTGCATTATATTATACCGTCGCATGTAAATAAACCGTCTATCATATCTAAAGTACGAAAAGGAAAACTTGGCAAAATATTTACAACGAAATTTTAATATTGTTCGGAACTTATGGACGCTATCGAAGTTCGAATCGAAACAATTCTTTACACCTTTTATACTTGACTAGACGACGTTTTGGGCAACGTCTTTACATGGCAGCCAGCCAGGGAATGGGAATTATTCTACACTTTCAAACAATGAACCCTTCAAAATTGAACCTTATGCCATTGTGATAAGAGCCGACCAAATTTTAACAGCTTTACAATCGACTTGCAGTATGGAGCATTGTTTAGCAAAATGACGGTAATAAATAAGAAGGCCTTTACCAAAACTGTCCAATCGCGTTTAAGCTTTCAATACATGTTATACATTCACATCGGTTCACTTTTTCGTGTCTAGATCCATTTGGGCTCACTTTAAATGGGATTTGAAAGAAATTGAACACATATCTGGGTAAAACTTTTATAATAACGCCATTATTATATACTTATAACCTTTTTTATATTTGTTTTGAATTTTATTTTGTATACTTATCAATTTTATCGTGTACAAAGTTCGGCGTTGAGCTCTGCCATTTAAAATATACTGAGTCTTGACATAATCGGGACATTGTTGAGTGACCGACGAAATAAGAATAATCAAAATATTATTGTTGCCTGTATGAGAATCGAACTTGTCATGTTTACACAGACTATCCCACAGTGCCATGATGGTTTTTTGTACAATATTTACATATCAAATGAATCTTAATGTTTATTTGTGTGTACAGATAAAAAAATATATTTAATCTTCATAAATTTTTGATATCGCGTAACGTTTCAGGGGTCTAGAAAATAAGGGATAAATAAAATAAAAAAATAATATTCACTTCATTTGAAGGTAGTACAGAGAAGCATTACACAAATGAGGGTGAAAATATGGCGAGCCACAGTCTTACTTAGAATTGAAAGTTAAATAAAGGTGGTATAAAGACCAATTTCTACATTTAGGGCCTTATTGGCTCAGTTATTAAATTTGTACATATTGATTGTGGATTCGATCACCATTTAGTAAAATTTTAATATTTGAAAATATTTTCACTGTTTCAGTGTGGTTAAACAAAGTACGGTTTTATGTTCCGTTATTCGTCATGATTCTGTAGATACGTAAAGTGATAGAATTGTCATTTTACTTTACCCGGATAGTGACGATTTTCAAATTATGCGTTCTGTTCTTGATAAGCTCTTCAGCTTCACATTTTTTCCGCATAGCAGTATAGGCACAAACTTTTCTTACCAGAAACTGTTACCTTGAGCGGAGATCGAACCCACTACCAATGGCGTTTAAACTCAGTCGTAATTATATTATACCACGTGAAGTTGAAAAAAATAATCATAATTTAATTGACTAATCAGTCATAACCTATTAAAACTGTAACCAATGATATAATTTCTATATAATCCTCTTACTCTAAGGCATCGCACTCTAGCGTAGAATGGTATACAATGAATATTTTATGGGAAAAATTGCAGCGCACTCTACTAATGCTGCGGGTATCTTTCAGTTAAACATCACGTATTTTTATCCTTTTCAAGATAAGAACCGTAAAAGGGACAAAAACAGTTAATGTCATTGTTCAGTTTGGTGTTAGCAAATTAATTTATTGTAAGACATTGGGACGATTTATGATTGGAAGGTTAACTTTTCAACACTCTGTTAAGACAGAGAGCGCTGTTTAGTTACGCCACTCAAGCAATGTCTCGATTCCAGGTGGAAAGCGGATAGTGGATTCTCAATTGGCACAAAGTTCTTTCTGTTACCCTGCCCTTTTCAAAAAGGTGTAAATTTTAATAAGATAAATAATAAGAACTTGATTTTCGAAATTTTTACAAATATTAAATTAAACTAGTTTAAATGGATTAATCGCGTATATTTTGGTATTGGAAGGTTTCCAAAAATCTATTTTCGAATTTCATAATATACGCGATTATACGTTTAAAATAGTTTCATTTAAAAAGGATAAATGTATTAAAAAAATCTAGACATAAATTTTAATAAAATGTTACTTAGAAAATATAAAATTTCCACCACAAGTATGTCCTACCCTATTCTAAGAGGAAGTGTCGGTGCAAGATTGTTCATTAGAGACGATCGCTTTGTTGCTTGGTACATACATTGTTTCTTTTGTTGATATTCACGATACGGGCCCCCTTTGTAGCGTGCAACGAAAACAATTCATGTATAATATGTAAATATACGAATTTGCTTCTCTTAATCATTTGATATTTGACAATAATGCTTCACTCTTTACCACATAGATCAGAGTAGAGGGTCTAGTGTCAAGATATTCAATTCACCTGGTTTCATTGGAATGGTTCTGACTTCAATTTCATTTTTCCACTCTGGTAACAAAATTCGGCAGTACCAAAAATATAACCAAATAATGCCAAAACATAGCGTATTAATCGGTAAAAATAAATTCAATAAAATTATATACATACGTACATATAGTGAAGCTCTATAAAATGTACGTATATTTAAAAAATGTAAGATTTTTTTAAGATATTTCAATTATCTTAGTCAGGTCTGTATTTAAATCTGTTTTGATTTTTTAATTAATTATATTTGAAACATAATATGGCTTAAAATTCTCAAAACTTCATCTTTACTTAGCAAAGTGGTCAGTAACCTAATGTGAATATATTCCGATCGCCAATTTCCGCCTGAATTCAAGACATTGTGTGTTAAATTGCAGAACTCAACGCTAAGACAAAGCCGTTTTAATTAATTTTAATATAATCGTTCCTCCGAGCCCAGAATTAAGCAAAGAACGATGCTATTCATAGCACCAACGTGGTCTCTACCAGATTACGAATCGAATAAATTTTGTGAAAAATCTGTTTTTTGTCACATATTTTGATCGCTATTTGCTTATAATTTAAAACATTAACACTCTTAAATTTTACCCTAAACAGCAGAGCGTATGTTACACGCTTTGTATTGTTGATGGAAAATTTTCGAGGGAGAGTCGATTTTTGTTTTATATCAACGCAAACAAAAGAGAAATTCATCTGAGATAATGGAAAAGATTATAAGTATAAAGCCTGCAGCTAAGCAAGGATTCAAGTTGCCATGGAAAATGTTTAAACGGGGATTTTTTTTATCTTTTTTTTATTCTCACCAGTTTCTATATTTTACAAAACGAACCTAGTGTTAGAACACTTTGTTCTTCTCCTCATCATTTCTGCTTGATTTTTTAAACGTTGCATATTGAACGAAGGGATCTTATGTTTTTACTTAGCTGAACTGAAGAATGAATGAATGTAACCTTTGAATGGGAACGGAACTTTTAGGCAAATGTGGCAAATAGCGTGAAGAAACTAAATTTTTATTTTTATTTTTATTTGAACCTTGTTTACTTCTAAATGTTGAAAAGATACTTTCAATGTATTTTCCAATTTCCAAAAAAAAAGCTCAAATACAGTTTTAATTAGCGAAAATTAAAAATTTTTACATTTCGCAAGTTAATTGGTTACCTAGTACGTTGGTTCTGACCATCAAAGAGCGTCCCTTTCCCAAGTTGTTCCTTTCTTAAGTGTTTAAGTCAATTAGGCTTCTAATTATTCAACTGCCACAAAACGGCCAACTTTCCCCTCAAGCTTTCTAACTTTGGCCAAACAAAAATAGTTATTTAATATTTAGTTTAGTTAGTTTTGTACATAAATTATTCTTTACTTAATTTCTTTGTTCTATGTCTTTCACGTATAATATATAATAAAGTAGGTTGAGAGAAAATAGTGTTAAGACTCTCCGTTTTGTATTTTTTATCATTTTTTATTATTTTTTTTTTCTAAATTTATCATGTTTAAACTTTTTACGTTTGAACCGTATCATTGACAATTTAATTATTGTGGATTCAAATTTCTACAACTACTTTTTATCTAAACAAAACACATTACCAGATAGAAAGCGAAAAGTAAGTAAGCAGATAAGCGAAAAGTGGAGAATGGAGAAGCGAGTCACCTATCCTAAGGTTCTCTTTCGGCACTCTAGAAAATACGTAAAATATATGAAAATAAATATATTATCATTAATATAAGTAATTGAAACAATAATAATAATAATAATATTTTTAAGACTTAACTAAAAATAAACGTAAATCGTATAACATGTGTCGCATAAAGCTGCCCGAGAACGTGCTCAAGAACGCTATAACTCCAAAACTAAGGCGTAAAACACATGAAAATTCTTCTTTATGACCTTACAAGGCCCTCGAGTGTAGAAGATTACTATTCCCATTTTATAAATGTCAACGCTTCAATGTTGAGAGGGTAAAGATTGTATATAAATAACGAGCCTGAAAGGGCTGGGCCAAGTCGATTCCAGTTTATGGGGTCGAACGCGAAAAATATTCAAATCGTTGGTTATTTCAGTTGAAAATGTAGATTTTTAAATTCAATTTCCTTTCGAGATAGAATTTCAGTATTGGTGCATAGCATATGCTGATAACTATTTCAGATGATCATTTTGTAAATTTTTGATATATGAAAACGGTATAGTACGGCTATTTGATAAAAAATAATATAAGTTTTTCTTTAAAATTATTTCGAGATTTTTGCGTAGGGCAACTTAACTAAAACCTAACAGGCATTTTCCATGTTATATCAAACTTGTGTTTATTTTTTTAAAATAAAATTTATTTACAATATCACAACAATACTATAACGTACCTAAAAACTGTAATAAATCTCTGGCTACAGAATCACAAGAGCTAGCCAAATAACAACACATATTAAGAGTACAAATGACAAAATTACTTCCTCACGATACACGCTTAACAAAGGCGCCTGGCATCCGGAACCTGACGGATGCGATATGGAGACGTCGCGAAAAAATATGGCGTACAGGAAACGAATACAAATACGAAATAAAAATAAATATACGAGGAGCGGGATAAGGAAATGAGAAAAACCATACGCTCGATCCGCGAGGGGATTCTGGTGTTGCCAGTAAAGTCTGTACAGTTAAAGAAATTCGCGGCGGAAAGAGTTTATAAGCAATTATATTTGTGATTTATATCGTAGGGATACGCATTTGGGTGATGAAATTTTAAGTAAATAGACTCAATTCAATAAGTATGAGGTAAATCGCAGCCTTTTTCGACTTTTCCGAAATTTCTACTTGTCATGGTGGGGTAAGAAAAGCTAATAATATATATTTTTTTGTTTTCGTTCTGCTTTGGAAATTTAAGCGGGTTGTATGGTCCGGTTGTTGTATACCTAGTGCAAAAAATGAATTATATTTATATACATATATTCCACTGAAGGTTATAGAATTTGCATTAGTCGAAAACGTTCCAAATGCTTTAAGATGAAGTGTGAAATATGAACGTATGTGTGTAAAGGTGCTTTGCACACTCATCAGCTTGTAAATTAAGTGGACGTTGCTTTTATGGATTAATATAATCATTTATTAGTGGTGTCGTAATATATATTTTATATGTTAGATAAATTGATACCAAAATATTAAGAAATCAAACTAAAAATTGAAACAAAGTTAACAGCAATAGGGTGTTTTTAATTTACATCTCCTTCTCCCCTTATACTATGCGCAGGGTAACTTTCTATAATTTTCTATGAGTACATTAGAATAATTTTTAAAATATACTATTTTAATCGATTATCAAATCGAATATAATTTTATCTTAAGCAGGATATCGATTTCAACATATTAGTTGGGATACGAACACAATTTTACTTTTGTGCTTTCAATAATTTTAATTTTGGGAAAAAATATACAACCAAGTCACCCTTGCATTTCTTGATACATAAAATAGATGTATAAGAAGAAGATTATAATCTCAGTCTGACAAAGGGCAGAGATTCAAAGCTTTGTCGCCAGCGGACCAGTTTACCCCAGACGAACTAAATACAAGAATTTATTCATACACACTTATGTAATATTTTTTTTATATAAAATACACTTAGCAAAAATAAAAAGCTTAAGTTTTTAAAAGTTTACTGGTTCCAATAAATATTTTTTTCTATACTAATATAATTTAAATTTTAATCGATTAAAAATCGATTATGTTAATTTTTTCTCAAAATTCATATATTTAGATCGATGTTTATTGTATTTTTATGGATATAAAATATGCTTTATCAATTTGTCTCTATTTCTTATTTTGTATTGTAATAAAAAATATATTGAATATTTATTCGTTATGCTTACATATACTTGTAAATCGACAAGTATTCACAATGTATATATTCACCACAAGTAAGGCGGTCTGTCCTTTGTCAGATTGTGGCTCTGAATCTACTTAGATTAACCGAACCCTCGGCTACGACGCTCTATTACGTATTGAAGTTGCAATGAACATTGAATTGATGTGACAATAGGAATTGCTATGTTTTTTTTTCAGATTTCCGTGGCATTAATTTTTTTTAACTTTCAATTATTTTTTGTAGAAAGAAATAAAAATCACTGAAGGATTTTTTGAGAACTAATTTCCTTAATTGGATTATTAAATTATAATTTTTTGGACTTATTAAATTATAATTTTTTTTTGTCATACTCAAATAACTGTTATGTGACATTTTGTTACAAGATATAAAAGCTTCTAATATAGTTACTTGAACATTTTTAATACAACAAAAAATAAATAAATTATCAATCAAAATCTTCACATTATATGAATTTTAATCACGTTTCACTACTAAAGGAAGCTGCATCTGCATAGCATCCGATGTTGGCTGTCACATTTCAAAACTTGGAACGTTACTTGCCTCCATTGTTTTGCTTCAGAGCAACACGTAATTGACACTTACTGTAAAATTAATATCTGCAGAAGTATGTAAGTAAACAAAGGGTTGGTATGCTATATTTAAAATATATGCGGATATGGCTTTAGTTTGTTATAAAAGGGTAGGTTTATATGTTGGAATTTGGTCAATATGCGATGTTGTACAACATGTATTTGAAAGAGTTATTGTATTTTAGTAAAGTTTTAAAACGCGACTTGGCACATTTTAATATAATTAAATGAAAAACATTGATAATTTGAAAACGAATGAAATAAAGAAATTTAAATCGAATTTACATATGCCAATTTATATATAACTTTAATATATGTTTGCAAACCTTAATATATGTTTGGTTGGGTAGATCTAGTAACTCATTGTTATATTGTATGGGAGGTCACCGTGGTATTGTGGGACAGTGTACACTTCAAACGTTTGTAGTGGGCTTAATTTGTAATGTAGATAAGAATTAGACAATAACGACGCTTAGTTCTGCCAATCGACATGTCTTAACTCCAGGCATAATATGGAAAACAGATTATTTTGATACATTAGATTCTCTCATACTGTTCTGCTATGCGTGAACAAGTGTAAAGATTATTGTTTTCTATGTATCTTTAGTAATACTACATCTAATAATATATAAGTAGTATGGGATCGGATAATACATCTATCTCTGTGTTTTATAAACAAGGCAGAAAAAATCAAGTTTCAAGACATTGACTCTATTTTCTAATAAAATTGTGTAGATTGTGTAATTAATTTCAAATTTTTCTTATTTAGAAACATAAATTTTCTATAAAAAATGTTTTAGCTCACATTCCTAGTATTTGATTTGTATAGTACATACAGTATATATGGAGCTTCAGCCATTCTAATAAAAGTCCTTTTAAAATTCTCAAAAACCTCGAATTGCCTAGACCGGCCCTTTTAAGCGAATGTATTGAAACGTCTATTCTCAAAGTGAAATAGCGTTTTTTATTTCTATGTAAATTTACGTAATGACATTTTTGTCGCACAAGTTGCGGCAGGATTCGGAGCGGGAAATCTCGGGGGTAGGTTTTGAATTCACGCCATAAATCACTACTATAGAGTAAATGGATGCATGTATATGGAAGCGGTATTAGCGAAAAGGTCGCGAATATGAAATTTGGTTAAGATTTTTATGTTTATTTTATTCCAAGTACACATTTGTTTATTATAATGTAAAGAAAACAGTTTCTTTATTAGTTGTCTCCCATATTTATAAGTATTCCGATTTTATCGTCTAAATCGAACCTATACTCATCGTGAACAATTAGTCCCTCTTCAACTGAGCGAACATGATTTTAAACATTAAAATCTACCGTAATTAAACCAAAAAACCATAAAATTAGTAAAATGTTTCATACACTCCCACAGGCAGTTCTGTCTGTCCGCACGCACAGTTATTCACTATTATTATATTAATATACGTTTCATTAATACTATCGAAATACTCAAATAGCTTTAACCGTTTGGCGATATATATTTATTTATATGGCTAATTATTATAATTTTATTTAACACCCTTTACGTCGTATCGCCGTAATTATTGCCGTTTAAATGAGCTGCGTAATTGTAAAAGCATGGGAGTGAAATTTCGAATGTTAATTTTTATATGAAATTTTATTGCCACTATGTGGAATTATCATATTTAATATTGTTTTTTTTTATTTCTCTCTATCTATAAGATAAAACGCTGCGTTGAGTTCCGCCTAGTGGGTTGACAGTAGGACTTTCAGACATAACTGCTAGAATATACGTGAAGCTGAAATATGTCATGTTCTGTATTCATTAATTATCCCATTAATGTAGCAAGAATTTTCTGTTTAAATGCAATGTATAATAAAATCTTAATTAAAGACTTATTCGTTCAATTTGCTGCAATTACAAGCTTTTATATTGATTGATTTTTTAACCGACTTCCCAAAAAGAGAATATGTTATAAATAAAACCTAGTGTATTACCCTACATTATAAACAGCTTGGCGCCGACTTCAAATCGGTAAGCTGGTAACAACCAAACAATAGTAGTTATGTTATTAATATTATATCTTTATATAATTATTTTTTCTTTTCAGTTTTTGAAGTCGATTTTTTCAAACAAAGTTTACTTTTATTGTTGATTTTAAAACCTAAAATAATAAATTTTCAATAATTAAATTTGTATGTTGCTTTTTTAATTTTAACAATAATTTACTTCAAATTGGTATTGAAATTCTGTAAATGGAAGGAAAGCTTAAGCTTATTTCCCATTCAAGAGTAGTCCCCTAATGTCGAGACACTCCATTCTGCACTTTTCTAGACATTTCTTATTGAGTGTCAGAACTTAACGCGCGGATTAAATAACAAAACAAAATTTAATTTGTTTCCATACTACTTAAGTTTCATAGATATAAGTTCCAATTTTCATATTTAAAACTCTACAAGCTATTTATATTGAAGATCCAAGAAAACGCTGTCCTACATCGGCTATTATTTCGTAATACATCATACAAGATAAGAAAAATGATCAAAATATATATATAAATATATATATATATAAAGAATCGTTTATACGTCTATCTGTCAGATCAAACAGTATTTAACCCTGTATAAATATAGAGTCAGTGCATTGTATCAAGCTATATTCTATATGTTAAAAAAAATATACTGTAGTTTTTTTTTCCCGCATATTATGGTGGACTGAGACAGCCAAATGTCATGAAATCCCATTGTCGACTTTAAGACTGAATTTCAAGTATTACTTGTAAAATAACGAAACCTAACGCCGTGCTTTGTTACACAGTTGAAAAATAAAGATAATAATTTTCCCGAATGGGGATCGAAATGCCCACTATAACATTTATACTATGACATTTAAGCGTATATGCGAAACGTTTACGGTGTATAGAATATTTTACAAATTTAATAATGACTTTTTATACACACACACACATATATATATATATATATATATATATATATATATATATATATATATATATATATATATATATATAGTAGATACGGTAGTTAAGTTGTATTTGGAGTGGTAACAAGTTTTTAAACCAAGTCCCTTGTCCTTTATAATTAGTTAATAATAAGACATACTTCAAAATTATAAAAAATAGGGTATATTCACACTGTACAGATTAAGATTCCTTAATGCTCCACTTCCGGTTTGCTTGCTTTTGGAAAGATTTCACGGATGCTGTCACTCCGTCAGTCGCCGGCCGCGTTACTGTTTGACAAATTCTCCACAGAGTTACCGCATTGCGTAGTCTCGAAATACATACGTTTGTAATTAATTAAAGTTAGCTAGTTTCTTATGAAATAAGACCGTGGGACAACGTTTGACTGTAAACGTGATCGGTTGTGGGTTCGACTCCCATTCGAGGGAATGATATTTAAAAGTATTTTCATTTCCTCGCTCTGATAAGATATAGTGCGACGTTGAGTTCTGCCACTTAAGACGCAATGTCTCAAATTCGGCGGGATTCGAACCTGCGCCTCTTGGAAACTGTCGAAGTGCTCTGACCGCTAAGCCATGCATTCTACTACCGGCTGTTTCGAATTTATTATACACATGTTTTATTACAACTTATTTACGTTGTAAGCACCTCTGTAGAGACATTTTTGCAAGTTTCTCTATACATTTTAATATTTTACTATTTTTAAAGTGTTATTCCAAATTAAGGGTTAGAAAATATTTTGAAAAAATGCAGTTATCCAGTTTTTTCCCGTAATAGAGTAGACAGAGATAATCTCTTTATAAGACAATGTGTTCTACACCTTCCACTTGTATTCGTTACTTGGCATGTTGGTAGAATTTAACGCCATGCAATGTCTTAACACAAGTCAACTGAAAGTAATTTGATAACCATCACTTCAAGGAAAAATCGAATCCACAGTTATTATGTTTATAATCAAACACTCCACTACGTCAAAAGCCAAGGCATTACTCCTCAAGCCATTACTGTATTAATTTACTATCTCGCATAAAAGGATAGACAGAAAGTACCTAGTGTCAAAATATTCCGTACTTCTCTTTCCACTAAATTCAAGACATTCTGTGCTGAGCGATGGAACTCAACGCCGCGCTTTATTTGACCAGAGCGAGAAAGTAGAAATGAATTGAATGAATGAATGAATTTAAATATAATCACTCCCCCGACTGGGAATCGAACCCACAACCGATCGCGTTTACAGTTGTACGTTGTCCCACTGTGCCACGACTAGTCTAAATTAAATGTTCTTAGTTTCTTGGACAGATTTTATTTATTAAGTAGAGGGTAGTACATCATGGATAGTGCATTTGCATTCACTCCAGAGTGTTTGTCGCCCGCACGCGACACTGTTTGACAAATACTCTGCGACGCTACCCGCGCCGCATTGCGTACGATGTAAATAGGTGTTTCATTACATTTCGTTTGGCTGAAATGTTGGTATTAGCGGTTGAGATTTGTACCCACAAGGCTTAGGAGATAAGAATTTTAACATAATTGTGGGCTATTTATTTGGTTTCTTATAGTGGAGGCTGAAATATGGTTTAATAATTAGTTAAATCTAGTTAATATCTTTATATGTATTTAACTAATATTGCAATTGCTTTTCCCGCAAAGCAGTGTAGTCAGAGAGAGGCTAGTGTCAAGATTGTGAAGTGGCGGTGCACAACGCCGGAAATCAGAAAAATACGTTGTGATTTTTTTGACAAATTTCAGCTTATTTTTTGACATATTTTATTATTTTCTTGCACATAACAAATTAATTAAGAAAGAGTGTATAAAAATGTATAAAGTCTTAAGAGTGTATAAAATCTGAAAGTAAAAATTTTAATATTTTTCACTATAACATTTTCAAGCTGTTTTGTTGGTTTGTTCGCGCGTTGCATTATTAAAGTAACAGTAACACAGTAGGGACCCGAGTATACATATATACGATGCTTGAATCTTCAAATCTAACCCGGGGGAGCTTTTATATTTAAAATATAATTATTTTTGTAGGCATTCTGCAGCGTTATGTTCCATTATACAACACGCAAAGTTTGTTTATTGGCGGAAAATGTGGAATAGATTTAATACATATATATTTATTCTAGTCTATTATATTCTTTGCTTTTTTTCTATAGAAATAATAAAAATATGAAATGATACCTAGATATGTTTTGTTATTATGTAAAAGTATGTTTGTGTTCTTAGTATTATATTATCAATTAAAACACGGCGTTTAGTTCCGCCATACAGAAAAAAAGGAGAACGGTTCTCCGTTCTGAAACAATATAAAAAAATGCACTTTATACATTATTATTTTTATTGCATTCTTCATAATTTATTAATTTATGACTTTTTGTTTTAAAACATCCTGTATAAGCCCAACTTTCATATATATGGCGAAACTCCGGCTATAAATAATGAATATACATATATTGGTTATCAGATGGATATTATCGATTGTACAATATTGACTTAGAATAAACGGTCTAACTTTCATGCAATTTGATTGCGGCTTCGTTTATTTATGAACAAATTTCAATATATATATCTGAGCTTCACGATTTCATATTGAAGGGTAGTTATAGAGAGTTCAGTGTTAAGATACTCCGTTCTCGAATGGACGAAATCAACGCTGTGTTTGTGTAACTTGGGTAGAAAAATGAAGAGGCCGGTTCACAGCGTCTGACTGTATCCGCGACCGAGTGATTATATTATTTTCACTTCCTGGCTCTGGTAAAGACAAAGTGCGGCGTTGAGTTCCACCACTAAACACGCAATGTCTCGACTTCGGTGGAAAGCGAAGTACGGAGTGTTTTGAAAGTAGGTACTTTCTGTTTACCGTGCTATGCGGGATAAAAGCGTGAAGATAAAAAAAATTAAAATAATTTATAATATATTAAAAACTTATTAAACAATAAAACTGTGGCGCGGTACTTAGTTGTAGTATGTAATATAAGTACAAAAGCAAAAAAATAAAAGCCAAAAAGACTCCCTATTTATTTATATTTAATAAAAATAAGAAAATTAAGTAAACAATCACAATTTTAGATAACAAGTGACTTTATAAAAAAAGTTATCTAAACAAATACTTGGCAAGAGACGTGGGTACTAAGATAATACCCGCATGTATATGAAAGTAGCTTGTGGCTGTATCTTTCTTTATCAGTTCTAACGCTTATAAATTATTCACGTACTGCTCTAGGTTAAGCTTACTACAAGTTTAGAATTGAGAATATATTTACAATGCATTCAAAATGTTGTATTTTTTCCTTAAATTATAGGAAATCTTTAAGAGAAAATTTATTTTACTTGTTGGGCGTAATTTTGATAAAATAACGTATATAAATTAATTATTTATATATTATTTAAATATAAATTTATATTGAAAGCAATTTTTATTAAAATTAAACGGATAGAGGAATATGTAATTTGGCATGGGTAGACGGAACTATTCCACCGGCCCAAGGTGGTGCTTAACAATACATATTTTATACGAAAAGGAGGTCAATCACAGCGCAGTGGAGGTATACAAGGTATAATTGTCATTCTGATTGGTCGGTATTGGATTCCTGTTCGGTGATGAAAATCATTATTTTTAAATATTATTCCTATTTTTCCGCTCTTGTAAAACAAAACGCAGCGTCTAGCAGCGCCGTTCAACACGAAATATCTCGATTTCTAGCCAATGTCTGTTTACGGAGTGTCTTGACACTGGGTTATTTACGTAAAGCTGCTATATCAAAAACAGTAAACGTTAGAATTTAACAAAAAAGAAGTGGCATTTTCGTGCACGATTTACGCCGATTATCCTGTAACTTCATCAAGATTAACCAAGCCTATATTAAGCTCTAATGAATAATGGGAAGAATTTGTTACTTTGTAAGTTCTTGACTTTTTTAGAGGTCGTTCTTATCGTGTACTAAAGCTTTAATGCGATTAATAGCAAGTGTTTTTTCTTTGTTTCCTTTTTCTTATACTATTCGACGTAAAAAATAGTGACATTGTTGAATTAGACTTAGGTTTTGTATAAAATGCGACTTTTGAAACAAAAAAGAAACGTTTATTGAGACTATAACAACACCGCACGTATTCCTTTAACTATACGCATGATTGGTTACAGGTTCGAATCCCATATAAACTATTTTCAAGGCGCTGCACTAAGGAAACATATATTTTATGTTAAAATTCTTACATTTACTACAAGAAAACACATAATTAGCAAGCGTACTTCATCAAGGCCGGTCTTGGCGTATGGTTGGTAGATTGGTTGAGGATATGAATTCCCACTTGGGGGAGCGATTATATTTAAATTATTTTCACTTCCTCGCTCTAGTGATACAAAGTGCGGCATTGAGTACCACCACTTAACACATAATGTTTCGAATTTGGTGGAAAGCGAAGTACGAAGTGTCTTGGCACTAGGTACTTTCTGTCCACCTAGCGATGAGGAATAAAAGAGCTAAAAAAAGAAAACAAAAACAATATTTCATACT
The DNA here is from genome assembly GCA_032432895.1 of Dryadula phaetusa. Lineage (NCBI taxonomy): Eukaryota > Metazoa > Arthropoda > Insecta > Lepidoptera > Nymphalidae > Dryadula > Dryadula phaetusa. The sequence continues at coordinate 942,917 of JAOYRS010000008.1, read as the reverse complement.
TATATATGTACATAAGGAAGAAGATTGTGTTGGCATTCGTTCAGACAAGTTACTCGTAGACATAGTAAATAACGTATAGTGGTTTTGCAAATACTAGTCTAATTCAAATGCACGTTTATTGCTTTGTTTGCATTGTATCTGATTTAAGTTGAACGCTCTCGTCTAAATGTGTTGAGCACTGAAGTGCAGGATCGCACTAAATTATGTATGAATATATCATGATATAGATCGATAGTTGGTTTTGTTTGCCAGAGACAACCTTGTGTCAAGACACTCCTGTCTCCGCTTACTGTCTGGAATTGAGACATTGTGTTTTTAGTGGAACTGTACGCCGCATTTGTTCTCTTACCAAATAGTCTTAGGACAGATATTAAATATAATTGAATGGGTCTTGAACCCATAACCAGTCGCGTTTACAGTCAGAAGATGGTCTATGATCTATATTTGATTGTTCTTATAATAAATGTATATATAGTAGTTAGCTATACGTAACAGCTGATAAAATTATCTATATATTGTATAGATATACTATTTTGTCAATGTGCTTATTCAGTAGAATATTCTGATTAAAACACCTTGTTGTTAATCTCTTCCAATTTTAGTTAAGAAAAAAAATACCCTGAAGCAAACGGAGAAAATGAAAAGCATTTCATATATAATGATTGTCAGAGGAAATCGAACCTGCTTGTGTCACTGGATACCGAGAGCCTCAACAAATTAATAAGACACTTGGTAAAACAAAGGTTGGCCTGGATTTCGAACGGAAAAACGCACTCAACGCAGTGTCTTGACACTATATTTTCTCTGGATACCCTGTTAAACGAGATAAAACACGTAGCTAAAAATTAACCATAGGATTTATATACTAAAAATAGTGAGGTACACTAAAAACATCCCTTGCTACCCTCCTGCAGACGTGACGCACAGAAAGACAAAACTTTAGTACGAAACATTAGCGAGCCTCTTGTACAAGGGGGACGTTAAATTCGTTTTTCGTTTTGCTACATTACGTCCAGATATAAATGTAAGGGGACGACAGAAGTCAATCCACTGTGATAATTTCTATTTTTAAGTGCCTTAGCCTGTAGACGAAATGGTGCTTAAAACCGAATATAAACATTCAAAATGTATTTTTAGTATCATATTAAAATATATCTTAATTTTTCGTATTTTTTTTAACACGTTTATTAGTTTCAACTAATATATACTTGAGAAATCTTACTAACTTAATTGAAATTCCGGTTTGTAATGGGTTTCTGGTATGTATAAAAATTTGCGCGTGTGTCCGAATTCAATGACAATGAGATATTGTATTGTATTGTAGATATTTTTACTATTTTAATATTACATATTTATATCTCTGTTGTTTAGTTAAATAGATAAACGAATGCTTCTTCATATATTCGTATAAGTATGTATAATTGGTTGCTAATCAAAATAAAAAAAAATATTTTTTTAGCTTCTACCTCTATCGCTGGCGGGGTAGTCAAAGACAACGGAGCGCCTAGCGCGAAGGTCGCTTCATACCTCTTTCGCCTCGTCCGAAGTCATTGCCCTCTTCACACGCCCTTCGGGGTTACTCATGCTTTTTACCTTCCTCCAGTACCTTTGATACTGTGTTTTCAAAGGTCAATCGAGGTCTTCCCTTACCTCTTGTACCACCTTTACACATTTGCTTCATAAATCTTTCTTACCGTTATTTCATCACTCATCCACTCAACGCGTCCAAACTACTCGAATACGTTCGTTTATTCTTAAAAAAATCATATTTAAACCCAAAAACCACAATACATACAATTTTCAAAACAAGTATCGTATCAAGTTGAATTCCTTACCATCTAACAGCTGCCCTACTTTCCACTGTACGAGTATTCCCTCCAACCCCACTTAATGTCGTGTTCTGGGATAATTAATATGGCATAACACTATTTTATTTCATTACGGTGACAGTAGACGGCAATATATTTTCTCTAACTTACTTGTTTCATATGAGTTTGTATAAATATTTATATTTACGCTTTTATCCCTCAGAGCAGTGTAGACAGGCAGTACCTAGTGTCTCAACATTGCGTGTGTGCATTATTTTCACTTCCTCGCTCTGGTAAGATAAAGTACGGCGTTGAGTTCCACCACTATACACTCAATCTTTCGAATTGAGGAAGTAAAGTACGGAATATCTTGACACTATTTACTTCTGTCTATACTGTTATGTATAATAAAAGCGTGAAGCTAAAAAAATGTATTAAAAAATACTCTTAAAATTATTTTCTCTATATTCCTTTTGTACCGAAAAAGTATATCATGGCCAATATTAATCCGGACACAAGTACAATTTTAAAAGCTAATAGAATAAGGAGAAACATGAAATAAATAAATAAAATAAATAAAATATTTATATTATATATGCTTAAATTTACGCTTATATCATGCTTAAAATATTAAAGGTATTTATGTTTAAATTCCAATCAAGGAAGAATTCGTTTCATTCGTAACAGTAATTAACGTTGACAGAACATGCAATAAATTTTGTAGGTGTACAAAATTTTTGGGAACATTTATGTAATAATTGGTTATAGTTTATAATTTTCCTGGCCGTTACACCGTTAATGGTTGAAAATCGTGTCGAATATTGCTTTAAATTATTATGGAATTCTGAGAAAATACACTTTTTTTTATTATACATACATATTACTTGTAATTTGTTTAAACTTTTAAATATTGAAGGGTTAATGTATTTAATTTGAAGTATTAAAAATTATTAATAATCAATAATTGTACAGGAAGTGAAATTAAATAAAATTTGAAAATTTCGCTGTCTTCAACTTAGGTTAGGTTTAGGTTTAGGTTTAAAGAAGTTTATTTCCAAAAAGAACACAGTTTGCTTACAAAGGAAATTTTAAAATTATAACTACCTAATATAATATCTTAATAAGATATTACAAATAATAAACAGTAGTGATATTAAACAGTATCAGTGAAATCATCGAACTTAAAACTTATAAGTGATTTTAAAACTTAAAAGCTTAATATTTTTTTTCTTATTAATATATTTAACAGAATAAACTAAATATTTGCGAGTTCGATTCCTATACCAAATAATATTTATATTTAAAATTTATTTTCATTTTCTAGCAAGAAAAATCGTGGCGTTAAATTCGCCTCTTAGTACGCAATGTTTCTATTTCAGGTGGAAAGCAGTCAACGGAGTGTCTCGACACTCTATGACTATCTAGCTATTAGAATAGAGAGTGAAGCCTTTTAATATATATATAAAGTAACAAAAATTAATATTCATCTCAGCATGGCTCAATGGGTCGTCATGAAGAAAAAATAATTAAAAATTCCATCAGGCAAAACGTTTCGACCAAAACGCTTTCATTGTCGCTTATAAAGCTTAATAACTGAGACACAAAGATGGAGACATTAAAAAGTTTCTAGTAACAAAAGTATATTCTGACATAAAATGAGCAATAAGTTACTTTACGTGTGGCCGCTAAACTGGATGTTAATAAGGGATTTGGTGAAAAATAAAAAATATATATATTTGATATATATTGAAAATGCCTGTAAATGCGATAGGTTGTTGGTTCGATCCTCACTCGGAGGAGTGATTATATATAAATTATTTTCACTTCCTCACTCTGGTAAGATAAAGTGCAGCGTTTGTGTTCCACTACTCAACGCGCTATGTCTCGAATTCGGTGGACAGCGAAGTACTTAGTGACTAGACACTTAAATACTTTCTGTTCACACTGCTATGCGGGATAAAAGCGTGAAGCTGAAAAAAAGTGATAAATAGTGTATATTGACATTCAATTATTACCTATCCTGCTGTACAAAAGAAAGCGTGAACTATAATTTTAATATTAGACTCTATTGTGACATATTGCATTGCTATCGGTCATATTCGGCTGTTTGAATATTGGCATTGGCATAATTATATTTTTATGTATTTCTCTGATAAGATTGTAACAAGAGTAGCCTTCTTCTTCTTTCTTATTTTCAATAATATAAATTTATGATATTATAAAATATATATTCTATATGATCTATTTAAGCTTATTCATAAATTATTTAAAAATGATCGTTGTGGGTTCGATTCCCTATCGGAGATAAGATTGGATCTTTTATTGGAATCGGAAGACAAAGCACGGCGTTTAGCGAACTCCTTAATACGCAATGTCTTGATTTTGGGCGGCAAAGCAGTCAACGGAGTGTCTTGACGCTAGATTGTCTCCGACTACCGGATAATGCGGGATAAAATATCAAGTTATGTAAAATAATTATACAAATTTCGTTTCCAATCGTCGATCCAGTGGCCTTTATCTAAAGGATAGTAATATAAAAAGTGCCCGAAATATTCAAAAGCTAGGAAAGGGGACGGAACACCTGAGATACTTCCTTTTATCCCACGGAAGCGATCTGTTAAGGGTTCTGATGTAAAATATCTTGGTTTTATTATCGAAAGAACGACAGCAAACCGAAACAAAACTTAATCTTTATTATAATAATCTAAAAATGCCATTGTGGTATAGTAGCCTTTGTTTTATTTGAAGCAACGGTTGGAAGGTCAAATCTCATATTGGGAAATGAAAAGTTTTGAAAAATTACTATAGTTTTGTAGGCAAAGTTATAGTAATTTTTCAAATAGGACTTAGGTGGTAAATAATGATATTTTAATGCTAGAACAATATGAGGACAAGATAAATATTGATTAAGAAAGTATCTTAGTTTATATACTTTTTTACATTTAAAATTTCAGAGGCATAGCGCATCGGAGCAAGGATAGGGCTGATTGTATTATAAGCGATTGGTTGTTGGTTCGATTCCCACTCGGGAGATTTATTATATTTTAATGATTGTCATTTCCACGCTCTGGTAGAACAAAGCGCGTAGTTGAGTTCCGTCACGCAATTTCTCGAATTCACTGAAAGCGGAGTACGGTGTGTACACTAGGCACTTTTTGTTTACCATGCTATGCGGGAGAAGTAAAGCTAAAAAAAATGTAAATCTCAATATAATACAGTATATCTAAAATTAAATAAAGAATACTTTAAACATATAAAAATTAACCAAAAAATGAAATAAAAAAAAGTCTCTAAACATTATGACCCTCAGAACAATGTATTAAAAGTATTAAAACATAAAAGGTTGCCTTAAACTTTTAAACAAAATCCTGATTTTCCGATAGGGCGACCATCAATCAAGGGTCTCAAAGGACGGATCGCGATAGATTCAGAGTTTCCAACAAAATTAAAATCCCCTGATTTGCCTTGTAACAGGCGAAGTGGCTCGAGTCATCGGTTGCTGCTGATTACATTATGTAAATTATTTCAACCCCCCTTGTCATCTATATCTCGACACAGATGTGTTTGTAATGGAATAGAAAAGGAATATATGTCTTTGTATATATATATATATATATATATATATATATATATATATATATGTTTTTTTTAGCTTCACTTCTTTTTTAGCCGGTCATGACGCAGCGGGACAGCATCTGACTGTAATCGCGATCGATTGTGGGTTTGATTCGCTCTAGTGGGAATGATTATATTTCAATATTTTAGATTTTTCGTCACTTAACACGCAATGTCTCGAGTACAAAATAGGACTACAATTATATTATATATGAGCATTGGTAAGATTGCTTTAACTAATTCAAATTATAAAACAAATTTCGACCAAATGGCAAGTTATACTTGCATATAATGAAAATAAAATAATTTACATACAAAACATGTCTCAATTAGATATTCGATCGGTTGAAGCCATCTAGAAGTATTAAGATAACGTCTAACTGTAAACGCTATTGTGGTCTTCACTCAAAAGACTTTCTGCATTGTAGTAAGACAAAACGCGGCGTTGAGTTCTGCTACTTAAACATTATGTTTCAAACTAGAGCTGATTTGATACTAGTTTTTTTTCCTCACTATCCTTATTGCCTATCATATTAGAACAAATCACATCTAATTTCTTTAAATCTGTGTTCTGAACTTTTCCTTAAACAGATACTCGGTTATACATCGTATCATCGCCCCCGTATTGGGGACATTTTGGGATTAGCGTAAAGAAGTATGTTTCCATTTAAAAGTGCTGTTTTTTCGTGAAACGAACGCAGCTGCGTTTGTCAGTCGTATTATTCTCTATCTCGGGCGATTACTTTACAACGTTCAGATAAAAAGTTTGGAATTACGTGAAAATGTAATTCGTTTCGATAATTTAGGCAATTTCAAGGTATTTTGTTTTTCAAGGATTTCACGTTTTATTGCAAATCTCTGTTCTATTATTGGTGGTTGTTACTGTAATCATTTTGCTTTTTTATAAAAAAATAACCCATACCCAATGTCCAACTATGTCATTATTTTTAGAAAAACCAAATGTCGATCATGGATTCGATTCCCGCTGGTATGAATAAGTATATTTGAATTATTTTCAGTCGTTATTAAAATCGTTTACAGTATTATATTCAAATTTTCAGTAGTATTTCAGAGTTCTGCCACACTACAAAAAGTCCCTCGATCGATAGAAAGTGGAATACGGAGTGTCTTGACTCTAGATATTTTCTTTGCTATGTAAAATCGTGAAGATAAAAAAACTTAGCTGGATGACCACGCGCCTCGTGGAAATGAAGTTGTATTGTTATTAGAAAACAAAAAGCCTAAAGTAAATCAACTCAATCGGATATCGAACGCATAGCTCAAATTAAAGGCGCGAATTAAAGTCTCAATGCGTTCATTATTTTATCAGTTTTTTAACTTTAAAATATATACATATATATTTAACATAGCAATGATAAAGTTTTAATGAAAGTAAATTTAAAAAGCCACAAGTCGTTAGGGATGATTCGCGTTGCATCTCAAGTAAGTCGCGTTCGACGGGATGAAGATATTATTGGCTCCGAGTGCTGAATGTTAATTTATATTCCGGTTGATGACTGAACGTGGAGTTCAGGTCGTTCCAATATTCATGAAGTTCTTATTTCGGAACTTACTTAGTACGTTTATATTTATACTGGCTGAAATATCTGGCATTGTTCGAGTTATTATTTTATTAAATACCTTTGTTTGTTTGTTTGTTTGTGTATTATTTGTTTTAAATATAAGTATTTTTTCAATGAAATTCGGGCGGATTGAAGGGCAAATTTGGCATATTTTGAAATTATATGGGGAAAAATCCAAAAAGGCAATGTATATTTTACAATAATGGTTTAGAAATGTAATTATTAAATAAACCTAAATATACTGTTGATGCGTTGAAAACGCGTTGCCTTAGCAACGTGTATGTCACTATATCAACGTGTGTGCCCAACGCATGGTAGTTTAGATTTATTTTATTAATTTAGTATACTTATTTACATTATTTTAATAATATATTAGCATTCTGCACTCCTTCTCTATATCACTTTAACTGTGCCAAATTTCATACACCTCAATCCGTGTGAAAGAGGTCCAAATATTTTGCTTTGTATATTAATATATAGATTTAAACTTCTAACATTATTATTCTTTTGACATTAATATATTTCATACAAAGTTATACACGTTGCTAAATATACATATATTTTACTTGTCAACAAGGCCTCTAGTTCAACATATATAATAACATAAATATACAAAAACGTTTTCTTCTACTCTTCTCACGAACAAAATTAAAAAAAAAATACCTTTTTTCATAAATTATAATAAAATATTGCTTATATTTACGAAATGTTTTCATCACTCCATAGACAGTCGTATCAATCTGAACCTCCTATAAATCATGGGGAAGGGGCTGATAGCGAGAACGAAGGCATGAAATATTGAAACCCTCGTGTTAACACTGGTGGTATCCATTTAATATCTTTTAAGCCTATCGAAATTATGTAAATATGAAATTTAAAAAAATCTACAATAAAATGGAGGTAATTTTCTGCTTAATAATTCGTATTTAAATCTTTAAAAAACATTTTTTTTTTAAAAAATCACATGAGTGTATTTGTTACTTTATTAGCAATAGCACTTCTATGATACATCTAGGATATTTTATAACTTAAGACGACAAATGGCAAATATAAAAACCTATCACCAGATTTTTATCAAACTCCGTATTATATGAAAGTAGTACAGTACTACAACACATAGAAAATAAAAAAGAAAAACCTTAAGTTATATTTTAAATCTGTATACATACGAGTGTCAGAAATCATGAATAGGAACAACAAAACTCCAACATCTGTGACTAAAAACGCTCCTGCTTTTCTAACATTAAATTTCCAAATACCAGATGGGATGCTGGGATCCCTCCGATCAAGAATCAATAGACGCGCTCAGATCAAACAAACGTTTATCTTTTAAGATAAATCAAACTCACGTTTCGTTCTAAACGAAAGTCCAAGACAAATATTATGCACCCCAAATATGTTGGACGTAAGCAATAACTGAGGCCAGGTGCGCATCAGGCAATACATCGGAACAAATGTATGGACGTGACCCGGGTACGGGACACTGACCTAAATACGGGGCGACTCAATTCCTGCCTTTTAAATGCTGGAAGATCTTGTGCTATTGATCCATATTGATAAAGATATATGTAACATATAGTATTGGGAGTCCTTGTATCGATATTTTGTACAAAGAATTTAAAAATATAGATCATAGTAAATTTTGGTTCAAGTCTTGCGGTCAAGTAGGCTATGTTTTATATGAAACTATTTTAAACGGATTAATCGCGTTATTTTGGTATTTGAAAATACATTTTTGGAAACTTGATGTTTCGAACACTTTACAGTAGACCGTGGTCAGGTAGACTCATGAAAATATATGTTCTCATGGTAAATTATGTCAATTCTTGTTAGTTCAATTTACTATGAATTTTATATTAGGCCGATTGTAGAGGACAGCGTCTGGCTATAAACGCAAACGGTTGTGTTTTCGATTCCCATTCGAAGGAGTAAAAATAATTTAAATATAATCATATATTTCGTTTCGGTATCTCCATTTTGGTAAAACAAAGTGCAGCGTTCAGTTCCGCCACTCTTCGATATCTTGAATTCGATGGAAAGCGAAATATGGAGTGTCTTGACACTATGAAGAGAATTTTTATCTACGCTAGGCAGAAAGTACGTAGTGTCAAAACTAACCATATTTCGCTTTCCACTACAAATATATTATATTAAAAAATGCCTTTCAAATAATATACTTTTAGTAAAATAAAATATGGACTTGAGAGTTCTATTATTAAAAATAGTATACATTTTGGTATTCACGCAGCAGACCTACATAATTGTTATAAAAAATATTGTAAAGATATTTTAAAAAGAGCAACTGTTGAGTTTCTCGATGGCGTACAACATAAATTTAAGCCTGCGATGTTAGATGTAACAATGCTGAATATTCATTCATGAAATAAAATGTAGTTAATAAAAATTCATCTTAGCTTTTCTAATATATTTTCCATTTTGAAATTTCCCACGATTTGCCAAAAAAAGAATCCCCTAATCCTCAGCATCTGACTGAATACGAATTCAGATATTACAACGCCTTATTCGACCCAGCGGTCCGGACGCGCCGTAAACGAAAATCGCTCGTCTTATTTGAAACAAACACCGATTAGACGACCGGCTATCGCAATCATTCGATAATGCCGCTGTGTTTAGCCGACATACTGTTAGCGTTTGCCAGTTAGCGAGTATCATAGTATTCCAATTATTTAATTTGGATTTCACGATATATGACTTCTGATGCATTATTTACGTTTCGCCTTTTCCGCGCTTATGGCTATTGATCGGCGATGTTGTTTGTTCCAACCGTCTGACTAAATATTGTAGGCGGATATGGCAATTGGATATTTTTATTTCTTACAGCTGAAACATTCATAGGTGCCCCGTTGTTTTCTTTGTGGGGTGTATTAATAAGTAATGGGGCCTTTTAATTGTTTTTTTTTGCAACATACAGTAAGATGATTTAATATTATCATAATATTTAGAGCTCTGAAATATAATTAAGATCAATTACAATTGTTTGTTTGTATGTTTGTATGTTTGTAAGTTTGTTTGTATACGTTTGATGGGAAGGGTTGCGGGTTCAATTCATGAATTATATTTCGGAGTTTTAAGTATATGAACAAGATGTAAAACATATTTTTAAAATAAATTAAACCTATAAAACACGTTTAAAAAATATATTAGATAAAAAAAATGTAGGCATCTGGCTACGTCCGCTGTGGATTGAAAATTTTATTGAAATTTTATAAATATAGTACTGTAGGAGTAATTAACGCGAACCATAGAACAATTTTGGCTGTAAAATCTATTCGAGATACACCATGACTGTATAAACTGGCACGAATTTACAGCGGCGTATGTAGTTTGCGGTTGCTCGCTAGACCGATGATTTGTTATGTAGGTTGGTAAGAATGTCCATAAATACTACTGAAAATTTCAGTTAATTACGAAATGTTATTCTATTTTTGTAATGAAAACTTTAGAAGAATAGAAGAATTTTCCAAGGGTTCCCCATATAGTATTTTTTTTACTTCAAGTGCCTCTTTGGATATGGGAAGAGATATTGTTTTAAAAATATACATTTCTTAACAATTCTAAACAAAATTTGAACCTAATACTCACCAAGGAATGTACAATGCCGTCTTTTATTATATATATATATATATATATATATATATATATATATATATATATATATATATATATATATTTAAAACACACACACACATATATATATATATATATATATATATATATATATATATATATTTGTGTGTGTGTTTTAGAATACACAAGTGATATAGTAGCACCGAGCACAACCTACTGTTCGAAAGTCCACGAGTAAAATAGAGCCTGTGGCTTTAATTGAAGACTCATATAGACCTAGACATAGACATCAAACAAACAAAGGCAAATTATAGCTAAAAAGGAGGGTAGGTGTTTTGTAATAACAATATTATTTAAATGACTCCTATTAAAATATAACTATTAAGATTAATTACAAGTATTTAAGACTAATATAAAATGTTACCTTTCAATAAATAAATAACAGTAACATATATTTGGGAAATATGGAAACTAGGCTTAGAAAAAAATAACGTAGTGATAACTCACAAGCAGAAATGCTTGAAGATAATAAATATAAAGAACATTCCAACACTGTTTGGGATGCCACAAAAAATGGACTTACTGGCGTTTCGTTTGTAATGTGTGTACACAATAGAGGAAAACCACGCACAGTATTGGATCTGCGGTTGGGATCCGTAAAATTGGTATTGCCAGCCAAAGTTTTCCGACAACCAGTATAAAGTGAGCTTATTTGTTGCTATGTAAAGTTTTTAATAAACTTTTATTGGTTTACAATGTACATGTAATGTTTATATGGCATTTATAATATATTGCATGAAGCTAAACTTCATGCTTTGATCCTGAAGGTACGACAGAAAGTACCTTGTATCAAGACGCTCCGTACTTCGTTTTCCATCGAATTCGAGACATTGCGTGTTGAGTGGTGGAACTCAACGCCGCTCTTTGTCTTTATCAAAGCGAGGAAGTTAGAATAATTTAAATATAATCACTCCCCCAAGTGAGTATTGAAACCCACAACCGATCCCGTTTACAGTCAGACGCTGTCCCACTGCGATACGACTAGCCTCTATAATAGCTAAATATATATATATATATATATATATATATATATATATATATATATATATATATATATATATATATATAAGTGTTAACTACATATATTATGATATAGTAAAAATAAGAATTAATCAATCTGTGTGTATTATGTTTCTCTTAGTACATTCCATTAAATGCAGGAATATATATATATATATATTTTGATACAATAATTAAAATTAACAGTTATAATATCTAGCTATAAATTAGTAAATAAAGGTTGTCAGAACAGACATGTTTTTATACGTGTCAAGCAAATGTGTTTACAAATATTTTACCAATGTTCGTTTCGCTATTGTATGACCATCTATGTAAATTTTACGTGGAATCAAGTCCGAAGACAATAATTTTCCACTCTACCTTTCGCTTCCCTAAAAATATACCAAGTTTATATTTTATAAAAAAAAAACAAAAACAATAATTTATATTCTATATACTGCATAAGGCAGGTACACATCGGATTTTAGAAAAAACGTATAAAATCTTTTTAGCTTTAATTTAATTAATTTATTTAATTGCTTAGCGGTCAGAGCGCTTGGACGGTATCCAAGAGGCGCGGGTTCGAACCCCGCTGCGTTCAAATTTTTATACGTTTTCTAATCCTAAGTGTGTAATAACACTTTAAAAATAGTAAATAATTCCACCACTCATAACGCAATGTCTCAAATTCGGTGGATAGTGAAGTACGGAGTGTCTTGACACTAGGTACTTTCTGTCTACCCTGCTATACGGGATAAAAGGCGTGAAGCTAATAAAAATATATAGGTTTTTTTGACCGCAGTAATAAAAAAGAGAAAACATTTAAGAAAATATTTAATATTATATTTAAGAAACATATTAAATATGTTAAAACTGTATTTGCTCTATTTATTAGGCGCTCACAATTATTTAACTTTGAACGCCCGATTTACTTTTATCCTTTTATTATGAAACTCATATCGCATTCAAATAACATAGCTCAGCTGAACAATAATGATGTAATTGCGGGCCACCATTATATAAATTTTGGCAAGCGTTTGTTTGTAATTATTTAGTAAATAACCTTTGAATGCCAATACATTGATTGCAGAATTGAATTTTAGAGTATATTTATAGCAATTTTCCTCTTCTGAAATTTGTTTTTTTATAGCTTGACGTTAAGCAGGGTGGTCAGAGACGCATGCAGTAAACGGAGTGTCTTGACACTAGATTAGTTTCGGTTGACTGTTTTCCTTTCCAGAATTGCGCATTGAGTCGCGAACCTAATTCTGCACTTTGCCTTTTAACTGAGCGTAAAATCAATATAATTTTTAATTATAATCATTCCAACGGGTGGAATTCGAACCTACAACCAATCACGAGTACAGTCGATGTCCCACTAAGCCGTGATGGTCTCTTTCTTGTTTTTTTCTTTCAATATCAAAATATACATAAAGTATATACAATTATTAAATTATTTACTATCATCCAACTCTTTATCCTGCAACTGTTTATAACAATGTGTATGTAAAATACAAACATAGACGTTCAAGTGTCATACACTCCCCTATTCCCGGCAGAACATATTTCAACGGCGTAATCGAGTAATAATTCATAATAGTGAAAATACCTCGCTAATATTAAACGCGGATAATGTTCGTGATCACTTTAAAATAAAAATTTATCGCCCATTCCCGAATAAAGGTGCTACATGCGAATTTATGAGGATAGGTCTTAGGGAATTGATGGAAGAGCTGAAATTTAAAATGGATTTATAGGTCTAGTGTTAAAGCTATTTTGGATTATCTCATTTCTTTTTTTTTCGCTTCACGCTTTTATCCCGCATATCAGGGTAGACACAAAGTACCTAGGGTCAAGACACTCTGTACTTCGCTTTCCACCGAATTCGAGACATTGCGTGTTGGGTGGTGGAACTCAACGCCGCTCTTTGTCTTTACCAGAGCGATGATCTCATTTGTGAAGGTTAAAAATGGATTGGGGTCGGTCGTGGCGTAGTGGGAGAGCGTCTGACTGTAAAGCTGATCGGTTGTGGGTTCAATCACCAATGAGTGATTATATTTAAATTACTTCCACTTCCTCGCTTTGGTAAGGCAAACTGCAGCGTTGAGTTGCACCACTCAACACGCAATATCTTGAATTTAGTGGAAAGCGAAGTATGGAGTATCATGACAATAGGTTCTTTCTGTCTACTTTGCTACACATGATAAAAGCGTAAATCTGAAAAAAGTATACATGATAAACTGCTATGTATAACTACGCTTATATTTCCCATATCTTGACACTTGGTGCTTCCTGTTTACCCTTAAATAGGAAGCACCTAGTGTCAAGATATTCCGTGCTCCGCTAATAATCAAGAACGCTAATAAAAACAAATGATAGTATTATAGTACATTTTAAACATAAACACTCCCTTAAGCGGAAATCGAACCCACAACCCAAATTGTGCTTAAATTCAAATACTATCCCAATGCACCACAAAAAACGCAAATCATCATAACCAAGTAAAGTCATTAAAAATGATTCCATCAAAAATGATCATTGTATCAGGTGACACGCTCTTTTGGGGTACGAATAAAAAAAAAACATAAACATTTAAAACCAAACCAAAAGCGAATGTCTGTGAGCTTGCTGCACTCATTGTATTGATTTTACATCCGACTGTGAACAAAAATAGATCGCTACTACTTTGTGTTCTCGAAATGGGCCTATGCATACTTTTATAGAAGTAAATGTGTAATTATATTTACTAATAATAAATAATATTTCAGCTTCTCACCTTTTCCTGTATTAGAAAGAAGAATATAGTGTCAAGATTCTCCGTTTTTTTACTTTACACTCCAAATAAAAAGATACCGTGTGCAATGGCGGAATATAACGCCACGTCTAACTAAATTGGAGTCTATATTTTTTTATGCTTATATTTATGCTTATTTATATTTATATATAATTGAACCAACAACCATCGCGTTTACAGCCTGACGATATTTTCATGGCCTTTTTAATTAGTTGTGTACTATTACAAATTTACTTTCTTATAGTGCAGTTATAAAAACGATGGGTCGCAAGTTCGATGTCTGTTTAGTGGAAATATGTTTCCAATAAGTATTATATGTGCGTCTATGAGTAATCCATGTAATGTTTTTGATAGAACGTAAAAGGTAACATATAGTTTTCTATCACTGTTTTTCGAGCAAAAAGCAAATGAACAGTTATTAACTAAAACAGATAACTAGCTTTAAATAATGTGCTCTGAGAAAAAAATATATATTTAATTTAATTTTGGGGGAAATGTCAACCAATAATTATAGCTCAATACAAGCACCAGCTATCTTATACAAAAAGTATTATCGAAATCGATTCATCCAGTAAAAAAATATTCAGTAATATACACAAAAAATATAGTTAAAATTGATACTCTCCTAATTCAAATAAATATATAAAATAATATTAACGTAATTGCTATTAACATCATAGTGGTATCAGTGTGATTAAGTTTGATTATAAATACAATGGTTATAAATTCGATTCCCATTCAAAGAAGATTCTTATATTTAAACATATTATAATTCTTCTGCCTGAAAAGACAAAGTGCGGCGTTAAGTTCCATTTTTTCAAACACGCAACATATTAAAATTGATGGCATGTCAGAAAATAGTATCCTATCCATCCTATATACCAGGCATTATTTGCCTCTTTTATATATACAGGGTGTATATAAAAATACAACAAGTACCAACAACAATAGTAGGGGCTTAAATGCACCCAACATCGTATGCCCAACGTACTGTAGTCACATTTTTTGTTTCTCCCCGACGATTGTTAACTGTTTTTACGCGTATTTACACGAAACATAATTTATTCGATTGTAAACCGATACGAACTATTCACACACTTGTTATTTATTTTGATGGTTTGTGGAGGTGGAGGTGTGGTGATGGAAGTCAGGTGGTGGAAGTGCAGTATGCTTCCCATTGGAACTCAATATCATAGCGCCTTTAAGCTTATTTTTTAATTTATCTTTTTTTAGCTTCATGCTTTTATCCCGCATCTAGTAGGAAAGACAGAATATATCTAGTGTTAAGGACTCAAGATATTGCGTGTTTAGTGGTGGAACTCAACACTGCACTTTGTCTAAAAGGGGCGAGGAAGTGAAAATAATTTAAATATAATCACTTCCCCAAGTGGGAATCGAACTCATAACCAATTGCGCTTACAGTTGGACGCTGTCCCACTGGGCCACGACCAGCCTCTTAATTAATCTATCCATAAGACATTTTGTTTCAATTTGATAAAATTTAAGTGACATTTCGGAAATTTCAGCAGAATTTCATTTCCCTGCTCAATAAATAGAAAAAATATTATTAACGTAATTGGTATTAACGTTATTGTGGTCGATCGATCACACCATGATCGTTTTTTGACTATAAATACAATGCTTATGACTTCCATCCCCTTGACACTGACTTTGATACCTGCCTAAGACAAAACACGGCGTTAAGTTCCGCTTCAGCACGCCATATCATGAAATGAGACATTTAATAGAGAGTTATCTAATCTAGGTTTCATATCTACGAAATGTGGTTAATGGTGAAAGCTTAAATAAATAAATAGCTTTTAATTTTTGTAACTGTCAATCGTTTCAAGCCGTCTGTATAAAATAAAACAGTTTTAATTTATCTCGTGAGATAAGTTACGAGCTACTGGCATGTGTCCAATATAGTGATAACTAATTTGAGAACCGATAAAGTCGTATTATTAATAGTTTTCAGTTATTATTGACGCTTAAAAATAATTTGAGGCCGGTCGTGGCGCAGTGTAACAGCGGCTAACTGTAAACGCGATCGGTTGTGGGCTCGATCCCCACTCGAGGAAGTGATTACATTTAAATAATTTTCACTTCCTCGCTCTGGTAAAGACGAAGAGCGGCGTTGAGTTCCAACACTTAACACGCAATATCTCGAATTCGGTGGAAAGTGAAGTACGGAGTGTGTTAACGCTAGGTACTTTCTGACTACCTTGCTATGCGGGATAAAAGCGTGAAGCTAAAAAAAAAAGGAACTGAAATGACTTGTTTCTGTCAATATTGATTTAGATGTTAAAGGCTTTGTTATTTTTTTATGAAGAATTATATAAAAAAATGTTTTTTTTATAATTATATATATATAATTATGGTTATATACGTTTAATGATACATACAAAATTTACATATAGTTTTTTAGCAGCTTCACGCTTTATCTCGTATAGAAAGGTAGACTCTAGTAGTAGAGACAATTAAGGGTAGAGATATGAAAAAAAAAAATATTTTTCCATGTGGAAATTAAACCCACAACCAATGGCGTTGTAGTCGGATCCCACTGTGTCACGACGACGTCACGTATCTTGCTGTACAGATAATATTTCGAATTCTATAGACTACACGCTATGTTTTTAAGATGAAGGGTTTAATCGTATAAAAATTAAAATTCAGCAGGATTCGAACCCCCGCTTCATAAAAACTATTTGATTTTAAATTAAAGAAATTGATATGGTTATGATGATTGACTTGTATTATTTGTGTTTTATTGTACTTATATTGAGATAATTTCACATACACTCTCCAAGAGACGCGTTAAATATAAGCATCTGTGACTACGGACGGACATCTTTTGTATTGTATACATATCCTAAGCAGTATATAAATGTATATAAATAATAAAAGAATGAGGCTAGTCGTGGTGCAGTGCGACAGCATCTGACTGTAAACGCGATCGGTTGTGTGTTCGATTCCCATTTGACAGAACGATTATGTTTAAATTATTTTCATTTTCTCGCTCCAGTAAGATAAAGCGCAGCATTAAGTTCCGCCACTCAACACGCAATGTCTCGAATTCAGCGGAAAATGGAGTACGGAGTGTCTTGACACTAGATAATTTCTGTCAACCATGCTTCGGGATAAAAGCGTGAAGCCAAAAAAAGTATGAATTATATATAAAAATAACTCACCTAGGCACCTCCTTCGCTGGACTCGACTGTGTTTCCTGATGACTATATGAAGCCATTTCTTCAAATGTCAGTTTTAACACTCATTGTTAAGTAACATTTTTCACAATCACATCTCTAAACTACATATAATGATTAATTTAATTTAATAGGAACGCCGTTACTGGAATTTTATAAACACATATAAGTATCGTGGAAAGGTTGTACGAAGAGTTTAATATTGTTAATAGTGAATTTGTTTGTTGTTTATTTTAAAGTATGTTTTTTTTTATTTTTTTCTATGTAGAGAGTAAGCCGTCATTCTACTTTTCTCCTATTATTAATTTAAAAAAACATATATGGTCATATACCAACAGGAGACATGTCTGACTGTATATGCGATTGATTGTGAGTTTGGATCCCACTCAGGGTAATTATAATTAAAAGTTATATTTATTTCACCGTTTTATTAAGACATAATGCGGCGTTGAGTACACCACTCCAAATGCAATGTCTCGATTTCAGATAGCAGTTAACTAAATGTCTTGACACTAGGTTGCCTCTTTATGCTATGTGGGATACAGTGAAGCATACATGTATCGCTTGCTTGCTGAATTTAAATCACCGCAAGTATTATCAGATATAGTCAGTGTTTAGGCAAATTTGGCAAACGGAGTTATTTCTATGAATTAATGAATTTTCTACCTCATTTTTAAGAAATGTTTGATATAAAAAAAAAATGTTTTTTTTTTTCATTTATTTAATTTCACGTCGTTCAATGTTTAATATACATTTAAAAGAATCATATCATTTTTAATTACAGATTTATTTGACAAAGTTCTAACTTAAGTTCTAAAAGCAATAATTACCAATTATATACAGTACGATCTTATTTTCACAACCCCATTAAATTCTATAGTACCATTAAGTTAACGATTGCTTGATTTATTAGACAAGTTATCGCAAATACACCCTGTATTTGATAGAGTCGTTAAGTTTACAACTCTTGCATATGTGCGAATCGAGATATATGAGTGGGTAGGATTTAATAAAAGGAGTTCAAATATCGCCTTATAATATGTTCTATTCAGTAATTGTTAGTTCAAATCCTGGAAAATGTTTATTTTTTTTTTTCATAATAAAAAAACATCTTGATAGTTTTGGTAAAGTAACAGAGAATTGGATTTTAAATATTAAATATCAATTTAAATACTTTGTAGGTATATTAAAATTGAAATAGATTTAAAGCTTGAAAATAATTAACTCAATTTACAATTTTATGTATTTATAGACATTTTAGGATATAAAATATAAAATAATTTAGTTTAACAAACCTATAATTTAATGAAAAGTAATTTTACTTTTTTTTTATAGGACATGGTAGGCAAACTAACGAGCGGGTCACGTGATGGTAAGTGATCACCACCGCACACGGCCCCGTGTAAGACCAGGAGAGCTACAAAAGCGTTAGCGGCTTTGAAGGTGAGAATAAGCGCGCTTTTTGAAGGTGTTTATGTTGTAACGACCTGGAAACACTGCCGTGGGTAGGCCGTTTCATAGTTGTATGACACGTGGAAGGAAATTCTCACAAAACCTCACAGTAGTAGAACGAGGAATCCAGATGGTAGTGATGGTATTTTAGTCTGTTACGTACTGTGCGGTTGGAAATTTTTTTCTTCTGTAAATTTAATTCGTCCAAGTTATTTCTTGGAACATCAGCTATCTGCCAGTGAAATTCCCGTTAAAATCAGTTCAGCTATTCCAGAGATTAGGCGGAATAAACAAATGGATTAAAAATTTATTTTGGCATATATACAATGTATGCATATATATGCATTAAGCAAAGAAAAACGATTATTTTAATATTACGATCAGATATTTCAATTATATTTATTTGATTAGACACCTTACAGTGTAAATAATTTAGATTTTAAAAGAAATATATAAATAACTAAGTTATTTTTAAGACATGACATTTGAACTCAATTATACATCCACACATATATTTTATATAAAACATAAGTAAAATAATAAAAAAAACCATACAGGCTCTACATTAGCGACATATTTCACATAAAATAGAATATCATAAAGAAAATGAATACTAAAAGATAAATTAAAATTTTCATTAATGCTAAAGTCCATTATTCGATGGGATTCCATTCCGGGATTACACTACACTCATAATGTAGTCTCAAAGGGAGTAAATGAACGGTGTTTTGTTGAAGACGTTAAAAATTTATGGGCACGCTACGCTTTGTACTTTTATTGTCGTCACTCGGCGACTTGGTAATAATTAAACTGGGAACATGTCTTGCTAAGTACGGAATAAATTAAAAACTTTCATACAATTTTCGTTGATACGAAATAGTTTTGGACTTCGGTTTTATTTTGTTTCAAAAATCTTTTTTTTTTTCATTGCATTTAAGGATTCACGGCTCTCTATATATTGTATGAGGAGATAGAGCTTGTAATAATATTATATGTTAAAGAAACTTATATTATATTTAAAAATTAATGACTTTTTACTAATATTATAACTAAAATAACAATATATACTATTCATTTACGCTTTAGTTTCAATTTTTTACCACACACACTTTTCTCGGGTTATTGCGTGTTGAGTGACTCAACACTCAATGTCTCGAATTCGATGGAAAGGAGAGCACGGAGTGTTATGACACTAGATATTTTTGTACTTGTACTTGTAGGATAAAATTAGTAGAAAAGTAAGGTACTTAAACATCTTTGTTACAACTTTAGTTCAGTCAAAACCAGTTTAATTATTTAAAATTAATTATACTGGGAATTATTTGACTTAGCCTCAAAGTTGCTCCTTATTTGTCAGTAAATTCCACTGATCCTAACTAGAAGGGTCAAACAGATTTATCCCTTGTGACACTATAATTTGTTACTTGTACTACTCCTTGTTACTTGTACTATTCCTTGCGTTTACTAAAATAACTGAACGATTGCTAATATTTTAATTTAAACTTGACTATTTAAAATTAAATATTCAAAATATTTTTTTAAATTCATCTAGTTAGTACAGTAAATGATTTTATGCAATCTAATACTAAGTAGAGTAGTATTTATTAGGTTTCTCTGTTTACTATTGCCTATCTTTTTATTAGCTAATGATTTTGCCACCTTCACGTTTTATCCCGCATAGCAGGGTAATCAGAGACAACCTAGCGTCAACTCTGTTGACTGCCTTCCGCCCAAAATCGGGACATTGCGTGCTGATTGGTGGAGTTAACGCTTCGCTTTGTCTTACCAGAGCGGAGGAATGAAAATATTAATCCCCCGACTGGGAGTAGAACACGCAACCAATCGTGATTACAGTCAGACGCTGTGCCACGATGATCTTTTATCAATGTATTATGTAAAATTCTCCTTTCGTTGTCATCATTTACGTGACAGTAACACAACGCACGGCTGAAGCTGGCACAAAATATTGCGTAGAAAGCAAAATCCAAATCCGATAGGCACGAGTAAACATGATTTTACATTTTACAGTCGAAATTGCTGACCGTGAAAATTGCAAACAATGCTGTGGATGGAAACGATAATTTATTTTATATTTCTTAGGATAATTTTCGAGATTTTTACTCGTTTCAAGTGAAACTATTTTAAACGGATTAATCGCGTATATTTTGGTATTCGAAAAAATATTTTTGAAAATCCGCCTTTTAAAACACATAGTAGAATGAGATGGTATTCGTCTGTCAGTTGATACAACAAATATTATCAGATCATAATTATTAGTATTCCCATTTTTATATTTTACTTCATAAAACAAGTCAATTTGTTACAAAAGAAAAATTAAAAACACCATAAGCAATTTAACTTAAAGTAAAGAGTTTTCATAGAAATGTTCATTCACCAAGTTTTCTAAGTTCTTTATAATTTCTTTGTTGAATCTTAATAAAAATACCCGCGTAGAGGCTTACGCTTCAATCATTCTTATTGTTTTTGGCGTACGTTTTTCCCTCTTTTTACAAGACCAATTATTTTAAACAGCGGTACTGAATGAAAAAAAATATTGTAGGTTTATTTTTTTTTTACATTATTTATAACTCAAATATATTTATTTTTTCATTTTAAAACGGTTAAAATCATTTAATCATACTCTAGTTATTTTTAGAATTGTTAAATACTTTCATAGTAAACGTTTTGGAGTTATGGTCGTATGTGTAAACAAATAGTCGCGTATTAATACAGTAATTAGTTATTGGTCTTTAAATATAATAAAAAAACAGGTTTATTAAGGTAACGTAATGTACAGATTGATTAAGCTCTATTGATATAAGGGTAGTTTTTTATTTTTTACGCAACAGCAGAGCAGTCATAATGAACTTAGTGTCAAGACACTACTTTGAAATGAAATGAAATGAAAAAAATATAACATTTCTTACTTCATTACTAGAAAAATAACTCACAAACTAAACAAATTACATACTTTTAAAAAGGCCCAATTTTAAGTTTTTAGTATAAAGAAGTTATAGTCGAAGAAACTACGACCAAAATGCTTTCATATATCCATTACTAAGGTTTATAATACATTATGAACAAATTTTTATTTGTATTTTACTATTTTAAAGTGTTATTTCACACTTAGGATTAAAAAATATTTTTGAGAAAATGTATACGAATTTAAACGCATTGAAATTCGAACCTCCGCCTCTTGGAAAACGTTCAAGCGCTCTGACTTCTAAGCCATGCGTTTTACTACTGGCTATTTATGTTTTTAGCATATCTGTAGTGAGATTCTTACCATTTTGTAGAAATTTGTACTCAAAGATAATTAAGAAATAATTGTTTAATAAGAGAGATTGCAATTATATTTTAATATTTACCCTTAGGATCAGAAGAAATCAGGTAATCAAGAGGTATGGGTTCGAATCCCGCTGCGTTCAATTTTTTATACGTTTTTTTTTCAAAATTGTTTATATGCATATACAAAAATATAATCATTTTTTACGAGGATTACGTCTTGAAATAGTTTTACTCACTCCACAACGTACGCTAATGAAAATAATCCATAAAAAGGGAAGCTATACGATACCGTTGTTTTATAAAGTGTAATAATCATAAAATTATATTAGAACTACTGTGGCTTTATTTAGATGCTATAACTAAATATATATACTCGTATACGTGTACCAAAATAAGTGCGTGGAGATGACGCAATGTGCTTTTAGGTCAAATAATAGGTAGATTTTAATTCTTGGTATCTACATTATTATTATTTTAAAATATTTGAGGTCATGGTACAGCGGTATAGCGTGTGTGATTGTAAATGGGGTCGGTTTTGGGTTCGATTTCCACTCGAGAGAGTGATTATAATTAAATTATCTTCACTTTCTAAAGTGCGGAGTTGAGTACCACTACTCTATACGCAATGTCTCGAATTCTATGGAAAGCGAAGTACGGAGTATCTTGTTATAGGTATATTGCTAGGTACTTCCTGTCTACCCTGCTATGAGGGATAAAAGCTAAATAACAAAAATATATTGTAAATAACAAAAAGCTATAATAAATAAAGAATAAATAACACCTATATATTAGCCACTCCTGAGGAAAGTTAAAAAAATATTATAACATAATCCCTAATGAATTGTTACGGATAGCGTGCTTTACCCCAAATTTCTTCCGTTCACTTTATTGGCATTCTATAGAACTAATGACTCTATCAAGTTAACTTTCATATTAAATTGTACGCGAGTCCTATCCTGCCGTCGCGTGTGGAAAATTTTTGTTTTCGAATATCGAGGATTTCTTTTGAATTCCTTGATTGGTTGTTATGATAATTTTACCTTTGTTTAACCATTTTACAATATATTTTTGTTTTTTTTTGCTTCCTTTCTTTTATACTGCGTAGCAGTGTAGAGTACTCTATGTACTCCTTGTACGTAGAGTCATGATGTTTCATACTCCGTTTTCCGCCGAATTCATTACATTGCGTATTTAGTGGCGGAACATAACTCCACGCTTTTTCTGACCGGAGCGAGGTAAATAAAATAATTTTCATAATTATTAACATATTCATTCCCCCGAGTGGAAATCAAACTCACAATCGATTGCGTTTACAGTCAGACGCTGCTCCACAATTGGTGTCTTCTTTTTTCTTTAAATATATTTTTGAATATAGCATAAATATAAATATGTATGTAGTTAAACTCTTTAGGGTATATATATTTTTAAAAATATACTTTGATTACGTGAAATGTTTTCTAATTCCAAATGTGGATTAACACTTAAAAAATAGTCATAATATTTAACCAATAATAAATCTTGCAAGCCCATTATTACTTAGAAATAATCATTGAATAGTAGAAATTAGGTAGAAATCTCTCTACAGAAATGCTAACAACATAAACAAGTTACAACATGTGTAAAAAATTTTGACTCAGCCAGATGTTAAATACAAGACAATAATTTAAATGTTTTTTGTAAATAAAAAATATTTTCTAATTCTCAATTTATTATAAAATTAGTATAAGACGTAAAACTTTGATTTTTTTTAAAGGCGTACGAACGACAATAGAGATACCGTATGAAAAGAGTTTACTATTTTTTTTAGATTTACCCTTTTCTCTCGCATAGTAGAGTAGATAGAAAATACATAATGTCAAGACATTTCGTATTCCGGTTTCCACTTTCCGAATGCGAGAAAATGCGTGTTGAGTGACGGAAGTCAACGCCGCACTTTGTCTTATTAGAGCGAGGAAATGAAAACTATTTACATATTGATTAATTCTCCACTGGTTAAAAGACTGTAGCTTATTTTTGTAATAAAATGGAATGAAATTCAATATTCATATTATAATTAATATGAATATTTGAAATGGTTTAAACTAAAAATAGAAAACTAAGGAATACATAATATTTATTAAAAATACATAAATAGAATCCATTGTAGCTCAGTGGGTCAACCTCTAACTATAAACGTAATTGGTCCTGGGTTCCATTCTCACTCGAGAAAATGGAAATATGTAAAAATTACTATCATTTCTTCATTCTAGTTAGACAAAGCGCGGCGTTAAGTTACTGAACACGCAATGTCTTGACACTAGATTGTCTTTGACTATCCTGCTGTGCGGGATAAAATGTGTGTATTTAAATATTTACTATTTTTAAAGTGTTATTCCACACTTAGGATTAGAAATGTGTATTTAAATATATATACTATAAAATACCTACTCCAATAGAGCAGGGATTGGAGAGCGAGTTTAATTTAATAATTGTTAAATTATTTTATGTAATATAACAACATACAAAAACCAATTATGTTTCTTTAAGTAGGAGCATTTTTAAACTTTTTAGTTATTAACTTGCCAGGCCATAGTCCTGGAATTAAGCGAGCTAGGATGTTATATCAAGGCGATACGACAGTAAGAAGCTTATTTATACCTAACATAACTTCCAAGTAAAGCTATAAAGGTATACTCGTATGTAAGTAGTGTTATGGAGTTAAATTGCTTAATAAAATCAAGAATATTATTTTCTTAGTTATTTATTTATGTATGTTAGCAGTAAAATATAAATATATGAATAAAAAAAGATTTTTGCTGTCTAATCTGCTAAGGAAAACCCTATTTATGTGTTTTTCAAGTATTTTATATGGGCTAAATTATCAATAAATATCCCTAATAAATCGTATTTAATAATAAACAAACAATACAAAAACCTCTAAGGTTTATCTCAAGTGGTAAATTTATATTAATTTTGAAATATTGAGCTAAAATGTATTTTGACAAAAGCATTTAGTTTCTAACTTTACTCGCGGTACAGATGTAATAAAGTAGACAGTTTTAATTGCAATTTGATGATTTTATATTTACTTAACTTATAATAACGAATGAAAAGTTAATAATAGAGTCTTTTTTCACAAGATTTTTCCCGTATTCTATAAATTTTGTATATTTATAGATATTTGGAGATATATTTAATATTATAAATAATATATATCCCATTGGTACTCGGATAATATAGATATGTAGTTATTGTGATTAAAATGAAATAGCGTTTAACTCCGTAACTTCACATTAAATGTCTCAATACTGTTGGAAAGGCAGTACAGTGTCTTGATATAAGGATACCACTACTCTCCTACAGGAAGAAGCGTTTAACCTGTTTCTGAAATATAAATTTATTTTATAATTACCTAGCACGAAATTCAAATTGAAAATTTAATTTTAAATATGAATATTAAAACAAAATTAACATGAAAAAGCTAGTAAGTTTTAATTTTTAAAATTTTTAATCAAAGAACGTGGGAATGTCGAAATTAACGAATGTTTCACTCTTTTCAGTTGAAAAGCTCACACAAGTAGACTAAAACTCAGGTGACACTTATGATCGCTTAGACGTTTAGTGCTGTCTGGACGAAGACTATGATTTCTTCTATTTTTATTTCTATGTCCATTGTACAGTCCTTTTTATAAAAAACAAATAAAATATTAATTTAAACTGATATTAATTATTTTTAACGTTTTACTAAATTAACATATGCTTAATGTCAATGTAATATTGTATATATATTTTTTTCTATTTATAAATATATATATAAATAAAATTTATATATATAGCCTTATAATGTCCGCCTGTCTGTTTATATAAAACACATTTCCTAACGTAGTCCTTTAAGTATTATCTTTATGAATCTCGACTCACGTGTAAAGCACCATCAGTTCGTCATAGCGTATCAAGTACTTAGTGTACAGTTGAAATTAATATTCTTAATCACATTTATTACTTTTCCTACTTGTTTATATAATAATTAAGTTGTATTATATAAAGTAGAAATATATATTTAAGAAAATGTACCGTAATTAAAAATTACATCTAAATCCAAAAGTCAAAATAATGAAAACTGTTTTGTATTAAAATAAAAAAAATTTAACATACCTTGAAATAAACAAATAATATATAAATTTAAAATTCCATTTTAAAACTAATAACAAAATCTGATCACTCAATAGAATTCCACGAACCCTATACCTTACAGCACTACTGAAACACGTGCGACCCGCGCCGCGCTCGACGCGTGACTACCGAAGTTCAGAGCACGTATAAAGATGGGTATAGAGTGCATCTCACTGCGCCGTAGGCCGGAATCGACTAAAATATACAGAAAGTGAAGCTTTAAAATGTTACTTTGGATTTAATGAGTGTTTTTTTTTTTTTAATTTTGTATTGTAAATGATATTGTTAGTGTGTACGGGGCTTTTCTCTTTTTTCTATGTAATGTTAAAATTTAATTTACTTAAGGTTGGTATTTAATTATTTTTATTGTTACACGGTTTGTTGTCAGAGTGATACTAATGTAAAGACACTCTCCTCACCGTTTTCTGGATGACTTTTAGATATAGCATGTTGAGTTGCGGAGCTTAACGCCGACGAACGCCTTAACGAGTTCTTAATGATACGTTTCTATAAAGAATTATTTATTTTCACGTGTTAATTTAGATGGAAGGCAGAGAGTCTTAGTGTTATAATATTTCGCCCCCCATTTTTTCTACATATGATAATATAGCGTGTTGGGTGATAGAACGCCAACGCCAAATTTCGTTTGGGAAAATGAAAAATTGCCTAATTTGAAAAACTGTGGCTTCAGTTTCGCCATAGAACAGTAAAAGATGCGAAACCCAACACCGTAATCTATCTAATTTTATGTACGTGATTTGTTTCGATTCACATAGTTCTCGGTTTCAAGTGGAATTCAATGGAGTGTCTTGACTCTATGTTCTCTCTGATTACCCTTCTATGCGTAAAGCAGCTTTTCTTAAACTGTTTTCTAATCCTAAATCATAATATTTTTTTTAAACTGGAAATAGAACTAATTTGTAATATTCAAGTATATATATAACCATGATTTTTTTCTAAGCTTCAGAATTTTATTTTGCACAGCAGGAGAGACTGGATGTACCTAGTATCAAGATACCCCGTACTCCGTTTTCCGCTGAATTCTTTTCATTGCGGGTTGAATAGTGGAAATCAATGTCTTTGTCTTACCAGAATAAGGAAATGAAAAAATCATTCCTCGAGTGGGAACTGAAAGCACGACCGGTCGGGTTACAGACAGACGCTGTTCCAAACATAACCATTAATATGCTAAATTTTCTTTTACAAAAAGAAAACCTCAAGTGGAATTCGAATTCACACCCCTCGCATGTAAAATTCCATGCTTCCTACAGTGTCTCTATGGCGTTATGTGTTCTTAAACTTAAACCATCTAGTGGGAATCAAACTCAAAATTATCATATTCTTTAACTACATGTCATATTGGTACTACATATTTCCGTAAAAAAAACAGATTATATAATTCGAGACAGTTCGAGAGTTGATTAATTAGAGGTAATTAATATAAGTTGGATAAACAATCTTCTATTAATTGAAGGGACCTCTGCCACTCATTTGACGCCGGCTCGTTTGCTGGCCTTTATAGCTTTATACATTTATTTCAAAAGTATTTTGATAGTAAATTTGACACGTTACCGTTTGATAGGAGTTAATTATTTAGTCATTAAATTAATCAGGCTTATTAGAGTGAAAGAAAATAAGGCGTTTAGTATTAAAAAAGCAGGGAAATTTAGATTATTTAAATATAATCATTCCCCCACAATTCACAGTAAAGCAGAGAATTCTGAGAGATAATAGTGTCAAGAAATTCCGTTCTCGAATTTACGCCCAAAATGGATACATTTGTAGGGTATGTATTTAATGATTTTGAGAGCTTCACGCCGTAGCATTGTAGTCAGAGCGAACGTAGTATCAAGACCCTTTGTTGACTTTTTATTAATTTTTAGACTTTGCGTGTTGAGTGACAGAACTCAACGCCGCGCTATGTATTAAAAAGAGGCTAATATAGGTGAAATCTTTTTAAATATGAATAAGCTTCAAAAAGGAAATATACGTTTTGTTTACTATTTGAAATGTTATTTTAATTGTATTTAATTAGACTCAGTATACATTTTAAAGCGTTACTATTGTAGGGTTACCAAACGTTTTGTCGGATTATTTTTTTTTA
This sequence comes from Dryadula phaetusa, assembly GCA_032432895.1. Lineage (NCBI taxonomy): Eukaryota > Metazoa > Arthropoda > Insecta > Lepidoptera > Nymphalidae > Dryadula > Dryadula phaetusa. The sequence goes on along the minus strand of JAOYRS010000008.1, from coordinate 914,271 downwards.
ATTTGTGCTAAAATATAAATTATATTTAAAAATATTTATTGTATTAAAAATATATAATATTGATCTTTTAACTAGGTTTTATGAAAATATAACTTAATTTCCATCTAAAATAATTAAATTGAAATTTGTTGAACAATTAATTTAAAATATTTTTTATTGAAAACATATAAAAATTTACACGCAACAGGATTCTAATCGGAAACACTCCAAACGCTTTGACCCTAAAGCCATGCTTCTTACATGTGTTATTATACGCTTGTTACAATTACTTTTCGAGTAGGCATTTCTTTTGTTTACAGAGATTTTAATGAATTTCAGTTACCCAAAGATTATTTTTAAGAAATAATCGTTCAGAAAAAGGTACGAGATGTATAAAAAAGAGATTTATACGTTTTCGAAAGGTATCTTCTAATCTTAAGTGTGTAATAAAGTAAAAAAAATTATAATGTATTGTATTTTAATAAGAAATATATCAATAATAACTATTTTTTTTTAACTCTTAATTTTTTCAAGAACTAACCTAACCTAACCTACATATGTATGTAGGTTGAAATTTAAATTTTTGAAATCATATTATAAATTATAACCAAATACTCAAAATCTACGTTTTACTTAGATTCTGTAAGTAGGTTTTGTAGTGGTTTCTACTTTCTGCAAATTATTTTACTTCACCTATTTTAAACTTATTTTATATTTGACAAATAAAATTAAATTTAAAAAAAAAGGTTCAAACCAGATTTTTCGCGTGTATTTAAATTTAGATTATTTATAGGTAAAATTTACCTGTGACCATGGATGTACTATATACAATTAGAAAAATCGAGGTTTAATTACGTAAAAACCACAAAAATCAGAAATTTTATTTAAAAAAATTGTGACATTTTGAGTTTTTTTTTGAGGCCAGACGTGGCGCTGTAGGATTGTCAATGCGACCGGTTGTGTGTTTGATCCCCAGTTGGAGGAGTGGTTATATTAAAAAATTATTTTCACTTCCTCGCTCGGGTAAGACATTTGTTCACTCTGCCATACGGGAAAAAAGCGTGAACACGGTCTACTATATATTATACAAAATATCCACCTTAAATAACGTAAAAATCATAAAAACCACAAATTCCTAAAATAAAGAAATCCAAAATAAACACACATGGTAACCCTAAAAACAGTTTGAAAGCGGCGCGGTACTTGTAATATATGAAACGGCGGCATTCAATGGAATTAGCTGTAGTCCTCGAATAACGACACGCGATAACCAGAAAGTGACATAACAAAGAACTTATATTTCTACGCTATTTCATATTGTCGTTATTTTAATGAGCTGAAAATATCATTGGATTACGTTTTACTTTAAAATAAATACTTTGAAAAGCTGATTTATGGTTTTGTTACACGAAGCGAGCTACTCCGTTCGTTGTTTCCGTCTACTTTAATTTGTACATATGAAGCTTTTTGTTGAGACTTTGGATTTCCCTTTTTGGATCTTGGAGTGTGGTTTTAATAGATCATATGGCAGATTAGCTTTTAAGTATTGAAGATACCAACAAATTTACAAACATACACTGTTTTTCTATAATATAATTAAAGAGAATATAATGTTAAATGATTTTTTTTAGCTTCACGCTTTTATCCCGCGTTGCAAGGTCATCAAAGACACTCCATACTTCACTTTCCACCGAATTCGAGACATGGCGTGTTGAGTGGTGGAACTCAATGCCGCACTTTGTCTTACCAGAGTGGAAATGGAAATAATTTAAATATAATCTAACTCTACTCCCCCGAGTGGGGATCGAACCCACTTAAATGATTGTAGTGTTAAAAACACTAATTATAAAAATTAGGCTCTTAGGTAGGTATAATAATCTATATAAATCATTTTTTTATTGAATCAAATGCAAAAAATACTACAAAATATATACAATTCTATAGTACAGGTATGCCTATAGTGTGTAGAAAATAAAAATAAAAAAAATCAATCAATCAATTCTTCACATGAAAATTTGGTAAAATATTGCGATATAGCGGCGTTGAATTCCGCCACTCAACCACTAGATATGTACTTCCTATCTACCATGCTATGCGGAACAAAACGCGTTAATATAAAACTATTAAAAAAGAACGTAAGATAAAAATAAACAGGGAATATATTAAAATAGTCCTCCCGTTTAAATAAAGAGGCGATTTGAGTAAAGTAGCACCTGCTCACCCCCAATATCAATGACGCATTAAAGTAAGTTAAATTTGTTTTCATTACGATATTTACCTGTCCATTGGCCCGTTTAATATGATCCCGGGGCCCTCGGGACGTGACCTCTATAATATCCTGCTACGTCATTTCAAACACTTGTAACAGATTTTTTATATCTACAAAGTTAAATTTAACTATCAATAATTAGTTGGATTGCCTTATTTAACATGAAATAAGGTACAAAATTCTTTATTTTTTTGTGTAACGAACTAACAGTATTTTTGGTGATATTTTAGGTAGGGTGCGTACAGAGTGCAAGATGCGACCACCCCCGTAATAAGATAGTATGGGCCTCCTGGGACTCATGGATTTATAGCTATTGACGTCCAATAAGCCTAAAACGTTTTACAAACCACTGAGTTTTGTATTTAAGTGTTTTTATATTGCTGTTTTTGTTTGATTTGCTTGAATGTGTAGCAGGGTTAAGATTTTTAGGGTAGTTAGAGAAATTCTAGGGATTGCAATTTTTTTTTAACTTTCTATTTTTATGCTTCAGCTCTACGTCTTTTTTGCATTTGCATATAAATAAAAGTTAGTGACAAGATACTCCGTTATCCATTTTCCGCCTTAAACGAGATATTGTGTTTTGAGGCGAATCGCAAGACTATGTTTTGTCGCAGTAACGGAGAAATGAAAGTAATTTAAATATTCCTACTATAATTGAACCTAAGCTGTGGGAATAAATATATTTAAAATTTTTTTTCGCTGTCTCATTCTGGTAGACAGAGCGAGGCGTTGAGCTCATCAGCCAACACACAATGCCTTCAAAAAGTTTCTTGTTGTTTGCCAGTCACAATGTCTGGATTTCGAGCAGAAAGCTGCTAACAGAATGTCTTAACACTGTATATCTGAATACGTTGCTCTGCGAGATAAAGCAGGAAGCAAACATGCTTTTTTTATAACTATAAAATAAGCAGAATTCAAACCCCGAATTATCTTTTCCATTCAAGCACATTTAAACTGCGAATCGATGGTGTGACGTTTATACATACACATTATGCACCTAGCATTATCACCCAATCCGAATTTTAAAAAATCTCCCCAATAATCCGACTAAATCTGGGACGTACCCTAATCTGACGATCAGCAGAGTCAATTAAACTGATCCGGGGCACGCTAACGTTATAGCATCTGACAGCGGACTTTTGCCGTTTTAAGTTACCAACGCCCATTGAATATTAAGTAGATGTCTTGTTCAAGTTAAATTTTAATAAGTTTTAATAAGTTTTTTTAAAAACAAATAGTATTACGATTAATATGATATTTCGCGATTTTTACACAATTTAAATGAAACTATTTTAAACGGATTAATCGCGTATATTTTGGTATTCGAGATTACATTTCCGTGAACCTGACGTTGTGTAAACTTTACAGTAATCCTTGGTCAATCGTGTCATCGTGACTGTGGTGAGTCTACCTGTGACCATGGACTACTGTAACGTGTCTGAAACTTCAGGTATTTTGTAAACTTCACAATAGGTTCTCTGAAAACGAGCGTGAAGCTGCTTTTATAAATTATAAAATAAATACCTATATAATACCAACATATTATTACAAAATTACATTTGCATCGTAGAACGAGTATGTAGAACGTTTCAATCTTTTGCTCCAATAATGGATGTATTTGGTAAGCCGTGGAGATGTTATGGTGGATGCTATCAATCAATTTACAACATCAACTGTTTCAAAATAAAGACGGATCGTTTGAAATTGTCTATGGAATATTTATATTTTGAATTTAAGTACGATTTCTGTATGAATACATAACTCTTGGGTTTATGCCCCTTCCGTATAAACCAGAACAGGCGGAGAGAAGTGTTCAAACACTCCCATTTGTATTTCATGTCCAACTTAAGACATTACAATTGGAAGCTGATATTCATTGCCACGTTTGCTTTAAAGTGAAAAAAATAGAAGAATAAAAAAATATAATTATTTATGTTAAAAAAATATGAAAATAGAAGCTTGTGCATATTTAAGTTACTATTATATTTTATTTACTTATAGATAACTTATTTCTTTATAATGGATACTTTGACGGTACTGGTGAGACTAGTAAGACACAAACGAGACACAAACGAGACTTTGAGTGAGGTCACCCAACAGTCAATTGTCTTATGAAAAAAAAGAAAATCAGAATGATTTATAACACTGTTTTACATATCTCTATATATTATATATAGAAGTTATAAATTAAAAAAAAAACAATTTTAATAAAGCGTTTTCCATTAAATAAAATTTAAACGTTAAAAGTGAAATTCACTATTCCCAAGTGGATACATCCTAAATAATAAATCACCGACCTCACGTGTTGGAGTGTCAACGAAATCTCTAAGAATTGAAAAAGAAAATAATAAAAATGGTGGCACAAGGAAAATGACAACGCGAATGCCTCATGTCAAAAGTCTAGAGCTGGATGGAAGGCTGTGTGGAATTAATAGAAGTGGCATATGCGATAAATATATTATTTTATTGTTCATTTTGTCATTAAAACATATACATCAATTATACATCAATCTGACACTACTGACGCATAAAAAATTTAAACTCTGTATTTTGTCATTTAAATAATTTACTTTATATTATATTTAAATTATTTCTATTCGCCATATATAGAAAACATGTAGCATATTATGATATTTTTAACGATGTGTTTTCTTTTATCCCGCCTAGCATACATAGTCGATATGCCAGTACCTAGTGTCAAGATAATCCGGACTCTGTTTTCAGCCAAATTCACACACACACAATTCACAATTTTAAGTGTTAACTGGCGGAACTCAACGCCACGTTTTATCTTACTAAACAGAGGAACTCACAACCGAAGGAGTTTACAGTCAGAAGTTCCACTGCGCCATGACCGGCCTCATTATGTTTTATTAAGAGGATATCGTAAATATTATCGCAGTGACACATATTGATATATCTATTCGTAGTTGATAATATATTTTCTATTTCTGAAATATAAATTGCGTGTAAAAAAATATTCTTTAATCTTTATTTATATATGTTTGTTATCATCTATATTTATTAGCCGTTTCAATGGGTGTCCCATTGAAACGACGGCTTTAATGGTTTCATTTGATTGAGTGAGTGATTTGTTGAGGCTTAATAATAAAAAAATATTATTAGCAGGGTATGCAAATTGCTCTCTATTTTCCAATTTCGAGCTAGAAAAGCTTGTAAGGCGGAACATAACGCCACCGACGCCATCACAGCACGACAAGACATTCAACAGTTGAACACACAATCATTGTGTATAGTCAAACATATCTAACTCCTTTACGATGTATTTAAAATATATTAAAATCAGAATATATCATTTCCACAAATTAAATTCTAAGGACGATTTAAGTGAAGCGGAAATAATTATAAATTGCCTCCTTCTACGTGCTACGTATTTCGGGTACTTACCATACTTTTTATCAATTGTGTTTTACTTGAACGTTATTATTACGAACTATTGCATCCTTTTATGGTCTAAAATAAAAAAAAAAACTTTTCCACCTTTGCACAAGTTTCCTTTGTTTGCGTACGCTTACTGAATTTAAATTTTACCGTTGAAGTCTCCTATGTAGTAGCATATGTACTTGCGTGTACACTGGTTAGTTATTTACAACCCAAAAAAATATATTTCACAATAATAAGATCTTTGATTTTCGCGATTTTTACACATTTTAAATGAAACTATTTAAAACGGATTATTTGCGTTATTTTGGTATTCGAAATTTTGCATACCTAACGTTTTGAATACTTTACAGTGAGTCCAATCTACCTGTGACCACGGACTACTGTAAAGTGTTCGAAGAGTCAAGTTTTCAAATCCGTATTTTCGAATACCAAAATATACGCGATTAATCCCTTTAAAATACTTTCATTTAAAACATTTAATAATATATAAGCGTTTTAAATGTTGTTTATCAAATTTATTTTAGTAACGATAAAGTTAAAAACTTAAGAAACTTTTGTTTCAATTAGAAGATAAGAGAAAAGTTTATACACCCTTGTACTTCCGCCATATAATGACATTTGCATAACTAGTGCTGTTTTGAAATTGGTTGTTACATTATACAAATTTTGTCGTAAAAAAATAAAAAATAAACTTTTATACACATTTAATTTTAAATATATTTTTATTTTTATTAAACCATTCTTATTAAAAGCAAATCAATATTCATTGAGCTTATCTTAGCTTTCTGTCGTAACATTTTGATATCAAAAGTCATAAAAATATTAATCAATAATCAATGTGTAGCACACGAACGCTCTTGCCAGTTTCCTTAAATTATTAAAGTAGAGCAGTAAAAGCAGCTTCGCTATTTCCTGCAAAGCAAGGTAAAGAGACAACCTAATATCAAGATATTTCGCTGAATGTGTTTTGCTTAAAATCGAGACATTGCCTGTTAAGCGGTGGAGTTTAACGCAACGCTTTGTTTTATCTAAACGGGAAAATGACAGTATCATTTCAAATATAAACATTTCCCCCAATGATATTGGAACCTATAATCATCATGTTTACGTTTTGACTCCTCCTCCTGCTGTGGTACGACGGCCAAAGTGAAACATCTAAAATAGACGATCTGAAAGCTTACATCTTGAAATTACTGTCAGGCTATTTACACTCAACGAAGAAAAACGTACTCTAGCCAATGAATACGTGTTTGAACTGGAGTGTGCCTGTAGGTACGGAACGCATTTCAAGCTTTTTAAACTGGTAAAATAAGAAATATGTACTTTTAACTATTTTCTGTATTAATTTACATTTTGACTTATATTGTTAACATATGTGGAAAGAAAAACTTTTCCACCTACATACATATGCATATGTTCTCAAGGGGGACGCCCTTAGAGACATTGCCGGGTTGACTTTGCCAATGAGATCGATGAAATTAAAAAAAGAAGGCATTTAAAATATCCTACAATCCTGAGACAGAACCCACGACCGTTGATTAGTCAATGAATTCTGCCCAATTCTGCCACAATAACGCAATAAAATAAGCAATAATACCACCCTAAGTTTAGAATTCACCATCGATCGCTATACTTAGGAGTATGTATATCTGCGTATTGTAGCACTTATCGCGTCAACCCGTCGTTTCGCAAATCTGGATGCATTTGTAACTGCTCCCGGATTATCGGGCGGCCCCGGGCAAAAACCAGCCGACATAAATTTGTGCCAATGATTCATGATTACAGAAAAGTTTTTGCGTCGAGTTGCGTTGCTCTCCGTTAATTGTAGCCTTTTATAGTGTTTCATGACTTTATTTGAGAGAAAGAAATAAGAATTTCTGGAACGTATGTGCCTGTCATGGGGCTTAAAATGTAATATTTTTTTTAAATTTCTTTTCTAGACCAATGTGGCGCAGTGGATCTATATGTGTATATGCGATTGGTTGTGGATTTGATTCTCTTATGGAAAAAATATTATTTAAATAAAATACTTTTACTCGCCGTCTGGTAAGGCAAAGCGTAATTTTAATTTTCCTACTCGATACTAAATATCTAGATTTCGCGCAGTCCATAGAGTGTTAGTTAGTTTACATCTAATACCCTGCTGTGTGGAATAAAGTTGTTGTAATTCCTTTTTTCAAGTTAAGCATGAGCCTGGAGAGTGAAATTACGTACTATCGTCACTTTCTATTTATTAACAGATATTTTGTAGACAGTTGTAAACAATGTTTTATTTAATTGAAGTAGATCGTTAAAATAATCATTCTTCCGGAACTGAAAGCACTACCGTTGAGTGCAGTCAGGCATGTCCCCATTGCGCCACGACGGCGTCGTGGCAAATAACACGTGATAATATAAACCTTGAATTACATCTATGAAAAGCTGGTAGAAATAATCGGAGTTTTATTATTTATATAAAAAAATTGTGACGAAAATCGTCGTGGTTGATTGTGGGTAAAACCTCACGTGAAGGGTTATATTAATTTCATATCTCAGTTCTGTTAAGACAAAGTGCGGCGTTTAGTTTTGATACGTACGCAACACATTCTGAATTCATGATAAGAAAAATAAAATATTTTGAAACTAGGTTCGTTCTGATTATCGCCCTGCTATGTATATAAAGCTTCAAGCTTTAAAAATAATTCTTAACTTGTTTTTCATTTTCAAACTTACGATTTCATATAAAATAGTGTTTTACAGGAAAATAAGCTGGAAAATACATCAGATGTCAAATTAACACACTCTAACGACTAATATTTAAAGATAGTACTTTTTCATCCCGTTAAGTCAGCAATAATCGCGAGTACAAAAAGCAATCCTGTTAATCGAAGTCGGGCCGTTTGTTACCGTACTACGACCGGCAAATGGACAAATCAGATTATTTCACCCACTATGAGTCTGTAGATAACATTTTGACAGGCTATTCTCCTATTCATAAGAGTCGAGCGATTTAATGTGATTTTAGAAATACTTAGCTAATGTTTCTTTTAAGCTTATATAGATATTTACGTTTGCATTTCGCAAAGCTCTCGTGTCTTGCTACTAGGTAGGTATGTACCCTACATAGAAAATACCTAGTGCCAAGACACTCTGTACTTTGCTTTCCGCCTATTTTGAGATTTTGCGTGTTGAGTGGGAGCAATAGAAAATGACATAAACTTCAATATAATAAGTCACTCCAATGGGAATCAAACCCACACCTATCGTGTTTACAGCAGATACTGTCCCACTTGACTGTTCACATGAGTCACAGCCGGCCTCTTCCATATGAAATGGATCTATAATATTGTTTTACTTCAATAATACAATATTTCAATGTTTCTTCAATAAATATTGGTGGCATTATTTACATACAAATTTACTGTGACTATTAACATTTTCGTTTACTTTTATTAATGATTTGCTGTTGGATACTCAGTGACGTGCAGTTTTTTTGTTCTTATAATAATTTTAACACGAAAAAAATATGCTATATCACTCCCTCTCCGTTTTCTATTTAATTTCAAAAATAAAACTCTAATTCTCCTGCACACAAAAAAATGCATTTTTTAACATCTTATGCCTTGTACCGTAAAAATACAGAGCTATAAATTAAGAGATCCCCGCTAAGTCCCCATAAGAACGCCCCGCGGCGTCGCTCGCGTTTCTAAACGAAGTCATCGGTCCACTCGAGTGCGAATTATCTTAGCCAGATTATACTCTCTGAACATTTTTCTTTGGACCCCGATGAGTTATTTCCTTGAGACTAATGTTCCTTTTATATCTGACTCAATTCTTGTAGCTGATGTGATTTTCATATGAGGGTGAACTAAGCGCTGTTAGATAAATTAATATAATTAATTGGGTGTTTATTTTGTTAGTCACTAATAAAGCGTGAATGGATGTATGGGTTATTGCGTGTGTGAGACATTATCACTACTTTTTTTAGCTTCACGCTTCTATCTCCTCTAGTGGGGTAGATAGGAAGTACTTAGTGTCAAGACACTCCGTATACAGTCTGTATACAGTTTACACTACTAATAACTAAAAGATAAAAGTTTTGTTAAATTAAGTTATCAATTTCAACAAAATATATTTTACCAAATTCATTTTTTTGAAGTGGCTACCGTAGGGCAGTTGAAAGCTTTTAAATGTGTACGTTAATAGTTGTGGGTTCCATTCTCACTCGTATAATTGATTATATTTAATTCATTCATTCTGGGAAGACAGAATGCAGGGTCGAGTTTCGCCACTTATATTGCCTAGGCTTTGGGCGGAATATAAAAAAAACAAATTTATACTAGGTGCTCTGACTAATCTACAATGATGAGGGGAAAAGGATGAAGCTGTTAAAAAAAGATGTTATTTTGTGCACAAATATATTTTAGCGAATTTATATTCTTGCTAATTATTGAAAAATGTAGTTTGAAATTTGAAGTTTTAATTATTGTTTAAGCTTACAACTAAATATTCTTCTAACAAGTGTTACAAAGTAAAATACTGATAGATCTGATATCACGCAGGCATCAATCGCTAGATAAAAGAGTTTTAGGACAAAGACTTGATGTCCTTCATTGATTGCTATTAGTTTTTGTGCTGACATTGTAGTTCTAATGATTTATTTGACTTACCTGCACATGACAGAAATCATAAATTCTCTGGGATATTTTTCCCACAAAAACTCCATCAGGTTACTGGACATCGTACACTATCAGATGTATCTCAAGGAAAATATTAAAAAGAGGTATACTTTTAGCTCTGAATTCTTTAGCTACCATGTCTATAGCACACATGGGGTCGATGCTAGATAAACCTGGGACAGAGCCTTATCGGTAGTCGATCAAGGAGCTTTCTGTTTTTAACCGATTATCGTTCTCTGGTTCATGATCGAACCTTGAAGATACAGCAGGTTCAATGCAGGATAGCAGGGTAGTCAGAGACAACCTAGTGTCAAGACACTCCGTGGACATATATTAGATTTACAAAATAACACCAATATATTTTCTTAATCAAAATTGCTGCCAAAAGACTCAAGTCTTAGTACGAAATCAATTCATTTTCGTTAACACTAACTGAATATATGTAAAGTTTGTAAACTTTATAAGGAAAGATAGTTTGAAAGCGAAACCGCGGTATAAATGAGCATCCTCGGTTGTATGTCTCAAAAGTTTGAAGACATGCAGAAATTCTGAAGTGTACGCCCACAGAGCAACTATGTAAATACTAATCAAATTCTTTAAAGTAATTAACTTTAGTGCTAAATTATTGTAATAGATTTGTTTTTATGTGTATTTTAACAACTTTTTGATTTACCAAACGGTATTTTAGGCTTAAAGTGGATTTAACAAATAATTTTATTCCTATTGTAGGTATAACATATTACGGTATTCATTTGTGCATTTTTTAATCTAATATATCGAATACTTATTCGTTATTGTCCTGGTAATATAATTATTATATTAATACGTCAAGAAAAATATTAAACTTTTGTATGTAAAGAAATTGCATATATATTTAAAATCAATTTAATTTTATATGCATAATAAACGCAATAAGCTAACGATTATAATTTTTTTTGGCCGTTCGTAGCGCAGTGGGACAATCGGTTGTGAGTTCAATTCTCCCTTGGAAAATCACTATATTTAAATTATTTTTGCACCGGGACTCCGCACTCTTCAGCTTTAAAACGAGCGATCATGAGTTGTCAATTCAAGAAATTGGGCTTGCTTAAGATCACTGGCTATTAGATCACCAGAGTAAAGGCGAATGAACATTGCCTTTTTTTCTATGAAAATATATTTAAAGCTAATTATTCAAAATTATATTGTTCTCGTCTTTGAATGTGTACATATCACATACGCTTTATTTTACAAAAGGGAAGAAATGAAAATATAATCATTGCTCTAACCTAACCTAAAATCCTAGTGGTTCGATTTCCAATGGGAACCCACTCCCCACAAGTCTCACTGCGCCACGGCTTAATATGTGTAATAATGGTGTAAATTAGCTAAATTGCTACTACTTGATGAATTAATGTGTAATATATAATTTTATTGTACATTAAATTACACATAAAGCAACAATTATGTCCGTCTCTTTATGTAGATATAAAAATTGAAAAAAATTCACCATCTAAAATCTATTCGAGCATAACAATAGGTAGTCTTCGTTGTCTGAAGGTTCTCGGAGGACAGCGTTTGCTAACATTTATATATGGTGCAAGTGATAAGTGGTTTACTTATATATATTTTAATATCTTGTGATTGGTTTAATAAATCATAGTAATTTATTATTGTTAATTTAATTTTTATACGATTATAAATATGTGATTACATATTTTATTTAATTTTATAAAAAAAAAAAAAAAATTTAAATTTAAACAAAGATATAGATGTTTTATATCTTTGTTTTAACTTTAAAAATTATAATTTGTTTTTAAATTTTATTTCGTATAAACGATAAGGATGTTGTAGATATTGAAATGGGTGGAAAGTGGCAAAAACATAATTCTGGTCAAAAGTAAAAAACTAAATAATAACACTTCGATAAAATTATTTATTTTGGTATTATTCGCCAAATAAATATCAAATGAATATTTGTATGAAAGATTATCTACATATTAATCCATGGAATGCGGTCTCTTTTCATTAAAATTATTTGGACGGAGTTGTATGAAATTTAGCAGAATATCTATTTATATGGAGAAATAGTACAGAAAGACAACATTTTTGCTATAATATATAAACACTCTTACTCTTACTACGATACAGTAAAATATTTAAGAACTCAATAAATATTTAAGAACTCAAGGTATGTATTAAAAAAATTTAAGCCTCGTTTTATAGTGATTTAATTCATATTATAAAACTCGCTAACTATTTTCAACTTAAAGTACGAAGTAATATCGAGGTCTAAACAGGACATTTTATACAGCAATTTGCATCGGAAATATAGAGCTATATAGCTATATATTATAAGTCGTTTTTTTCCCAGCCAGTGATTTGTTCGGTTTATCTGAAACTTTTTATCTAAATTAGATATGTGCTCGAAGTATTCTGCGTCAGCTAATGTCGCTTTGTCTACGAGAAACGCTTTTTACGAGCCCATTTTGGATTAGCGTAAAACATTTGAATTGGCAAATCATCTAAGTTTTTTTATATATAAGAATTATTTGGCCTTTTTGTTTTTTTTTTTCAGTTTAACCGATCTCTTTTATATCTCCACTTTCTGATTAGTTAAAAAGCTCTGGTGATACTGGTGAAAAAAATATTTGTAAATATTTTAATTAACCGCTTGCCCTAGTAGAGGTTGCTATTACAATCAATGCGTGTTGTAATGTTTTACTACTATCTTATAAATATATATAAATATTATATTTATTAAATCATTCCTTGTCTCATAATGCGTCATGTGGTTAGGACTCATTTATTGTTGTATTTGAATGTGACTCAAGATGTTATAGAGATTTAAAGGTAACAGTGTTACTTAGAGGTAAGAAACTTCGTTTGTAATATATTAAATTTATATAATTAGCCATCAGAAGATAATCTTCTTCTTTATATATTTGCCATCAAAAAGTATAGACAGGTATACGAATTTATTTGCCATCAGATGGGGTTTTTAATATTTGTAATATTATTCATTAACGTTCAAGAAAAAGCTGAATACGCGTCCTATCTTTCTTATAATGAACCATTGGAGTTAATCATAGTAAGAGAAATGATAGCCAAAGCGGCCCCGCCCACAGCTAGCCGTGAATTCCGGCCGACCGCGATTTTTAAAACCTTGGTATTGAACCCTCCGGGACGCAAAGGTACAGTTAAACGTATATGATACTTACAATGCCTTTGTAAACGATTAATTATTAGTTATCTGTTCAATAGTTTATTTTAAGAAAAAGTTTGATTTGCGATGCTGATTGGTTTATGAGCCCAATATAAGCCATTGATTGCTTTGTGAGATCAATATAAGTCGTCGATTGGTTTGTGAGACCAATAGACATTGATGATACGTCGATTGGCCTGCCAGACCAATATTACTTTCCAGTTGCATATCAGTTCAGATGCACCAACGCTAGGCGGACCCTGAATGTAGCATACCTCAACGCAAGACAACAGTAGTTAAGATATAATCATCCAACATCACCGCAGCAGTTCACATAAACAAGAATATTAGTTTCAGTGATGCCGAGCAATATTGGGTTGCAACACTGACATCAGTTATCAGAAAGCTATAACGCTCACCGAACTCCAATCGTCGCGTGTCGCAAGCTATATCAATGTCCGACGCCGTACAAGCATCGTGTATGCGACACGAGGCAGCATCTGTCAAATAGAACCGACCAACATCTCTGTAGCAGTTCACCTAAGCTAATGATATCAGCCTCAGTGACGCCCAGCAACATTGGTTTATGCCACCTACACCGAATATCAGCAAGCTATAAGCTCGCCGAACATCGAAAGTCAGGCTTCATGGTGTGTCTCTATCACATAGATCCATCCCTATATAGATCCCTATATATGCCACACAATTGTTCTGACATTCAGGACGGTGTAACCTGAAATTTATTTAAACATTAAGTTAGAAACTCTATTAAAGACGACTTGGCCTGACGACGTACGACATCGCCGACGTCGACTAGGTCAGCCGCCCTTTTACATGTACAACTTCTTTTATTACACGAACGCAATCTGTTCATTACGTACTCTATGAAATATTTAATAAATTTATACTATTCCACTGCACTCCACTCCATATAGGATCAAATATAGACACTATTTTTTTTATTTTAAATACTTTATACCTATTCAAATTTGTTTCTTTGAAGAATATAGATTTTTATGGGTCTTTCAAAAAATCTTTTTTATGGCATTATTAGCTTGGTTTATTTTACATTTTGCTCTCTGTTCAATATCTACATATATATTATAATTGATAATTAAATATTCCTTATTCTTACCCACCCTATATAATTCTCTTAAAATAAATTACTAATAAAACAAATAATTAAATAATCACAAAGCAAGCTCTCAATGTATATATATTGTTCAAAGCATTTACAACGGCTGAGATTAAATCCATTCAATTGTCATATCATGACAGAGTAAATTAAAATTCACTTTGATTGTTCGTTCAATGGACGGACGGTATATAATAAATATGAAATTACACAGTCGACTGCTCGTGTAGGGTCCGGATGGCGCTCTATTAAAACAATATTGTAAACACATCTGATTAAACAAGTCAATGGTGTCTCTTACTAAAATGTGATTATTATTTAAAAAAAACAACTTGCAATTCGTTCACATTGTTTAAAATGAAAAATATTAATATTATTTTCTCTAATGTTATAACTGTTCTCTACGTTTTGTCTATTTTAGAGATAATTTCGTTAAGGTTCCACAACCGTAACGTTTCAGGTTCCCTAAACTAGAGTGATGGCATACGCCATAATTGCCAGCAAAGTAGCTGCCAAATGTTAGGAGAAGAGATCTGAATATCGAGTCCAGTGGCGAGTGCGTGGAGAGGTTGATCTTGATGTTGAACTATTAGCATTTTCAATTTTTTAGTTGTCATTTTACGTCATTCACGTTTTCAATTTACAAAATGTCAGTATTGTCAGTCCTACACAAAGGGTTAGGTAGGCTTGGCTAAAAGTGGAAAAGTTAGTCTCTTTGCTACTAATGTGGTTAGAGAAAAAGTGGTGTTTGGTTACGCCAATAGTGTTGTAATGTTTCTGGAATATGGAGTCTTAACACTTTTCTATTCTTATTTTTAAATTCAGAAGTTATACAAACACAAAAATATGAATTATTTAACTCTAGTGTAACTAAATAGAAAATGGCGTTCAGTCACGCCAATCGTCAAATAATGTTTAACATTAACTTCCATAACATTAGCTTCCTTATTTCTATTTTTAAATGTAGAAGATATGTAAAGATAAGAAAAATATTTATTTGTATGCAATCCACGGGTACATTGTTTTTGTTGAACAATAGTATACAGAACGAATGCGGTTTTAATTGAGTTGAAAAATTGGTGCACGTTCGAAACGTGCTTCGTCCATGCATTTGGTACACGTGGTACGAGGAATACAATGAATTACCTTTAGTCAGTTTGTATCAAAGTACTTTGTACCTCGTGTAGTTAGAATTGCTTTCAGCCTACTAAATAGAAGGGTCTTAAAAACTAACTAAAATTTAGAATCAAAATATCCGTAAAATGGTTTAACTATTTTAGAGATATTTTGTTTTAGGTTCCCATAACCTTAATATTTTAGGTTCCCCAATATTGTTTTGTTATTCAAGACTTTGATTACTATTTAAATGTAAAAATGTTATTAGCTTTTTGATTGGATTTTGTTGTGGCTATCGTAATAAAGTGGAATTAAATAAAATTAAAAAAATAGCATTTGATTAAACGTCTTTAAACAGGTGCGATTTCCACTTGGTGGAATAATTGTAATACGTTTTTTCCGGTTTGGTAAGATCTAGCGCGGAGTTGAGTTACGCCACTAGACACACTATTCTATATCGAATGGTGGAATCTAACACCTAGTTTACTTTACCATAATGAATATTTTTGCCCAACTACGGCTACGCAATAAAGGAGATAATGAGATAATGATTTTAACCGGTATATATGTATATATGTGTGTTTGATTTAATCTGTTTCAATGTAACTTCAAAGAAAACTGTAATGATTAATGATGGAAAACTAGATATTACTCTCTTGATTTTTTACTTTTTATAGGTGAGTCATTTTAAATAAATATCTGACACCCTCTACAACACAAAATAAGTAAACTATGTGTGTGTGTGTGTGTGTTTTGTTATAATCAAATGCTCTATCATCAATTAAAAGTTATTTTACTGTTTAATACATATATATTTTTTGTTTCACACTTTTATGCCATATAGCAGGATATATAAAAAGTGCCTAGTGCCAAGACACTTACACTTGCAAGTACTTAGCTTTCCAATGTCTAATATATTTATAATTCAAAAAGTGTAAATTCTACCACTAATAATATTATCAAAAGTTTACGACATTTAAGACACAGAGCGTGTCGGTCACGGTGTACGCTCTGACACCCCTCGACTTAACCTTTACATATTAGAAAGTTATATTTGGATTGATATTAAAAAAGGTCGTTTAAAACATTACTTAAGTCTTTTATATAAAAAAAATGTGACTTAATATACTCCCCTTGGAGTAATATGTAATTTTTATACCACTTAAGTGGAGTTTTGATTACTATATAAATAAATAATATAAATTTTTTAAAAATATTTATATAATAATAAAAAAATATGTTATTTAGAAACAGTATATTTTATATGTTAAATAAGCTAATGTTATAATATCCGTAATATTTATAAGTGTAAGTAATATAGGTTTCTATAAGAAAACACTAAGAAACAATTATCTAAAATTATTTAGACGCAGGTCATGGCGCAGTGGGACAGCATCTGACTGTAAACGTGACCAGTTGAGTGTTCGATCCCTACTCGGGGGAGTGATTGTATTTAAATTATTTTCACTTCCTCGCTCTGGTAAAACCAAGTGCGGCATTGAGTTCCACCACTCTACACGTCATGTCTCAAATTCGGTGGAAAGCGAAGTACAGAATGTCTTGACACTAAGTAATTGTCTACCCTGCTATGCGGGATAAAAGCGTGAAGCTAAAATAAAAAAATATGAGAACAGGAAAAAGCAAGATTCATATAATATTAAGATTAAAAATGAAATATGTTGAAAAATAAATTTAAAAGCATATTACAGGGGCCGCTTAAAAAAATTGGGTTTTAATTTTCAAACACTGCCTATAGCTGATGACGTCGAAAACTCCACGAAAACATAGTAGCGGGCAAAGACTTGTTATGTGTAATATATGAAATAGATAATAAGTAACTTAGCTTCTTACCAACATCATCCATTTCTTCGTTTGAACACAACCTTTTCTATTAACGTACCTGAAACAATAATTTATTTATTTATTAAAATTAATTTAATAATACTTAATAAGACATTAGGTTTACCTAAATGTACAAATATATATTCAATTTCGTTTTAAACAAAGTCATTTCCCTATTTTTTTAAAAAAAGGTAAGGGAAGATTACATAAAAAGGTATTTTTTTTACCTTCTTCATATTTCAAAAAATTAAAAAAATTATTAAATTATAAGGTAATTTCCACAAACTACTGTAAAGTGTTCGAAACGTCGGGTTTCCAAAAATGTGTTTTCGAATAATAAAATATACGAAATTAATCCTTTTAAAATAGTTTAAAATTATTAAGTTTCAATAAAAACAATTACATTTTTTTCTACAATAAAACTCAACGACTGTAAACGCGATCGGTTGTGGG
Organism: Dryadula phaetusa; assembly: GCA_032432895.1. Taxonomy (NCBI): domain Eukaryota; kingdom Metazoa; phylum Arthropoda; class Insecta; order Lepidoptera; family Nymphalidae; genus Dryadula; species Dryadula phaetusa. Next base: position 896,230 of record JAOYRS010000008.1, on the reverse strand, counting down.
TTCGATCCCCACTCAGGGGAATTTAAATTATTTTCACTTCCTCGCTCCGGTAAAGACAAAGTGCGGCGTTGAGTTCCATTACTTATCATGCAATGTCTTGAATTTGGAGAAAAGCAAAGTATGGAGTGACACTATGTACATTTTGTGTACCCTGCTATGAAAATCCCACAACATCTCTCCCATAGTACTTATATAATAACATAGCTTAAAAGAGTGAAGCAAAACTTATTTTAAAGTCAATTTTTTCTATACAATAGATCATTTTATTATTCAACGCGTTATTTTTTGTACGTGATGGACCAGTAGAGGCCAAAAACGTTCGGATTTCAAATGCTGTCTGCACTACTTATTGATTCTAATGCGGATTTAAAGACTGTCGCATACTAGACTAGTAACTTCCCACTTCTCTGTGCAAATAAGGGTAGTTAGAGAGGGCGTAGTGGCATGGCACTCTTTTTTCTACTTTATGTAGAGATATTACATGTTGGGTGATGGAACTCAATGTTGCTTATCGTCTTAATAGAGCGGACATATGTTTTTTTAGCTTCGCGCCTTTTACTATAAACCTAGTGCTAAGATTGCGCCTTGAGTGGCGGAACTCAACGCCACACGTTGTCTTACCTTAGCGAGGAAATGAAAATACCCCCCTCCCCCGAATGGGAATCGAACCCGCACCCGATCGCGTTTACAGTCAGAAGCTGTCCACTGTACAACAACCAACCTCTGCATTCTACATGTCATTTTTGAAATAAAATTTAAATAACTCTTTCCATTTGTATGCAGCTTGCAGTAGCATTAAGTGTATCTTTAGTCTGCGAACTGATGAGACAACTCCTTTGAAGAGAATCTTGTCGGTTAAGAAATATTTTAAATTTAATATATTGACAGACATAACTTATTGAGTTATGTCTCAAGCTCTGTTCAAAGGGAGCTCGTGAATTCAATATTTATGAATATTACGCTAACATTGCGAAATGTACCGTTTTTAACTTTGTACGTACATAATATGATTTTTTTTTTACTTTAATTTCTATGCATTTTGCATGGTATATATTTATATTAAAAATAGTGACACCTCTCTCTGCTTGATTAGAGATAAAAAATATTTTAGATATAAAAAAGCTTTAGGGTGCGTTCTAGTTGACCTTTGAAACATAGTGTGATACTGGAGGAAGGTCATGTAAAAAGCATGAGGACCCCCCGAAGGGCAAGTATGAAGAAATTGGTGACTGTGGACGAGGCGAAAGAGATATGCAGGAACCTTAGCGTTTGCGCTCCGTCGTTATCTATCGCGCAAGGGATAGTGTGAAGCTAAAAAGAATAAATAGCGTTATAAGAAATGGAATTCAGAATGTTTGTTCTGGCTAATCTGACTAATCTCGCAAACAGAATAACATTGGAATACATTTGCATCCAGTAAAAAGCGGTTACTTTAAAATTACAAACAAACACTGCCATTTTATTTATTTGTATAGTTGTATAGTTAATTGTATATAATTATTTTAAAGAAACTTTATTAAAATGTTGACTTTGATACGTAACTGAGATCTGAACCAGTCATTTTGGTCTGACCTTTATCCAACTAAAATAAATAAGAACAAACAATAGCAGCGTTGGGTTCCGCAACTTCACAAAGTTTAGAATTTGATCCGAAAGAGGAGAATGGAGTGTCTTGACACTGGGTTGTCTTTTTGTGTTGTGCGAGAAAAAGCGTTATTCTGCTTTCTTTTTAAAATCAATTATAACGTGATCGATATATCATGTCCATTACACATATCAATTCAACACTATAGTTATCGCTTTAAAGATTCATTCCAAACACTCTTTTATCTTTTAGGAAGCTGTTCATAAACAATCTATATGCGTTTCCGTTTAGTTGAGTGAGGTGTTACAAAAAGAGGACATACTTTGCGTTTTGAGAGGGAGTTGAAGCGATATTATTAGATTTATAGTTTTGATTACGAAATGAATTTATGATTGAAGTAACATAGAAAATATTTGTACATAAAATAAATAAAAATTGATTTGAGTATCGCCACTCAACACGCAATGTCTGGAATTTGTCGGATAGCGGAGTGTCTTGACACCAGGTACTTCCTGTTTATCCTGCTATGTGGGAAAAAAGCATTAAGATAAAAAATATTATGTTTTTGTATATTTATTAATTTTCATTGACCATTATGGTGCAGTGGGACTGCGTCTGATAGAGAATTATTGAAAACAGATTAGATGTGAGTTCAAATCCCGTGCAGAATAATTTCATATCAACTTGACCACTTTAACTCACTGGACACATATTTCTATACTGGCGCTAACATTTCTATTGACAGGAGCCGATGCAGGCAGTTCTCACATCTTACCGCAATCATGACCTTTAGACTTGAAAGACCGGTTAGAATTAAAGAGAGAGAATTTTCGTATTTCTCCGCTCTGGTAAGACAAGGCGCGGTATTGAGTTCTGATAATTAACACAGAATATAAAGCGTAAAGTTTCTAATAAAGTATCAAAAATTTAACTTATCATAGATTACAACAAAAGATTTGCTTTTAAATATGTTTCACCTTAAAATTGTTTATCGCACCACGAAGATGCTTTAAAGCGTCGTAAATTCTTTGATAGGGAGCAATGTTTACATTTTCGCCTCAATCTCAAACATTAGGCGGGAGGTGTGAAATTTATGATTTAATAAATGTCACCATACTTTTATGGGTGGTCTGGAAGTCGACACAAGTTGAAAAAAAAATCAAAATATCTCAAATGATTGCGGTGAAGTAATTAAATTGCTTTTAGGTATAATAAGCTAGTGTGATAAGGTTCAGATGTGACAATATTTTTTTTTTATTTGAATTGTAAAAGGTGGAATCATATGATTCCCATTCCCCTGGAAATTTTGAATGTCTTAGTTTGCCCTTACTCTTCCACTTTCCAAATTTAGCTTCTTACGTCCCATAGCTTTTGTATATCATTTGCAAATCATAAGCATATTTGAAATCTAACTATTTGACACGGATTAATCGCATATATTTTGGTATTCAAAAATATATTTTTTGGAAATCTGACACTTCGGACACAAGTCTACACGTGACCATGGACTGCTATCAAAATATACGCGACTTATCCGTTTAAAATAGTTTGATTTAAAAGGTGTAAAACTCGCGAAAATCAAATATCTATAAATGTCACCGTACACCCTCTATTTATTTGTTAACAAGATGAATAAAATTTAATTTATCTGTTAATTTCCTATTGTTTCCATCTAATCTTTATCTTTTATCTATTCTTTACGCTTTATATAAGTATAAAGTTACCTTCCAAAGAGGACAAGTCGTAGAATTAGCTACATAAATTGGCTGTAAACCGTTTAACTAGTAGTAGAGGTTAGGGTTACCATGCACTTAGAGGCTGGTGAGACACAAAAAATGTATTGTTTTTTTATTTTGTTTTAGTGTCAAGTCTTTATTATAGCAGGGTAGACAGGAAGTATCTCAAAACACTCTGTACTCCGCTCTCCACTAAATTTGAAATATAGCGTGTTGAGTTGCGGAACTCAACTCAACACGCATATTTCAAATTTATATATTAAAACTAAATATTTCTTAGTGTCATAAAATGAGTTTACATTAGTTCCAGGTTCACACTTTAGTGGATCTATATCAAAATTCATGAAACTATTTTGGATTCCATTAGACATTTTTAAGAAATCGTAAAGGCGATTGAAATAGGCTTTAACCGTCTGAGAATCACATTAAGTCACTCCTTTAAAGTGTTATTCCACACTTATGAATAGAAAAAAATTATCCAAGAAGAAGTTTACGGTTTCCAAGAGACTCGGGTTTGAATCCCGCTGCGTTCAAATTTTTACACGTTTTTTTTTAAATGTTCAAAATTAAGTCACTTTAAAATCCCAAATACCCAATCCTAAATACGACACTGATCATCAAAAAATGGCCTCTTGCAGAACTGCAAGGGAAACTTCGAAATAAATTATGGAATTTATAGATTCTTTGTATAAATGATTCAACACATCATTTTAAATCGTTTATTTCATGTCAAATTAGATATAGTGTAAATAAATCTATTAAAATTTTATATTACTATATGAAAATCTACCAGAGGCAGAGAACAAAGTGTTTAAACACAAGGTTCTCTCTTAAACCACCATGATGTAGGATAAAGAAGAGAAACTGAAAAATATATTCATATTAGAAATAATCGTGCCATATGGCCACCCTATCTATGACCGTAACTGTGCATCGACTTTCATTAATTCAGTGGACATCGTTAACACGTTAATAGCGTTCTAGCGTGAACAAAACACCTAATTCAATGTTGTTTACGTTTTAAGCCTTTGAGCTTTATACTTCTTGTGGAAATCCTGTAATAATGTAATGTGATGTAGTAATAAATGTGAACTAATTATTAGATTATTAGAGAGAGTTATCGTTTTAACGGTAGAGGGTTGTATCTGAATATTTATATGTTTTATTGTTCTGTTCTTTACGGAGAAACGTGATTAGTTGACGGTTCGAACTTTATTCGAGCAACTGATTGTTTACTTCGTTACTCTGGTAAGACATTGCGCGGCGTTGAATTCCGCCATTCTTGAGTTTGGCGGAATTTCGAAAACTGAGTGTCATGGTACTAGGTTCTATCTACCTGTCCGTACTATACGAAAAAATGTGTTAAGCCATTTTTTTTTACTTTAGTCATAACTATTTCGCATTGGAACCTAATAGTATATTGTTAGATATTTGTTAATTTTACCGTTTAAGTTTAAATACATTGTAATTGTCTTTGTTTCGCCAACTGGCAGTTCTCCAGAAAACCATAAATAAACTACGGTATGCAAGTTGGATTCTTTTAAACACTCAACAAAACGGTTCAGACAGAATTGAAAAATATACCTGACACAAGTTGAAGTAAGAAATATGTGCTTTCCAAGTAAATTTGTGGTTGGGTTAGCAAGAGTTTGAACTTTCGGGGTTTTTTTTTTCTATTTTGTTGAACAAAGTATCAGAAAATGAGCCGTGTTTTCATTCATTTTGGTATTTTCAAAGTGTTATTCCATGCTTAGGATTAGAAAGCAATGTCAATAGACATATAAGAATCTTGTACTACGTTGCAAATTTTTAAATGCTTAAAATATATATTTATTGTGTATTTAATATTTAATCTGTGATTGGAATAATGACAGATTTGTTTTAGTAAATAAATCAATACAATTCCTTAGACATGGAAAATTATATCAAATGATTGATCATTATATTATTTATACTATTATATAAACAAGCAACAGTATGAAAAGTGAACTTAAATCTAAAAGCCATTTTATTTTACCAAATCAAAGACCTTCACTATGAAAAGATTTTTTTCCAAATATATAAATTATTATTGAAATGCACGAATACAAAAATATAGGCCATTAAACCAGCTAAATTAAATTTATTTAATTTAATATGTAAAAATCGCAAATTTTTACTTTAATTAAACTTAGTTATACAAAAAAAAAATAGTTTTTATTAATATTATGTATATGGATCATGAAATAGGTTTAAATGGCGTATAATGAGTGATACGAACAGACGATACTGCCCGTATTCGAGAACGATCAATTTCTACGTCTCAATTATCTATCCACGTTTCCTTTGCGACATACAGACGTTGTGTTGGTTTATTTTCTATATATTTATTTTAAAAATTTTAATGTATAATATTATATTATGTATAAGTGTGTGTTCCCCATTTCCATTCCGTTCCGTTATCCATTATGTTACAGATATCAAAAAATGTATTTTCGTATACCAAAATAACGCGATTAATCCGTTTAAAATAGTTTCATTTAAAATGTATAGAAATCGCGATAAACAATGATGTTATTAGTTATTATATAACATGGGATGTCGGTTAAATTTCCACTCTCAATAATAAATTAATAATTAAATATTCATTGTTTTCAGTTCTCCTGTCTGGTGAGCACAACGCGGCGTTCAGTTCCGCCACTTGACACGCAACATTGCGAATTTGGAAACAGTTATAGTGAAAATATTAAAGATTCGGTCCGTCCGTCTGTACATCAATTTCTCATTATTGATACGGAATGACAATTATTGGGGGTTGACAGAGCTACGGCTTCGTTGCGAGATAAGAACGTCATTTTACTTATTTCTTAGATAAAATAATCACTTGTATCTTTATTGTGTGATAATGAGTGAAAACTAATATTATTATCAACACTTGTGAAGGAAATAAAATTATTTTACTTGGAAGATAAAGTGCGGCGTTGAGCTCCACCATTTGCCACTAGCACTTGCCACTAGGTTCTCCCAGAATACTCAAGTAGAGTAGGTTGTATGTTCGTAGACAACAACTTGACGTAATGATTATATTTAAAACATATTTTCGAGAATTGAAAATTGCTCTGGTAAGACAAAGCGCGGCGTTGAATTCACCACTCAACTTACAATGTCTCAATTACGGGTGGAAAACAGTCAACGGAGTGTCTTGTCAATTACATTGGTTCTGACTATCCTGCTGTGTTTAGTACAGCTCAAAGCTTCTTTATAATTACTTAGTAAAGAGAAAATATATTTTTTCCCCCAAAATTGTTATATCAATGATCTCTTGATCAGCTTGGTCACTATTATGTACAGTGTTTCCCAATAGGGACAATAGGATTTTGATAGCTCACAGCTGCCATTTTGGTGGTTTAACATTTGATATTTGTGTTGTTTTGTATTTAATAATGTTTGCCATTTAATCATAAACAAGTTCACGTTACCTCAACGTTTGGAAATTGTTCAAATTTTCTATCAAAATTCGAGAAGTATTGTCTCTACTCAAAGAGCATTTCATGCTAAATATAATCGTCATGGTGCACCGTTTGAGCTCGCTATACGTCGCATAATCCAAAAACTGGAAAGTGAATATTCTTTGCACGATAGTAGACCACCAACACGACAACGGACAGGCCATAGCGAAGAAAATATTGCCCCCGTATAAGCCAGTGTCAAAATCAAAATGTTGATTTTCTTATTGGACTATTTTTTGTGAGGGTATGTTAAATCTCAAGTGTATGCCAATAAACCAGCTATGATTCAAGACCTTGAACGCAACATTAAAGCGACTATAGCGGCCATACCAGTGGAAATGCTGCACCGAGACATCGAAAATTGGACCGATCGTATTCACCAGTGCAAAAAAAGTCGTGGCGGTCATTTGAACAATATTTTATTTAAATCATTAATAGCAAAAAATTTCCTATCAAATAAAGCCATTGAACACGAAATTCAAATATATATTACATGTTCTATTTTAATTTCAAAATATATTGTTCTTATAGGGAAACCCCATATATACACGTTCAAATACGACGTTAGCGACAAGCTTACGAATTATTTAAATAGTTGGGCTGTGTTTAAGAAGCCTGGAAGCTTTTTTGTTATCTTACAGTCTAGACGAATTGAACTTAGTACTATATAAACGAATCGTTCATTTTTGTATACTGACATTACATATTTAACTTTCTAATAATCAGTACTTTCGCTCTATCAAAATGACATAGACTGAAAAAAAAATCTTATTGAATTAATTTTAATAAAAAAAAACAATTATTGTAGAAAAAAATATATTTTATATCGATTTTTTTTTAATAAAAAACGTCACGTAAAGCTTCACATTTTACGCCGCATAGTAGGATAGTCGAAACAAACTAGTGTCAAGACACTCTGTTAATGTCTCTTCGTCCGAAATAGACACATTGCGTGTTCAGTGGCGAAGTCAATGCCGCGGTTTGTCTTACCAGAGAACTGAAAATATTCTTAAAGTGGTTAAAACCACTCTTTACAGTCAGATGCTGTGCCACTGCGTAACTTTGGCATCTGTAGAGTAAGAAGGAAGAGAAGAGAGGAGAAGATGTAAAGAGAAGATTAAGAAAGAAATAATTTATACATGATTTTCTATACATTCTACACATTCGAAAAATATTACAATTTTGTCCTAACAGAGCGGACAAATAAACAAAGTGAAGTGGAAATCGAATTGACACCAAATGCGTTTTATATTAAAATGTAATTATAGTATAAAATTTTCTTATAAACCTTTTCTAGCCATGTATAGTAATTGTAATTTCAGCCCAATAAACTATCCAATACATCACGTAATATAAGAAAGTGTTATTTGATTGACAAGGGATCTCCCTCGGGCGTCTGTCTGCCTCTTATTTGATTCTAACACGAGAATTTTATATTACTCGCTTTGTCTATTTTATTCTCAATTTAATATAATTTACATTGTTTTGAAGTGGTCACGGTGGAGTAAAACAGCGTCTGACTGTAAACGCGATCGGTCCTAGGTTCTATTCCACTCGGAGGAGTGATTATATTTAAATTATGTTCACTTCCTCACTCTGGTAAGACTGAGTGCGGCGATGAGTTCCACCACTCAATTCTCGAATCAATGTCTCGAATTCGGTGGAAAGTGAAGTGCCGAAAGTCCCAGAAAGTCCCTAATGTCAACATTCAATTCAATAGGTACATTCTGTCTAGCCTAAAAAAAAGAAAAACAGAATTATAACCTAAGCCAATTTTCATACACTTCCGTTCTCATATTTTTGTTTTACATATTATTAAAGTAATTAAGTATATTTTACGTATTTACCTTATCATAATACCACACTGGTCTCAGATTTCAAAATATACCACAGACTATCTTGTTTCCCACAAGAATGTAATATAACTACGCACGTTGTTTATTATATTACATAATATAAAGATGTTGGACATTGTTTCTTGATTAATTTTCAAGTTCAATTCATTGCATTTCCTTATTATTTTCAAAGTGTTATTTACACCATATAAGAATAATTATAAAAATACTTTTCACTTCACTCTGAGTCTAGTTCTAAGGCAGTTTTGAAGATCTTATTATTAGGGACAGTGTCCCCCGCGAACGGTTGTGGGTTCGAAACCCACTCAGGGGAAGGATTATATAAAATTATATTAAATTTAAATAATTTGCATTTCCTCGCTATAATAAAGGGTGGCGTTGAACTTCTCGAATCTCGAAAGCGGAGTACGGAGTGTCTTGACACTATACTATACGGTATTACCGCGTGAAGCTAAAAAAATAATTAAACGACGTAAACCAACGCTGCACTTTGTCAAACCAAACCGAGACTATTAATATATCTAAAATATAAACATTCCCACATAGGAATCAAATTCACAACCACAGCTTGGAAAAACCCAAATGTGCCATGACGGCGTATTTTTTATTACTTCCTTAATTTACGATACACTCTCTCTGATACTGTTTTCATACCTGTTTTGTTACAGCCCCATTTCGATTATAAAGGAATAAAAAATAATAATAAATAGCTATACAATTTCCCTTAGCTCCCTTGGGATCTCCATTAGGAAAATTACGTATGAAATTATTGAACAATCTTCTGGGGATATATCGGTCAGAATAAATTGTGGTATTAATTTTGATAGCGTATTATTGGTTATGTTCTTAGCTTTTTTTATTATGAGCTTCACGCTTTATACTGCACTGTAGGGAAGTACAAAACAACCTAGTGTCAAGACACTCCGTTTGCCATCGAGAGATTATATGTTGGGTGGCGAAGCCTACACCGCGTTATGTCTTACCAGAGTGGACAAATGAGGATATAATCTTTCTACAGAGTTGTAATCGAACCCACCAATCGTCTTAACAATCAGATGCCAGTCCTCTGCGCCATAATTGCCTAGTGTAGAGCTGATAGACAATATTGTGATATTAAGGACTGAAAACTTAGACATAGAGTATTTTGAATTTTATAAACGCACTTAATACGTAGGAAATTGTCTTAAATGATTTATAATTGATTCTATAAGAAATCTTAATTTATCAAATAACTTACTGATTTTGTGGCCGGTGGCGCAGTGGGACAGCGTCTAACTGTAAACGCGATCGGTTGTGACTTCGATTCCCACTCAGGGGAGTGATTATATTTAAATAATTTTTATTTCCTCATTTTAATAAGACAAAGTGTGGCGTTGAGTTCCGCCATTAAACACACAATATCTCGAAAACGGCGGAAAGCGAAATGCGGAGAGTCTCGACACTTGATACATTCTGTCAACCCTGCTATGCAGGATAATAGTGAGAAGTTAAAATACAGAAGGTAAGCTGATGGAACTTGGTTGGACTATATGGGCACTTCGCTTTTAGTGCCTTGACACTGATTACTCTCTGGGAGAGATATGAAAATGTAAAAAGAGAACAATGTCAAAAAAAGATAGTAGATAATATATTTTATAGTATAAAGCTGTCACAGGGCAACCTGGCAAATTCTTTCATAAAATATTTCGTCGCGTGGTCTAGACGCTCTCCTTCTTTACTTATTCACTTTATACAGATATATTATGATGGAAAATACCTAAGTGCAGTTATGAAATGTATTGTATTAAAGGATTTAATGGAAGAATAACTTTAATAAGTAAGTAATAAATTGTATAGAAACTTTTAATAATATACCAAATAATACATTAATAAGTTGTTCTATATTTTATATTGAAATAACCTGTGTCAAAACACTCTGTACTCCGCATTCCGCCGAATTCGAGATTTTGCGTATTGAGTGTCGGAAGTCAACGCCTCGCTTTGACTTACCAGAGCGAGGTAGTGAAAATTTAAATGTAATCATTTCTCTTAGTAGAAATCGAACCCACAACCGGTCGCGTGTACAATCAGACACAGCGCCACAACTAGCCTCTAAAAGTTGTAACCATTTAAATATAGTATAGTATAGTATAGCATTGACATTCTGTAAAATATTAAGTAGCTATGTTATCCTAATTTAAGATATTGCATATTGACTGGCGGAATTAAACACCGTGCTTTCTCTTATAAGGGTATGGTTATGTAAATAATTTAAAAATCTTACTGCGCCAATAATGACCTCTTATAACACAATAAAAAAATAATACAGTGTTTTTTTAAAAATGTAATACAAATTTAATTAAGTATATAAAATTAACTAAAAACGTTCTAGGACCTACATTAGGCTATTTAAAGTAAAAGCATAACATTAATAATTCAAACACTTTGGTGTGCAATAAATTAAGTCCTGCACAGTCGGTGGGTAATCTCAAAATGGCGGCATACGTAATACTTCAACATTTTATGGCGCAAGTAAAAGGAATATACGCGTTTTATTATCATTGTTGACATAATAAAGTAATAAGCTACATGCAGAACCACTCACTTTGAACACCACTTACGTTATCTATAGAATCTGTAGTATAATAGAACTATTACCAATATAAGAGGAATGATATGGTCTTGTCTGTACGGCACTTGTGAGCTTTTGATTGGGTTGAATAGAGATAACGGTATATAAAGAATTATTTTTGGGTGTATTTTAGTAGATAAGCGACAGTGTATTGGTTGTATTTTAATATTACTTTATTTTCAAGGCATTATTGAGTTTCACCGGTCACCAAATAATGTCTCAAAGTAGTTAAAAAATAGAAAACGGAACGTTCAGCTTATCATGGTAGTCAAAAAGGTAGATGTTTTCTGATTGCTATTTTAAGCGGGAAAAAATGTGTTTTTTTTTTCAAAACGGTATTATTACATTCTACCATATAATATATTAGGTATCCGTATTAAAGCAGTTTCGTATACGTTCTGGGTGTGTGAATTATAAGTTCTTTATATTCCAAAATAAAAATATGATAATCGAAAAATGTATTATTATCTCTACATTGTTATAACGAAATATATGTCACAGTCATAAAAATATTAAAAAAATATTAGTTTTATCATAATTTTATATTATTAAAACGATTTTTTAAAAATAATACTAGAACATTTTATACGCTCCAATCCTCTAACTTGGATCTGACAGTCGGAATATTTCCCTGTACTTCCTGTATGTCACTTCCTGGAGACGTCGCAGGCTGCTGTTTGACATGTGATGTCGCTTTCAGTGCAACCAGTAGGAGCAGGCTGACCGAATTTCAAAATTACACATTCATGTTTTTCTTGTATGCATTACTGTGTACAATGCACGAATGTCTCGTGGTTTTTTTTTGGTTGGAATTTTTATTACGTTTTGTATGGAAAAGTAGGTTATTCAGTAGCTGTGGAATGTTTTTAAGACAGGTTTTGTACGATTTATATAAATATAATAATTATATACATATACACCTACAATAGTTAAGTAATGTTTCATATAATTAACTATTTTTAAAGGTGTTATTCAACATTTAGGATTAAAAAACATTCATTTTTTAAAACGCATAAAAATTTACACATAGCGGGACTCGAACCCGCGCCTCTTGGAATACTTCCAAGCTCTCTGACCACTAAGCTATGCATTCTCCTATTCTATTCGGGAGTAGACCGCATTTAGCGGTCAGAGCGCTTGGACGGTTTTTAAGATGCGCAGGTTCGAGTTCCGCTGCGTTCATATTTTTGTACGTTATTTAAACGTTGTTTTAAGTATTATTCGAAAACAGGGGATTACATTGATCTGATTAAACAAAAACAACCATAAATTAAGCCATCCAGTGCAATATATAAGAAACTTATTAGTGAGAAAAAATCTGACTAGAAAAATCAGAGGATGTTTTATTGTAAATTAATTCAATATAATCCAAAATATCTTTTGATACCCATTTTTTATAGATATAAAATTTTAGGTAAATTCTGGAACTCAACGCCATAATTATTTATGTTAGGAAAACGTTAATATTCCCAAATTGCTGATTATGTAACATATACATAGCTCAAAAATTAGATTATATATATTTAATCATAGTTTAGAAATTAATTTTCCCTCAAATCAAAGCTCAAGCTGCCTGATTTCTCTTTGAAAAATTAGTCACCGACCCTTGCCTTCGATGTAAGTTGCGTAAATCATCGCCCTTCTAGCAACCCTACCGCTATTTACGAAATGACCGACCTCCTATTAAATATCTATTTATCATTCAGGAACCCTAGTTGCGTTTACTGGTAAAGGTTGAATTTTCTCAAGCGATTTCTATTTTTCTAACTATTCCATACTTGGTAGAGCTTCAAAATGCTTGCAATAGTCGTAGATTCAAATGTTATTCGAATAATTCTGTAAACAAGGATTAATAATTAGTAGATTAATAATTTTAAATAAAATAATGTAACGTAACTTGCTTATACTCAACAAGTTAGAATATACATAAATAAAAATATACAAATATAAAATATATACATATATAAAATATATAAATAAAAATATTTCCTAAGTAAGAAAGTAATACTAATTTCGAAATATCTATAATAATTTTGTATAAATACTATAATATATTAATAACTAAAAAAAACCTCCTTCACAAACCACAATCGAATATATAAAACCATGTTGTTTAAACAGACACTTGTCAAAAGTGCGTTACCACAAATACAAATTAATTAGCCCATTCCCTGTATAATAACAACCATATTTCATATAAAGAAGCTAAAATCACATCTAACAGCTATAACACCGACAATAATACGGCTTGACAGTTACATATGACAGTTGGGAAGTTTGCTACCCTTCTATCTTACCTGCCCTACATGTTACTTGACACTCTTAATTATTAACGAGGATTGATGCTGTCCCATGAGTACGCCATTGACCTGCCACGATATGCAATGGACTCTAAATATATAGAGATAGAGACGATATTTGTATAGAAAAGCTATTCTCATGCCTTTTCGAGATGTAACTGCTAACGATGGATTATCTGAGTGTTAATATGAATAATTTAACTCGATTTGAGGAATTAGCTTTGTGTGTAACGTTACTGAGTACGGAAATGGTGTGGTGTGGAGTAAAGGAATAACTTAGGTTGGATTAAAATATTTATATTTATGAGATTTTATTTGATTTACCATGTTTTTGAAATCGGATATCAATGAATACGCCTTTAGTTCTGATAATAATGCAGTTAACAGATCATATAAATATAAAAAATAAATGAAATTATTTTAATCGGATTAATCGCATATATTTTGGTATTCAAAAGTATATTTTTGGAAACCTGATATTTCGAAAACAGGTAGACTTAGTCTATGTGTATATCGAATACCAAAATATACGCGATTAATCTGTTCAAAGTAGTTTCATTTAAAATGTGTAAAAATCGCGAAAATCAAAAATCTTATTAAATAGAGTAACTTATGTAGCGAATCCAAAATAGTCGCTTCGGCAATAGAGTGGTTTTTATACAAACAATCCGATAAGGCAAACAATTACAGTATATAATTTATATTAAATACAAAATAGCTTTAAAAGATTAATTTTTATAATATAAATATATCTTATTTCCTAATTACTTTTCTATCTATTTTGTACGGCACTAAAAATATTAAAATAATATAACTATAGCTTAATATTAAAATTATTATATATATTTTTAAATAACCTACTCCCAATACATTAATAAAAATATAACTTTAAATTGGTTTTTTTTTTATTTAAACAGTGTTAAAATCGCTAAACCTTGGTTTTGATACTTTCTAAGTATGTGCAGAATATTTTGAAGGCAAAATTATCGTAAATGAATGTGTTTTGACTTTTAACGCTTACAGTACCAGATGAACATTTACTGAATATATTTTTGTCACAAAAATATAAAAGTAATAAGAATTTTCGAGTTGGTAAATAAGGAAGAAGGAAATCCCTATCAAAAATAAGCTAAATAACTACCATCGTCATAGTAAACATCTCAATGATTAAAGCAAACAAAGTCGCTTTTGAAAAAAAAAACGTTTTTTGTGAAATACCTCGTAAAAGATGAATTCTGGAAACGATAAGAGAACACGTCTCGTCTCACAGTAAGTATGGTGTAAGTTGAAACGTGAAGCGTTTTTAAATGCAATAGATAAAATGTTATTGGAATTAAATTTGATTGATTACTTTGTTTAAAACCCTCTTGAATAGGTGTCAGAGTAAATAGGGCCGCATTATGGTTACCACTTTCACTTTCTCTTCTTTCTCACGATTTTATTTTTTTTACCAGCCTTCTTTTACAGCTTTCCCAGCATAGCAGAAAAGTCAGTCACAAACTAGTGTCGCGACTCTCCTGTTTTCCATGGCACTCAATTTCGTGCTTTGTATGGCTAACGTGAGTAGCTCCGGATTTAACACAAAGTCAATCATAGTTACAGTTAGACGTGTCTAGAAGAACAGCATAGAAGCGTGTGGCATAAAGGTACCAAAATGACCTAAATTAGGCCGGTCGGTAAATTAGAAAAAATTAGGCCGGTCTAACTGTAAACATGATCGGTTGTGGATTCGATTCTCACTTGTGGGAATGATAACATTTAAATTATTTCCGATCCAATCCAAATGCCCAATATCTCGAATTTCGTGAAAAGTGATGTATAGAGTGTCTTGAAACTAGTTACTCTACCTTGCTATACGGAATAAAAGCGTAAAGCAATAAAATAATAATAATAAATAACTCACTGTCATATGTTTCATATGATCTTTTGTATATACACATGTTGCTGAGGCAAAATATAATTTTACTTTGAATGACGCTACGAGTAAAATACTATGATTCACAAAAGAATGTATCTCATAACTTGCGCCTCACAACTTCATACCCCTGTCACCTAGCGGCGCGTGGCGGCAGGCGCGAAATAATTTATTACATTTCTTAAAAGCCATTACTGGGTGACATCGTCAATGGGCCGTCACTTCGCCCTCCGCAATTAGCATGAATTTTATAATGGCATTGCAACAGTGCACTTAAAAATACTTGCCTGCATATTATATGTACATATGATACATACATAACAAGGCGCAGTGGGACAGCGTCTGACTGTAAACGCGAACGGTTGTGAGTTCGATTTAAAATTATTTTCACTTCCACTGGTAAGATAAAGTGCGGAGTTGAGTTCCACCCAAGCAAACGAATCGAATTCGGAATTGGAAACCAAAGCACGGAGTGTCTTACACTACACTAGCTACTTTCTGTCTACCTTAAAAAAAACAAAATACATCTCGAACGTTTCTTTTTCTCGTGATATATTCTTAAGTCAATATAGATTTTATTATTTTGTTGTATATATGTGTAAAATATGAAATGGTACAGATAATTAATTTAAAACTGCTAAATTACTATCAATAATATAAAGTATTTAGATAGAACTGACTCAGTTAATTTTAAAATAATTTTGTTAACGATTCAAATAGATAAAGTGCGACTTTCTGATTCCCAACACGCAATGTTTCTCTTTATAACTAATGTTTGTTCTCCATACTTTGAAAATTAATTTCACCTCGTCTAGTTAGCCAGCGAAATCATAAATATTATATAGAAGATCATTCTCTATATTAATGAACATGAATTATATATATATATATATATATATATATATATATATATATATATATATTCTATTCTACATTATCACTAGATAATTTCTAAAAAAAAAACACAAAGTACCTAGGCGATTCGATTCCCATTCAAAGGAATGATTATGTTTAAAATCAATTTCCATTTACTTCACTCAGGTAAGAATGTGACGTTTAGTTCTGCGACTCAATACTAAATGTCTAGATTTTGTGCGAAAAGCAGTAAACTGAGTATCTTAACATTAGGCTCACCACTAGCTTATATTATTACAAAAGACATAGTAACTATTATACATCGATCTATAAATACCAATCACACTGGTGGTCGAAGCAAATGCATCCATAAGAAGCCTATTATTAAGATTTACGAGAGCGTACGGCCGTTCTAAACAACTGGATGGAAAAAAACGTTTTAGACGTAGCCATTTTATTTATGATCACTCTAAAGTACTACGTAAGCAAGTTAACTGTGATGTAAAGTGTTACTGAAATACCTTTAAAGTGATGTTCAATTGATATATTAAAAATAGTGATAAATTCAAGTTGGAGATAATATTTTAGAGGTAATACAAATATACGGATGTCATCATTGAATGAATGGGTGTGGAATTGAATTTATGTTATTAAGTTTTATGGTTTTAAAATTTATTGTAGTGTGTAGGCGACGCTGTTGTGGGAAATGGAGCAGTTTTTTAGATAGATGCAAAGATTATGGGTTCGATAATTGTGAGAATTAATAATTGATGATTGAAATGATAATTAATGTATTAAATTAAAAAAAAAACGTATAAACATTTGAACGCAGCGGGATTCGAACCCGCGCCTCTAGGATACCGTCCAATCGCTCTGACCGCTAAGCTTTTAATTTGATATTTTTTATTATTCTTAATGTAAGAAACATAAATATGAATCAAAATAGAATTGCAACATAGATATTAAAACTAAGTATAAGGTTACTTCTATTAAATTGATATTTTATTTTAAAAAAGCTGTTGAAAATTTGAATGATACCATATAGCTTACTGTATTAAAAGTTCCCTAAAACTTTCAACACGATAAGCTCACTTGCCTGCACAAAGAGCTTAAAACTACCAATTTAATTGGGCAATATCAATAAATTTTAATAACATATGTCAAAGTAATTCTAAATGGAAATCAATCCAGTTGTCAATTCTGTGAAACCATGTTAATACATGTCTTCTTAGCTTATCTTATAATCAATCTGACACGATTCGTGATTTGGGTCAACAGATTTACGTATACTAAGCCCACTTAAAAGGGGACCTTATTTTCATAATTCTATTCAAAGAAATGTAAGCCGTATCACTTCAGTATTAGGTTGAAACCTCCATGATATAATTGGTTTTTGTAAAATTCGGACGTTACAGGTTGTTTGTGCTCGTCTGGCGAATGTCGTGAAAACGTCGTCATCAAGATCTAGTTGCTTTTATTGCCTGCTGTTGGAAGTGTTTTTTTTTAATTTACTACAAGTTTATGCGAATACTGACTTTTCTATGACATATAAATGAGGTAGATTTTGTATATATATAAGAGATATATTTCAAATTTGCTTTGATAATTGTTTTATGCTTAATGTTTGTTTACACTTAAGGTAAGACGCTTGTGAGGCGGGCGTCAGTTTCTAACTAATGCATTTATTATCGTTATAAAATATTAAATTTATGTACAAAAGCTTGTGATAAATAAATAATACTACTATTACTAGGTTTTGCATAATTATATCCGTTAGAATAGTATAAATTGATAGGTAACCTTTACCCATGGACATCTACACCATTGCAGGAGTTGCGGATGCATTATCAGCCTGAAATGTGAGGTAGGGTATCCGTACACCCGACTCTTGAAAGCACCTAAATTATAACTCTCAGGGAAAACCCCATAAGTGAGATAATTTTACAACTTACACGTACGTGGACAAAAAGACATAATTGGATATAAACCAGATTATTAAACAGCTTCGTCTGTCACTTTCGGTCTTTTTAAAACAAATAAGTATAAGCTAGTTAGTAAAATCCCAAGTCATATATAATGAATAATAAACTAACCAAACTAAGAAAACATAAAAAAACCAAGTACTTTTCAAACAATGATTTCACAAAGGCATTCCAAATTATACTTTGACAGCGTACATACATTCTTCTCTAAATTAAAACTAATTGAAAATGGAAATACTGAAATATATTTAACTAACAATACGTCAAACATTCTACCTTTGCTTAGCTAGAACAATGCCATTCAGGCCATATTAAACTCACAACGCTCATGAACGAATCGCCTCCAGTACTTAGTTTACATATCAAGAAACGGAAAAACCGAGCTAAAATGAACTCTATTCATATAGAAATAAATAAAATGAGAGATCAACTTTGGGATCTATAGACAATTTAATTGTTTTTTTTTCTTTTATTACTAATGAGATGGTCTACAATAGTTGTCATTGTGTTACCTGAATTTACTTAGCGCAGGAAGTCGGTAGTTTAATTTCCGAGTAGGGTGTAAACGTACATATTGTATTGTTAGCCATTGTTCGTGACGCCTTTGTGAATTCTTTTAATTTGATGATTGTGATACTCAAATGAGTTTGTAATTGAATATTGCTGTTGTTTTGCCTACTGATTTGATTTGATTTTAAAATTTCTTTATTGGTATTAGAGTACAATATGGTTATGTTTTCCGAATACTTGCTAACAATACCAGTACAATGTTTTGTTATCTAGTAAAACAAAGTTAATATATAAAAAAATATTTTACCTTAACTAAATATTATTTTATACTGTTCTTGCTGCAGTAGGTCAGCGTCTGATTGGAAATTTGATTGGTTGTGGATTTGATTCCCACTCGTGAGAACGATTATATTTATATTATTTGAATTTCCTCACTCTGGTAGGAAAAAGATGAAATCTTGGAGTAAATCTTAATTTTGGTATTTTTTTGTATATATACATTATATTTACGCAATTTGCGCGTTATGTACCATCGACAAGGAGTAAATGGACTAGCGCGTCTCGGTTGCACCAAAAAAGCACTATTCCCAGTTTTCTAACTATTATAGGTAGGGAAAATACCCAAGGGAAATAGGTCTTGTCACAACTCACATAACTCACCTAGGTGTGCTCTATAGAATTGATTTTACAATTGGGAGAGTGATTATATTAAAATAATTTTCATTTTTGTAATGATTCTATTCTGATAAAACGTGACGTTGTATCTTGCCACTTAGCACTCAATATTCCAAATCAGGGTAGTCTGGCATCAGATTTTATCTTATTATTCTGCTAGGAAGTATAAAGCCTAAAGCTACAAATGAAAAGCTGCGATAGTACATATACTACTAAAATATAAAATTGTTATATCCAAAAATATCCTGAAATCTCTACAGTAGAGCGTTCTATAAGCTTTTTTCGGAGAGCAAGTGCAAAACAAACTCGATCCTTTACGTAGTTCTGCATCTACGAGTATCGCTACATTAACAAACAAGTCACAAGCTCGCCTGACCGTCACGGCCTCGTTAGCGCTGCAAACAAATTTGATTACCTAACGATGTAGACAGTCGTGTTTAGCTAGCGACTTTGGACTTTGTGGATGGCAATATTGGAAGATAGCATCTTCAGGCATTTGAAGGATTCTACAGCCTATCTATAAATTGTAGAGTAAAAAAATAAAATAATAATATAATAAGATCTTTGATTTTCGCGATTATTACACATTTTAAATAAAACTATTTTAAACGGATTAATCGCGTATATTTGGTATTGGAAAATATATTTTTGGAAACCTACCTATTCGAATACTTTACAGGTATAGGTAGGTAGTGGTTATAGGTAGACTCAATAAATATAATAAATTGTTCGATTCCGCTTAATATAGTTTCATTTAAAATAATATTTTTAATATATCTTTCAGTTTTTGGTCAATCCAACTTTATCCAAAAAGAGCAGGGATATAGTAAATGTATATTTTGAAATTTGTTCGTAGGTCCCATTATTATATCTGTTGTAATCGAGATAATTTGAAATTTTTTGTTTAGCTTGTATTGTTGTTTATGCGTTTTCTCGTAATCTATTAATACATCCCAATACCAGTAGTAATTTCTGTAGTAACATTAACAATAGTAAGTCGTCAATACAAAAAGCATTGTAAATTTATTTATTGACCATCTGTGACCACGGACTACTGTAAAGTGTTTGGAAACATCAGATTTTCAAAAATATATTTTCGAATACCTTAATATACGTTTAAAATAATTTTATCCAAAATGTGTGAAAATCGTGAAAATTAAAGATCTTATTAAAGAACATTTCAATTGTCCTTGTATTTTTTTATATAAAAATTATGCCGATTTCAATTTACGACCGGGCCATGAAATATTATTGCATACTTAAGCATACCGCAAGAAGTTCCTTTAATACAAATGTAAAATAAATATACCTATGAAAGTCGAGCTCAAACACGTTTTAATGCCTGTTCCTTTCAGAACTTGAAGATTTCCATCTTTTGTTATTCAAGCAATATTTGCATGGAAGAAAACCACAAAAAATTTAATGCCGCCTCGAGGTCTCGTATATTTTTTATATTAAAGAAAATCGTTTGTGAAATTTTAATTAAAATCGTAAATTTTGATATTAAAATAATGACAATATAAACGTAAAATTCTTAGTTACAGGATATGATCCCACGCCTCTCGATTAACGTCCCTTATAACGTTCGTACTCTGAACAAAATTTTTAACAACACAATATTATACAAAATTTTAATATTAATAATTACTTCGCATGTCAATTTCTTATTAATCATAAAACATTAAGATGAATAAATATAATTAAAAATATATAAAAAGAAATTTATATATTGTATTGCTAAACTCTGACGTGATCATTTGTGGGTTCCATTCCCATTCGGGGGAGTTATTATATTAAATATTGAATATACTATACTGTACATGATATTCGAATATTATTCGAGTATCATGATTGACTATTTAGTCTTCCAAACAAGCATACAAGCATATTTGTCCATGAATATCTGTTAAGAGGCCGGTCGTAGCGCAGTGTAACAGCGTCTGACTGTAAATGCGATCGGTTGAGGGATCGAACTCCACTCGGGGAGTATTTAAATTATTTTCACTTCCTTGCTCTAGTAAGACAAAGTGTGGCGTTAAGTTACAGCTCAATACGCAATGTCTCGAAATCGGTGGAAATAAAAGTACGGAGTGTCGTGACACTATGTACTTTCTGTCTATCCTGCTATACGAGATAAAAGCGTAAAGCTAATAAATTGCACTAGACACGGCGTTCAGCTATACCTCTTAATACGAATGTCTACCTTAAATACGAATGTCTCACATAGAACAGAAAGTGGGAAACGGAGTGGTTCTAAGACTATAATAGACCTAGTTTATGCTAGAAACATATAAATTTCAAGAAATAAAATATTAAGAAACTTATCAATGTGTAAATAACTCAAATCCTTTTTTATTTACATGTATTATGTATCTACGATTATCATACGTAAAAATCAATTATAAAAATGAACATAAATTACAAAAAATGTTTTAAAAAAGATGCTTTAAGCTGTAAGCCCTAACCAACCTAGTGTCAAGACACTCCGTTGATTGCTTTCCATCTAGATTGATGAAATCAACGTCATGAAATGAAAATAAATTTTAAACAGTTTAACAAGTGTGGGAATCGAATCTGATTGATTAGTCATCCGATTGATTGGCTGTGGGTTCGAATTCCATACAGTCTATGAATGTCCCACTGCGCCACGTTGGCTACAGAAATACTATGACAATATGATATACATAAAAAAAGAATATATAACCAAATATACGATATTACATGAACGTATCCAATGTTCCCAATGTATATACACGCGGCAAAACACGAAAACTCGATAAATTTTAAAGTGCTCCTGCTAGCGCCGCGAGCTACGCCCCGCCAAAATACGCCTGTGGCTTGGTTAGGCTGTGTTTTTACTGACTGCCTGTCACCGTCCACTGGTAAGTGATGCTATAAATAATAAGTAGATTTTTCATATCTTTTTATTTGAAAATTTAGAAATATAATTCAATTGTTGTATAAAAAGTTTTATTATAATTCCAGCGATGTTTATTTTTCATTACTCTGTTAAGACAAAGCGCGGCGTTAAGTTACCACTTAATAAGAAATGCTTATATTTTGGGCGGATAATAGTTAAAAGTTCTGACACAACGTTTGTTCTGATTATCCTGTGCTTTTTTATGGTATAAACACTGGGTGTACTGGGTACACTGGGGTACACTGGGTGTGTTCAGAAACACTTCCCAAATTTTATCCTATTTTAGAGCATGGAAAAACCCAAAATCGATTTATTATTATGATATTTAATTTCTAGAAAGGAATGTTTTTTGTATATATTGATATTTACCTAAGTATAGATAGAACAGGTTCTACGCTAATTATTAATTCAAAATTAATTCGAGTAATCCGAAAAATGATAGAACCAAAATGTCTGATACCAAATGAAAACATTTCAAAATGAATGGTTGTAAATCAAATTTATAATATGAACAAAAAATAACCAACAAAAAACACGCTGAAAGAAGAAAAATTTGCAATCAAACAGAAAAAAAAACACAATTTAACATGAATAAAGGCGTCGTAAAAAAGTTCGGTCGGTAAGGCACTATATACATCAGCGATACTCCAGTGACATACGTACACGTCGAGTGAAGAACGAGCCTTAATATGGCTTTATTGTGAATTTTAAACCCTTTTGAATTTGAAACTGCAAATGATGCAGGATTTTGAAAGCCCGATAGCATCGGGATGAACTTTTCGCTGCAAAGCGGTGATTCCAGCGTAATAGGTCAGCTTAAATTAAGAGCTTTTCATTATACTGAATAAAGTTAAACGAATATTATTCTAGAGAAAATCACTTTTTAGGTGACTCACAAATTTATCTAAAATTTACTCATAAATTTAATAATATATAATATTCTTAATTGTTCGTAATAATTTTTAATATACTAAAAGTTCTTTATTTATTTAAACATTTTTATATCGAAGTAAGTTCATAAAGGCTTTATGTAGATCAAATAGTAAGAAAAATCTGAAAATAATGATAATTTAAACTGTTATTGTCATTGCTACATTTCAAAAAAATTATGTGGATGGAGAAGATATTTAGTACAGTTAAAGTTTATATATATATATATATATATATATATATATATATATATATATATATATATAAATTAGTACTTGTTTATATAAATTATGTTAGTACATAAAGTCATTTTTATAATATTACAACGTATTTGGAACGTATGGGAATTATGGTCGAGGCCGGCGCAGTGGGACGGCGGCGGTTGTGGGTTCGATCTCCTCTCGGGGTAGTGCTTATATTTAAATTATTCGGTCTGGTAAGACAAAGTGCGGCGTTGAGCGCCACCACTAAACAATGTCTCAAGTGGGTACGGAGTGTCTTAACAGTATGTACTTTCTGTCTACCGTGGTATACGGGACAAAAGCGTGAAGCCAAAAAAAAAAAAAAAAAACATGTATCAATTATATGTATACATGTGAGTGTTAGTTACTCTTCAATTACTTGACAATATATTTAAAAAACCCAATAAACAAACAAAATATTTTTTGCAGCTTCACACATAGCAGGGTAGTCAGAAGACAACTTAGTGTCAAGACACTCCGTTGACTATATTCAGCCATAAATCGAGACATTACGTGCTGAGTGGTGAACTCAATACCGCGCTTTGTCTTATAAAAGCGGTAAAGAATTTTGTCTGGTAAGACAAATCTGTTTCATATTAATTGAAATTTATATTCCCATAACGTTAACAGTCATCCAATAACATAGGGTCGGACAATATATCCGTCTGTTTCCAATAAAAAACCAGTGGATTCCAAACTTAACTAAAATTATTCTTTACTACTATAATTTATGACGTCGTTAATATACGCGGCTACAGTGTTTATACTTGTACAGAACACTGTATTACATTGTAATGTTTGAGGAAGTTCATTTGTTAGGGTTCGCTGCGATATGGGAAAAAAGAACCCTTTAAAATTTAGAATGAGTATTTCACGGTTATTTTTTTACTAGCTTTCCATAGAATTTATAGAAATATAATATAAAATATTGAAAAAGCCATCAGGTGAAGTAGGATTGTGAGTTTGATACTTGCCCGAAAGAATTTATTATGTTTGATAAGATCTTTGATTTTGAAGATTTTTACATATTTTTAATACAGCTATTTTAAACTGATTTATTGTGTATATTTTGGTATTAGAAAATACAGATAGACAGTTTACCAGCTGACTACTGTACTGTGATCTGTGACCGCGGACTACTGTAAAGTGTTCGAAACGTCAGGTTTTCATAAATGTATTTTCGAATACCAAAATATACGCGATTAATCCGTTTCAAATAGTTTCATTTAAAATATTTTTTTTTCCATTTTCTTGCTATATGAAGACAAAGCACCAACTACTTAAAACACAATGTCCCTAATTCGAGATGAGGAACGATGTTTTTTGATACTAAATTCTATTTGATTGCTACGAGAATCTACGTCTTAAATAAAATAAATATTTACATATCAAATTAATAAGTTACTTTTACAGAGTATATATATTATTTAGTTTGAACATATTTAAAAAAAAATAAACGGACAGCCTAAATATGTAAATTTTATATATCGACAAGTAGCAAAGGAACGTTATTACTGGACATTTTTACGTTCAATTTTATAGCTTACTTTGTGAAATGTACTATAGATCATTGCCCGTACCACTGGTAACATTACTATATCGTGACTTCTAACGTGAGTTAACGTGTGAATAGCACGCGACTACACCATTCCAGACAAAATATCAAAAGTGACATTTGCAATTTTCTTACGTCGTAAAGACTAACGTGTGGAATGAAAGTAAAAACTCCGTTTCTTGTGAATTGCTTGTCGAAATTATTCCATATAAATTTGTTATTATCAAAGTTTTTATAGTCTGTATGAGCCGTTTGTAACTAAACTACTTCTAAGTGAGTAAAAGAATTGAATTATGTTTTCTTGAAAATAACACGACTAAGCTAAAAAAAGTTATTTTTGTATTTTTGATTATTTTTTGAAATTAGATTCACAAATTAAATTAAATTATTTGAAAAATTAACAAAAAAAAAATAATTAAAAAGTAAATATAAGCAACTTCAAGCACATTCAGTTGACTATTTTCTGCCCAAAATCAAGACATCATATATTGAGTCAAACTCAATGCCGCTTTGTGTTACCAGAGCAAAGGAATGAATTTAATAAAGATCTTAAATATAATTAAATTATTTAATTTTTTTTTTGAAAATATGGCGCGGGTTCGAATCTCGCTGCGTTCAAATTTTTATAGGTTTTTCAAAAAAAGTGTGGAATAATTTTTTAAAAATAGTAAACTAATTCTATAATTTGTCACATGGCAAATAAAATTACTTTAACGTTACTTAGTGTATTTTTATTAAATGCCAATAAGAAATTATTAAATATTATATTTTAATAATAGAAATAGTGACGTAAGAAGCGACGGCAGAAAAATAAATTATTGTTGACATTTTTGAAAAAACGTATAAAACGTATAAAAAAACGTACAAAAAAAAACGTATCCAAGAGGCGCGGGTTCGAATCCCGCTGCGTCCAAATTTTTATACGTTTTTTCAAAAATGTTTTCTAATCCTAAGTGTGGATTAACACTTTAAAAATAGTAAACATTAAAATTATTGTCGAACCCATAGTAGTGTACTTTATATTAATTTAACACCATTCTAATATAATTCTTTAAAAACACAAATTTTCCGTAAATCGTCTTCATATAAATTGTAACTGTACCAAAATTCAAATTCCTGCGTCCGCTTAATTTTGATATACAGAGATGGTTTAAATTAATTCTTATTACCCATATTAGTATATACATATTAAAATATTTTTTTCTTAGTAAATTATATGTAATTTATAGAGAACGTTGAAAATTACACCAATAGTTAGATAAACGTAAACGTTAACATTAGTAAGGGCACCGCATATTTTTTTAACTGGACTTTATTTATGCACTATTTCCGTGAGGGGACTTTGACAAACGCCTGCAATTTCTGCTTCCGTCCGTACAAACTCTCTATATGTTTGTTATTACCTGCGGGTATAGTTACGTTTTGGCAAATTACCTTAATTGTGTTCTTTTTTGCGTTTACGCATGTGTACGAGTATCTATATTTGTTGTACGAGTATCTATTTTGGTTGCCAGAATACAGCCAATTTTAAAGTAATTGAATATTGAATAACGAAATAATGGTAAGAAATATTTATGAAGCAAAGGTGAGTGGTACGAAAGGTCGGAGAAGACCTCGGTTGACTTTTGAAAACACAGTGTCGAAGATACTGGAGGAAGGTCACGTTATAAGCATGGTGACCCCCCGAAGGGCGTGTATGTAGAGAGTAATGACAGTGGACGAGGCCTATGAGGTAGGTAGGGGCTATCTCTGACTACACCGTCAGAACCGTGACCATTTTTGAGATTCAACAGGAGCTATAAATAGAGAACTAATTCATAATATATATGCCAATGATATCTTTCAAGGACTCCGTCGATATTAATAGTAGCTTCACGTTCTAAAAATGTATGCAGAAATCTACTTAAATATAAAAAAAATATGAATTTATAGATATAACATATAACAACTACAATATGGATCTAGCAATCAACTAATTACTATCCTATTTATTGGTGGGTAAAACCTTTTAAGTCTGTACCTAGATGCCTTCAGGACACAATGGAATGGTGTCCGACTGTTAATGTGTACGGTTATAGGTTCGATTCACTTTTAGGAAAATAATTATATTTCATTTATTTTTATATATTTACTCTAAGACAATGCGCGACGTTAAGATCCGCCAATTACCACGCAAGTATAAAGCGTAAACTATATTTATGCATATATTCACAATATAGTTAATATATGATTATAATCTATCAAACAATTGTGTAAGATAAATCAAAATGACAAATTCGTAGCTTTTATATTTATTGTACTGTAGGGATGTCGTTATGTGATGCGGTCGATTGAACGGAGTTGTTTTGAATTTTTAGTATAATTGTTTTTAAAGAAAAATTTAAATTGACCAGAAAGATTTGAGGAAATGAAAAAAATAGAGTCAGTAAGTTATTTTAAATATATGTACATACATAAACATTATCTCTAATAATCTGATTAAAAAGCTAATAATGATTATTTGTGGTTTTTTTTTGTGATTTTTTTTATTGTAATTTTCAACGCTACGGTATCTAGACACATTATGCCTATGTTTCCGGTAAAATACCACCTTTTCTTATATTTTCTTTTTTTTTAGCACAAACCTGATGGTAAACAATCTCCGCCGTATACACTAGAGGCACTAGGACATAAATAACACCAAAATTACTACAACACTTCGTGGTAATTGTATTTTTACTTATTAGTTTCGAGTAAACATTTCCTCAAAAGTGCGTAAAATCCATCACATAACCATAAAGTCATCGCCTAGTCTGAATATCCCGGTATACATATGTAAATAAGTACAACACATTTTTGAAAAAACGCATAAAAATTTTGAACGCAGGGGGATTCGAACCCGCGCCTCTTGGATACCGTCCAAGCGCTCTGACCGCTAAGCCATGTGTTTCAGAGCGCTTGGACGGTATCCAAGTGGCGCGGGTTCGAATCCCGCTGCGTTGAAAATTTTTATACGTTTTTTCAAAAATGTTTTCTAATCCTAAGTGTGGAATAACATTTTAAAAATAGTAAATATAAGTACAACACATCTCGATGTACATATATAAGCGCGGCGTTAAGTTTCGCCACTCAACACAAAATGTCCTGGATTTCAGCAGAAAGCGGAGTACGGAGTGTCTTTACACTATGTACTTCCTGTCTACATTGCTAGGCCGTATGAAAGCGTTAAGCTAAAATACCATATAAAGTTTCAACTAAATACACCTAGAACATGTACAAAAGAATAAACTTATCCAAACTTTCTCAACAATGACAGTGTTATGAATTATTTCTTTAACACAGTGCAGACATCATCTGCGTCGGAGATGGCAAAGAAATTAACGCCCACCCAATGAATCTTAAGTTTTAATTAAAACGAGAAGTGTCCCTGCTTTGTAGCTGTCTTCAGAACCGCCATCTGATTTATAACGTCGTGCTTTAACTATTGAATGTACTTTTGCTAAAAGTTCTAATTGTTATGTTTTTTTAGAATAAAAAATCAAATACATCAATGTAATTGAAAGAGGCCGATTATGGCGCAATGTGGGCTCGATTCCGCATCGGGGGAGTGTTTATATTTAAATTACTTTCACTTGCTCGCTCTAGTAAGACAAAATGCTGCGTTGAGTTCCGCCACTCAACATGCAATATCTCGAATTTCGTGGAAAATGAAGTACGGAGTGTCTTGACACTAGGTACTTACTGTCTACCCTGCTATGCGGGATAATAGCGTGAAGCTAAAAAAAGGGAAAGACTAGCGGCCCGCTCGCGGCTTTGCCTGCAAAAACTATACTATTATATTTCAATATATAAATATTTCGTTTAGCTTAAATTACTCAAATCCCTGAGAGCACTGTGTCACTACTGACATTGACCGGGACGCGTTCTATAGATAATGTATGAAAGAATAATTATCACGAAACTGTAGAAATTGAGACTTTACTGATAGTTTGAATGGGCCTTAAGGCATTATATGTTGGTAACTTGAAATTTTTATTTTTTATATTTTATGATTCAGGTAAGGTTTTAATCGAGTGTACCGTACATCTTGACGATATTATTTATATAGACTTTCATCTCATAGACTTTTCTTGAAAGGTTATCTATGAACAGGTTTTCGAAAATAAATAGAGATTTAGTGACTGAAAAAAGTGTCTCTTTAAATAATAAGATCTTTGATTTTCGCGATTTCTATACATTTTAAATGAAACTATTTAACCGGATTAATCGCGTATATTTTGGTATTCGAAACGTCAGGTGTCCAAAAATGTATTTTCGAATACCAAAATATACGCGATTAATCCGGTTAAATAGTTTCATTTAAAATGTCTCTTTAAATATTCTACATATAGCAGACTCATATTCTGCATATAGCAGAGCAAGGTGTTTCCATCTGTGCCTAATTACAAATGTAAAAAAATATATATTCGTTATCTATATTATATTGCCGATTGCAACGATTTTCAATGTATTTATTATTGCATTTTCTCTTTTGTATGAAGACAAAATACAGTGACGGATTTTAACACGCAATATTTCAATTGGGCGGAAATTGGAAAACGGATTGCCTTAATATAATTATAACAACGAGTTGCCTTACTGGTCGTATCAGTGAAACTTTTGTGAGAAAACACTGTGCCACTCTATTCCATACGAAGTCAAAATTAAATAATTGTAATCAAAATAATAAAGTAAATACTACATTTATTGAATGACAAATAAACCTAACAAAATAATTGTACAGATTCTTTAAACTCATTTACCAATGAGTCAGACCTGAGGAGAACTGTCACCACTCGAGAGAATATCTACTAGTTAGAAGCCATCGTGACACAGTGGAACAGCATCTGACTGTAAATGTGACTGGTTGTAGGTTCAATGCCCACCTGGAGATAATTACATTAATAATTTCATTTAATTTCAAGGTTCTGGTAAGACAAAGCGCGGCGCTGAGTTTACCGCTCGCTGAGGTCAGAAAGCAGACAACGGAGTGTATTGACACTAGGTTGTCTCTGACTTGGTAATAAAATTTCAAAGTTTTCCACAAAATTACACAAACATATTCCACTAGAGGTACAAAGTATGTTGATGCGGGCAAATTAATTAACAGTAGCGCGTCGGCGCGTCGTGTCGGGCGCGTCACGCGGCGCTGTATATCAATCAACTGACCAGTTCATTTGTTGACTCCCTAAAGTGCTGTCGCTGTTTTTTGGCTTCAGCGGTCGCTTTGAATTTTTTTATTTATTTGTTATATTGTCTAACCGACCGTATAGAGAGACCCTATTCAGGCCTCTATTTTCTACTATCTTTGAATTTATTCGTAGTATTTAGGCAAATACAGAGTGGTATTGGGTTCCATCATCAATAAAACAACATTGTACTTAAATTTGGTGAAATGAAAAATCTCAGTGGTTCACTTTCCACTGGAATTCAATAGTTAAGTAGCGTAGCTCAACGTCGCGCTTTATCTAATCAGAGTGGAGAAACGAACATTTGTTAAATTTGATAATTTACTCCGAGTATTGAGCGAACACACAACCACAAATTTAATATATACTGAAACAGTTTTCTACACTTTCTCATGTTTAAAATACCTAAAAATACTGTATCTAAGCTATTTCCCATAAGTAACTAGACCAAGATGCGTTGAAATCCGACACACAACATTTAATATCTCCATTTCACGCCAATAACGCAGAACATTCTTCGTTATTTAC
The DNA here is from genome assembly GCA_032432895.1 of Dryadula phaetusa. NCBI lineage: Eukaryota > Metazoa > Arthropoda > Insecta > Lepidoptera > Nymphalidae > Dryadula > Dryadula phaetusa. Next base: position 865,335 of record JAOYRS010000008.1, on the reverse strand, counting down.
CTATTTTTGCGTAACTAAGTAGCGGAACTCAACGCAGCGCCTGACTATCCTGCTATTTATACGATTAAAGCTACTTTTTCATACCAAAAAACAATAAAAGCAGCAATAAACATTATGACAAGTAATATTAGAGTTATTAAAGCTTGGAACATCCCGCCTTAACGCCTTACATCTGTCCAAGAGGCATTATAACGATGATATTGTACTAGGGTCTAACTGTAATGTATTCCCAAATAGATAAAAGTAACAATTTGTAAGCGTTTACGTTTTAAACGCGCTGTTTAATAAAAGTAAATTGGCTTGAATTAATTTGATTATTATTTTCCAAAAATTGAATTATTTTTATTGTTTGTATTCTTAAGGTTGTGAGTATTCTATCATTAAGCAGCTTCACGCTTTATTCCTCTAAGCAAGGTAAGGCTACCTTGCTTAGAGGAATAAAGCGTGAAGTTATGGTGGTATATGGCACTACGGGTATGGGTAGACCGGAAGTACCTAGTGTCAAGACACTCCATACTCTATTGAATTAATGTTAGTTATGAATTTAGCATTTTATTTCTCCTATATTTATTTTTATAGTATTTTTTATATATAATAGCTATAACGACACAATTAGTGACCACTCGGGGTTGAGGCCGGTCCGGGGTAAACACGATTTGCTGTGGCTTTGATTCTTACATGGCGGAATGATTATAGTTAAATTATTATCTTTTCCTCACTTTGGTAAGACAAAACGCAGCGTTGAGTAACGTGATTTAACGTGCAATGTCTCAATTTTGACGGAAAATGGAGTACGGATTGTCTTGCAGTATTTTTTGTCCACCCTGCTATGCGGGATAAAAGCGTGAAAATCTCAAGGAAAATTTCCTAATAATTTCTTTCTACCAAAGAATGATATTAATATTTGCTTTCTCAAGTTACATAGACTTTAAGAGGAATTAAATATTTTTTTAATTAAATACAATTATGAAACTTATTCCCTACTTCGCTTTCCACCGAATTCAAGACATTGCGTGTTGAGTGATGGAACTCAACGCCGCACTTTGTCTTACTAGAGTGAGGAAGTGAAAATAACTTTAAATATAATCACTCCCGCGAATGGAGATCGAACCCACAACTAATCGCGTTTACAGGCAAACGCTGTCACACTACGCCACTACCAGCCTCAACGTCTTGACACTAGGTACTATCTGTCTACCCTGCTATGCGGCATAAAAGCGTAAAGCTAAATAAAAAAAATCAAACATATTTAATTTATCTATATTAATAATGTAATCTATCATCTAAGGGTACAGGAGACTCGATTGAAACCTTACTTGAATCATAGAAAATGAAAAAATAAAAAATCAAATTCACAACACATATTTATCGGTAAAATTCGAATTGTCGTGTGTTTTGTTAAATTCTTACAATATTTTCTTTAGCAAAACGTTATTGACTTTTATTGCCACCTTGAGTTTATTAAGGCTATATCAGATCAGGCTATATAAGCCGTATTAGTACAATAACGTATATTCTTTCATACATAATTTACGAATATTGAACGTATCTATGTCAGTGTCAGTAAAGACCCAGAATTCATATAATTAAATGACTTTAAGCATAACAAAACATTTATATATTGAAATATAATAGTGTAGTTATCACAAGCAAAGCAGGGAACAGGCAGATAGTATACAAAAATATATGTATATGGAGCCTAAAGTAGAAACTTCTAAGTGATTTGCTACGTTGATGAGAAACTCGTCGTTCTTAAATAAAGGTTATCTAGAAATGAGCGGAAAGTCAAATAACCCTAGTTTAATCGCGGCGCCGGCGACATCGGGATTTCCTTTGAAATAACGATAAGTCGTGTTGAAGTGAAATAAGGATAGCTGAGTAAATAAAACTACAAAAATAAGTGTTGAGATGGTTGATGGGAAGAAAATTATATATTATATTAATTATATTATATTAGAGTAATCAGAAAGAACCTCATGTTTAAAATATTGCGTTCTATCTGTCTGAACAACACGTATAATATTATTTTAAATTCAAAAGAAAATCAACGCTAAATGGCGGAAATCAACGCTGTGCTTTGTCCAGATTGCAGATATTAAATAATCTTGAATATTGTTGGACTAATAATTATACATTTTCCGGAGTTTACTTGCATCTTTTAACTTAAAATTGAACCACGATAGTTCCTTTTGATAACATTATATATATATATATATATATATATATATATATATATATATATATATATATATATATATATATATATATATATATATATATATATCAACAATAATAATTCTGAGTCTCGTATGTCATAACACCTTTATAATAGTTTTAGGTGAAATAGTTTTACTGGTTTATATCTTATCTTTTGTTGAAATGATATGTGTATTGTACTGTTAGTTTACCAAAAAAAATTTAATAATATAATAATGAATATTGTTAATTTGGTACGCTCTAGTAGGACTAACTGCGTTCAGTTCCGCCACCTAAAACATAGTAGCTCGAATTGGGTTAGATAGTGTTGGGCGGAGTGTCTTGGCACTAGATCCTAGGCACACGAGAAGTTGTGGTTGAATAAAAAAAACCCATTCAATATCATCAGGCATAGCCTTCTTTTAATGAAAACCTTATATCACAATTTTACTATTTTAAAAGTGTTATTTCACACGAAGTGTGAAAGAAAATTATTTAGAAGAATAAAAGATTAGAAAATATTTTTAACAAACGTATAAAACCAACAAGCACGTCATAAGCGCGTCTCATGGACGGTTTCCAAATTGCGAGGGTTCGAATCCCGCTGCGTTAACATATTTATACATTTTTTAAAGCACTTTGTATAACGATTACTTTGAAAAGTCTTAACTACCATTAAGAAAACGTCCAATGTGAAAGTATGTATGTACATTTAAAATTATAAATACCATAAAGTATGTACCGAATTTTTTTGCCTCAAACGCGAGCGATCCTTGAGACGGTTCGAATCCATTGCTAATGTTCGTTCTATTGTTCCAAGAAAGCTCTTAGGTCCAAAATAAAAGGACGCCGTTAAGCACTAGCCAACAAAGCCTAAGTTAATGAAAGATTGCGATATGAACCCTAATGGATTAAACGTATTGTGTCGAGATAAAAATTGTATATAAATTATTGTGTACGTGAGCGTATAAAGAAAAGATTTGCTTTTTTTTTTATTAAATCCGTTTGTAAAGAAGAGCCTTTTCAAAGAAGATTGTTTAGACATTGATCGTGGAACTTAACGCCGCGGTTAGTCTAGTTGTACTATAAAATACAATACTATGATGGTTATACAATCAAACTACTAAACCGATTGTGATGAAATTTCAAATAAATTGCTTGAGGGTTTTGGGAGGTGATGGATTGGAACATTGAGATAAGCTCCTTTCTTCATTATATTACGAAAAATATACTGGCTAAGTAACAACCCCGCCTCAAAAGTACACATATATTTCTCCATATTTCAAGGCACTGTAGACTGTATCAAGAATTTTTCAAAAAAAACTATATTATTAATAATCCCTCGAGTAATATTTGAACTTGCACCCAGCGTGTTCAAACAAATATGTTCCAAGTACTCTATACAACATCGTCTACTTCAATATCTTACTCTTTGTTATTTTACGATTCATAAATGTTTCAACTCTATTGGCATTATTGAGCAAACTTGGCCACCATTATTACCAACCAATAAGTAGTGTAAGGATTTTAATATGTCATTAAGTTTAAAATGTACACCTACTCATAAACGCGTATGCCTAAACACATTTATAATAAGGTTGAAATTCCATTGAATACAAGGAAAACCAAGATTGGTTTTAGAAAATGAAAACCATTTTAAAAATGCAGTGATATTAGCAAACGGTTGGCAAAAGCTAGCTCTTTCCTATGTGTAATAAGTGCTTTAATGGTTCGCCTTTCGTCTTTCGTCGTCCATTACTGTTTTCGACGAAGACAAGTCTTTAAGTGCGCGGCCGTCCTTTGCCAGCTTTGCGTCGGTAGGACGCGAAGCTCCTTATCGTTTCTTAGTAAAATGCTTTTGTAGTACCCCATAGACAACGGCTACCGCGAAAAAATTTAAATTTATTTACAAATTTTTGCCACTGTCTTTGCGGTGTTCGTGCGAGTTTCCGTTTTCAAAGTTAAAAAGTACCGGCGTATTATAAAAACTTTGGTTTTTCTGACAATACTTATATTGTACATTCAAATAGTGAGTGGTGTTTTTGCTCGTATGTACTGTGTTACTAAGAATGTTTGGATATTTTGAGAGTTTGTTGAGCCGTAAAACAGTCGTTGCCATGGCAACTTATATGTATTGTTCTAAAAAAATTTTCATTTTCAATCTTTTTTGATCGAATGTATATGTAGTATAGTACATTTGTTTTTAGCTTTGTGCTTTACCCCGCATTACAGAATAGGCAGAGAACCTAGTGTCAGGACACTCTGCTTTCCGTCTAATTAAAGACGTTGAGCATTGAATGGTGGAACTAAACGCCGCGTTTTATTTTATCAGAATGGGGAAACGATTTAAGTATAATCATTCCACTGAGTTGGAAACAACCCGACCACCATCGCTCTTACAACCAAAAACTGTCCCACTGTGTCAGTATAATATTAATATAGAATAATAAAAAAATTAAGAATCGATCGATTAGTTCGACAACGTCTTATTATAGTATTCTGTTCAGAGTTACATGCAACTGGCAATTTCAATAACGCTTTAATTTTTTTGAATTTGGTCAAAATATTTTACGATATTTAAAACATAGCATTCTGCACTTCATTTCTATGTAAACTATAACTGTGCCAAATTTAATACTCCTCAGTTGTCATTATTTTCGTAAAAAGGGGGAACAAAAATTTTTGTTTTATGTATTAACCTATATATAGATAGGTGCCTTTTTTCTTCACTAAAAAATATCTTTGAATCATGCAATGAAAATTAATGTCTTAGAAAATATATACATTACCTATTATTTCTATACTAATATTTAACATTTCCCCTGAATACGGTTCAAATAATGAAGCTTACCTGTAAAAGAGAAAACATTGTTTTAATTAGATTGAAGCATGTCAGTGTGTTTCGTTTGGAGGCAAATGAGATTGGGGCTGTGATGCCCTTTGTATAAATTACCTAAAAGATTAAATTTTCCATGTCAACGAATTATGGCTTTCATATGCAAATTCTGAAAATTACTTCAAAAACAATGATAATATTAAATATTAATATTTTTTTTTGGTTGTATATTTTCATTTCGATTTGCTATTATGAAGTTGTAGGACATTCGATTTTACACAATTTGTGGCATTGTGGGTTCTAAATATTAATTTTTTAACATAAAACTCTCTGATTAGTCTACAATGACGAGTGTCGCGGTGATGTGATTTTTTATTAGAAGAAAGGAAGAAGGAAAATGGAAATAACTTAATTATTAAATATTTTCCGAGTGGAAATCGAACCCACATCGATCGCTTTTTAGTCAGACGCCTATCCACTGCACCACGACCAGCCTTAATCTAATTTTTTAATCTTATCTTTATTAATAAATCTATTTTCTTTGTTTAAGAGTAATAGTTTGTTATATAACGAATTCATTAAAATTCATTCAAATGGAATGGCTAACTAAATTTCAAATTTAGCAGGAATTAACTTCGTTTTGTTGATTGTGAAATAATTTAAGCTTTAATTTCATGAAATACTTATTTTTTAATTTATTAGTTGGGTACATAATAGATTATTTTTCCTTTTTTTTTTTTAGCTTCACGCCGTTATCCCGCATAGCAAGATAGACAGAAAGTACCTAGTATCCTAATATCAAGATACTCCGTACTTCGCTTACCACTAAATTCGAGACATTACGTGTTGAGTGGTGCAACTCACCGCCGCACTTTATCAAAAACTTTTGTTTTACCAAAAAAAATGTAATATAATCACCCTCCCGAGTGGGAACTGGACCCACAAGTGATCGTCAGACGCTTTCACTCTGCACTATGACTGGACTCTATTATAGATCTATTTATTTATGAACAAATTAATTAAAAATTATTTAAAATTATTTATGAACAAATTATTTAAAAATTATTATTAAATTAAAAATATTATCTTTATACAATAATATTGCCGATGCTTCAAAAACATTTGAAAAACCCATGTAAAGCATGCAGTCGTATATTTCAATTGATAGTTCCGTAGCGATTTCCCATAGAACGATTTTTACGAAGCTCAATGCTTTTGTTAGCGATCTATTTGGTTTGTTCACAAAACTGTGAAAATAAAACGTTCACCGTTTATAAACAATGCATGGCCAATGCGGTATTTACAGGTATTGGTCGGTTACTATGAAGCTAAAAGAGCTTATGGGCCGACGAAAAGCTAATCAAAGCATTTGCCCGTTCTGAATGGCGGAATTGAACGCCGCGTTTTATCTTGCTTAAGAAAGGAAATGTAGATTATTCAAGTATAATCATTTCACCAAGTGGGAATTGAACGTACAACCAATTGAATTTACTGTAAGACGCAGTTCGACTACGCCACAATGGTTTGATATGAATAAATATATGTTTTAATAAAAAAGCCCCTGGTTCTTTATATTGCAATTTTCATAAATATAATATAACTATTGTGTTACTTAACTAGACTCTTTCTATATACCTTGATATAGAAAAAAATCGCAAGATAATTTTTATACTCTATTTGAAAATAGTTAAACTCATAGTAAATTTCAAACAAATAAGTTTAAGATATCACCTGCTTACAAACAACTGTTGAAAACGCAAAAGGAGCATCTTAAATGCAATACTTGGGCACTTTGAAATATTTTTATCTAGTTCAGTAGACACCTTCCATAGAGTTTTGTTTAAAGTGCTTTGTAGAGTTTGTAAAAAGAGGCGAAATCTGTTACGCTTTTAGGTTATACCCAACCGAGGTTAATGTAATACTGCCCAGAGCCAGTGGTAAACACAGCTGCGACGACTACCATTGTAATCTACCATTCGAATCATTGAAAACCAAAGCTTTGTTCATTATAATTTAACATTTGTTCGTCATGAATTGCTAAACTTATTATTTGGAAATATTTTATAGTTACTAGTGAATTTAAATTAGTAGTAAAATATTGAGCAAAAATATTTTTTTTATCTTCCGGAATGAGTTTTCGATTTCAAGCTGTTTCAAATATGTATGTAATGTAGATTTGAAAGTAAGATCCGAATAGTTTAAAGATTTTTCAAAGCACGGCGTTAAGTTCCACACACCTTATAAATTGTCTCTAAGTACTGATGAAAAAGGAGAGCTGACTTTTCGCAATGTTTGCATAGTTTAATGATCCTTGCTATTCGATTACCATTTCTATACTTAATAATTTTTTTGTTATTTAATATTAAATACGTATTTCGAAAATTATATCTCAATCCTTTCACAATCTACTGACATTAGAAGTTATATGCCAAGATTCAGTTTCACACGCGCAATAGTTTCGATTGTGCGTTTTTAATCAGTTACGCAATTACATAACTGATTACACGTACACACGTTTATTTTTTAAAGTAAAAATGGAATTTTTAACATTTAATTTATTTGTTTATTGTTAAACTATTATAAATAACTGAATATTTTTCATAGCGACAACTGATAGTAGGGTCCACCTTTACCGAAGTGCACTCCGCTAAGCGAGAATGAAATGAAAGTTTTGCTCGAGTTTCGTTTATTTGCTTTCATTTGATTTATTGTTTTTGGTACAATCGTTCTTTGAACTAGAAGCGATGAGTCCTTTACTGACAATAGTTGGGGCTACGAAAATATTTGGTATATAGATAAAAGTTAAAGCGATATAAAATAGTTATTTATATTGTGGCGCCGGTAGTGGCGCAGTGGCACAGCGTCTGATTGTAACATTATCGGTAGTGGGTTCGATCCCCACTCGGGGTAGTGATTATATTTAAATTATTTTCACTTCCTCGTTCTGGTAGGACAAAATGCGGCGTTGAGTTCCACCACTCAACACGCAATTTCTCGAATTCGGTGGCAGTGAAGTACGGAGTGTCTTGTACACTAGGTATTTTCTGTTTACCCTGCTATGGCGGATCTTTTTTATCATATTGGGAAAGTTGTTTATTTTTTGCCTAAACGCGATTGTTTTAGGTTCAAATACATTCGACAGGATATTTATTAACAAATAGATACATTGTTTTTATATTATTTTTATATTAACATAATATTAACTATATCGCGAGATTTCAACCACGTGGAGTTGAATATCACTGAATTTTAATTTAATAGTTCTTAAATAAAAGTAGTTCATTAGTCCAGCAATTCTAGAGCTTAGCCAGAACCAACAAACAAACAGACAGATAGAAAAAAATTAAAAAAATCGTTATTAGAGTACAAAATGAGTAAATAATGGGTTGAAATGCTGTAATTTAACAAGTTTAGCCTTTTTTTAGTGTACTAATATATGTGTATTATATTATCGATAGAAATATCAATAGATCAGTAATTAGATCACAGTACGTGCGTATATCAAGCCATATAATTGTACTGCCTAGAACACAAAGGTGAATACTAAATCATGGACTGGCATGAATAAGCTATGTTAATCATCAAATTAATCACTATTACACCCAAGGGTTCGACTGTCATATGAATATAAACTCTCAAAGTCTAACGCTTTAGTAGGTTGATTGTACTGATTTGACTCTTCCTTTTATTTTATGTATATATATATATATATATATATATATATATATATATATATATATATACATATATATATATATATATATATATATATATATTGCCATTTAGTGTCCAATTATTCCGTTACGTACGAAGTATAATAGTACGTTATGTATATAATCAGCATCGTGATTAACCAAATTAGAAAGGGATATTTTTATTTTATGTTTCAAGGTCTATTCCGACGTCCGGGACGTCAAAAACAACCTAGTGTCAAGACATTTCGTTGACTGCTTTGCGTGTTGAGTAGCAAATTCAACGCCGCACCTTATCTTACCAAAGCAGAGAAATGGAAATAAATTCAAAATGATTATCATTTCTCCGATCAGGTATAGAACCCAGAGTCAATCGCGTTTACTGTCAGCCGTTGTCTTACAGCGTTACGATGGACAATGAAGTATAAATATAATTATTTAACAAAATAGAAATCGAATCTACAATTATTGGTAATTTAACTTGAGGCCCGTTGATTATATTTAAATGATTTTCACATCCTCGCTTTGGTAAGACAAAGTGCGACATAACAGCGGAAAACGAAGTATTAGTGTCTTGGCACTAGGTACTTTATTTTTACCCTGATATGCGGGATAACAAGCGTAAAGCTAAAACAACCATGATAATTTTTTTGAAGTTATCACTTCGTTCTCCTCTCTTGTAAGATAAAGTGCGGTGTTGAGTTCCGTCTTTACACTGTGTTATATGTATTTAATCTGCTATTTAGGAAAATTCATAAATAAGTATTTAAATTCAGCCGCGTATTCAGAACACGCCCTAACTGCGCCACTATGGGGACACTTGTGCAGTGTATTTTTGGTTGTAACTCAAAATATAAATATCGGAAGCCGAATGCCATTTACAATCTTCGCTTGATTTATCAAGGAAGCCACGCTTTAACAAGCTTGTAGATAATTTGTTAAGGGAATAAATAATATTTTTGTTTCGTTTACAAAATATAATATGTATTTATGATTGAGTAAACTGGGAACAGTTTAATTAACTTTTAACTGTAACTGGACTTACGTAAGTTATTTCAAATAAGCAAGAGCTATTATGGCGCAGTGGAACAATATATGTCCACGTTTGGTCGTGGATTCATTTCCTGCTCGAGTGCATGTATATATTGTACAAATAAAAATGTTGTATGCCTGTCTGTAAAGTGAGAGAATGTGTAGTGTCTGCGAAAAGTAACTCAGCATTTGATATGAAAGTTATAATAGGTATCATTTTTTCATTCTAACATAATCTGTTGAATATTTTTACTTACATATTTTTTTCCAGGTTCAAGCTTTATCGCATGTAGTTGAATAGTCGGAGACAACCTAGTTGCAAGATACAAGAATTGACTGCTTTTAGCTCTGAATCAAAATATTGTGTGTTGAGTGAACTCGATACCGAGCTTTGTCTTACCAGAGTGTAGAGGTGAAAAAACATCCTAAATGTAATCATTCCTCCGAATTTCCCGGCCCCGATTCTTACACATTGTGAATGAAACTATTTTAAACGTATTAATTGCTTATTTATTATACGAAAATATCGTTTTGAACGTTACAGTAGTGGCAGTCCATGACCACAGGTAGACTGATATGACATTAGCGTGTATATTTAATTAATTAATTATTTACTGAATTCATAATGTATTATTATACAAAATAATGACTTTCAAAACGAGTTTCTCATTCTTTCTTTCACTACCAGATACCAGATTTCAATCTTCTTCCTTGGGCTTATTCTAAAAAGGGATAAAATTCCTTCAAGGATTAATATATGCATACTATTAAATAAACATGTTTACAATAACAACTTTATTTTTTTAGTCTCATGATTTTATTCCACATAGCAGTGTCAAAACACTCCGTACTCCGCTTTCCACTGTGCTCGAGAGATTACGTGTTGAGTGGCGGAATTTAACGCCTCACTTAGTCTTACTTGAGCTAGAAAATTAAATATTTTTATATAATCCTCCGAGTGAGAATCGAACCCACAACCAGTCGTGTCGACAGTCCGACTCTGTCTTATTGCTCCACGACTGGCCTGTATTTTATTTTCTTTTGATCTCAAGCTACAATATAAATTAAAACGTTTAAAATTAACAAAGTGTGAATTATAGAGTTGCAAGGGTTGAGTTATTGCATCGGCTGTTCATGAATATGTTTCCATGTATTAATAACAGTATACGCCCCGGATTTGAAGGAGTGAGTGATGCTTTTATTGTTTTTTTATATGCGATTTTAGTGGTAAAAATATAAATCTTTAACTTTTATTGATTTGTTATAATTTTTCACGTAATTTTACTATATATGTTGTTTTTTCTTATATATATATATATATATATATATATATATATATATATATATATATATATATATATATATATATATATATATTTTAATTATTTATTTTAGATATCAGAAAAGATAAAAGAATCTACTATAACTTACGAATTTTCAAGTCAAGTGTATAAATCACATATATTTTTTTAGCCATATGATTTTCTTTTCATTGTTTGCTTCTAAATTAAAGTATTCTTGTCTGTCAGCTTCACGCTTTGAGAAAATGATATATAAACAAATTTAAGAAAATATACTAGTGTCAAGACTCACCATACTCCGCTTTCTGTCGAATTCTAGACATTGTGTGTTGATTCTCGCAAAGTGTTGTTAGAGTTTTACCAGAGCGAGGATTCTTCCCCCAAATGGGAATCGAACCCACAATCGATCACGCTTACAATCAGACGCTGTTAAACTGCTCCATGATCGACTTCAAAGTATTTTAATATTTCACCATATAAACCATTTATAGAGTATTTTTTACGTTTTTTAATATATATTTATCCTTTACTACTTTGATCTAAAGCTCAATACGATATATTTTCGTCTCAACTTAAACCAGCATATTTTAAATAGACGATGAAAGAAGTCGACAGACACCTATCAAGATGCCCTAATAGGCGTAGCGTGTGCCCGAAATAATTTACAAATTGCCTACGGGCCATATACATTGCTGTACCGTATTCGATGTTATTTTGGGATATGCCTCTTTGTTTAATAAAGAAGCTCTACTATTGTGGTCTCGCTAGGTACAGCGTCTGACTGTAAGCGCTATTGGTCGTGGGTTCGATTTCCAACGGTTGTATTGAGATTTTTTTGACAGCAGTCAGCTAAGTGTCTTGACACTCCTTCACTTTGTTGTCTCTAACTACAATATCGTGCGGGATAAAGCGTGAAGTTCAGTTTTTTATTAATGTGGATGTTATTTTTTTACTTGGCATATACAAATATAAGATTTTCGATTTCATGCTTTTATTTTAAATAATATTATAAATATATAAACTAAATATATCTTTTGTAGTGTATTTTTTTAACATTTTAACTGCTGTATCATGCAGTGCTGGGAGTCAAATCGATTGTCGATTTTCAGTTCTAGCAAGTTAAAATGTGGCATAGAATTCCACCACTCAACACGCAATGTCTCGAATTTATTGGAAAGCAGAGCATATAGTGTCTTGACACTAGGTACTTTTTATCTACCCTCCTATGTGGGTGAAATATTTTTTTCTTAATAAGATACACATACATGCTCCTAAGTACTGTTTGTCAAATTCAATACACATATAATCAGAAGGTAGGTACTTATATTTAACAACAAATAAACTTTAACCTTTCACAAATCGCATAACAGCAGTACATAACGGTATTTAATAACGTCGCTTGTCTGTCATTCTGTCACGGCTGACGCGAAATTGCCTATCCCCTCTAAAACAATAAACGAAAAGTCGTTATATATTCATAATCTCATACATACATACCTGCATACATATATGTGTAAGTATACGACATTGTCTTATGTTTTGTAACCTCACGCTGAGGAATATTGTAGAGTAGGTTGTACACTCTGTTGAGTTTTCACCCAAATAAAAGAGGCTGCTTGTTTGAATTGCGGAACCTAACACCGTGTTCTGTTTTATCGTGTGTATTTAGCGGATAAATTAATATGATTAAAATAATTATTCCATTGAGTGGAAATCGAACCCAGATACGATGTCTCGATTCGGATTTATTACATAGATTGGATATTTGTATACTATAATACTGTTCCAACTACTTGGTTCTTCATTTATCGCTAAAATTAATAAATGTGTGAAAACCCAGAGTGAATTTGGGTACGTTTTAGCCTGAAATCTTGAATTTATATCACGAATAATCATAATATGTTTTTTAATAAATATATATCTTTTAATAATAAAATTGTAAGAACTAGAGGAACGGAGGGAAATATATCTGTTTCTTTATATATTTAGTATCAATATTTATATCATTTCGTATTATATTGCATTTACAAAATTATTATCTTCACTTCTTAGTTCTGGTAAAGAAAAAGTGCGGCGTTGAGTTCCACCACTCGACACGCAACGTCTCGAATTCAGTGGAAAGCGGAGTACGGGGTCTTGACATTAGGTACTTACTGTCTGCCCTGCTATGCGGGATAAAAGCGTGAACATAGATTTAGAAATCGCTAAACCCAGTTGACAGAAAAATCCCTTTTGCTACTTATAATAATTTTAAAAATATTCCAAAAATTAAAATCCAAAGGAAAACCCATCTACATATAAGTTAGCTATAAAAACAGTCCGCATAAACAGTGCGTCTGTATGTACAAGTTTTAATGTATGATTCGGCGCTGCTATGATTTGCATACGTTTACATAATCCGAGTTGTTTTGTGAAACTTCACAGCTTTAACGCTGTGTTAATGCACTGAAAATTGACATAGAAATAATATGATAAATGTTTTTTTTCCAAATAGGTTTAAATATTTGATTGATTTTAGTTTAGCTGACCGTATATGCAGCGAAGAGATACGCAGAATGGCTGACGTAAGCGCAAATATCATAGTAAGAATGAAGAAGAACGTGCTCAGGTGGTTTGTGCACGTTGAGAGAATGAGTGATAAAATAATGGTAAGAAAGATTTATGAAGCCAAGATGAGTGGTACGAGAGGTCGGAGGAGACCTCGGTTGACCTTCGAATACACAGTATCGAAGATACTGGAGAAAGGTCAGGTAAAAAGCATGAGGACCCCACGAAGGGCATGTATGAAGAGGATAATTAATGACTGTGGACGAGGCGAGATGTATGCAGGTACCGTAGAATTTGGCGCTCCGTACTCCCTGACTACAACGCAAGGGATAAAGCGTGAAGTTAAAAAAAATCAATTTATTTAAAATATAATATTAATTCATAAATAAGTAGTAGGTAGTAAAAAATATATAGATAATATTTTTTTAAGAAAACATATTAAATTTTAATATGAATGCAGTGTGAATTGAAGTCGTGCTTCTTGGAAACTGTCCAAGCACTCCGACCGCTAACCCATGCGTTCTACATCCGACTGTGTTGATATTCTTATAAGCTTGTTGCAACTTATCATTTCTAGATAGCATCTCTGTAGAGAGATTATTATAAATATATATATATTCAAAGATTATTTTTAGAAAATAAATATTTTGCAAAAGAGAAAACAATTTAATATAAAATATATTTTTCTGGTTTTAAAGTTTTATTGCACGCTTAGGATTAAATAATAATAAATAAAAGCTTTAAAAAATATTTACTAATCCAATTTGTGGAATGACACTTTAGAAATATTAAAATAAATAAATACAATAAGTTCTCTATGAACTTTATTTTTTAAATGAAACTATTTTAACCGGATTAATCGCGTATATTTTGGTATTCGAAAATACATTTTGGACACCTGACGTTTCGAACACTTTACAGTAGTCCGTGGTCACAGGTAGACTCACTCACTTTATTTTATAAACTTATTTTACACTTAGCAAAGAAAGCGGAATACAGAGTGGCTTATCAATAGAATAGGTACTTTCTCTCTAATATACTATGCGGGATAGAAGCGTGAAGAAAAAAAAAAATTTTACTAATGTTAAAACTTCCGGTTTATGTTCTATGTACATAGATATATATATACATATATTTTAACTAATAATTTTTTATAAATATAACTGTTTTTTTACCAAATATTCTATATATTAAGCTTTAAATACAATTTCATATATAAACGCCATCTACGAGTTATCTTGAGAAACAAAATAAAAATTACACTCCTACAGGAACATTCTAGTTACAGATTGGAACGGAAGAGCGCGCTACTTTCTTATGAAAATGCCTTACATTAATACTATTACAGAAGATGTATTTCAAGTAGTTAGTTATATGTATAATAATAATGCCTAAATTGATTTTTTAGAACGTATACTGATTATTGGTGCTTTTAACAAAAAAAAATGATTTTTATGCAATTTTGAGGAAATCAGATTTTTTTTAATTTATAAAATCAGAAATTTTAGTATATTTAGCATAAGTAAAATATTTTAGAAAAATCAAAAACAAATTAAATTAGAAACCATTAAAGTGCAGTGGAACAGCGTCTGATTTTAAACGCGGTTTTCAATCACAGGTTCGACTTCCTCTCGGAGGAATAAATTATTTATAAAATTGACTTTCACTTCTCCACTCTGGTAAAACTACGTGATGCTTTGAGTTTCCCATCTAGCATCCCATTTCTAGATTTTGGACGGAAATTAGTCAAATGAAATTAGTCTAGGGAGTGTTTAAGCACTAATTTCTCTGACTAATCTGCTATGAGGGGTAAAGTGTACAGCTGAAAGAAACAACGTAGCCCGATAAGAACGTATAGCTTAATTAACCCAATTGGTTACAGTGAAAGGCTTAGAAAGTAACTAAAGGTCGCAGATTCAAATATTGATATTTTCAATGTTTTATTCATAAAATAAGAATGTACAGAAATTGACATTTTCTTATACACATTTCATTTCTTCAAATAGAAATTCACATTTTTGTGTTTGTTTATAGGAGGTGCATACCATTATCATATATTACAGTAAAATTTAACATGTGTTTTAGTAGGACATACAACTATCGCAAACACTAAACAAATTATTATAACAAATTATTATATGGTAACAAATTATTATACAACTAACTACGTAAAAATTATTCGTCGCATATAAAAACGTATAACAACGTATAAAATAACGTATAAAATATGAAATAAAATAAGTAAAAGATTTCGCAGAATCCCCTATCTATCCATATAACACAGATAATGGAGCAAATCGGACGTCTTTGTTAGGAGAAGTAGTTTCATCAACGACTGCCGGTTATGGAATCTTAGAATGACCCTAATATTTCATATCGTCATAATATTGAGATAACGAGCGTTTTGAGATTAGGCGCCAATGGTACAATCGTTGTGTGTGTGTATGTGTGTGTATTTTTTCGATGTATGTGAATCTCTATTCTATTTATTATTTTTTATAATGCGTTTATACAAAAATATTCAATTTAAATTATACACTTCACGCTTTTATCCCGCATAGCAGGGCAGACTGAAAGTGCCTAGTGACAAAACACTCCGTACTTGGCTTTCCAACAAATCAGAGACATTGCGTGTTGAGTGGTAAAACTCAACGCCGCAGTTTGTTTTACCAGAGCGAGGAGCGAACCCACAACCGATCGCGTTACAGTCGGACGCTGTCCCATTGCGCCACGACCGGCCTCCCTCGATCTTGATTTTTTTATTTGCAATACAATTATTTTGATAATAATATTATAATTTTAATAATAACATAATAAAATTATTTTAATAATAATATAATAAAATTTTGTTGTGTAGCTATTTTTCTTCTTCATAGTCTTAATCCACATAGCAGGATATACAGAAAGTACCTAGAATCAAATACTCCGTACTCCATTTTTGTCGACCTCAAAATATTGCGTGTTAAGTAGCGGAGCTCAACGCCGCGCTCTTTCCACTCTAGTAAAAACTGAGATGAAGAAATAAAAGCAATTTAAATATAATTATATTAAACATAATATTGTTATTTATATTTTGTAAACTGGATTATTTCTTTTTAAATTAATTAAGGTTATTTAAATAATTTATATAAATTTGTAATCTTGAAGTTATTTGTGATAACTTTATTGGTTTTTGAATCACATAATATGCAACAAATATTTTATATCCCAATATACAGTATGTTTCCCTTAAAAATAAACTTCTAAATTCGAAATAATACTTGCTGCAAAAAAATATAATTAAAAATTATAGTTACGTAAATCTCTAGGTATTTACACTAGAGCTGTACTAGTAATGCAATCAATAACACTTTCAATCTTTTTGTTCAATACAAATACGTTACGATTGGGCAATAAAATGATTATTTGCCAGATGACATTATAAAAGCATATTTGTATGGATACCGGTAATAGCCAATTCAGATGAACGAGAATAAGAAGTACGAGGATTTCTAAGTAATATGGAATAGTAGGACTAGGGTATGTTTTTTTAGCGTCACGGTTTTTTTCCCGCAAAGCAGGGTAGCCAGGAAATACCTAGTGTTAATACACTCAGTACTTCGGTTACCGTCGAATTTGAGACGTTGCGTGTTGAGAGGAGGAACTCAACGCCGCGCTTTTCTTACTAGAGCGAGGAAATGAAAATAATTTAAATGTAGATGTTCTCCCCAGTGGGAATTGATTCACAACGGATCGCCTTTACAGTCAGACGCTTTCCCATTGCGCCATGACTGGTATTAAATATATAAGAGAAACTATCAATTCAATAAAGAATTATCGTGGCGCAGTAGGACTGCGCCTGACTGTCAACGCGATCGGTTGTGGGTTCGATCCCCACTAGGGGGATTGATATCTCAATTTCAGGCGGAAATTAGTCAACGGAGTGTATTGACACTAGGGATAAAGCGTGAAGCTGTTAAAAAATTATAATAAATTTCAAGCAGTTTATCACACTGAAGATGATAATCGTTGGTTTTAATTTTATTTGAATGTATAAATAACGTAAAAGGTGTTTTTCATATCTCTTACGCCTGTTTTTTGTTTATGTTTATTTTCTTTATAAAGGCTTAAGCTTTTTACCTCGTCCAACAGAATGAGTAGAGAGCGAGCGTAGATCTAATACACTTAGACGTTTATGTTCAATTTAGTGTACCTCAAGTGGTGCATGGTGACCGGAGAGATAAATGACAAGACATTCCTCACATTGTTATTGCGTGTTGAGTGACGTAACTCAACGCCACATTATGTCTTACCTCCTACCTCCATACCTAAATATATCTGCAATCCAAATCACTACCAATCGTGTTTTTTGTAGTATAGCCTCCCGTTACGATATATATGCAGATATAAAATTAAAAAAAAATAGATCGTCACGCACAAAAAGACCTTTTTGTTCGTGTCATATAATTATTATTCACTGTATGACTATTTCGTGCTACAGTGTCAAAGTGCCGCTTGCCACGCGTCGTGTCTCGTCCCGTGCTCAGAATATCAAGGAAAGACCGAGGTGGTCCGGTATGTCCGCTTAGTAAATCTTGGAATTCAATGGTTTTTTTTTTGAGAGGCTCCTTTTTATTTTTTCTTAAGTTAACCTAATTTAAAAAAATATTTTCTCAATATCTATCTAGCAATATCTAGTTTAAATGACAGCAACAAGTTGCTGATTATTGGATTTGTTTATTTTTTTATACTTGATATAACGGACTCATGGAGGCGCCGTGCGTTGTCCTATTTCGTAACGGAAAATATTTTACCGTATATATATTAATAAACAAAATTAATGTATTTGTATAAGTTTTGTGAGAGCAATGTTAGCTCAATGAAAACTTAAGTAATCCACCTTCGAGTCAAAAGGTCGTAGGTTTGAATCCCAGGCACGTCCCATTGTATATTTCCAAGCAATAATGTGTATACGATGTATAACACTACTGTAATGGTGAAGATCAAGAAATTTTGGGATATTTCATGCCATTGAGTTTCGCACACAGCGTGCAATGTCTCGGAGTAGAGAACGTAGTGTGCATGTAAGTATGAACGGACCCTTTTTGCAGGTTCAATATAAAAAATATTTAAAAATATTTTGGATGCTAATTGACTATTTTATTTTTAGACATTTTTTAATTTATTAAAAAAAAAGAAATATTTGTGATTTAAATTGAAATGTAAACAAAAGGAATAGCTAAATACAAAACAACCATTTCCCTGAGTCTAATGACGAGCATACACCACATGTGGACCATGGGTGTCATATGTGGACAAGTGAAATCACATGTAGACGATTGTTCCATATGTGGATGGGTGAAATCATATGTGGACCATGATGTCATATGTGGTTGAGGATAACCACATGTGGACCACAGTGTCATGTGTGGACAAGTAAAATCACATGTGGACGATGGTTCCATGTGTGGATGGGTGAAATCATATGTGGACCATGATGTCATATGTGGATAAGGTAAACCACATGTGGACCATGGTGTCATGTGTGGACTAGTGAAATCATATGTGGACTATGATGTCATAAGTGGATGAGGATAACCACATGTGGACCATGGTGTCATGTGTGGACAAGAGAAATCACATGTGGACGATGGTTCCATGTGTGGATGAGTGCAATCATATGTGGATCATGATGTCATATGTGGTAAAGGTAAACCACATGTGGACCATAGTGTCATGTGTTTACTAGTGAAATCATATGTGGACGATGGTTTCATGTGTGGATGGGTGAAATCTTATGTGGACCATGATACCATATGTGGATGAGGATAACCACATGTGGACCATGGTGTCACGTGTGGACAAGTGAAATCATATGTGGACGATGGTTCCATGCGTGGATTTGTGAAATCATATGTGGACCATGATGTCATATATGGATGAGGATAACCACATGTGGACCATGATTTCATATGTGGGTAATTGTAATCACATGAGGACGATGATGTCATAGGTGGACGAATGAAATCACACGTGGGCCATGTCGTCATATGTGGATAAGGAAAATCTCACGTGGACCATGATGCTATATATTGAAGGGTGAATTCACATGTTGACGATTGTTTTAATGTGTGGATATGCGAAATCATAAGTGGACCTTGATGTTATATATGTGTACTAGTTAAACTCGTACTCGCACATCCGCACCGTGACCTCATCCACCTAACACACACTGTAAGGTCTTATCTCTCTTTCTCTCAGGTGTCTCAGGAATAATTATATTGAAAATCTAAATCCATTTTTCCAAGCAGTATATATATATATATATATATATATATATATATATATATATATATATATATATTATTTTATTAAATAGACAAATAACCAAAAACATTGACCCATCTCGTTTGTATTCACCACGCAGATGTAGAGGTATTCGTGGCGACTCTTTAACGTTATACATAACGGAATTAAGTGAATAATAGCTTTTGCTTGTAACTTAACAATGGAGCTGCGGTCGCTGGTTCATTTGCTTTTGTTTCTTTATGAGAGATGTTTATAATATCTAATATGGTAATAATCAACTATAATTGAGTTCTGCTACTCACCGCGCAATGTTTCGAGTTCAGCTGAAAGCGGAGTACGGAGACTAGGTACATCCTGTTTACCCTGCTATGCGAGATAGAAACGTGAAGCTAACCAGAACGTGAAACTTCTACCAAAAAATTTATTACGAGTTTATTTATTAAGTGATACTACTTAAAATAGTTTAAAAATTAAATTATTAAAAAACAGTATTTAATTATTAAAAAATATTATTTAATTAGTGAAAAACATTGCTTAATTGTAATATTTTTTCTCATAAACCTTCCATGTACAGACATCGATCAGTTACTTTTATATTATATGTATATATTTCAGCGTTGTCCACAACATTTGAATAATTCTGTTCGTATTCAATATATACTATTTTATAGATAATTGTAAATTAAATAAGATCATAAATCATAATTACAATGTAACTACCAAAAGTAATACAAATTTTTACTCAACCCGTTAATCGGGGTCCTAAATTTGTCCATAAACAATGAGGGTGCTAAGCTGAGGGGTTATTTTAATGTGATTGGTGGCCAGCATCCCCCGTCTCGTCGCACCGTTGCATTATAAATGCATCCTTTATTATGACCTACGGCCACGGAGTGCATGCAACAATGTACCAAATGATCTTTAGTTAATTTTAAATGAATATAACGCTCTTTATATTTTTTGTTCGTTTTCCGTTTGGCTGGACTAATTTTGATGGAATTTTTACTGGCAGATAGACGATTTAAGGAATAACGTAGGGTAGTTTTATGTTACATTCCTATAAAAGAGTTAACTACGGTATTTTCTACAGTGACAGTCAGTTAAAACAGTCACGTAGTAATTTTTTTTAAGTAGGAAAATTTCTAAGTTATTATACAACTACAATTGTATTCTTATATTAGGCTTATTACTAGATAAGTATATATTTCATCATTAATACTGTATGAGATGGTCATTATAGAGCAGCGGTACCGCGTTTGACTGTAACCGCGATTGGTAATGAATTCAATTCTTACTCGAAAAAAATATTTTATTTAAAATGTATTTTCGTTTGTCTGCTTTGAAAGGGCAGCGTACAGTTTGCCAGTCAATGTCACGATTTTGGGCAGAAAGCAGTCAACTGAGTGTCTTGACACTAAGCTATTCCCGCTATGCAGAATTTTAGACAATTATATATTAATTTTGTACATGGAGTTAAAATGTTTAGAGAACTATGGCCTACTATTCTTACAAAAATAACGCGGTCGTGACGCGCTGGGACAGGGTCTCACTGTAAACGCGATTGGTTATGGGTTCGATTCCCACTCGGGGAAATGATTATGTTTAAGTTATTTTTATATCCTGAATCTGGTTAGACAAAGTGCGGTGTTAAGTTCCGCCACTAAACACGCAATGTTTCGAATTTGGTGATAAAAGCTTTGCGGGATAACAGCGTGAAGCTAAAAAAATGAAATAACCAGCAACAATTTTAATGGGTATAATTTGAAAAATTAAAGGTATATTTTATATCTAATCAATTAATTAACGTTACGGAAATTATAATTAAGGCTTAGGGTTTCTGTCGTCTAATGAGTTACTTCATTTATTGAGACATAAAATTATATATTAAAATATTGAAAATAACATAAAAAGGAGTAACTTCTGTACATATCCATACTAATATTATTAATGTGAAAATAGCTCTGTCTACCTGTGACGTCATCAAGGCTAAGCCGCTGAACCGATTGTAATGAAATTTCATATAGACACACTTGAAGGTGTTGAGATGAATATAATCTAATTTTATCTTATACTATATTGTATTTTTTTAATAAATATTTTTACCAATATTAATAATTTTCTTCATGATTTTAACAGAATCAGCCAATCTATAAATTTTGTCAGACGAAGACGCGGGTATAAGGTTGTTATTCTTTATTATTCTTCTTTTTAGCTTCACGCTTTTATCCCGCATAGCAGGGTAGACAGAAAGTACATAGTGTCAACACACTCCGTACTTCACTTTCAACCAAATTCGAGACATTGCATGTTAAGTGGTGGAACTCAACGCCGCTCTTTGTCTTTACCAGAGCGAGGAAGTGAAATAATTTCAAATATAATCACTCCACCGAGTGGGGATCGAACCCACAACCGATTGCGTTTACAGTCAGACGCTGTCAATGCGCCACGACCGGCCTCTTATTATTCCATATTACTAATATTATATTAAAAGAGGTCACCGTGATGTTTTACAATAGAGATCGACAATCGAATAGAAATCGATGAACCGTCATTATTTGACGGAGGGTTCGTCTATCTCTATTCGAGGTAATTATAACGTTATAGAAGACAGAGATACAGATGCGTGAAGTTGAAGATAGAGTTGCGCCGTGAAACTTAAACCCCTACTTAAGTCACTATATAAATATTTTTACTATCCCCATCTAAGATACAAAACGCGGAGTTGAGTTACGCCATTTAACATGTTCCTTTACTAAACCAAAAAGCTAAAAAAATATAACATCATATTGAGAGTATATATTATCATAATATAAACTTTTGTAAAGGAATTAATTACATATAAAGTTAACATTGAAAGATAAACTACTTTGAAGATTACTTCATAAAATTTTAAAATGCTATTCGCAAGCTTAGGGTTTTTTTTTTTAAAATAAGACTCTGTCTACAGGCTCATTGGTGACCGTGTCTTTTGATAATTTTTACATACATTACATTCAAGACGGTAGCCTATTTTTAATTTAGTCTTAAAAACTAAGGGAACTGATCGAGATTTTTTTGTTAGGAAATTTAAATTTCGCCACGCTTTGCTTTGAAAAGTTTGTCAGTTACTCGATTATTTATATGAACATAGCATTCTACCTTCTAACATTGATTCTCATTGGTTATTAATTAAGTACTGAATAGTAAATTAAAGTATCCATCTATCTTGCCTAACATTTCATAGAAATCAATGAAAATATTTAAATCTTTTTGTAGGCAAAGAAAATCTAGTAATATGTCAAGCCGTTAATGTGGATGTGTGGTGGACTGTGGATCCTAAAATATTAATTTTCTTTTTAAATTGAAATATTATATATATATATATATATATATATATATATATATATATATATATATATATATATTTAAAACAAGCTTTTTATTCGATCCCCACTGTGATGTGATGGGGGAGTGAATATATTTCAATTATTTTCAATTCCTCGCTGTGGTAAGAAAGTGCGACATTGAGTTCCTCTCAACATGTGATTTCGAATTCGGTAGAAAGTGCTGTACGGAGTCTCTTGACACTAGGTACTTTCTGTCTATCCCACTATGCGGGATAAAAAAAAGCGTGCAGCTACAAAAAAAATCACGCGCAAGAAAAAGGTATAAAATTTGGCACAGTTATAGTTTGTAAAGAGAACAGAATATCTGCTACTATTTTTTTACCTTGACGCTTTTATTCCGCATAGCAATGTAGACAGGAAGTACCTATTGTCAAGACATTTCGTACTCCGCTTTCTGCCGAATTCGACAAATTAGATGCAGAGTAGCGGAACTCAAAGCGGAGCAAGAAAATGAAAATAATTTAATTATAATCATTCCCCTAGTGGGAATCGAACCCACAACCGATCATGATTACAGTCAGATGCTATCCCACTGCGCCAGCAATGGCCTCAACTTACTATTCGTTAATCTATTGAAATTAATAAAATAATTGCAACCCACAAGATAATAAGTTCCACTTGAACGTTGTCAAGGCAACGCGTGGCTTACGCGTCAATAGGTATACATCCCATTACTAGGATTACAGCCCACAACCGTTGCTGATTTATACATACATCTTTGAATAATTTCTTCGCCATAGTGCTATCAAATTATAATATAATAATTAAATTAATTTGCAATATAATTTTCAACGCCGTATGTCTCAAATTTCACGTTCGCTTCGTAACTAATTATTCCTATGCATTTTGGTATTCCCTTTGCGCCGTCAAAGTCTATGAAATATTAAAAATACCTATTTTATGAAATTTTAGCATTTGTTTAATGTTAATGTAAAGGGCTTAGTGGGAATTCATTGAAAAACGACGATTTTAAATTATATTTGAATTTGAATTATATTTTTTTTTTATTTTTTTTTAGCTTCACGCTTTTATTTCGCATAGCAGGGTAGACTGCAAGTACCTAGTGTCAAGATACTCCGTACTTTGCTTTTCACTGAATTCGAAACATTGCGTGTTAAGTGTTGGAACTCAATGCCGCACTTAGCGCTGCGCACCTGATCAAAGAAGTGATAATATATTTTTTAAATATATCCCCCGAATGGGGATCGAACCCACAACCGACCAGACTGAGAGTCAGACCGATCGCATTTACTGCACCACGACCGGCCGACTTGAATTTTATATATACAAATATCTTGCTGTACAGTATTCCAATTTTGCAATATATGTTAATGTTTGGTTACTTCATACCTTAGGCTGTTCTATTTAAAAATTTATTTATTAGAGATTGATAATCTATGACAGTGCGGCGCGACTGAACGCCGTTTATTGTTTAACATAATCAAAGAATCGTATGAATCGAAGATATGTCCATTCTATCATTCAGTCCATGTATAACTAATTTGTGTATTTATTTATTTATGATAAACAACAGAACAAGTAACAACAATAAAAAAAATTTACTTTCAAAAGAAATACATTAAAAATGTCGATTAATATAGATTAATTAATTAATTACAAAATATATAAGATAATCCAGAATATTAGTACAGAATAGTAGAACAGTAGGTCAGCGTACGAGTGT
Source organism: Dryadula phaetusa (assembly GCA_032432895.1). Classification (NCBI taxonomy): domain Eukaryota; kingdom Metazoa; phylum Arthropoda; class Insecta; order Lepidoptera; family Nymphalidae; genus Dryadula; species Dryadula phaetusa. The sequence goes on along the minus strand of JAOYRS010000008.1, from coordinate 840,373 downwards.
AAACGCGATTGGTTAAGGGTTTGAAGACACTCGGGGAAATGATTTTATTAAAAAATATTTTTATTGCTCCGCTTTAAAGAGACACAGTGCGGAGTTGAACTCTGCCACTAAACACTAAATCTCTTCTGATCTCTAACTACTATATAGGATAAAGTGTGAAGCTGTTGCACTAGTAATATTAACTACAAAAACTTATATTATCCATCCGTCATAAATTTGCTTATTTATTTCTTAAAATGTATCTCCTCCGATTTGAACCGGCTACCATCTTGAAACAAAACCATAATATCAACAATCTCAAAAAGCGGCAAACCGAAGCAAGGCCTACGAATGCGAAAGCAACACGCGATAGAAGAAAAACTTTCCCCCTTACTAATCGTTAGGGAGAATAAGACAAAGGGATAATTATTAGAGCATTCCCGGTTTCAATGCGGGCATTGTGGCCATCGCCTAATTGAGCTCGATTTAAACTGAACTGTTAATGTACGTGATTTTGTGAATCGTTACAAAGTAATGGAGTTAATTATTGTATTTTTTTTGGGGCGTTTTATCCTCCTTGTTATTGGGTCGCGGGTTCGAATTTTAAGAGATATTTAGGCGTTGTTGACAATTGTACTATATGTAACAACTTAGCAATATGTCTTGTACAAAAGTGTACGCCATACGCCTACTGTGCGTGTGGGTAGTATTTATTTTACTTGTTTATTTATAATATATAATCATAAAAAATCATTTACTTCCTACCCGTCTTTTCTATATATATTGTAAATATACTAAATTTGAAAGTAATATACACATAATATATGTAAAAAATTAAGATTAGGTTCAAGCTAAGTACTAGGTTCGTGTTATAATAGTACGTGTTTCTTTACTTGCGGAACTGAACGCCGCATTTGCCTTCTTCAGTTTTCATGATCTTTAAAAGACAACCAAGATACTTTTAAACATCGCGTTTTTATAGATTAATAACATCTGTCTGTTGGTAAACTAGATAACGAAATATCAGTCAAAGCAAAGGTCACCTTATTATTTTATAATGATCAAAAAATCTATAAAAAATATTTATCAGGAAAATGTTGAACGTTGATTTGAATACAATTTGCCGAATTTAGATAAAAAATCACGTCAAGTTCTTTGTAAGCTGTTTAAATAGTAGAAATTTTATAGAAAATTCGTAGAAATTTGTATATATTTGGTTTATTTCCTCATCCTGGAAAGGAAATATCGGCGTTTAATTCCGCTTTTCAACACGCAATATACTTAGACTAAGTTCTCTTATTACGCTGCTATAATCGTAATAGCGTAAATGATTTCGCTTTGTTGTTTATGACATAGAAAAATAGTTAAAAATCTTCACTTCATAAAACTAACTGTTCAATGAAAATTAATTAAAATATTCTCTATAATTAAATATTCATTTCACATGCACTTTAGTAAACTAACTCAACCAACTTCCCGTACAAAATTATAGTTAATATTAAAATCATACACACCAAACCATCTAAAACCGTCGGAAGCTCGCAAAGGGTGAATTTTAAGCAAGCTTTATTATACAAATTTAATTATTCGTCTGGAAAATGGAGTTTGTCTTTCGTTTTCAACGCCTTTTGTACCTTTGCGTGATTATTTTGGGTTATCTTCGCGTCGGGGTTAAGTTTTGTAGCGTTAGATTAGGGATTAGAACAATAATTGTCCTGATGCTATCGTATCACAATATCGTAAGGTGTAAATAATGTTAATTGTTTTATATGGAAGCCACTTACAAGTTGTATTTTATATAATTACATACGTAAAAATACGGTTTGTTTGTTCATAAATTTTATAAAAGTATAACAAACATTTTAGAAAAAACGTATAATTTTTTTTTTAAATTGTTTTCTAATCCTAAGTGTGGAATAACACTTTAAAAATAGTAAATATTGAAGTATAACAAACGTTGCGTATAGCTGGCGTTTATCATTTTCATAAAGAAAGGAAATATTAAAAACTTCTTTCAACAATTTTATGATAGGGATATACAATTTAATGTGATTAAAGTTTAAATGGAGATATAATGATAGATAATTATTTTTTTTATATAAATACATTCACAATATAATAATAAAATAGAGAATACAAACACTACCACGTGTTTAACCCGCACGTTGCTAAAGTTAATCCTTTTTTTTTCACACTTTCTATCTCGCATAGCAGGGTAGACAGCAAGTACCTAGTGTCAATACACTCCGTACGTTGCTTTCCACTGAATTCCGAGACATTACGTGTCGAGTGGTGGAACCGAACGCCGTGCTTTGTCTTAACAGAGAAAGTGAAAATAATTAAAATGTAATCACTCCCCCGAGTAGGGATGGAACCCACAACCGATCGCCTTTACCGTTAGACGCTGTTCCACTGCGCCATGACCGACCTTTAGTTTTATTACTTAGTATAAAATAAATTCATCAAATTGATATAAGACGTCATGTTAAATCTTCTGGCATGAAGTTGCTTTTGTTATACTCTAGGGCTTGTTTAGATATTTCAGATACCAGTATATTATATTGTGAGCTTCCTCTAGTGAGACTTCCATATACATATATTAAGTATTTCGCTTTAACTTATTTTGGACTTGACATTTATTTTGGACTATCTTCACGCAAATATATTGATGGTGTAAAAACACCTTTTTGGCGTAGGCAGTGTTTGTTTGTAAACGCGATAATGCGTATCTGATCTCCGTATAAGGGAAGGATTTTATTAAAAATATTTTTTTTCACCTTGATCTCTATGAAAAACGAAGCAAATTTGGGTTATAAGTATTAAACGGAGAATTTTGTTTAATTTTAACTAAACTTTTAAAAATACAGGTAATTTTTATAAAATTACCTTTCCTACGTATCACACTTGCATTGTTTCCAGAACAATAAATAAATAATGGTTTATCCCGCGTTACACATGGGTCAGAGACAACCCAGTGCAAAGATACTCTGTTTACTGCGATCCGCCCTAGATCAAGACATTACGTCTAATTCAACGCTGCAACTCCGCGCTTTATCTTACCAGAGCGAAGAAATCGGAGATAAACTTTACATATAATTACTACGCCATGGAAATTAATACACCATGGAAATGGAATCCACAACCGATCGCATTTACAAACAAACGCTGTCCCACTGCGCCACGGTGGCCAACATTACAAACGCAACTAACAGTGGGGGTCAACTAAAAGCTAATAACTAACCAAGAAATGAAAGTTCCATAGTCCCATAAACAGTCATAAAGCATATCACATTAATCATACCAACCTCATTTACAATGCTTATCGCGTATAATGATATTTTAAAAATAGTTTTACCGAATAGCCTTTTGCCATTTTATCGGGTGCCATGTTTCAAACAGTGGTAATGTGTGTTTGCACGCTATGATTAAAATTAATAAAATTAGTTCGTGGGATCGTTTGTATGAAAATCCTTTAAAAATACCGCCGTTTGTTATAACTGTAAAGTGAATGATAAGAAATAATATTAATTTAGGACGGAGTTGTTCTGAATCTTGGTACTTTGTAGTTATTTTGATATTTGTTTTTTTTAATTATATGGAAATATTAATTAATGTTAATGCGATCGGTGTGAGTTCGATTCCCGTTCGGACAAATTATGTTTAAATTTATTTTCATTTCCTCGCATTTTCATTTCCTTATTTTCATTTCCGCTACCTAACAAAAAAGTCTCATTTTCCGCGGAAAGAGAAGTAAATATACATCAATATTTATATAAATTATTATTAATATTTAATATATAAAACTAAATATATTCAGTAGAATATATTTAGTTTTATAGATTTAATATTAATAATAATGTATATATAGGTATTTTTATGTTATCCTCAAAAAAAAAACATTTAATATGCTTAGCTTATTATAAGGCCAAAAAATACTTCTATGTCATATTTCAGTTTATCAATAAAACGCCAAAAGCTAATATCGCCGGTCCCGTACGTGGGGATGTGTTGAATATTTCATTCGAAGGTAAAGAGGACAAAGAAATGCGAGTTAGATCGCGCCCTAAATAAACGCGCGACTAGTGGTTCTCGATAACTTAATTTTTATAGTAAAATATATATATATATATATATATATATATATATATATATATATATATATATATAACTTTAAAAACATATTTTTTATATGTATGTATTTTAAAATATATGGTTTAGTTAATGATGGTAAATGGAGAGGAGCAACAGCCTAATTGTCAGTGTGTTTTAGAGTTAACTGAGAGTTTTATAAACTTGACAATTGATTAAAAAAAATGTTTTGTTTTTTTGGTTTATATGATAGAGTTCGGTTAGTAGTAGATTGTAGTAATATTGATTTCCTTGTAGTAGAGTCAGAAAAAAAATGAGTAACAAAAAAACAATAACAGAGGGATAACAGGACTTCCCATTACTGGAGCGTTAACACAAGCGATAGACAGGGTAGCATGGAAACCAGAGTCTACCAGTGCTCATGATCTTCAGTAATGAAGAGTACGAGGAATGAGGACGATGAAAAGAGAAGGCGAAAGGCAGAGAGGTTTTTGAAGGTATATATCGTATAGATAAAGATCTACAAAGATGCTAACAACGTAGATAATTTATAACAAAACGTATAAGAATTTCGACGCAGCTGGTAATAGAACGCTTGGCTTAGCGGTGTGAGTACTTGGATGGTATCCAACGGCGCGGGTTCGAATATTTTCTAATCCTAACTGTTGAATAATATTTCAAAAATAGTAAGAGAATGGTTTAACGATTAACGATGTTTTAAAAGACAAACTCTGAATTGAAAAATTAATTGTACGTACGATTTACGACAGTACTGACTTAATTTTTATAATTTTTAAAGTGTTGACTTTATTGTATGGCTCAGCAGTCAGAAGGTTAAGTTCCAAAGAAACATGGGTTCCAATACCAATGAGTTCAAATTTTTATGCTTTTTTTATAAATTATTTAATGTTTTGGTTAGCAAAAATCAATTTAAGGATTCTATAAAACTATATTCTATATTCATTTCCTCGCTCTGGTAAAGAGCGGCGCTGGTAAAAGACAAAGAGCGGCGTTGAGTTCCACCACTTAACACGCAATGTCTCGAATTCGGTGAAAAGTGAAGTACGGAGTGTGTTGACACTAGGTACTTTGTGTCTACCCTGCTGATGCGGGATAAAAGCGTGAAGTTAAAAAGAAATAAACTACTAAATAACTACTTTAACACGTATACATAAGTTCTCCTGCAAATAGAATATCAATCCACAACTACTGAATTCAGGTAAGCTAGTGACAATTTCTAGTCGATGTTGTTCACTTTTGTTACCGTTTTTCACTTTATCCCTCATAGCTGGGTAGTCAGGGACGACCTGGTGTCAATATATTCTATTAATAGCTTTCCGCTCGAAAAGACATTGTGTTGCATGTAGCGAATTAAACGTCGCGCTTTGTAATACCAGAGCATAGAAATAGAAAATAATGTTAAATATTATCTTTCTGGAGTGGTAATCGAATCCATAACCAACTGCGTTTACGCTGTCCATTGTGCCATGATGGCTTCTAGTTAATATATGAAAATATGTATATCCTTTTCAATAGATTTACTAAAAAATTGTCTTTTTGCTAAATCAATTAATATTTGATTACTTTAAGCTTTCTAATTTACTATATCAAAAACATACAGAAAAAAATGTTTAAAGAGGCAAACGTATAAGATTTATTTTTTGTTATTAATTATAACTATGTAAATTACATTAACAAAAAACGATATAAAAGTGTATCAACACTAGCTTCCTTCTACCTTTTTCTATTCGTCTACTACTTCATTGTCTACTTCGGTAAAAAAAAAGAAAAAAAATGAAATTATTTTAAACGGATCAATGGCGTATCTTTTGGTATTCGAAAATACGTTTTTGCGGAACCTGACATTTCGAACACTACAATAATCCGTAGTCACGTGTACTGTAAAGTTTTCAAAACGTTAGGTTTCCAAAAATATTTTGAATTCCAAAATATACATGATTAATCCGTTTATATATAGTAACATTTAAAAGATCTAATAATTAAATAAAAATAATTAAAAACTCGATACAAACTCATCTATTCGTAAACACCGTAGTAGGGACTTCAAATACTATCAGGTCGAAACGCCCGAGGCCTAACATTATTTATTTAATACACTCAAGGCTAACGGTAGCTCAATAATTGTTTCTCTCCAATTTCGCATGAAAACACGTTGATACTTCGAAGGAAATTATGTTCAATTGGATTTACAAATGTAGGTATTCGATGTGTATGGAATAATTAATTCATTATAGATATACATACTGCCAATACTGACAATACTGACATTTCATGTTGAAAGAGCTTGTAAAATACTACTTCAATAAAGAATATTTGGATTTTGCTATTGATAAAATCTAAAATCCGTTTGAAAATATGAAATACTTTCAAAAGTTTTTCATTTCATACTAAAAAAATATAATTTAATTAATATTCATACAATTATTCGTAATATACAGTACAATAATAAATATTTAGCAGTATATAATCGGGATATTTGGTAGAATACAACGCCGTGTTTTGCCTTACCAGAGCGTAGAAATGAAAATAATATTAAAATCGAGTGAGAATCAAACCCACAGCCAATTGCATTTGCAATTACAGACTATAAAATTGGAATTAGACGTTGTACCACAGAACCACAATGACCCCTAACATCGTATGAATTTTATACTGTAAAATATATATGTATACCAGTATATTAAGAGAACAGACAGACGAGCATTAAGCAAAAGTTATATGGAACTACTAAAATGAATATTAGTTATCTCTTTATTAATTTCAAGCTTAAGTTGAATTCACATTTTCGGTATAACTTCATGCTAATGCTGTTTTCGTGGTCATTAGATAACGGGCGTATTATTTTAATCTGAGCATAGTGTTACGTAGTAATTAAATGAAAACATCGCATACAATGGATATATGTATAGGGGAAAAATCTTTGTAGTAAAATTGAGTGCAGCGTTAGGTTACGCAGCTCAATGTGCAATGTTAATGATATTTTTTAATAATTTGCAGAATATATTGAGTTTTAATATATTTTATTTTCTTCTCAGTTTCACGGAGCATAGCATAGCAGGATAATTTTTTCGATCAATATTGAGACATTGCTTATTAAGTGGTAAGGCCTTACGTTTTGATTAAACAGAGAGGATTTCTATTATTTTCTTTGTTAGACAGATATAACTTAGTGTTAATAAATAATTTAGTCTTTTTTTTGGTTTCTATCTATTTAAAAGGCGTAAATTACGTGGCCAGGTCATCACCTGGCCACGTAATTTATTTAGAATGCCATCGCATTCTAAGCCGCACTTCATCTAATTAGACCTAAAAATAAATTTAAACATTTTAATTCAGCACTAAAGGAGGAAAAGCGAAATTTCGTAAGAATTTGCAGAGATTTTAACAAATATAACCAGAAGCAACTATATGAAAATATTGATTAACTTCAATAAAGAGGTTATTGTGGTCTGACTGTAAATGCGATTGGTTGTAAGTTCGATTCCCACTCGGATGATAGATTCTTTAAGAAAAACGTGAATTTCTCCGCTCTAGCAGGACAAGATATGGAGCGGAAAGAACTACGACGGACGGTATCCAAGAGGCGCGGGTTCGAATCCCACTGCTTTCAAATTTTTATACGTTTTTTCAAAAATGTTTTCTAACCTCAAGATTTTTATTATTTCTTAGTTTGTTATTTGTTAGCAAAATATTAAGTTTGCAAAAACATTAATCGAACCTAAAACCCAGATTTACAAAAAATAAACTCTTCTCACAAGTGACGCCTAAAAATATTAAATTTAATATAATTTTACATTTCTAATTGCAATTTCATAAACGTGGTACAAGAGCGTCACAAACCAAGCAAAATAAAAACCTAAGAGATTCATCTCGTGAATTTTAATAAGGACACTAGCGGATGTTAATTTAATTATTTAATAATAAAGCGACGTCTAGCACGCTCTAATTGACTCGCGGGGTCCAAGAACATTTGCAGACTGTATAAAATTCTTTTCACTGCCTTTTCAAATTTCTAGGGCTTGTATGTAGGTAGATGAGGAATGTACGCTGAGAGCCCTTAAGTTTAGCTGGCTTTTTAACATTGACACTTGCGATGGTAGTGGATTCAATTTTTAAAGTTATTTTTTTCAAGTTCGTCGAGATAATTTAATATCGTATTCATATATTTAAAATAAGAAAGGATATAACCAGGTAGCATGGAACTTGTGACTGACGTCCAGAAAAACATTATGGGTGACAAATTTTATGCAGTATTTAATTACGTCCGTCGTTAAAACGAGTCTTGCAATAGGTATATTGTTATATAACATATATATATATATGTATATATATGTATATATTGTTATATATATATGTACATATATATATATATATATATATATATTGTTCATATAACACATGAAAATATTTTTTGCCCGTAAAAAGACAAGCTTAGAAATACATTATTGTTATTATAATCATAGCTATGAATATATATGAATATACAAAGGATCAGTGTCATTAGTTGTTAATAGATAACTTGTTTTTCCCTAAAAACTAATAGAAGAAAGAATATTTTACTATTTTTAAAGTGTTATTCCACACTTAGGATTAGAAAATATTTTAGAAAAAACGTATAAAAATTTGAACGCAGCGGGATTCGAACCCGCGCCTCTTGGATAGAGTTCAAGCGCTCTGACCGCTGCTGCTGCGTCGAAATTCTTATACGTTTTGTGACAACTTATTTATGTTATTAGCTTCTCTGTAGAGAGATTTTTACAAATTTCTACTACTTAAAGATTATATATATATATATATATATATATATATATATATATATATATATATATATATATATATATATATATTATAGAAGAGAAGAATATTATTTTTTATATAAGATAAATCAAAACATTACACCTGAAAGGGATGATTATCCGATTTGGTTAGTTATTTGAATTGCATTTCATGAACGGTAGTTTAAAGTAAATTACGTGTATTTTACAGAATTTAAATACGGAAGAATTATATCGGTAGTAAGGTCCAACGTATTGATATCAGTAGGAAAATAGAAAACTTCTTGACACTACATTCTTTCTACCCTGCTATACTGAAAGCGTGAAGTGAAAAAAAAAGGAATATATACATTTTTTTTAGCTTCAAGCATTTATCCTGCTTTTAGCAAGTTCCTAATATCAACACACTCCGTGCTCCGCTTTCCTCCGAGCTTGAGATATTGCATGGTGAATGGTGGAACTCAACACCGCTCTTTGCCTTAACAGAGTGATTAAAATAATTTATAAATTAAAATATATATTTTTTAAATTATTTTTTTAAATGAATTTTAATTAATTTTTTTTTCCCCCGAGTTGGGATCGATTCGACAATCGGTCGCGTTTTCAGACAGACGTACCACTGTCCCACAACCTGCTTTAAAATATACTTTCAACGGTACAGTTCTTGTTTCCGTTCGTCACAAAGTATGTTAAGATATATATCAATTGTATTACAAGAGATGAAAATAAATATAAATTTTTATATGATTATAAAACAGATCCCATATATTTTAATTTACTAAATGTAACATACTAAAAATTGTAGTTTTAAACCTTCAACTCGCAAGCTTCATGCCAAGACGTACTTTGTTTACAAAATACCTAATGCTTCTTGGCGTATGAAACTACTCCCTTACCCAAAGTTTTCATTTGAAATATAACATAATATGATGTAAAGTCGCAGTGACTTCACCTTTCCATGTAATTTTTGTATTACTCTAGAATTCATCTGAAGTTGTGTTTTCTGTCATGACATTTTTGGACTGAATTTTCTTGTATTAACTAAATAGTTTTAGATTTACTTTAAGCATATCGCAATAATTGGGGTAACTTAACGCCGCGCTTTTTCTTATCAAAGCATGGAAATTAAAATAATCAATCCCGAGGGGGAAATCTTAATAGGGGCTAGGGATTGAACCAATAACTGAGCATGCTTATAGTTACCAATATGCTATAATGGCGATTTAAAATCATAAAAATTTCAAATATTTTTTTTACTTCAAGCTATATTCCTGTTGGGGTACTCAGAGAGACCGAAGCGCCAAACACTATGGTCTCTGCATACTCCTTTCTCCTCGTTCACAGACATTAACCTCTTCATACACGCCCTTCCACTTTCTCATGCTTTTTATGTGACCTTCCTCCATTATCTGTGTTTTCGATAGTCAAGCTTTACTTCATAAATCTTTCTTACCAATCTCTTTGATTTTTGACCTCAAATGAGAACCGAATCTGTTACCTTAAGAGAATTCAAGACGATCCTTCACCTACGTCTAGACTCGCTTAATAAGACTGACACTATTAACAGACAGGCAGAAATGCATACGCATTTCACGCCTGAGGTCGTCGTCGAGTAAAGTGTATTTGACTATATTACCGTTTCTCGACTTTAGTGGAGATAGCAGAGGTATAGGTACTGTTTGTGTAACCTAGAATTTAAGTTTATTTTAAAGGCTTATCACTTGAACCAAACCCCATATTCTTAAAGTAATTTTTATTTCTGCACTCTAGAACACATTGATTATATATATATTGAATAGCGTAACCCAACACCGCGCATTGTTTTATCAGAGAAGAGAATATAATGCAGTTAGTATATAATTATCTCGAATTGAGAATTGAATTTACACTGACCATTGCTAATCTGACATTGATCCATTGGGGTACTTAAAATGATTATGATGAAAATTAAAGCAAAAAATAACGCGTCTGTAAAATGAGCAAATTTGTTTTTTTAATTTTGTTTTTATTTATCACATAGTAGGAGACAGAGAGATTCAAAATAATTAAGATTACTATGTATTAAGTTCATTTAAAAAATGCAATTTAATTAATATAATTTAATACTAAAACATACGCTATTAATCCATTTGAAATAGTTTCATTTACAAAATGTCAAAATCAAAAATTTTATTATTCAAACAGAAGATAAATCAAGACTGCAAATGGAGTTGCGCAACTCAACGCCGCGCTTTATCATACCAGAGCGGTGATATAAAAATAATTTCTATCTATATAAATAAAAAATGGAATTTATATTTGTAATATTAAAGTAACCGTTTTTTACTATATGCATACTTATGTACACGTACGTACTTACTAGGTAGGTACACGAAAAATGTACCAAACATTTCTAAACGTTTTTGTCTGTCTGTCTGTTTGATCCGGTTACCCTCTAGAATGGCTGGACTTATTTTCACGGGACTTTCATTGCCAGATAGCTGATGTAGAATGAAGTAACTAAGTCTATTTTTATTATGAAATTATAATATTAATACATAGATTTTAAACTCTATATAATCATTATCCCAGTATAATAATTTTAGCAGCATTTCTTATAGTTATATATTTTGTATTAAAAATATATATTAGCACATTACTCAGGAACGATAAACTTAGCGGTACGCTTTTATATCTTAAAGGTCAGGTGACTATCTCACGTGTATTGTGCGGGCAATTTGTATGAGAACAATGAGAAGAGATTTCGATTCGAGCCTCAAAGGTTTAAAATGTTGAAGACCGGTAAGGTAAGTACTCCTTTATGCATATGTTTGGTACAAGTGAAATTATTATTTATTTATAATAAAATTTAAATTAATTCATTACTGTGATATATAAGCATAACATTTTTGAAAAGAATGTATAAAAATTTGAACGCAACGGGATCGGAAGCCGTGCCTCTTGGAAACCGTCCAAGCGCCCTGACCACTAAGCCATGCGCCCTACTACCCGCTGCGTCGAAATTCTTATACGTTTATTATAACTCATTTCTACAAATTTTGGCTACTTAAAGATTTATTAAGAAATAACCGTTTAACACGAGACAATGCTACTTTATTTTAATATTTTTCTATTTTAAGTGTTTTTCCATACTTACGATTATATTTTTATACGTTTTTTCAAAAAAATTTTCTAATCCTAAGTGTGGAATAACATTTTGAAATAGTAAAATATTAAATACTAGACTTCGCTCGCGGCTTCGTCCGCATGGTGATATTGATAAAACTATATTTTTAATTGACAGTTATCGTTACATTATCATAGAAATTTTTCTCCCCCGCGCCGTGAGTCCTCATTTATAAGGCACTTTATGGCGCTCAAGTCAATCATATCATTACGATTTTTAAACTATTCGGCCAAATCACTTGGTGTAAAAGACATAATTAATAGTTAATAGTTAATCCGTTAGCCGATTTAATTGATATATATCATTATATTACGACCAAATCACAAAAAAAAGTAAATTGTAGTCTATATGTTTTTCTGATTTACTACCTATAGTGTAAAGCTTCACCAAATCCTCAAAAACTATTGCTTTTATAATATTATTAAGAAGAATATTGACACTGTTAGCCAGCCTGCTCCCGCCTCACCGCTTTACACTATATTAATGCGCACGTGGTATTTGACGTTATTATTTTTAAAACGATAACAATTACTTGCATATTGGTTGAAATCAAATACTGTTAAAGGCAATTTCGTTCAAAAATAAGTGCCAATTGTCTCGATAAATTATTAATAATTAGTTTATAAAAACACCTTCGCAAATAATATATTCTTTTGGACCTAAAATATATATACATAAAAATTGTTTTACTAAGTCAATCATAAAAGCTAGACATATGCTGTCGTATACAAAGTAAGCTTTAAAAATATACAAATTTTCCCGTTTTCACAAAATTTATTATTACTCCTTCACTCTCATTAGTAGTAGCCTTCCTCAATAACGTTTTATTAGATCCTGAGATTACCGCGTTCCAACAAACAAACAAACAAACTCTTGTGCTTTATATTATTAGTATAGATAAGCATTTAATTATAATTAAATTAACTCATGTATGTATATATAAAAATATGGAACAAAAAATATATAAATATCAACCTATTATCAGCAATTGTTAAGAATTAAAAACGCTTCCGCCTGTAACTTAAGCCATGTCTTCTACCGTACAAGGTTCGCGATAACATCGAATCGCTATCGCTAATCGTCCATTGTGGCCGATAGCGATCTGTTTGTGACATTCCCGTGTGATACATCAGAACAGTCATCTTGCATAATTAATGATGGCTAGATATTAATACGTGGAGCAAAGCCTTTATACTCCTTTTTACGAAAATTACGCGAACGGAGAATATGGCACAGTTATAGTTTATATAGAGAAGGAATACAAAATGCTACTTTTTATTTAAATAATATATAAAAATACTTTAAATTAATAAAATAAATGTAACACACACTTCAACGCGTTTGATATACACGTTTACATAAATTGATATACACGTTGCTATGACAACGCGTTGGTAAAGCATCGACAGGATATCAAGTTACTATAAAATAAAGTGTTCATAATTTACGATAACATAAGCGTAAGCGTACACAGGTATTGTATTGACACATTAGATTATAAATTAGAAAGATTAGAAAAGATTTTGAAAAAGAATATGGTGTTAGATTTACTAGGCTTTGAAGGCGTAGTACCTCTTGGAATTTATATAAACGCTCTAACGAACTGAACTATACGTTTCTCATCCAACTGATTAAATTTTTTTTTACGCTTTAAAAGATAACAATTGAATAGTGGCGCGTTTGTACAACGTCTGTCTGACTGTAAATACAATGGTTATGAGTTCAAATTAATATTCAAAAACTAAAATATTCATTATTCAAATATATCAATACAAGCATTTTCTCATCGTCAAGTGTCAATTATGTAAGTCCCACTAGAAGCTACCGCCAACTCGGAAGACAATTCTGCTGAGAAGAGTCGAAGAAATGTTCTCCTCAATATCTCCACGGGAAATTTAAAATTATTTTCATTTCTCCGTTCTGGTATAATATAGAGCGGAGCTAAAAACCGCAACTTGACACCAAATGATAAAAATGGGTAGCGTAAATCTGCAGTTTTTTTTTATTAAAAAAAATTTAATTCACTGTTTTAAATATATTTTCAAAGAATTCATATATCAACGTCATTCTCAGTAATACTAGCACCATTATAGTATCTTAGGTATAATAAACACTTGCCGAGTTGCTTGCATTTACACAAATGCTCGGTAATGCATGCGACTGCATAGCGTCCTCTTATTTCACCTTTCATCGTATGGACCATTAAATACTTGAACAGGTATCTCTAAATTTTAGTAATATATTGTACAGGATAACGGCGTTATATATATGTATATATATATACTAAAACGGTCCCAGCGTGTATGACAAAAGGATAAATTCTAACATTATGTAAAGCGTTTTGTGAAATATTTTTGCGCATTCGCTTAAATGTAATTTTGAATGAATGCGTTTTAAAAATTTCATATTTAAATTGTTTGTGGCCATTGGTTCTCATTAATGATATGATGTTTTGACATTAGTAAAGGTATAAAGGCCGGTCGTGGCATACATATATACATACATACATATATACATACATACATATATACATACATACATATATACATACATACATACATACATATATTACTATAATATGTTTGACATACACTTGTGTAACATAAACGTTACTAAGGCAACGCGTACTGCTCCGATCAACGTGATTACCAATTATAAATATTAGTATCAATTGACATTTTTTTAGCTTCACGCAACATGCATGCAACGAAATGTTTTTTAGCTTCACGCTTTTATCCCGCATAGCAGGGTAGACAGAAAGTGCATAGTGTCAAAACACTCCGTACTTCACTTTCCACCGAATTTCGTGTTGAGTTTTTACCAGAGCGAGGAAGTGAAAATAATTGTGTGTAAAACTAAAATAAATATAATCACTCCCCCGAGTGGAGATCGAAACTACAACCGATCGCGTTTACAGTCGCTGTCAGACTGCGCCACGACCGGCCTCTACAACGAAATGTCACGTCTATATCTAATTAAAAATCATTAATAATAATAAAATATTAAAAAAAAACCGTTTTCTAACGTAGTATTTGAGTCGTGGTCACGTAATGAAGCCGCGTTAAAGGTTTAACTTTTTTATTACTAGATTTTTTAAATAACCTACTTTCTGTTTGACTGAAATTTAGTAAGTAACAACATAATAGCATTTTTTACGTCGTCCTTAAATTTATATATGAAAGAAAATCTTTACACCATTAATTAATACTATTCGATAAATAAGCAGACGATAAATAGTAAACTTATAGGGTTTTTTTTGCTTCACGCTTCATCACTTGCGGTGTAGTCTGTAACGGAGCGCCAAACGACATGGTCTCTGCGTACTTATGAAGCCTCCTTATTAACACAAGCCCTATGGGGGTCCTCGTGCTTATTAAGTGATCTTCCTCCAGTATCATTGATACTGTCTTTTTGAAGGTCAATCGCAAGTCCCCCCAACCTCTCTTACCCGTCACCTTTGCTTGAAAAATCTTCCTTACTATACGTTCATGACTCATGCTTTCGATATGCCCAAACCACCTGACCATATTCTTCTTCATTCTCACTGTGATATTTCTTATAGTTTATTATACATATATAATAAAAAATATTTAGTTAATCTCCATCTGTCCATGGGAGATATATCAGAAAATTTATAATGAGCTTTTTTTTTAAATATGGAAGTATTTAGTATCAAAATGAACCCGTGCAATAAAATTCCGAACGCTTGTTTACGACCGAGCACAGACGTATTAATCAATTTGTGTCATAAACGAAACGTGCGTCATGAAATATCGCGCGGAACAAAAAAGATGTAGGGCCGCGAAGGCAAATTGAGGATTTATTAGCTTTAAAGCTTTACCTCCACTGCATACTTTTTATAGCAGGTTTTAAATAATTAAATAATCGCAATCATAGCGCTGTTTGATAACGTATGAGAGTAAACACGACTTTTTCAACTTAATGGTTTTTATTATTATTTTTTTTGCTATAACAATCAATAATTCCTTCACTACAAACGTTTACAAGTATATATTCATCGATTTTCAGCGTTTATGAGAACAATTTTGTTAAAAAAATAAGTTAAGAATTTAATCATTTTTTTTAATTTTTTTTGTTTTATTACAAAAGAAAAAAAAAACAGTACAATCCTCTACTAACGTTACTCTGTTAGTAATAATCGGATTTTTATTTTTTACTTTGTGGCATGCCATTTTTTTGTTGCCCATATTTTTTTTTCGACGCAACTACAAAAAAAATCAACATAATTACAATCTACTAGTAAACGAACTCTATCATATTAACCAAAAAACAAAAAAAAATCGAGTTTAGTTTACTTAGCCAATATATGGTTGTTGAACGATATTCACTTATTTTAATGCTTATGTTTGCTTTTATTCACAACTCTTGTAAGACTACGAGTGACGTTGAGTTTTGCCTAAGTGGCAGAACTCAACGACACAAACTGTCTTAGTTTTAGGAGGAAAAAAGAAAGCGGAATGTCTAAACACTGGGTTTTCTAAGACTATCCGCACAGAAAAATCATGAAGCTGTCTATTTTTACAAATAATCAGCGTTTATACGATTTAGTAGAAATAAAAAGGAAATTAAAACTAAGAAAATATAAAAAATATTAAATTTCGCGATGAAAAAAAAATCAAATAGAAAATATTTAAACATTTTCAATACTTTTAGTAAAGATAATACAAAATAGTAACGTAATAATACATCATACTTATATTACTAAAGCGAGCGAGCGTTTTTTCGCTCATTTAATAACAACATCACTGGATGGACAGCTTTAGAGCTTGCAAATCGCTTGTCAGTTAACACAAAAACAATCCACTCGATCGTTAATTTCCAACCAACTTATTGCGGTGACCGATTGAATTATGCTCACATTATAGTAAGCTTTTATATTACAAATGTTGGCAGGGTAAATAGCAAGGTTAGTGTGAAAACCGTTCTCTAGTTTTTAAATATTTAAATCATAATGCTTTATAGGTAATTTGTTAAGAAAATTCAGAAATATAATGTGATAATTAATTAAAATACAATAAAACAACTACAGTTTTTGTATGATGCAGATAAAGAAAATGTAATGATATTTTCCATATTCCATTCAATTTTATAGTAAATATTTAAGCAATACGTTGAGCAACTTAACGCAACACTGAGTATTGTCTTACCAAAGCATATATTTATTTCATTTATTAATTTATTCTTTATATATATATATATATATATATATATATATATATAGGTATAGGTTTGTTCGGTTAGATAACCGATTTTTGGTTTTAATATTCATATGATAAAACAAGCAAATGAATATAACGTGAAAAACACATACAAAAATCAAAAGATTTTGTTACAAATATAATAAAATTAAATAATATAATAAAATTTAAATACGATTTGGTCTTCAAGTGCTAATCGTATTTTCAATCATCTCGTAAACAAACTTGAGTTTGACACTTAGCACGGATTGTCTTGATTTCGGACGGAAAGCGTTTGACGGAGTACTAACTTGACACTAGGTTGTCCCTGACCCTGCTATGCGAGATAAAGCGCAAAGTACACCATGATAGCCTTTCATATAACTAATAATATAAAATTTATAAGTTGCAAGTCAGTAAAAAGCTTTAGGCCTAATTGTTCTAATTAATTATGCTGGAATTGAGTTAGTTCAAAGTTGCTCGTTGTTTAGTAGTTAGTAATTTCTACTGATCGTAACTAGAAGAGTCAAGCAGATTTATCTCATGTTACAGCATTTAACGCCACGTTCATCTAAGTACAATATTAAATATATATTCCCTCGGATGGAATCGAAAAAGTACCCACCTCGTTCAGGCAAATACTTGTCATAACCACCAAGCTACTGGTTGTGGGTAAGATGTCAAAATAATCATATGAGGCACAAAGTCACAGCATGTCAAAGCATTTAATGCCACGATTCATCTAATTAGATTATTATATATACATTCCCCCAAATGGATTGAACCAGTATCCACCTCGGTCAAGCAGATCCTTCTCATAACCACTAAGCTGCTAAGATGGCAAAATAATCATATAAACATAAAGAATTTAACATCCGCTCAATGACAGTTTTAAAACAATTTGACACAATTGACATTTGTATAGTAGAATAAACTCTTTTAGAATTTTCGTTAATTTTAATGTTTTTTTTTAATTTGACATATTGATCAATCAATGTGAGGCAGGCCGTGGTGCAGTGTGACAGCGTCTGACTGTAAGCGCGACCGGATGTGGTTTTGATCCTCACTCAGGGGAGTGCGGTGTTGAGTTCCACTACTCATCACGCAATGTCTCGACTTTGGTGGAAAGCGAAGTACGGAGTGTCTTACTTGATAAAAGCGTGAAGCTAAACAAAAAAATAATCAATGTGAAATAGTGAATTTGTTCTTATTATGCTATTATGAGCTTTCAGGAATAAAAGTTAGAAGCTATTATCTTTCTGCCTAATATTTACAAGCAAAACATGTACAAAACGATAAAAAATCAATATACAGACATTTAACGTAATTTCAATCCATGAGCCTTAACTATAAATTTAGTACTTTAATCCTAGTATATATATGGCAATAGCAATCCGGTTTGAATAATAATGACTGACATCAATATGAATCTATTCTATCTTTCATTGAACGCTCCGGGTGCTGTGCCTTGTGAATTAGCTCGCTTTTTGCTGATTAGTTTCTGATGCCACTGGAATTGCTAATGATCATATTATACGACATATGTATGTATATTCATATGAATGTAAAAGCTTTGAGTGCCATTTTAAGTGTGTAAATTTTGATTAAAATTTTCTAATTTAGTATCGTTTATGTTTTGGATAAGGATTTCTTTTAAGTATTGTTATTATTAATATGCCAAGACCGGTCGTGGTGCAGTGTGACAGCGTCTGACTGTAAACGTGACGGGTTGTGCGTTTGATCCCCACAGGGGGAGTGATTATATTTAAATTATTATCACTTCCTCGCTCTGGTAAAGATAAAGTGCGGCGTTGAGTTTCACCACTCAACACGCAATGTCTCGACTTCGGTGGAAAGCGAAGTGCGGAGTGTCTTGACACTAGGTACTTTCTGTCTACCCTGTTATGCGGGATAAAACGTGAAGCTAAAAAAAATATTAATATGGTAATTATTAAAAACTTAATAAAAATATGATAACTAGATGGAGTGGGATAGATTATGACTATAAATGCAGTTGGTTGTGGGTAAGATCGTCACTCAGAGTAATAGTGGGTAAGACAAAGCGCGGCGTTTAGTGCCGCCACTTAACATGCTTACTCGATTTTATGTTAAAATAAGTCAACGGTATATCTTAACATCAGGTTATTTACTTACACCTTATACCTGCTATGTTGATAAAGCGTGAAACTCTATTAATCCGAACGAGATTTCTCCTAGAATCAAGGTCAGACAGGGCCAGATTTCTTCAAAATAACATCTCCTTACAGTTATTAAATAAATATATAGAAGTTCTAACTTTTATCAAGTTTGTACTAGTTCATATAATACTATAGTTCTTTCATTTAAAAAAAAACACATTTTGCATATCCTGAAATCGAACTAGCTACCTCCGATGACGTATATACCTAAAATATATCAAATGTTTGAACTTACATACACATGCGTTTAGTAAAAATTTCGGCAATTGTTTTGACATAACCCAAAAAGTTTGTTATTTCCAAGAATATTATTTCTCAATAAAACTTATTCAAAAGCTCACACGCCCCATAAAGTTGACTCGCGCAACACACCGGATTTCCTCAGTTCAGTCCGCGCATAATAAAACTTGAAAAGTATGAAACTTCTCGATAAATCACAAAAAGGCTGACATTATTCCATCTTCCGAAACTATCAAATCATTTTATGTATTATAACTGGCTAACAATATCTTTTAGTTCCTTTTTGAACACTGTATTTTTTACAAAATATTTATTTGGGTAGTGTAACACACTCTATTTACTAAACCTTTGAAGATCTCGAGGCCGATCGTGGTGCAGTGGGACAGCCACTGGCTGTAAGTGCGATCAGGTGTGGGTTCGGTTCCCACTCGGGGGAATGATTATATTAACAATTTTTTTTCATTCTCTCGTTGGTGTAAGACATAGCGCAACGTTGAGTTCCGCCACACAACATGCAATGTCTCAAATTGAGCTCTGTATATCCTGCTATGCGGGATAAATGCGTAAAAATTTTTGAAGATCTATAAGTCTTTATCTAGGGAGGAAGGGAGTTACAGATTATCTAAAGCTTGTGGGCTTCTATACTATTTCGATTTCCCTAGATTAGGTTTTCATTTTTTCAATTCCCGTACAAGTTTCAAAGTCTTTCCTTAGTGAACTCTCGCATCCCTCGAAATAGTCATGGTAAACTTCGCGTTATCACGCACCGTAGTTTTGGCTGTTAGTTGACTATTATTAAGCTTGCAGTGAGTGATAACCGGAAGCGTTTTGTGTATACATACATACTAATATATAATTTACTATAATATGATTTCACTTTAAAATCATTACGCACAGGCAGACATAACGTAATAAAATGGATCTTACTTTATATTATACTTTTAGGAAACTAGGAATATAGATTATATAATACTTTTAATACTATTAATATTATTAACAGAAGGGAAGACAAAAAAACTAGTTTTAGAACATTCTTTTCTCCACTCAAATTCTATTTCGAGACATTATCAACTAATTGCGGAGCTTAACGCTGCGCTTTATACTAAATTTGTGTCAAAGTAGTAAGTTCTAGATTAAAAAGAAACACATCTTGCATACTGTCACCGTATCCAATATCCCAGCGCTGATGTTTTTCTTTTGAGACATTATTAGGTAAGTTTCTTAGGAGGTAGAATTAACCAAAGTTCCCGAGCCACGCGCGATCATTTAATTGCAAATTTCTTGTTGTTACTAAGTTAAATGGAAGGCTTTAAAGGACGTTCGGAGAATAATTTTTCAATTCATACAACACGAGGCTAGTTTTATTATAGGAGACTTGTTTGATTTTTAAATATACTTTATATAATCTCTTTTATGATTTTTATAAAGAAAATTTAGTGATAATTCATTATTTTTCCACTTTTATTAATAATTATTGATAATTAACTATAAAATATACTATTAAATTATTAATATTTTACTGTTTTGACTAGGAAACGAACTCATTGCGTTTATTAAGGCATATATCTTGGTGGATGAAAACACTATACTATACTATAAATTGTTAGTGTGTTAAACTTTATGATGGAAATATTTTTTGCCACGAGTTGATTCTTGTCACGAGTCTTTTAAAGTTAAAGAAACAAAAGATGTAAAAAAATATTAATAACAGGTAGAAATATAAGCAAATCTACATATTTCTAAACCCAAAAGAAACGATCGTTCTATTTTACTATAAAGGTAGTTTAAACATAAAAATTAATTAAAATACCTTTAAATTCTAAAACTATATATAAAAAAATCCTTTCTAGTGCACACAAAACGAAAACAATGTTAGCAAGCAGGCACGCGTTGCTGTTTGAAAATATTTTTAATTTATCCACCGCACTTTCATTATAGGGAGTAGTTTTTGGAGTTCAACGCCATGTTATGAATTCAACGTCGATATATGTGAATCAAGTAACTGAATATGAAATATTACAATAATAGTTGAAAAGTATGAAATAGTATTTTACCATTATTATTGTTTAAATATATATATATATATATATATACAGCAGTGGGATTCGAGCCCGTGCCTATATATATATATATATATATATATATATATATATTTGCTTACAGCATGACAATAGGGACTCATATAAGTGAACAAAATCGATAATTATTAATACATCAATATGTGCAAGAGTTTAGCAGGATAAGCTCAGAAAAACTGCACCGGCTTCCAATGAAATGATTTTAAAACATTTATATTGTTTTTCTACTGAAAAAGAAATTACCCTTAATATCTATTAAAGTTATTTTTATCAAATCTAATTGAATTAATCCGACTATAGTATATATATTTTTAAAAATTTTTGCAATATTATTAATAATAAAAAACGGGAAGTTAATTTTAGGAAATAATTTTGTATACCAACCCTATGGAAACTTACTTATTTTCACTTCCTCGCTCTGGTAAGACATAGTGCGGCGTTGAGTTCCACCACTCAACACGCAATGTCTCGAATACGGTGGAAAGCGAAGTATAGAGTGTCTTATTACTAGGTAATTCTGTCCGCCCTGCCATGCGGGATAAAAAGCGTGAAGTTAAAAAAGCTATAGGTAACAAATCTTTAAAAAAATATATCAAAGAATACAGATGACGCTTACATGTGCGTACAATACGCGTTTATGTACACGTTGCTTAGGCAACGCGTAACTTATCCGTTAACAGCAAATATTAAATGATTTTCTAAGGGAATTTTATTGTTTAATTTATTAATATACTCGTATATGTATAGTTATATGAAACTTGAATATATTACCATCGCAATTCTTACTAAATAAATAACATATATACTATCTAATATTATTAATAATTTCATCAAGGTTAACTTGATTGAAACCTCATCTGAATAATAAGACATAAAAACATATAGAATTCATACATAAATCGACAACATATATTCGTATATAACATGAGGCTGGTCGTGGCGCAGTGTGACAGCGTCTGACTGTAAACACGATCGGTTTTGGGTTCGATCCCCACTCGGGGGAGTGATTATATTTAAATTATTTTCACTTCCTCGATCTGGTAAAGACAAAGAGCGGAATTGAGTTCTACCACTCAACACACAATGTCTCGAATTCGGTGGAAAGTGAAGTACGGAGTGTATTGACACTAGGTACTTTCTGTTTACCCTGCTATGCGGGATAAAAGCGTGAAGCTAAAAACAAAACATATATTCGCAAAATTCAGATTATCGAGTATTTTGTTAAATTCTGATCAAATCATTGACGCCTAATGTCATTTTGAATCACCTAAAGCCTTTATTAGACCGTGATATTCATTATTTCATACATTATCTATATGTATCATTGAAATGTCAGTAATGACAGAGTGCAAAACGAAATATGATTTTTTTTATTAACTTCACGCTTTATACCTGACGGGGTAGGGGTAGGATTGGGTATCAGGGATTGGGTATCAAGGATTGGGTATCAGGGATTGGGTATCAGGGATTGGGCAACATGGATTGGGTATCAGGGATTGGGTATCAGGGATTGGGCATCATGGATTGGGTATCAGGGATTGGGTATACTGAATTGCCAGAGAGATACTGGAGGAAATATCTATATAATGAAATATGATATAGCACACGTAGATAAAGCCGCGGGCGGGCAGCTAGTATATTATATTATACATTATTTATTCATTACATTTAAAACTACATATTGCTACGTGAGTTGTGAGCATTGTAGTGGTCGTAAACATCTAATCTACATTTTATGTTCTTAGTTAACTAAACTACAACATATCACAAACGAGCTCCTGTAAACCTCTGTTCGGTGTTAATATATTACGTATACTAGAAATATACTCCTTTCTCACTCAATATACTCCCTTTACACTCTATAAATTAAATTAGAAGATGATTTTTTAAGTCTGTCTGTCTCTGTGTTAGTTCTGGTTAATCTTTAAAACGTCTAAACCGATTTTAACGTGACTTTCAGTGGCTCTATCTGATCTAATATTTTATTGGTTTATATTTAATATCGTAAGGAATTTATTTTATAATTATAAAATTAAGATCCAGAGATCGTAAATTTAACACAGATAAAATCGCGGGCACAGCTCATATATTATAAAAATAAGTATGTGATAATTTTGACTCCATTTTGGCTCAGTCAGTTTAAACACTAAAAAATAATAATTATTATTATTTTTTTAACCATACTAGTTAGTTATAACGCGGCGTTTAGATCCACCTAATTCAATGTCTCTAAAAAATAGACAGAAAGCCTCAACATAAAGGAAGTCCAAAACAAAAACAATACAAATACTAGGAACAAACAATTTTATTTATAGTGTCGTGACACGTCCATGTTACCTGACGGAATTGAAAATGTATAGAATAGGTTATATAGAAATGGCATACGTGGCTTTATAGTACAAAGGTGTCATCACGAAATGTTAACTTCTAACCAGATGTGTATGGCATGTTAGGATTGCTATCATATAAATATGACAGAAAGGTTTAAAGTTCAATATATATTGAGGTCACTGTGGCGCAGTGGATTAGCGTTTTACTGGAAACGCGATTGGTTGTTGGTTCGATTCCTTGTTGGGAGGAAGAGTGACTATGATAAAACAAAGTACGGCGTTAAGTTTCGTCACCTTATAACCGAATCCAGCTCGAATATGAGCGGAAATCGATATATTTAGTATTTTGATAATATATTAAACTGAACTAAACAATTAGGCGGGAGAAAACATGAAGCTGCGTTTTATATTTACTTAGATGTTGTTTTTTTAGCTTCATTCATTTATCATTCATAGCAGGATAGACAGGAAGCACCTAGTGTCAAGACACTCCGTACTTCGCTTTCCATCGAATCCGAAACATTGCGTGTTTGAGTTCAGCCACAAGCGTAGCTTTGTCAGACCAGAGCGAAGAAATGATGATGTTGAGTTTTGGAACAATAAATAAGAATTATTTTGGTAAAACTTTTATGATTTTTGATGAAACCATTTTAACAAGATTAATTAATTTGACTTGGTATTCGATATTAGACATTAAGAATATCCAAAAATATCCATATCCATTTGTAAACGCGACCGGTTATGGGTTCGATCCGCACTCGGGGGAGTGATTATATTTAAATTATTTTCACTTCCTCGCTCTTGTAAAGACAAAGAGCGGCGTTCGTCGCTGATTCGGCGTTGAGTTCCACCACTCAACACGCAATGTCTCGACTTCGGTGGAAAGCGAAGTAGTGTGTCTTGATACTAGGTACATTCTGTCTACCCTGTTATGCGAGATAAAAAAATATTTCTTCGAAAAAAAAAATTGCTTTCATAATTACTCTTCCTATTTTACTCAGTCATTTATTTTATTAAAATGTTACAAAAAATTTAATATAATATATAGACAATTATAATATTTAAATGGAATTTTGACACATCTATCTTATTTTACGATGTTTTCAATTTCAAGGTTTTTCTTAATAGAAAAAGAACGTATAGCAGCAGGAGCAGGAGCAGGAGGGCCACCTGACGGTAAGTGGTCACCTTAGCCCATGGACAACTCTAATGCTGTAGATACAGCATTAGAGTTATAGATGCGTTGCCGGTCTTGGGATGAAAGTGAAAGGAGAATGGAAAAGGATGAGATAGCTAGCTTACATGACATTGAACCAGACCACATCATCAGATATTTGGCAGATCGTTTTTCTCATGATTGTAGTCGTGAGCCAGTCGGAGGATTGACCTCCTATCACCAATTTACTGGGACACCTGCCATTATGGGACGCTACCCAGCGGCGAAGGAAATCCCCCTTCTATTCCGCCCCCCACAGGGGAAATTTATTAGTATGAATAAATTAATTATTTTATGTTTTTAATAACAATTCTTACGATAAATAACAATAACAAGTAGTAATTTTTAAAGATTTTTCAAGTATATTGGACGTTGATAACTAAAAACCAATTGCTCATTTCAACCAGTCAATTATTATATGCATACAAAATTTTATATTTAAAATGTAGAGCCAGTAGCGACCGCTATTCAAAATACGTGGCGCAGCGTGACGACGTCTGACTGTAAACACGGTAAGTTGTGAGTTCGAACTCCACTCGGGGGAGTGATTATATAATGTCTGGAATTCGGTGGAAAACGAAGTACGAAGTGTTTTGGCAGCGGTATTAGAACCCGTGCCTCTTGGAAACCAAGCCAGGTCCAAGCGTTATTTTGGTTTTTAGTAGAATGATTTAAGAATTTCCACATATGATAAAGAATTTGTGTGAAAATCTTTCAAGCTTATTAGATAGTACAGAACACGATTTTTTAATGTATTTGCAATTCTCCGCTCTGGTAAGACAAAGCGCTGTGTTGAGTTTGCCACTCAAAACTTAATATCTCGATTCTGCGGAAAGCAGCCATAGAAGTGTCTTGATACTAGATTGTCTCTGACTACCCTACTATGTGGGTTAAAGCGTGTGAGGTGGACGAATTAATAACTTCTAACATTGATAAATAGAAGAAGAGATGAAGAGAAGAGTAAACACAATATAAGTATAAGAAGAAGAGTTTAATTATGTAAATTATTTATAAAATAGCACGCTTGTAATCACATAAAAATTGACATTTTATAGTAAAAAATATACCATAAACAATATTAGAGTTCATAACACAAATGTTGAAACATATTCAATATGATCAGTTATATGGATTTCATACATTACATATATTATGTTTCATTAATGTAATGTAGGAATAGATAATGTTACGACGCTTTTAAAGCTCAGCTATGCATAATTTATAAGTTATTTTTTTTTAGCTTCACGCTTTTACCCTGCATAGCCTGCTATGTAGATAGAAAGTATCTAATATCCAGACACTCTGTACTTCGCTTTCCACCGAATTCGAGACATTTCGTATTGAGTGTGGGAACTGAACGCCGCACTTTGTCTTTAACAGAGCGAAGAAGTGAAAAGAATTTAAATATAATCACTCCCCCGAATGGGGATCGAACGGATCACGATTATAGTCAGACGCTGTCCCATTGCACCACGAATTTCCATTATTTTTTTAATAATAATGTAGTCATTCGAGCAGAAAATAGAGTGCTTTGACATAAGATTATTTAATAATTCTAAAAATAAACTAACATTTAATAAATATTTTCTATAGAATGAAAAAAATGTCGTCAAAAGTAGCAAAAAGAACTGCCTGAAACTTACAAAAAATGGAACAAACTTCTCATTCTCCAAGATTAACCCGTTCCTGAAACTAAAACTGTAGTTCACCAACTTCCTCATTTACTTGGAGAGCCAATTTTAAAATGAAAGCTGACATTTGTATGTCAGGAGGAACGGGCCTGAAGTAGGTTTGCAAGTTTGTCGTTTCCTATAAAACTTTTGTATTCGACAATCTCGAACAAGATATTACAAAAAAAAAATAAAGTAGTTTTAATATGTAACGTATACTTTAAATTTGATTTTTGATCTGCACTCGGTTGACTGATAACATAATTTGTTTTTATACACTCCGATAGCATATGATAAATTGCGGCGTTGAGCTCTACAGTTCCAGACGCAATGTAATGTTAAGACTCAAGGAGTGTCTGGACATTACGTTTTAACTGCCTACCCTACTAAGCAAAAAAAGGAGTGAAGCTGTTAAAACAACCTTTATATATTATAGCATCCAATGTGATATATGATTACATATGTAGTACTAGGACTTGTACTAATTATAAGTTAATCTGTTTTGAATTATCATTAACTTCACCATTTAGAGGTTAGTCAGAAATAGCCTGGTGTCCAGACACTCTGTTGGCTGTTCTCCGCAAATGTCTCGTATCATTTGCATGATAAGTTATAAACTCAACGCCTTTTATCTTATCAGAGAGGTGAAATGATAATAAATTTTAAATTTAATTATTTCTCCGAGTGGGAATCGAACCCAAAACCGATTTCAATCAGACGCACCATGATGGCCTTAACCTTCGCATCACGTCGTATCACAAAATAGTTTTTGACATTTTAAACATAAAAATTATTACATAGAATAATAATAATAATAAGATCCGCTTCACGTATTTTCCCGCATAGCAGATTGATCAGAGAGAATCTAGTGTCAAAACACTCCGTCTTCCAATTACTAACATAAATGTCATCAACAAACTGACAAACATACAAACAATTTATTATACACATTATAGACTGAGTATTAAGCGCACAAAGGTAATATGTTTACGTCAATCTTGTCCACATATTGTCTATCAACTATGCTTGAATGCACATAATGAGCTGGTTAACTGATTGATCTTTGGTCTTCCAATATGGTTGAAATTTAAGATTATATATGATACTAATTCGGATCGCATAAAAAAATTTTTAGAAAACACTTGTTCTGCTTATTTTTTATAGGTATAATAAATAGGTAAACTAGAAAATATTTAATAATCTTACAACATGGTCGAATGTAGAACGTATGGCTTAGTTGTTAGAACGCTTCGATGGTTTCCTAAGGGCGTAGATTCGAGCCCCGTTTTAGGTTTCCTAAAAATTCCTTATTTTTTCTTCTATCATCTGAATAGTATATATTTTAGAAATATAAAAAAGGAAGAAGATCATGCTTTGGGCCAAATTAGCCTTTACAAAGATATACGGCATCATCTGTAGATATAGGCATAGCTACCTACAAAAAACGCCTTTACTCCCACCCTAAATGCTGGCAACGCACCTGTAGCTCCGCTTATGTTACACAGGGCTTTGGAAAGTGATCACTTACCATCAGGTGACCTGCAGGCACGTCAGCATTGCATGTCGTATAAATAAATTAGTGTAACAAGATGAACCTGCACCTCTTGGAATTCATTCCAGAATTATTGGTAGTTAAGTTATATATTAAGGCTGGTCGTGGCGCAGTGGTACAGCGTCTGACTGTAAACGCGATCGATTGAACGTTTGATCCCCACTCGGGGTAAAGATTATATTAAAAATGACTTTCATTTCCTCGCTTTGGTAAGACAAAACGCGGCGTTGATTTCCATCACTCAACACGCATTGTCTCCAATTTGGCGGAAAGTGAATTTCATAATGTCTCGATACTAAATACATACTGTATATCCTGCTAAAAAAAGGTTAGCCAAAAAAGAAAGTTTAATTATTTGCAATAATTTTCATAGTAATCGTTAGAACATGTTAGAAATGTATGCTAATAACATATACTATATCCAAAATTTCCAAATAATCTAAACCTACAACTATTGTCGTTAAAATTTTAACTATTATTTACACAGAAGCACTACAAAGGCGTCAATCACTGATATAAAATCGAATTGAAATATTGCGTTAAAACGAGCCAAATTAACGCTACGTTTGAAGCCTCTATAATTTCACTTGCGGAACAAAGTTACGGAATTTCACGAGCCTGAGCCCTAAAGGTAAATTAATTTTATATATATATTTTAACGTCAGTTAATTGAAATTTAAGAGTGGCCAAATATAGCGATCCTGTACTTATAATATTTTGAGTCGATTCTTAACTTTGGTGTACTAAGGAAATCTCATTTTTTAATACGTTTTGTTTGTTATATTGATGATTTTTTCTTCTGGGGTTTCATTTAATTTAGGTATTTCTTTCATCTTTACTATTATATATAATTGAATGGGGGGAAATATAGTAATACCGCTTCAATGTCATTTTATGAAGATTGATTATGGAGATTGTATAAACTATAGTTCTTGCGTTTTTTTTAGCTTTACGCTTTTTCCCATCTAGCAGGGTAGTCAAAAAGTACCTAGTGTCAAGACACTCCGTACTCTACACTCAGCCAAATTTGAGACATTACGTGTTGAGTGATGATACTCAACACCGTTCTTTGTCTTACCAGAGCGAGATGAAGATAATTGAAATATACTTGTTCACCCGAGCGGGAATTGAATCTCTCTAAAATCTGTTGACTGTTGTTTTAAGCATTTTGAGGCCGGTCGTGGTGCAGTGGGATAGTGTCTGTCTGTAAACGCGATCGGTTGTGGGTTCGATCCCCACTTGGGGGCGTGATTATATTTAATTATTTTCAATTTCTCGCTCTGATAAAAAAAAACAAAGTACGTCGTTGAGGTCCACTACTCAACACGCAATGTTTCGAATTCGGTGGAAAGCAAAGTACGGAGTGTCTTGACAGTAGGTACTTTCTGTCTACCCTGATATGTGGAATAAAAGCGTGAAGCTAAAAATAAAAAATAAAAAAATTAAAATTGCCAATAGATAAATTACTTCGTCAGTTGTATGCAGAACATATCAATAGGATTAATCAGTTTCATATTGAACTGAATCAGACTTGACTTTTAAGTTTAACTTTCAACAAGTCATAGAAATATCCAATTAATCTAGCACTATATATATATATATATATATATATATATATATATATATTTATATATATATACATATATATATATATATATATATATATATATATATATATATATAATAGGTTATCAGGTTGGTATATTTTTTTAGTATTTTTGTCTGATCATTACGAATAACTCATTTTCGTTCATCTCAATTATTATTTTTTAAATTTCTTAAGCAGGTTTTGAAGTAACAATTTACTTTAAGCAATAGGTAAGTCCTAGAATCCTTAAAATACTTCAAAATATTTTAGGAAATCTGCTCTGTGAGAAAAAATGTTGCGTTGAGTTCCGTCAATTAATACGCAATCTGTCGAATTGAGACGGTAAGCAACTACTGCCTGCTTGACTATCCTACTTGTTGAGATAAAACGTGAATCTGCTTATTTCTAATTATATTATTGATTTAAGTTTGCTTAGATATAAAACTTTCTGATTGAGTAAAATTTAACAGAGTATTAAAAAATCGTCAAACGAAAATTAAATACCTATATGAGAAAAGCTTGTCGGTAAATTGCATATTTCAATATTTTTTTCAAAGCTCGCTTCAAAAAAGTTTCCACGTAAATACCATTACAGTCATTTAGTTCGGATTAAAATTTAAAATTAACTGCGGCTTAAAAACTGGGTGACACGGAGTGTTTTGAGCATTTTTTTTGTAATAATATTTATAGAATGCAGTATCTGAGGAAATGACAGGAATGTAGAGTAAATCAGTATAATTGCTATTTTACTAATTTACTCTACATCTAATATACTTATTTGTGTGATTAAAATATATTAGTAGAAATTTCATATTTGTGTTAAGATGTTTAGATTCGGCTTAGTTGATATATTCCTTAATTAAATCAAATATCAAATTACTGGTGTAAATTAAAGCGGGATGAAAAGAAAGAAAAAAGAATGAGGTGGTTTGAGTACATTGAGAAGATTTCTGAAGACAAATTTTACGAGAAACGTTTGAGATATGTCAATGATACTGGAGGATGGTCAGGGAAAAGCATGAGAAGCCCCTAATAAACTTTTAATTTAAATAAACCTATTCGATTCTACTAAATTACACAAATCTCATTCATCAAAAAAATACAAAGAAAATAGAAATTATATTCTTATGTTTTTCTTAATTAAATGTAATATTTAACGATTAAGTAAAACTAAAATGAAATAGCCATTTCCCGATAAGGCTCCGTCAATGAGATAGCATTTTGGTATAATTAATTCGGGCGCTAAACAAATTCCGTCCGCCATTCAATTAAACTTTTTAATTACATTATGGACGTAGGCGGATTATCTTTTCGATATAGAGTAGCTCATAAAGTCAAGTTCTGTATATATTTTGATGCTGTGACATTAAAAAATCGTTCAATTACATACTTATGGTTAATATCTAAATTATCATTGCCATATTCGAAAAAAATATATATCAAAAATTCCATAAACAAAAAATTAAAGCTAGGTCGTACAATATCTGAATGTAAACGTAAAATTAACTGTAAACTTGATATCCACTTGGACAAATGATTATATTTAATTATTTGCATCACTTCGCTCTGGTAACATTATACGTGGCGTTAAGTTCCGCTACTAAACAAACAATGCCAGTACAGTGTTTTGACACTAAACTCTCTCCGACTACCCAGCAAATGATATTAGAAACTCACATTCACAATCACAACTTCACAGCAACACATGACTATTATTGTACGTATATTTTACGACGAAGTAAATAAGCTTTCGAGAAGCTTTTACGTGTATAATAAAACATCAATTTAATAAAAACGCTTATTATTCCCAAAGCTCTACATTACGGACCTTCGAAGTGGGTATGAATATAATTTGACACTCGCTGTCATAAATTACAATGTCTTTAAAAATATCTCTATAGCGACGTTATGGCGACGTATTATTATTATGGCAAAATTTATTGCATGAAAGCTTCTGTGAAATCTTAAGTTATGTAAAATGACCACTTTGCGGTAAATACATGGTGTGTTGTGATTATTAACGGCTTACGAAGCAACGTATCAACCGTATGTATGTATATATCAACCGTATATACATACAATATAACAAGCGTAAGTATGTAAATTCGCCCATTAAATTTTACAATGTTACTTGTTTATTAAATGTGGGACGATCGATTGATACCGGTTAGTAAGTATTTTAATATAATATTTATTGATATCAATTTAATATTTAATGCTATTAATATAATATTTAATATTATTAATTTAATTTCATATTGTAATGGGTTTTATATGTAACATCGATTGGTGGAAGATGAGTACAGAGTGATTTATAAAATTAGGTTTCCTTTGGCTACATATATATAAAAATTAAAAGGAACAACAAACAAAATGCGGCGTTAAACTCCGCAACTTAACAGAAAGTGTCACGAATTTGGGCTGAAAGTTGGAGTCTCGACTCTAGGTTGTCTTGCGAAAAATAGACACCAATATCTATTCTTTCGAGAGAAAATATACCTTCACGCTTTTTCTTATGCATCATAGCCGGGTAGACAGAAAGTACCTAGTGTCAAGACACTCTGTACTCCGTTTTCCACCAAATCCAGGATTTATGTGTTGAATGGTGGAACTCAACGCTGCACTTTGTCTTACCAGAGCGAGGAAGTGAAAATAATTTTAAATATAATAATAAATAATTAAGTACCTTTTCTTATCATTTTCTATTTAGATGGTTATTTTTCAGAGCAGATATAAAAAGTTTTCAGCGACATATTATCTACACCCTAGTAACATATATAAGACTAGGTGTTTATTTATAAACTAAAAAAAAATACAAAATGTCATAGATAAATTTCCTCCTCTCTACATAAACCTCTCTACAGGTTTAAATGAAATTTTCATTATAATATATTTTATTCAAATTTTTGTATTAGTATTTGGATATGAAAATGAAGAACAAAGTGTCTTTAACGTTTTCCCTCTACCTACTTAATAAGTCAATCATATTTACCTTAAAGCTACTAGAAATATCTTCCTGTTCACGCTATCCGTAATTATTGCTGGATACAGCGAGGAATTGCCATATATTTTACCCAGCATTAGGGTTTTAATTTGAGGCTTTAAACTAAAACCTAAACAAATAAAAAAAACTTGAGGACGGTCGTGGCTCAGTGTGATAGTGTCTGACTGTAAACACGATCAGTAGTCAGTTCGATTTCCTCTCGGAGGAGTGATTGTATTGAAATTATTTTCACGTCAAGAAGAAGACAAAGTACACGCAATGACTTGAAACTGTCAACGGAAAGCGAAATCCAGAGTGTCTTGACACTAGGAACTTACTGCCTACCCTGCTATGCAGGATGGGATAAAAGCATGAAGCTAAAAAAAAATGCTCAGAAAAACGATAACTTTATGGAAAAAAAATGAAAACTATCCTTGGAAAGTACTTATTTTTGTTTTATATGCGAAAAACATGTGATAAGTAATTAGATATACAAAATCTGAACACAATTGATGAGAAATATATAGAATGTATCAATATGTAGGCCGCAAAAGCTCTTCACAAACCCATATCCTCATTAAACTCGTAAACTCACCCCTCATGAAAGTTGTCGTAGATAATACAGCACCGAAAAAAAACAGGAAATTTTCAAAGGTTCGCTACTTCTCTTAACAAAATTTTGTATCAAATATATTGGGTTTTTTCGTCGTTACTTAAATTCATAAAAAAAGGTCCAAGATTCGAGTTTTGCTGGAGAAAATAATAAGTTTTTAAATTTTTAAATTTTATATTATTACATTATTTTTTTATTTATTTTATTTTTAATAAATATAATGTAAAATATACATATGGGTAATAAAAATATAAAAAAATAAAATAATAATAATAATACTTATTGACTCAAAATATGTGCAGTACAGTACAGAAATTATAAGATACTTTATTATATTATACATTTAATGTGGTATTATTGAACTCTGGTACCCATTGCAAGATTTAACTGTTATGGATACCAGCTCTCCTACAGTTATAAGGAGTGATAAGGATAATTCGGTAGATGGTTCGTAATATATATATATATATATATATATATATATATATATATATATATATATATATATATATATATATATATATAAAATAATACTAATGATACTACTAACACTAGATTAAAATAATATAAAAATTAACTAACGTTAAGTAAGAAATAAAAGGCTTTTATATTGTTGAACTTGTTACGTATATTTCTTCATACAATACAATATGATACAAGAGTTAATATAGTCAGAAAAGTAGAGGGAGATCAGCGATCGGAGACTTTTGAGAACCAAATGTCGTTGTAATTAAGGAAAAGTTATGTAAAAAGCCTTTTTAGTCTCTCGAGAGTCTTTATAAGGATATTAGCGACTATATTAATGACAGTGATTTAAGTAAAAAAAAGTATATATATATATATATATATATATATATATATATATATATATATATATATACATATATATTAATATATATCTCTATTTAATGCAATCGTATATTCGACCGAACCCACATCCCGATCGCGTTTTACGGACTCTCCAATTCTCACTGGGGGGAATGATGACATTTAAAATATTTTCATTTCCTCGCTCTGATAAGATAAAGCACGGCGTTGAATCCCGCCACTCAACACACAATGTACGGAGTGTCTTAATACTAGGTTCTTTCTGTCTATTCTGCTATGCGGAATAAAAAGTATGAAGCTAAAGGAATAAATTCGATAATATTAACTACCCAAAGGCACTACCTAGCTTTCTTAAATTGCTATTTGGTCAGAAAAAACAGTGTTCAAACACTGCGTTCTCCTTTACTATACAAAATAGTCGAATTCGAATGTTGTATGACAAAACTCAACGCAACGTTTTCGATATTTAAAGGATTATTAATCAATTTTTTTTTACTTTACATTATAAAAAAGAAAAGCGTATCGTAAATATTACATTTTTTTTTATAAAAGATGTCAAAATAAAAAAAATAAACAATGAAATGAAAATGGCGTGGTAAATTAAAGTGAAGCCCGACTTTTAAACTTGATATATGTACACTTGAGACTCGCGGTCACGAACAATATCGCTTCAAGTTCTAAGTTAATCAATTATCCGGTTTTTCAATTTTATATTATATTTATTTGATATAATGTATCTACCACCTTAATTGTATAAAATTACATGATTATTTTTTTAGCTTCACGTTTTTATCCCGCATAGCAGGATAGACAAAAAGCACCTAGTATCAAGACACTCCGAACTTTACTTTGCACCGAATTCGAAACATTGCGTGTTGATTAGTGGAACTCAACGCCACGCCACGCGATTACCGAACCGATAAATAATCGCTCCTGTTTCAAACGAAATTTTAAATTAATTATGGCTTACATATCTATCAATCTATGTATATTTATTTATTATATTTCACTATTTACTATTTATTATTTTTATTCCTCTGATCTGGAACGATTAAGCGTGGCGTTGAGTACCGCCACTCAATAAGCAAATATGTCAAATTTTAAGGGAAAGCGTAGTACGGAGTGTCTAGACACTAGTACTTCCATACTTGCTATGCGGAATAAAAGTATTCAGTTAAAAAAAATACTCTCTTATTATCGCCTCTAGTAGCGTTTGTAAATATAAACATAACATATAAATATAAACAAACCTACAACTATTGCAGGGATAATATCTCATCTACTGAACTACAAAGGCGTCAGTTCTTTGATATCTATAATAGTATTAAGCCAAACATTATGATGAGTTATAATGCAAGGTAAAATCTCATTGGGATATCTTACAAAACTTTTACAATGATGTTATGTATAATTTATTAGTGTAACCGATTCGTTGCTTGCATCACCACGCGCCAGCACGCGGCGTACAGGCACATCGATCATAATATTGTAATTCATGCCACTGTGTTAAAGCTCTTAGGCTGTCCTAGCTTTTGCTGGGGCTTTCTTTCATTTCTTACTTATATCTATAGAAAATAAATGGAAAAGTTTGACAGATGGTACATGTAAAACAATAACATTTCAACAATTCGAAATTTTACGTGTTGAGTGGCGTTACTCAACATCGCACCTTGTCTTACGAGAACGTGGAAGTGAAAATAATTTAAATTATAAAAAATATATATTTTTGGTAGATTTGTAGAATATAAAATGTAGATTTAGATTTAACTAAGCCTCGATGTTGTAAAATATAAAAATTGACATTTTTTTACTATTATCTGATTTAAAAAAGAGTTGAAATGGGCCATCAATAGAGACGAAATGGAGTTCAATAAATTATCTTTAACATGGAGATCTGTCTTTTAATAAAATTTGAACTATGTACGATTGTATTACTATTTTTGAAGTAGTATTCCACACTCGGTATAAGAAATCATTTTTAAAAACATTTAAACTCACCTGTTGGAAACCGTCCCGTCCATAATGCGTACTACATACAACTGCGATAAAATCCTTATAGGCTTTTTACAATTTGTTTATGTTAATATTTCTATAAAAAGATTTCTGATACCCAAAGATTTATTTTAAGAAACAATTGTGTGGCAAGAAAAAATTGTAATTATAAAATAATTTCTATAAATTT
Organism: Dryadula phaetusa; assembly: GCA_032432895.1. Taxonomy (NCBI): domain Eukaryota; kingdom Metazoa; phylum Arthropoda; class Insecta; order Lepidoptera; family Nymphalidae; genus Dryadula; species Dryadula phaetusa. The sequence continues at coordinate 803,667 of JAOYRS010000008.1, read as the reverse complement.
CTAGCATAATAGAGTTCTAATATTAATATAATGCCTTAAGCTTCGATTAGAATTTTATAATTTGGATCCATACAGTAGATGCGTTTAGAAGACCAAATGTAGACAGCGCTTATAATATACTTGTTTGTGATAGTACAAATAAATGCAATCCTCTTTACCAAAACAGGAGCTGATTAGCCGCTTGTTAAAGGTCACCGAATTTGTGTTCCCCATATGTTATTAAGCCACGCTAAATATATTAAGTAAATAATAGCTTCACGCTCTTAGTGTCAAGACACTCCGTTATCTGCTTTCTGGCGAATTTGAGACATTGTGTATCGACTGCCGGATCTCAACACCACACTTGGTCTCATCAGGGCGAGAAAGTGAAAATAATTTCAATAAAATCATTCCCGGAGTGGGAATCGAATCCACAACTAGTCGCGTTTACGGTCAGACGCTCTTCCACTGCACCACAACTGATCTTATAATATAATAATACGCAAAAATAGAAGTTATTGCCAACCACATGTATTATATTTTTCAAAAATATCTATAAATATTTGAATGCACCGAGATTCAAACCCGCACATCTTCGAAACATCCGAGTCGTCTCACCACTAAGACATTTATATACATATATATATATATATATATATATATATATATAAATATATGTATATATATATATATATATATATATATATATATATATATATATATATATATATATAATAATCGCATAGACAACTAGTAGCTAATACGGCAATAATGAGGTAATGCGTTTCAAGACTCTCTTAAATTGGTATAGAATTAAATTGGTAAAACTATAGGTGTAGGTAATACAAGACTCAAGACTGATTGACATTAATAACTATAAAGACACAAAAAATACATTTGTTTAACCATTGGATATATAAAAGCTCGGAATGATAAAAAATAGAGTATTTGATGCTTTTGAAATACAATGAACGTTCTGATAGGCATATACATTTAGAGTGATATTTGTTAACAAATATTTGAAATTTTAAATAAATAGGCCCGTCGTGGCGAAGTGGGACCGCGCCTGACAGTAGATCCAATCGGTTGTGGGTTCGATTTCCTCTCCTCCAAGTGATTATATTTGAATTATTTTCATTTTCTAATTCTGGTACGACAAAGTGCGCCATTGAGTTCTGGCACTCAACATGGAACGGCCCAAATTCGGAGGAAAGTGAAGTACAGAGTAAGTGAGTGTCTGAACACTAGGGTCTCTGAATATTCTACTATGTGAGATATATATAAGATAAATTGTGAAGCTGCTTTTTTCATTTGACCTTGGATTTAAGAAGATACTAGTTCGAATTGCGTAAAATTAAGAGGAATCAAAAATCCCTACATATATAAATTATACAATCACTATTGACTGCAACTGTCTGATTTTGATTATTAGCAACAATTGGTCATACACGCGTAAAAGAATTTCAACGGAGCCAGATGTAGAAAGTATGGCTAAGTAGTCAAAATGCTTGGCCGGTTTCCAAGAGTCGCGGTATCGAATCCCACTACGTTGTATTTTTTATACGTTTTTTGAGAAAGAATGTCAATTTATATTATAGTATGGATTAGTAAGAAAAAACACGGCGTTGAGTTCTGCTAAGTACCAATGTCTCAAAACTAGATGAAAATTAAAAAATTCTACGTATTTACTGAAGTAGTTAAAATATATATATTTATTATGCAAAGTATTTTTGTCACTGGGAAATTACGTTCAAATACATTACCTATTCGCAAGTCAGTTATGCCTTACGGGCGGATGATATTGTGGGACTCACCCCTGAAACCAATATTACCCTATAAAGCCCAGAGGAAACCCTTTTCACCTACATGAAACTCCGCAGATCGCGTGCCCCTACGACATTTTGGTAGACAGCCCACCTTAGACACACTATCGTCAACTTTAAAGTACTCCTGAGTTTCTTCCCGAGTACCTTCTCCCATCCCCTGGCTTATCTATGGCCGATAATAGAAACGCTAGAGGAGACCATCGCAGACCAGTTCCTCTCACAATCCAGCATGGCTCTTACAGCACTGGACAAAGAGAAATGGTTCGCCTACTTCAGCCTATACGACCCGTTACGATCCGTTAAATCCCAGGTGTGATGAGGTTTTAATAATTTACTATAATATTAATAAATCATTAAATCTATTATCGATGCAATTTCTAATTAAATTATTCAGCCAGAGTAATTTTGTATTCATGCCGCCATATTGTCAATAATAACGCATTAATGACCAAATAATAATACGACGTGGCAATTGATATGAGCATAAATAACTCATAGATGTGCCTATATAATGAAGTAGCAAATCAAAATTGAAGCCATTGGCGCAGTGGGACAGCGTTAGCACACACAATGGTACTTAGTTAGATTCCCTTGAGGACTAAATATAAACTATAAAGTACAGCGTTGAGTTCCGCTAAACTCAAATGAAATATATGGAGTTTATATATATATATATATATATATATATATATATATCAATAATCAATAGCGGGGTAAATATCATACGTTTAATAAGAAAACCCCCTATAAGGCGTGTATGACTGGGACTGTGGACGAGAAAAAAGAGGTTTGCAGGGACCGTAGTGTTTGGCGCTTCACTATTTCTGACTCCGTCAGACTAAAAAAAAGGAATTTTACTTTATTTCCTACAAAGAAAATATTATTAATTAATTTAATCAAGACAAAACGCGGCATTGAATTCCGTCGCTCAACGTGCAATATACCAAACTAAGACGTGTTGAAGGGGAGAGAGGAGTGTCATGACACTAAGTTCTCTCTGATTTTCAGACCGCGGGTATAAGCGTTTTACATATTTAGACATCACAAAGAATACAATTAAATAGTAATTTCTATTAATCAATTTACATCTAAACTCAATTAGACCTCTCATATAATTTAATGATTACATGTGAAGCATCAGTGAATATTGTATTAGATATATTATAATGATAATTTCCCGTGACTTTGCTCGTCATTTCTGAAATAATTTTAAATTTTCGTAACATTTTTATATATTTCAGTTATTCTAAAGAGTAGAGTTAAGTCACTACGTTTCCTATTACCGGATATATAAAAACATACTAAGACTGGTTGCCATAGCAATATATATATATTAATATACAAATATGTATGTATAAGCGGCGTTGAGTTCCGCCATCTACGTTCTCTTTATCATAATAAAATAAAAATGATAATATAAACATACAGAAGCAAGAAAGAAATAACTCATTTTATTACTAACATCAGACCGACATGGCACAGTGGAACAATGCCTGATTTGTTACGATCCTCATTCTAAAAAACGCGGCGTTGAGTTCCGCCACAAAATACACAACATGAAATAGAAAAGAGTGTTTTGATACTAAGTTATCTTTCAAAAGCCATAGATTACATTAATATGCAAACTAAAATTCTAATACAACCTAATATTCAGTATACATCGATGTTATTTCAACAGCACCACAGCCAAGCGTAGTAACATTACAAACATGTATATTGTACACATTTAAAATATTCAAAATCAAAATCGGCTTAAACGCTGAATACTCAAATCAAATGTTTAATTATATCTATATAAACACAAACGAAATTGATTAGCGAATAGACAATGAGCGTATTGTGGCCGGATGTGTATCAAACTATGTATGACTGTCATGTCGACTGTATGACAGAGTTAAACCGTTTAGATTACTGTGAGTTTTGTGTTAACAACACAATATAGTATTGATTGGGTTGTTTCGAGATATACTAGTTGTGCACCCCGGTTTTGCTTTGGTGGTAGTTTTTCTTAATCAAAATAGAGTAAACAAGAGATAATGAAGAAAACAAGGATATGTATATGATAATATGGTATATATACTTGACAATAGAATGTTTATTTTTAAATTTTTTTTTCATTTCTTCGCTCTACTAAAATAAAATGTAACGTTCATTTAATTACTCAACACGCAATGTCTCGATTTTGGACCGAAAGTGGTCAACGGAGCGACTCTACGTTAGGTTATCTTTAGCAATATTTTACAATAGCAAGGTCAGTAGGTAGTGTCAAGATACTCCGTACTCTATTTTAACAGAGCAAGGATATGAAAATCATTTAAATATAATCACTCCCGCGAGTGGGATTCGATCCCACAACCGATCGCGTTTACAGTCAGACGGTGTCCCACTGCGCCACAATCATCATAAGACCCTGCGGTTCAGATATATATTAAATGAAAATCATTACACATACTATCACATATCTCACATACACTTGTATAAAAAGTATACACGTTGCTAAGGCAACGCGTATTTGACGTGAAAACGGTGCTACTGATATATTAAGATATTTTCATTTATGGTAACATAGTCTCCATTTAACTTGAACTAACTCTATTTTTATCTCTCTTTAATTATTGTCTTAATGTAATCAATATTGTTTATAAAAAAAAACAAATTAATTAAACATACTTAAATTATATTTCCTGTTAATTATTTTTTTATTTTTTATATAAATGTAATTTATTTTTTATATAAATATATAATAGCTCCATTTAAAATGTGTAAGAATTGCGAAAATCAGACTACTTATTAGACAAGTCATTGCCATAACCTCTATATCAAATGAAGTAATATTACAAATATGGCCTCGATGAATTAACCTAAAGAAAATAACAATAAGTTTTAAATATACCCTAATGGGTATCGAACCTTTTACTGTCAGACGTTGTTAAATAATAGCGTCTCGTATCTCCTTATTTTTCTCGGCTCTAACTGATTACATATAAATTATTTTGATTATTTCGTTTTCATAAGATAAAGCGCGGCGTTAAGTTCCGCCAATTAATAATAACTCTAGATTCTGTCTAATAAACAATGTAAATACTGTTTAATATTAATAAAACAGAAAATATTTCTCAATAACAAAAACTAAAGGTATATTTTTAAAAGCAAGTAAACTACGACTATGTTAGCGGTCGTCATTAAATACACAAAAACGTTCAAAGTGTGAGTATGTTTTATTGTACAAAGGCATTTTCTTCTATTATACGGTCTATAGAGAAAAAAATAATTTAATAGAGCTTTGATTAAAATATAAATCATTAGTAGATTAAAATAGTCGATATAAATCCTTAAGGTCATTGTGGCAAGTATTTAAAGTTATAAGAGATGGTTACGGGTTCCAATCCGAACACTTATATAATTAAAAATTCTATTATAGTCTCGCTCTACAGACAGTAAGTACCTATTGTAAAGACACTCTGTACTCTCCGTCGAATTCGAGACATTGCGTGTTGAATAGCGGAACACAATACCGCGATTTCTCTTACCAGAGCACAAGTATTGGAATGGAGTTCTATTATCTATTTTCAAATAACGGTATTTTATTTATGTTTCATTTATGTCAATATAAAGTACCGTGAAATGGAGACCATCGTGGCGCAGTGGGACAATATCTAACTGTAAACGAGAATGGTTGTAGATTTGATTTTTGCTCTAGGAAGTGATTAATTCAATTCTTCAATCTATCTAGCTCTAGTAAAACAAAGCGTGTTATTTAACATACAATATCTAAGTTGTGGAGGACGTTGTCTTAATACTAAGTACTCTCTGCCCATATAGTCAGTGGCTTATAGCGAGAGAAAATAATTATTTTGTACTTTAAAGAAGGTTCGTGTCTACTTGTGTAATATATATATATATATATATATATATATATATATATATATATATATATATATATATATATATATATATATATATATATATATATATATATATATATATATATATATATATATATATATATAATGAACTGAAATAAACATTTTAACATCACCATTATCAATACGTTTCAGGAATAAGTATATAAGTTGTAATGTTCCACGATTTTATTTAAAATGCTTACATATGTGATACAAATAGGAACTATTTAAAGTAGAGATTTTTTATACTAATAAATAAAGCTAGTAGAGCGAATGGCTTAGCGGTCAAAGCGTTTGGACAGTTGCTAAGAGGTGCGAGGTTCAAATCTCGCTGCGTTCAGTTTTTTATAAGTAATTTTTTATATAAATTTTTATACGTTTTTGAAAAACGTTTTCTAATCCTAAGTGTGGAATAATCTTTAAAATAGTAAAATATTAAAGTTGGATTGTCTGTTTGTAAAATGAGAATAACAACTTTTTACTTAAAATAAGCTTACATATAAACATATTTTTGTATATATATATATATATATATATATATATATATATATATATATATATATATATATATATATATATATATATATATAAAATTCAGTATTTTAAATCAATTTAAGATACAGTAAAGGTCAACGCTTAAAAAGAAAACCTAAACAAAAATGCAACTGGTGACTAGCAAATTATTTTTTTAATATTAAAACATATTATAACACCTCATACATCGATCTATACCTTTATTTTTTATTTATTTGTTTTTTTTAATAACTTTTAATAACTTTAATATTCAAACATTAAAAAATGATGAAATGTACATTATTTATATTTCATTTAAAAATAAACACATCGCAATTTCTAAATTAAAGTGACATAAATAGAATTATAACAATAGTGAGATATTAGTTACTATTTATTATTTTTATACAAAAAAAACATATTAAATTAAACTTTTCTTATCCAAACGATATTTAAATATGTAAAAACATTTATTTAACCTACTGTCATCTATTGAGATGTTATCAAAAACAATCCTTACTAAAAAACACAACCGCAAAAACATAAACAAAAACATAAACAAACAAAACTTACCTCATTTGGTGTCCACTCTTGCTGTTTCTACGTTTTTTACACTCATCACTTCTATCACGTATTTTGTCACTATCACGTATAGTGTGATATCTTGGTTGATAACTTTCTAACTGCGTGTACAAGCGTGCTCTGGGCGCCTCCTGACGCGACATATCCCGTCCGTTTTGTACAGTGGCTTGAACCATACTGATCCTTTCTACGGTGCCCGGCCGTCGTTTCTCCTCAAAAGCAACTCTGGGAGGCTTAGGATGCATCAAGCTGATCTTCTTCTTTTTAGCAGTCGATGTTACATAGAAGAAATAGCCGTTTTTATCCATTTTTGGTGTGTTCGCTTTTACCTGAAATTATACACTTATTTTAAAAAAAAAAACTTTTTAGGCAAAAAAGAAATAAAGTTTAAAAAATTCTTAATTTAATTATGTTCATCGCTTTTAGTATTTTCTTTACAAATTGCATATTGAATGGCGTAATTTAACGCCGTGTTTTGTTTGTTTAGACTAGAGAAAACAAAATATTTGATATTTTTTATTATATAAAGCAGAATTTTTAATATTGTTAATTATATAAAATTAATTAGACATATTAACGGAGTGACCTAATACTAAGCCTTCTCCTTCTTTAATATTAAATGTGAGAAATTCATAAACAAAAACCAAAAATTATAGTTTTTAAATAGAACAAATATATAATTTTTCTATACATTATAAATTCAGTTATTTCAATATATTCAAAGAATTGAAATAATATCCAAAGACAGCTGCCATCTTTATATGACATAAATTTCCTCTTATTTTGCGAACCGATAGTTTCGCTTCCGGGAGTCAAAATAACGCTTTATCTATGGCATAAAAGTCGATGGTATGAATAACTTTAGTGAAATGTAATGTATTAAATTCTAAAAACCCCTTTTTAGCTTTTGTTAGGAATACGCTCGAATGTTTAAATTCGTTTGGTATTTGAAAACATTGCAATTTCGACTAAAACCTGTACTGTACAAAAAGGTGGAATTTCATTATAGGAATATTTTCTGTATGAATGGAATTTAGGTAAAACTCGTTTGGGTCGCGGATTCATATCCTATATTTGTTTAATATTTTTGTTCCAAATAAAATCTAAATTTGTTAAGGATAGCATAGTTTTGCTATTTGAATCTTAGTGTCTAGATAAAGCAGTTACACGCTTTATCTTACATAGTAGGGCAGTCAAAGACAACCAAATGTCAATACAATCTATTGTCTGCTTTCCGCCAGGAATCAAGATATTGCGTGTTACGATCAAGATATTACGTATTAGTGAACTCAACGCTGCATTTTGTCTTAGCAGAACGGATAAATGAAAATAAACATTAAATATAATTATAACCTCGAGTGGGAATTGAACTCACATTCAATCGTGTTTAATGCAACTCCAAACATATGGGATATTTTTAATCGTTCACTAAAGCACGCATCGAACCCACAACCATCTTGCTTATATGATTTAAAACAAAAATTTAGGCTAATATGCGTTTAATCCATTAAGGATTTACCTCAAACCGGAAACGAATACGTAACTAGCATAATCAGATCACCACTAAGCCATTACAAATTTAATTTACATTTTAATCTATTAATATGATAATTCAGTAGTGCGAATGATTGGATACATATCGTTAAGTCAGTTAGAGCTTAAGAGATTTGCATGAAGTTAAATTGCAAGATATATCTGTATAGGAATTCAAAACACAATACATACTGCATTGTCAAAGACTATGTATAATCAAATGAGCTTATAATATTCAAAAGCTTTATTCCTACACTAGAAGACAACACGGCGTTGAATTACGCCACTCAACGTGACATATCTCTATAATAAAAGGGAATTGGTAAACGGAGTATATTGACACTAAGCTCTGTGACACTTCTTCCCGTAAAGATGGGTTGTGTTGGATATCCCAATAGTAAGAACGATGACTGGTGAATAATATTTTAAAATAATACAGTACATTCAGCTTTGTAAGGAAATCTTTCAAAAGAAATGCTAACTAGAAAAGTTTTTTTACGAAAAATATGAGTTAAACTCCAGCAAGTAACACCTAAAAAAATGCAGTTTTAATATAACATAAAGTCATTTTTCAGGAAATCTCTTTTAATTCTATTATTCTATACTTTAATGTTTTTTTTTATGAACATGATGAAAAATCGAAAACTACTATGGGGTTTGGTTATACCCTCCCACTTTGTTTAAAATTTACTAAATTTCTATGGACCTCTATCTATCGATAACATACTTCGTATTAATTTTAGCTTTTGATGTTAAAATAAAATAACAGTTTAAAAAATAAAAACACACTTTTAAGATGAATTTAATTTAACCACCTTCCAATCATTTATCAAGTCTTCGTCTTATAAGCCCAAACTCGATATATTTACTAGTAAGCAGTCCAAAATACTTGGAAGACCCCCGTACTCCCGTTACCCTCCAGTCTCATCACCAGACCAGCTCAATGGTACTATATTATTGTATTGTCATCTATTCTACATATTAATGTCAAATTTCATGATGAAAAAAATTAGAGCGTGTAATTTGCAGATTATTATATTTTATTTTATAATTTATCACAAGTCAATCTAAAAGGTGTTAAAAATGTATGTATGGGATTATATTATAGGAAGCTTACAAAATTACTTAATTTTGTATAAATTTATAATAATAATAATATAAAATACAGCTAATAAAATATTTTAACTATTTACATGCCCTGCTAGGTACATACAAATACGAAGCGCGGCGTTAAGTTCCGCTTCACAACACCTAAAACCGTAAAGCTCTACTAATAATAATTAGAAAGGTATTATTTTATAGCACTTTTTGTATTGTAGAGTACATTTTTACAGACTTTTCCGTATGATTTGAAAGGTGAAAAGAGAATCAAGTTTACAATTCCAATAGAGGATTGACGGCGGCATTCAGATTCAGCTTTGTATCGATGCTCAATGGTTTCAACGTTTTTCATCTTTACAGACTTTATTGACTACTGTTTTATTGAATTTCTGCGTTCCAATCATTTGCGATGTCGCATTATTGTCAAACTATTATACACTTTTATCTTTAATTTAAAGACGTAAATATGTTCTTGTAAGATAAAGCGCGGTGTTTAGTTCCGCCGCTAACACACCTTTTCTCGATTTTTAGCGGGAAGTGAAGAACGATGTGTGTTGACACTAGGTTCTCTACCATAATGTGCGGGGTAAAGCGTGAAGACGTATGAAGTACAGTAAAAAAATTCACTCATAATTTTTTACCATATTTTTTTATTTCAAATTACAAAATTATAAATATATATGTAGGTAATTATACCAATGGTGCATATGTCTAGTCGATTTATCATATGAAGTACTAATAAGTACTATTATAATTTTTACCGTACTTCGCTTTTCACCGAATTCGAGACATTGCGTCTTTAGCGGTGGAACTCAACGCCGCACTTTGTCTTTTCCAGAATGAGGAAGTGAAAATAATTTAAATACAATCACTCCCCCGAGTAGGGATCGAATCAATAACCGATCGTGTTTACAGTTAGATGCTGTCACACTGCGCCACGACCGGTTTCTCTCAAACGAAGTAAGGAGTGTCTTGACACTAGATAAAAGTATCTACCCAGATATGTGGGATAAAAGATTTAAGCTAAAAACCATCTATACCATTAAATTAAATTGGAGTGCCTGTGATGTTAAAATATTATTTTATTATTATTTTTGCACCTTTTGTGTGTTTGTCTGTTTGTATCGGCTTATCTTCAGAAAGGCTGAACAGATTTTGACAGAACTTTCACTAGATTTAATAAGGAGTAACTTGAGCTATTTTAGTCTAAGTTTATAATTATAAAATATTTTTTCTTACATTGTAAATTCCACGCGGACAAATACACTGGCAAAGTTAGTAGTGTATAGCTTTACTCGCCGATACTGAATAATAAGCGGATCGATCAAACTACAGCAATAGTAGAAGTTGGTAATATTATACATAGAAAGTTGCTTCAACTGACGTTTATTACACACATAATAGCTGTCAGTATTGTTATGAGGCAGCTTAACGCTTTTAGCGGCGTTGAGTTCCGCCAAATCTGGAAAAAAGTGTTTTCATATCAAATCTATGATTATATTAAAAAATAATTAACTTTTATCTTTTCTGTTTAACCAAAATGCAGAGTTTAACTCCGTTTTAGCACATCAACGCGTGATATCTCAGAATTTGATGAAAAATGGAAACCTATTGTTCTAACACTACGTCATTTCAGCTTTTAGACATATATTTAGTAGGTTTATAAGGAACAAAATAAAAATATAGCCGGTACATAATAAACACGTATTCCACCCTAACCCTGCCTCATCGATCATTACGCATCGCATGAAAACCTTAGTTTTGTTCGATTACACCTCACTCTGTGTGGGGTTTGTGTGTAAACAAAGAGTATGTTTAAAAATCAACGATTCAAAACAATAGCTATGAAAAAAAGAATATTTTATCATTCACCATTTAAAAAAAACAACTTCACGCTTTATCTCGCATAGCAGGATAGACAGATAATATAGTGTCGAGACACTCTGTTGACTGTTTCTCGTTTTATATCAAGACATTGTGTGTTGAGTGATGAACTCAACACCGCGTTTTGTCTTACCATAGAAGAGAAAGCTAATGTATTTAAGCCTTTGTTGGTCTAGACTATGCTAAGATGAACAACGTTAATTAAAACTCATCAGTACATTACCTATATATACATACGAAGTTTCTTAGATACATAAAATTAAAACGATATTTTTATCAACTACGAAAGACATCTCATTTAGATATTATATAGCTTTAAAAAATATATTACGTTTTGAGTTGCGTAGCTCAACGCCGCGTTTTGGCTTATTAAAATTGTCGAACAATGTTCTACTGGGCTACAATTCTCTGGAATGCAAGTTGCATTCCATTAAATAATTGTTAAGAAAATTATAACTTAAAAATAATTTAAGTGAAACTATTTTAAACGGATTATTCACGTATATTTTGGTATTTATTAGTATATGGATTAATTATTTTTTTATCAATTGACAGAAGAATGCCATTTCAGTCTCCCAGTGACCACGGACTACTGTAAAGTGTTCGAAACGTCAGGTTTCCATGTCATGTATTTTTGAATATCAAAATATACGCGAATAATCCCTTAAAATAAATTCATATATAATATATTAAAGTCGTGAAAATCTGAGATAGTACTATACAAAAAAATATAATTTTAATATTGTACAAATTCTCTCAAACCACTGGCCCAATTTGAAGTTACGTACTAAAGTTAGACATTCATAGCATTCGTCATCTAGCACTGATGTTATCACCAACGCTCGCGGCATCTTTTTGAATACTAACGTAAACTGTACAGTAGTCCACACATAAGGCTAGACAGAACGTACACGGCAAAAAAAATACACTTTCAGTCTAAACGTTACAGTACTAGATTTTTTTTTATGTATTTTTGTAGCTGTCTATACGTTCATCCGATCCCTACTTTGATATCCTTTTGCTGTAGGCTGTTTTCCCTACACCATTTGCATGTCTCTATACCCCAGGTTAACAAAGGGCCTGTAAAATGGCCAGGCGTTTTGTTTTATGCAATAATAAAGTTTTATCGATGCCTTTGAAGTTTTAATAAACAATTGCATGTTCTAACTCTAGCCTGCGGCTTTGTTTGCGTTGAGTGGTATATATTATGTTTGTGTGTATATCATTAGAAACGAATTCGTAAATGGTACATAGAAAGCGTTCTGGTATAATATTTATTATAATTATTTTTTTGAAAAAACGTATAAAAATTTGAACGCAGCGGGATTCGAACCCGCGCCTCTTGAATACCGTCCAAGCGCTCTGACCGCTAAGCCATGCGTTCTACTACCAGCTGCGTCGAAATTCTTATACGTTTTGTTACAACTTATTTATGTTGCTAAGCATCCCCTTAGAGAGATTTTTACAAATTTGTACTACTTAAAGATTATTAAGAAATAATCGTTTAACAAGAGAGATTGCTACTTTATTTTCATATTTACTATTTTTAAAGTGTTATGCCACACTTAGGATTACAAAACATTTTTTTGAAAAAACGTATAAAAATTTGAACGCAGCATTCAAATTTTTATTTTGAATTTGAATGCTGCGTTCAAAAAGCATTTGAATTTTTATACACTTTAAAAATAGTAAATATTATAATTATTTTTATTTTTTTTAGGTTTACACATTTTCCCATATAGTAAAGTAGTAAGTTACTTTATACTCCATACGTTGCATGTTGAATGCGGAACTCAACGCCGCGCGTTATCTTACCAACGTGAGTTAATGGAAATAATTAAAAATATAATCATTCCTCCGAGTCTCACAGGGAATCCACCTAACGTGTTTACAGTCAGAGAAAAAACACTAACCTAATTAGTTTTAGTAGGAAATATTTTATTTACAAATAGATAGATAGATGTACCCTTAATGTAGTAACGTCTTTATTAGAAGAATAGGTTTCACAGAACACAACCCACCAATCGAAAGTCCACGAGCAAAAGGTTTACACAGAAGAAGTTGTAACAGAGGAAGGCAATCATAGTTAAAAAAGAGGGTAAGAGTTTAAAATATAACTATTAAGATCGTGTGATATTCCCTTAATACTAATATTTAGAACTAATATCCAATGTTGCTTATTTATAAATAAATTACGCTAACATTATTAAAAAATAATTTGAAATTGATCATCTGGTAATACCTTTTGGTGGATTAGGTGGAAATTGTACAACGGAGAGTTTTAGTACTGGAATCTCTACTTAAGAACTATAACTAGGTTACTAAAGTATAAAGCTACAAAAGTATAAAGCCTGTTTTTTTTTGTTTTTTTTTAGGGCATATCAGGGTAGACAGAAACAGACAGTACCTAGTGTCAAGACACTCCGTACTTCGCTTCACCGATTTCGAGACATTGCGTATTGAGAAGTGGAACTCAACGCCACACTTTGTCTTCATCAGAGCGAGGAATTGAAAACAATTTAAATATAATCACTCCTCCGAGCGGGAATCGAACTCACAACCGGTCGAGTTTACAGTCAGACGCTGTCACACTGAGCCACGATCGGCCTCAATTATTATATTTACTATTATATTTATAATAGTTAAAATATAGCATCTATCTACATAACCATCCATTATGCATGTTACTATATTATAATAAATATTTAAAAACATAAATCAAACGCATCGATAGATAAAGCATAGAGTTCAAAATCTCGCTCAGAAACCTTCATTTATCTTTTTCAATTTGCACCAAACACTTGCATACGATATGTTTTACGAAAACCAATCTTATTTTAAGGGTGTAAAATTGAATTTTCTTTGTAAAACAAGTAAGATATATCACAGTAGTAGAGCAAACCACTCAGAAGAGCAAAGCACAGAGGTAAACTGCCCAGAACGTAACACCAGGAATAGTATACCAGAAGTACATTTAAGTACATATTCAATTAATTATACAAAATCATTTTTTTTATCTTCACGCTTTTATCCTGCATAGCAGGGTAGACAGAAAGTACCTATTGTCAAGACCTCCGTACTTCGCGCCGAGTGGTGGAACTCAACGCCGCACTTTGTCTTATCAGAGTGAGAAAGTGAAAATAATATAAATATAATCATTCCGCGAGTGGGAATCGAACCCCCGTTTACAATCATACGCTGTCACACTACTCCACAGCCGGCGTCAAAATGAAATCTCAACTCCACGCTTTGTCTTATAAAACGGAGAAAATTAAATATAATCATTCGCCAAGTGGCAATCGAACCCACAACCAGTGGTGTCAGGCGAATTCTCACTATACCAGCATGACCGAAAGACAAAGCCAACGGGATGAAAGAATAGTGCCTGACATACCTATAGATATGTATTACATATATATTTGAAAATATTGAGAAATGTATAAAAATCTGAACGCAACAAGATTCGAACCTGTGCCTCTTGAACAGATATTTCCTAATGTGAGCTATGGCAGCGTCTTATAAAGTTCTAGAAGAGATCAAAGTAAATTTACGCTTGAATCTTATCTTAAAAATCATTAGCAAAAAGCAATTGTACAAATAATTTTTGTATCAAAAATCCTTAATCCATCTAAAATAAATGTGTACACAAAATAACATTTGCTAAGGAAGGAAATTAAAAAAGTTTCACAGATAATGACGTCGAAGTTCCGTGTTTAATAAAGCATCTTTCAATATAGCGGATCTGCGTAACTATGTCGGGGCCTACGTCAATATGGGAAGCAAACAGGTGACATCTTCGTAGATAAGATCATTTTTCATTAAATTTTGTTTTATACTAAGGTTTCTTTTTTCAATATTTTTTTAATCAGGGTGTATTGTGGCAGTATCTAATTGTAAACACGATGGATGTAGGTTCGATTATTACTTGGGGGATCGTGTTAAAATTATTTTCATTTCTCTGCTCTGTTAAGACAAGACTTGGTGTTGAGTCTAATTTTAATACTCTCGAATTTGACCAGAAACGGCGAAAGGAGTGTCTTGACACTAGGTTCAACTTGACTACCCCGCTATGCAGGATAAAACGTTTTCATGATAGGGGGTATAAATATCTGACTTAGTAAGCAACGTAATATTTGAAATGGGTGAAGCCAAAATAACCGAAAAAGATTGATAAAATTGGGGCATTGCTCCTTATAGGACTTAAGCCGTGTACAATAATGGCAGATTCGTATCTATTGACTGTTTATATAATAGTTGCGTAGCGCAATGGGTCAGCGTCTACCTCTAAACTCGATCGGTTATGGGTTCGATTCCCACTCAGAAGTGATTATATTTAAATTACTTTCTCATCTCTGCTCTGGGTCAGATGTTGTACGGTGTTAAGTTCTCACAATCAACAGCCCAATAACTAGCATAGGGTACTTTCTGTCTACCCTGCTATACGGGATTAAAGCGTGAAACTAAAAAAAATCATATAAACTGACAGTAAAGTAGTACAGTGCAACTACTGTCAAGGGTCCCGTATGTCAATATCACAAGATGAACACAACACAAAGATGTCTTAGTTCAAACGTACGTGTACAAATTGTACGCTTTTGATGTAAACTTTGTTTGGAACACTGTACATATGTATTGCAATCTCAATAATGTGATTTAATTTCAAGAAATCCTTTAAAAATGTACAAAAAAAATATTTAAAAAACATCCATCCATGCAAAAACAGTCTATATAAAAGATTTATTTGTATTCTACTATTTTTAAAGTAAGTAAGTACCGGGATTCGAACCCGCCTTTTGTAAATCGTCTAAAAGGCGCAAGTTGAATTAGTTAGTTATACATTTTTTACGCTTCAGATACTTTCCATTGTGGTACGATTGACAATTGTGCAACTTAACATGAGTTTTGTAGGATCTTATTCTACTCGGAGATATTTCTTAAAAAAAAATATTTTAAAATAAAAAAATGCTATAATTTATAATTATATAGTAAACAATCTGTGCTCATGACTTTGTTTGCGTGGAATTTAATAGTTTTATAAAAATATAAATTATCTTAGTTACTCCTTTTTATATAAGCTAACTGCCAGTGAAAATCCTGTCAAAATCAGTCCAGCCGCTGGCTAGAGATTAGCTTAAACAAACAGACAGATTATAAAAAAAATACTTAATATAATTAAATCTGGTTCACCTGCACGAGATAATTAAACGATTTCAAAACGTATAAAAAGTAGAACATAACTAGATTCAAATCCGAGCCTCTAGGAAGCCAATCAAGAGCTCGCTAACTAAGCCATAAGTAGTTATCGAGCTACGTCGAAATTCTAATATTTTTGCTTGAATTTTTTTGTTAGTGTTTCAGTAACGAAATTTTCTAGTGTAAGAATCCTTAAACGCGCAACTAAAAACTGCTTTTTAAATTTTATATATTTTGAAATATTTATTTATACATTTTAATATTTTTTTTTTATGATAGGATGTAACTATTTGTGGCCGATCGAAGCGCAGTGCAACAGCTTCCGACTGTAACCACGATTGGTTATGGTTTCGATTCCCACTAGTCGGAATAATTATATTTAAAATTATTTCCATTTTATTACTCTGGTAAAACAAAGCGCGGTGTTGAGTTCCGCCACTCAACACGTAATGTCTTGAATTCGGCGAAAAGTGGAGTACTAAGTGTGTTCACACCAGGTACTTTCTGTCTACCATACTAAGCGGGATAAAAGCGTGAAGCAAACAATTAAAATATTAGTAAAATTGGAATATTATACACATATACATTTAATTATATATAACATATGAGGCCGGTCGTGACGCAGTGGGACAGCGTCTTACTGTAAACACAATCAGTCGCAGGTACGATATCCGCTCGTGTGAATCAATATAAAACAATTATTTTTATTTTCTTGTTCTGGTAAGACAAAACGCGGCGTTGAGTTCTGCCACTCGATACGCAATATATCGAATTTGACTTCCCCGCTGTCTCTGACTACCCTGCGATAAGAGATAAAGTTTGAAGCTGCTACCATTATATATAATACAGTATTTTTACTTCAAAACAAAAAATATACTTAATATATATAAAATTAATGACATTTACAAGTACTGGTAACTAAGGAGCAAGACTTTATAAACGATGTAAGAAAGCAATCAATTAACAAAGTGCACTTCCGCGTTGTATGTTAATGTTTTCTTCGCGTGTCTTCCTAGGAATGTAATTAGATAAAATGTTACAAATATAATAAAATATAACTTATTTATTATATAAAACAAGTAAATCGATTTTGATGAAATTCAGTTTGGAAGTAGTTTGAGATTCAGGTACGGATAGAGTATTTATGACTTATGTTTGTATGTAACAGTGCTTAATTTTATTTCTTCAAAGAAAACATAGTATATAAATCGTCTATTGTTTATTTGCCTCCTGAAATTGAGACAATCACACAACTCAACGCCGCATTTTGTTTGACCAAAACAGCGAAATGAGAATAATTTATATAAAATCATTCTGCAAGCAAGCAAGCAAGGTAGTTAGAGACGACCTGTTAAGACACTCTGCTAAGTGTTTTTCACTCAAAGTCGACACGTTACATCTTGAGTGGTGAACTTAATGCTTGAACGGAGAAAAGATATTAAATTTTAGCAAAACCCCATATAGTAATGATGAAGCCATTTTTATGGTTTTAAATAATACACCTTTACAAAAGGCCCTTCCAACTAATCTTACGTTTTAAGTTTATATTAGTGTTCCCGTAGTGAATATCTGCTGTCAAAAATTGCAGATAAGTCAATTGGAGCTTGCAATATATATGTATCACACCCTACCTCAGATCTAGATTAAAAGGTAGCATCGTCAAACTATATGTAAGCAAACGTAAATATATATTTCTTTTAGCCTTGCGCGGATAAAAATCCCACCTAGCAGGGAAGACAGAAAGTACCTAGTGTCAAGACACTCCGTTAGTACCATTCCTGGCGAATACGAAATATTGCGTGTTGAGAAGTGAAGCTCGACGGCCCACTTTACTTTACCAGAGTGAGGAAATGACTATAATTTAATTATAATCATACCCCCGAGTGCGAATTGAACCCACAACCGATCACGTTTACAGACACACGCTGTCTCACAGCACCACAATCGGCCTCATTATAAATATTGATTTAAATCCAATTATCACCTAAGTAATAGTCACCTTAGTGATGTAGCTCTTCAAATAAGATTTAAAAAATAAATATATCTTTACAACTATTATATAACAACTCGAATAACTAAGAACGTGTGTGAACACGAATAGAATGTTCACACAAAATCGTAAGCCGTTTTAAACTCTTTGACATCCCCTCCAATGTGTAAATAGAGCTTTTGACTTCTGATCTCGTTATAAGTGAACACTTAAGATCCTGTTCATTTCTGAGTATTTTTTAAATCTTAAAAAGGATTACGGATAAGTGAAATATATGTTGTATATATTTTAGAGTTCTTAGTGGATTTTTTTATAAAATTTATAGTACAAGATAAAACAACTTGACGCTTTATCCCGCATAGAAGGGTAATTGATGATGACCTAGTGTCAAGACACTTCATTGATTGCTTTCCACTGTAAACACGATCGGTTATGGGTTCGATACCCACTCAGGGGAATCATTACGTTTGATTATTTTTGTTTCTTCAGTGTTGAGTTTCGCCACTCAACACGCAATATCTCGAATTTGGGGGAAAGCGGAGTGCAATGTCTTGCGGGATAAAACCGTTAACGTTAAAAAAACGTTTATTAATATGGAAAATAAAAAATGAGTGCAACTATTCATTTGTTGACTGCTTAACAGCTGAAGTTTATGGGTTCGATTCTCGCCCAAAGCAAATATTTATAGAACGATTATTAGATTTCAACCCATTTTGTATTTTCATAACTGACTGTTTAGAGATAGAAGATAAATAATCTGTTGTACATTATTTACCCTAAACGAATATTTTTTTTTGTTCAGTGGCAGAACTGAACGCCGCGTTTTTGTCTTACCGGAGCAAGAAATAAAAATAATGTCATACTTTCATTGTCCAAGAGGGAATTAAGTGAAAAATCATTTCTATACCATTTTCTAGTCTAAATATAACATATACAATACTATAATATTTCAACGATACTTTTAAACAGAAACATAGAATATTATTTAAATTATTCACATTTATGCACATAAATATGCAGCTAGAAATTCATTTTACACAATACAAAGCAGTTATGCTCAAGTTTTTATCATTTGTATTAAAAGAAAAAATAAAACAACACATCTTGAGCTTTAAAACACGATTGTGGAAATATCTGACTACATCCGCAGGCTGTAGGTTCGATACGTACAACGTTAACAGTTAAAATATTTAATTACCTCAGTCTCGTCTCTCTCTACCCGACATTCTACTTCTATATTTTTATATTCTACTTATTTTATTCAAGACTAGAAAAGTTAAAGAAAAGTAAAAAACCACTCAGTAGATTTTTTTTCTGTCTGTCTGACTGTGTATCTGTTTGTTTGTTTGCACATCCGTCTGTTCATCAATTACGCAAAAACTACTAAATAAAATAACGAATTTGTCACGGAAACTCTTATCTTCGATGAGCATGAGCAAGACCTCTCGTGGATTCAAGGATGGTGGGTAACCCTAGACGGACGAGCCTCGAGTGCACGATGACCTGCGTTCGCCTACATGGACCTAGAAACTAACAGATAAGCTTCCCCAAGCTGACCGCTATCTGTCCTATAAGGGTGGAAGGGCACGGTCATGTGCCATCCTCAGGTAACCTTATATCCTGCGGTAGAAGGCGTAGCTGGCTCTCCCGTTCTGCCTTCTTGAGCACCACTGCATCGCAATACGACCTCGTCCCACGACATTTTGCAAGTTTTTTGGGAGAATTTAATAGTTTACTAGTTTTAAAGAGTTTTTTCAATAAATATTTTCCATATCCTAAGTGTGAAATATCACACTTACGATTAGAAAATATTTATTGAAAAAATGTATAAAAATTTAAACCCGCATCTCTTGGAAACCGTCCAAGCGCTCTGACCACTTCTGAGTTTTTGAGTGAAGATTTTATTAATAGAATGGAATCAGAAATCGTAGGTGAATCTTTAATAATAATAAAAAAAATCTTACCATCATAATTTTAACAGAATTAATCATTAAACATTAAAAACATACATTTTTCACATGAAATCTTATATGGACAAATATGGATATCTGAAGGTCACATTATATGTGGGCTCCTAAAATCAAATATGGATAAATGTGGCCATATGTCGGAATTTAAATTTACCGTGATGTGAAGCGGTGACGTCATATGTGAATACATAAAATCACATGTGGACCGGTGGTGTTACATGTAAATTAATGTTATCACATGTGGACTGGTGGTATCATATGTTAATACCTGAAATAACATGTGAAACGGTGACGTCATATGTGGATACATAAAATCACATGTGGACCGGTGGTGTTATATGTGAATTAATGTTATCACATGTGGACTGGTGGTATCATATGTTAATACCTGAAATAACATGTGGAACGGTGACGTCATATGTGGATACATAAAATCACATGTGGACCGGTGGTGTTATATGTAAATTAATGTTATCACATGTGGACTGGTGGTATCATATGTTAATACCTGAAATAACATGTGAAACGGTGACGTCATATGTGGATACATAAAATCACATGTGGACCGGTGGTGTTATATGTGAATTAATGTTATCACATGTGGACTGGTGGTATCATATGTTAATACCTGAAATAACATGTGGAACGGTGACGTCATATGTGGATACATAAAATCACATGGGGATAGGTGATATCACGTGGATACTTGAAATAACATGTGGACCGGTGACTTCTTATGTGGATACCTGAAATCACATGTGGACCGGTGACGTTATATATGGACTCATGAAATTACACATGAACATGTGGTATCATATGTGGATGGTATACCTGAAATAAGATTTAGACAGGTGAGGCAATATGTGGATACATGAAATTACAACCTAAATATTTCAGTAAATATAAGAAAAGGATTGTACTAAGTGTTTGAGTCTTAAATGAATAAAACACTTATAATGCAAAAGTTCTATTATTTAAAATAAATTTCAATATTCGATAAATTCATATCTATCAAACTATACAACAGATTTTAACGTCGTTTAAATTAAACGGTCTACCAAAAGATGTAAAATAATAATTTTAATTGAAGTTTATGATCCAAAGAAGAACACGAATGCACGAACAAACAATCATTGTGTCTTCGATTTGGTATTAGGATAATAAATTCTCTTTGCCTATTCTTCTTAATATGAAGACAATAGATACAAAATACTTAACATCAGCAGTCTCCATTTAGGGCGGAAAGCGGTCAACGTAGTGTCTTGACACCAGGTTCTCTGACTACCCTGTTATGCGAGATAAAGCGTGAAGCTGGTTTATCATATATTTCTTAGATGCATGTGCCGCAAGTGCCATTGACGGCGGCACGTTAATGAAAAGATTAGTTCTTTACATTACATTAGGGGCTTAAGTGGTACAGTGCTAGGGCGGGGCCAGAGCCGGTGAATAATCGTTAAGGGAGATTGTCTTTAAGGATTAACAAGTTGGTTTTAGATGTTGCAAATTATATAAAAGTATTTTGATTATATTAACATTGCCCGTTGTAAATTGATTATTGTTCGGGGAAATTGTTTTATTTATTTCACCCGTTTGTAAGGCAAAATGCTATGTTGGGTTTTGTAAGCTTTTAATACAAATTCACACTTTTTGTCGCGTGTTAGGTTAATCATAGGAGAACATATTGTCAATACACTCTGTTCTGCGCTCTCCGCTATAATTCGAAAATATTTATCTGCTTTGGTAAGGTGAAATGTGACGTTAAGTTACGCAACTTGACAAGCAATATTTAGAAGGAAATGGACAAATAGAGTGTCTTGACACTACGTCCACTAACTAGCCCGCTATGTGGAATAAGGCGAAAAGCTACACAAACAAAATAATCAAACTCTAATACCACAATAAAAAATAAGTATTTCTTCCAAACAATTTTTTTTACAACCAATTTCAAAAGCACAAAAGCTTTCATAAGATATTCTATTCCAAGTATTGTATTACATTATATGCATAATCCGATATAATGATGCATCGACGTAGTTAAGGGAATGTCCCTTGGTTATTTGTCAAGGAAACAGGAATTAATCTTCCATCTTCGAACCCACGACCCCTAGAGTGAGTTTTATTCACTGCACCCCGTTGTTTTCACCCCCGGTTGATGACACAAAGGTAAATATTTTGAAAAGTATGGTTATATCTGGCTATCTTGTTATTTTATCAGATTGAAAACATGAAAATATATTGTGTATAGTTTTTCTTTTCAGATTTTTTTAATCATTATTACAGAAATATATATATAAGACAAGTGACAGCGCGGCGTTTAGTTCCGCCACTCGAAATCGACTGGAGTAGAAATCTTGTAATAAGCTAAAATACCAAATTAAAATCCGTCTAGGTGTTTTGGTCGTCCTGGCCAATTCTCAAAATTCGTCATACTCTATAAATAGTAGATTACAAATTTTAAAGCTTTTTTAAAATTGTACAGGATCAAGTCATCACATTACGGTATTTTTTTACATTGATAATAAGAGGTTATCAAAAAGAAAAACCAGTGGGACATTGGGGCAGCGTCTGATTGTAAAAACGTAGTTATATATTAGTTAGATTCCCACTAGAAATAATGATTATATATATTAAGCTAATTTCTCTAATTTGGTAAAACAAAACGCAGCGTTTAGTTACGCCACTTAGCACGGAATGTTTTCAATTCGAACAAAGAGCGGCGAACGAAGTGTCTTGAAACTAGGTTCGCTCTGACTCCGTAACGCGTTTTAAAGCGTGGTGTTTTTTTTTAAATGATATATTAGTCGTTCTTAACAACTGTGTGTAGTATCTCTAAGAAATCGCCCTCCTCCTTCTCAGCTGCAGTTTTTAAGTGATTTCTTTTATTACTAAGCACGGACATGAAAAAACCAATATGAAAAATCCATAGTGAAAAGTGCAGCTTTACGAGCGAGTTTTATTGTGTAATGAAAGGTGAATGATTAAAACGCTTCCTTTTACGTGTTTGAAGCATCTAAATACTCTAGATATGACCCGTTGATTTTTTTTTATATAATTTTTTTTTTTTTGCTTCACGCTTTTTATCCCGCATAGCAGGGTAGACAGAAAGTACCAGTAGTAGTAGGTACCAGACCTAGTTTCAAGCGAAGTACGGAGTGTCTTAACACTAGTATATATATTGGTTGTGGGTGGTATTCTCAGTTGGAGAAATGATTTTAATTAATGTTTATTTTCATTTATCCGAGCTAACCAATTATCTTTTTAATAATAATACGTATAGCAAAATTTTTGTAGTCCTCTATAAGAAAATAAAACTAACTGATAAATATGAAATTTGACACAATTATACCTAGTTTATATTGAAAAGGAGTGCAGAATGTTAATATTTTAAAAAAATGCATAAAGATATATTAAATTAATATAATGAATGTAACACACACTACCATGTATTTGATGTACACGTTTATATAAAGTAACATACACGTTGCTAAGGCAACGCGTTGTTAACGCATCAATTGGGAATATAGTTTATTTAATTTCTTTAACTAACTATTTTAACCTAGTCAGAGACCACTTAGTGTCACGACACTCCGTTGATTATTTGTTTATTTTCATTATTTTTTTTTTACTTTCTATTAGAAAATGTGCTCTTCTACATTTTCAAGCATGAAGTTTTATGATCAATATCTTGTAACCGTTATGGGCTATTTCGTGTGTTTTACGATAATTTTAGTGACGATGTCTCTGAGATGACATTTTTGTTATAATAACTTTGTATCACCGATATTGGATAAACAGACAAACACACTAGAGAGAAATCTTTGTGAGCTTGCAATATGTTCCCCACGTACCATTCGTTTATAGATATGTTGTGGAAAGTTTAACCTAGTGTTACAGGTGTATGTTTTTTCTTTTCAGATTTTTTTTAATCATTATTAAAAAAAATAATATATAAGATAAGCGACAGCGCGACGTTTAGTTCCGCCACTCGAAATCGACTGGAGTAGAAATCATGTATTTGATAATCATGGATTTGGAAATAAAAAAAAGCAGCTTCACGGTCTATCCCGCATAGCAGGGTAGTGAGATACAAGCTAGTGTCAAGATACGAAATCGAACGTTTTAACCACTCAGTAGTTGCGAAGTAAATGGTAACGTTGATGTATCGTAGGCAGTGAAAAACCTCTGACTGTAAACACGATTGGTTACGGATTCGATTCTTGATCGGGGGAATGATTATGTAAACAATATATTTTCATTTCTCCCCTCTGGTAAGACAAAACGTACATTACATTTGTATATTAATAATAATACAAATTATATTTAATATTATTAATAAACATAAAAAAGGGTCAACACGCAATGTCCCTAATTCGGTGGAAAGCGAAAGAGTGTCTTGACACTAGGTACTCTCTGTCTACACTGCTAATGCGGGATAAAAGCGTGAAGCTAAAAAAACATAAAAAACTATAACTCATCTTTTAATTAATTTTCTAATTATAGACAAAGAAAATATATATTTGAATATTCAGTTCAATTCCAACGACGTTAGAAAGCAAACTGGCTGAATTAAGAAATCTATTTCTTAATTCAGCCAGTTTGCTTTCTGTATGTGAATTAAATAAATATATAAAAATGACGTCCTCACTTCTATCAGTTTATTGTGGAATACGAATTATAAGTCATAATTGACGTCTGTACGTCCATTTGAATTTTGCCTAGTTAATTAAATTCAATTTAGTTTTTATTACACTGATATACTTGCTTCAGTATAAAAGGTTAGGATTTGGTGGTCAAAAAAAAATACGTTAAAAAATTGTGTTGTAATGTTACAGAGAGCCTCTTATCCTGTCTGGCAGACTTAAGCCGGATTTCACAATGTTAAGACGCAACTTTAGACAATGGCATTTCATTTCTGTTGGTGTAAAAAGATAATTTTTATATATATATATATATATATATATATATATATATATATATATATATATATATATATATATATATATATATATATATATATATATATATATATATATATATATTAAAATAAGAGCTATACCCGTGACTTTGTTTAAGTGGAATTTAACATTTTTTAAATCGTCATAAATGGGAAAACAGGTAGAAAAAAACGTAAATAATGTTACTACATATATCGTGTATACATATATATTTTTCTTTTTTGTTAGTGTCAAGACACTCTGTTCTCCGCTTTCCATTAAATTTGAGACATTGCGTGTTGTGTGGCGAAACTTAATGCCGCGCGTTGTCTTACCAAAGCGGAGGAATAAAAAAAATTAATATATTCACTCTCCCGAGTGGGAATTGAACCCACAACCGACCGCGTTTGCAGTCATTCACTATCGGCTGACTGGATCGGTTATGGGTTCGATTTCCACTCGGGGAAGTATATTCAAAATTATTTTGCTAAGTAAATAATTACACTCACTTCCTCGGTCTGGTATGACAATGTGTGGCGTTGAGCTCCGTAACTAGACACGCAATGTCTCGAATTCGGTGGAAAGGAGTAAGTAAGGAGTGTCTTGACAGGTATCTACTTTTGTCTACCCTGCTTTTGCATGATATAAGCGTGAAGCTAAAAAAATAGATTTCGAAGCCTATTTTTGAATATTTCAAAGGAAAAATAATGGAAAGCGGAGTGTTTTAGTTTAAGATTCTCTCCGCCCATCTACAATAACATTATATTTTACTTATACATATTTTATATCTAGGCATTGCTAACAAAGGCGTTAAGCATAAATAACAACTAACAGCTTCTTAGAACAAAATCGAGCCACATAAAACAAATCTCAATATCGTGATAAACATATTAGCACCCCACTTCACCCTCGAGTAATCGCAGTCTCGTCCATCAATTACCACTATTTGTTGTTTTTGCCGAGTCGTCGTTATAATAACAATATAAGAGATTCGTTTGTGACTAAGATCAATATGAGATGGGAGGCTGTGAAGGAAAATAAAAGTTTTATTAGAAGTACAATATTCTTTCAATTTCATGCTGAACGAACTGAACTGAACGCCACGCTTTGTTTTACGAGATCATAGAAATGAAAATATTTTTTAAATATAATCATTCCCCCAATTTGGAATACAACCAACAATCAATCGCGCTTACAGACAGACGTTGTTCTACTGCGCTACAATGGCCTCAACAATTTAAAATCTATTATAAATTATAACGTCCTAATCTTTTCCTTTTAGACTCATCTAAATAGTTTTTGCTTATTTTGGTGTCGAAGGCATAAATTATCTAACTCTATTATGTAGAAATGAGGTTAATAATTATTTACTTAGCATTTTGTAATATATATCATTCATTACGCTATTAAGCTTCACGCTTTTTATCCCGCATAGCAGGGTAGACAGAAAGTACCTAGTGTCAACACACTCCGTACTTCACTTTCCACCGAACGCGAGACATTGCGTGTTGGTGGTTGAACTCAACGCCGCTCTTTGTATTTACCAGAGCAAAAAAGTGAAATTAATTTAAATATAATCATTCCCCCGAGTCCCCAATCGAACCCACAACCGATTGCGTTTACAGTCAGATGCTATCACACTGCGCCACGACCGGCCTAATATACCCACTATTAATGAAATCCTCCTCCAACACATTCTGATTAGCTCATCGACAAACGCAGTCCCTAATTAATATAAATAGACGCGAATCAATTATGCTCAGACGTCTTGAACTGGAGTTAGACAATAGTCTATGTTTAGGCAGTTCGTGTATTAACATCCTTTTGCATTTTTAATAATAGGGGAAAATGTATAAAAAAAATAAGATATTATTCTGATTACCTGTTACAATGTGTATTAAGATATGATGTGTAAAAAAATAGTTCTTTTTTTGGCAGTTTTTACACATTTTAATTGAGACTATTTTAAACGGATTAATTGGATAGATTTTGGTATTCGAAAATATATTTTTGAATACGTGACGTTTCGAACACTTTACAGTAGTCCATGGTCACAGGTAGACTCAAAATTTTCGAGTACCATAATATAAGCGATTAAAGCTTAAAATATTTTTTTATTTTATTATATCATGTTAAAGCACTTACATAATCTAAAAACGACTGTTTTCCATACAATAATTTATATTTTCAAATACTTTAAAAAAGATTGTGCTATTGCTGAAATATAGCTCCATAATATATATAATTTAAGATAAAAAATACAAGGTTCCTTTGACTTACAGTATTCGAGTCCCATTAATTGAATAATATAATTTTCTATAGGCAATATAAAGATCCCCTCGCCATTAGCTATCATTTATCATTTCCCACTTATTACCAACTTCCGCCGAACTAAGGCAGGCCCTCAGTTCTACTAATTACTGAGACAAAAATAATATTGCGATTATCAAATAAAGATACCTTTAGTATACAATAGGCTATACTTTTTAATATATTTATTATATTATAATTATACTAGATCTACTCGCGGCTTCGCTGGCTAGAACAGCAGTATTCTATTTCAATATAGAAATACCTATTTCGTTTTGTTTAATTTCTTGAATCACTGTGAAATTGAATCTAGTACTGCCAGTGACAGGGATACCTTCAGAAGATAACGAATAATGAAGGAATAATGACTTTACTGATAGTGTGAACCGGCCTCAATGAAATAGTGACGTTTTTCTGAAAAAAATGACACTGGGACCTGTTTGTAAATACTTTTCGAATTTATCAAATAAAACGATAAACAGAAATCTGCGAAATAAATTCCGATAGAAACTGGCGATATCTGAATTCTACGTGTTAATTCGAAGCAAACAATATAGCTGGGATAAAACTAGTAAACTACAATGATATGAAGATAACAAATCTTGTTAACACGAGATAAAATATAAGAGTCCCTGTCATAACAAATCAACGTCAAACACACGCGAAGTTATAATTGGTAACAATCAACAAGATTAACTGCTTAATTAAACACTGTCACAGTTTAAACACTCAAAGAATGAGGGGCAAGTCTTTGCATACCAGATTCGTGTTAGAATCATTGTAAAAACGTATCCCTTCAAAAATATAAATGTAAAAATGAGTGCCAAGTTCTATGAATAATCTCAAATTTTATTAATATGAAAGTGAATATAATTGCAATACCTCTGTTATTTATATAGTCTGTTATTTGTAATATATTTATAATTAACGAGAGTCACAAAAGTTGGTTCAAAAGGTGCTCAGCAATACCTGAAGTTAAGAATATGTTGTTAAGATAATTGATGACAAAATAAACTTATAATTATTACTACAGAGTTAATGCCAATACTTATTTAGCTATCTCAAAAACCTGACTACATCATAGACTTTCGTAAGAATTAATTTTTTATATTAAATTTATTTTATAAGTACTTGTATATTTTAGTGACACTATAAGTTAAAATATTTTTTATACAAAGATCATATTCATCATTGATTTTTGTACACGTTTTTATGAAAAAAAAACATAAATAAAACAATTTTTGAAAAAACGTATAAAAATTTGAACGCAGCGGGATTCGAACTCGCGCCTCTTGGATACCGTCCAAGCGCTCTGACCGCTAAGCCATGCCTTCTACTACCAGCTGCGTCAAAATTCTTATACGTTTTGTTACAACTTATTTATGTTGTTTGCTTGGACGGTATCCAAGAGGTGCGGGTTCGAATCCTGCTGCGTTCAAATTTTTATTCGTTTTTTCAAAAATGTTTTCTAATCCTAAGTGTGGAATAACACTTTAAAAATAGTAAATATAAATAAAACAACTATATTTATCTAACTTGACGCACCTTGTGCATCATGCGAGCGGCATAGATATGAGGCTCTAACAAAAAGACACTCTTTTCTCCATATTATTTATTTTGCAGATTAAAAAAATATTATTTATTATTTAAAAAAAACGAAAAGGAACTTGAATACGTAACTATCGCAGACAATTCCACATATACTCTCTCCACCTAACAGTTTATCAGATTTTGTTAAAATCATATGAAAATATACCATGAAACTTATAGTAGCAAGCATTCTATCCTTTCCAAGTAAGGAGGGTGGAGGAACGCTAACTCGATAACTCCCCTAAGATTTATTCATCCATCGTTTTAACCGGCCAAATTGAAAAATTATGTGCCGACGTCTTAATCTCAATGCTAGAACGAGACTGTGATAAATAGACGTAACATTTGAACACATGGAGCTATTTGTTTGAAATAGTTTAGTGTTTTTTATTTTTTTGGGTTCGATATATGTAAAGAAATTGTAATATCATTTCTATGAACATTTTATTATTGATTGAGAAGGGTACGGGAATTTTAATGACCGCGTCTGTTTCAAATTTGACGTATCTGGTTCTTTATTTTTAATTATTCTAGAAAGCCTGAGTTAATCGTTATAATATTATAACGATTAACTCATTTCTGCTAGATTAAGCCTCCTCAAAATTGGCCCAGCTGTTTCAAATATAATCTAGAATAAACATAAAAACAGACAGACAAGATTTGTGAATGAAAAAAGGTTTTTTTATATGTACTGTGTATACATAATTGTGTTTAATATTACGTACATTCACTCTATAAAAAACCACGTATTAGAGCTTTACTACTTAAGATAGAAGAAAGAACGGTCTTTTACATTATGAAAAATCATAGTAAATTCGTGTATAGCAAAGTAAAAAGTATTTTATTATACACTAAGTTTAGTCAGATTATGCTCATTAGCTGAGAGCTTTGATGTTATTTTTTTTTTTTTCAAAAATGATAAATATCGTTCGTTATAGTTCTAGTGGTCTGACCTTAATCTGTATTCATCTTTTATAATGCTTTTTTGTATGGATGGAGGTACTTTTGATGCTTACTCGTTGCCTTAGCAACGTATATGTTACTTTATACAAAAGTGATGATAGTTTCACGTTTTTTATCCCGCATAGCAGGGTATGCAGAAAGTACCTAGTGTCAAGACACTCCGTACTTCGCTTTCTACTCAACTCAACGCCATACTTTGTCTTTACCAAAGTGAGGAAGAGAAAATAATTTAAATATAATCATTCGAACCCACAATCGATCGCGTTTACAGTCTGACGCTGTCCCACAGCGCCACGATCGGCCTCATTTGTAATATTTGCTTAATTAATTTAATTTTTTATTATAAAATTTACTACTTATTATTGTATTTACTTTGCCTTTATAAACTTTAACTACGATTTTTTTTAACTTTCCGTCCGCAGATCTTGCTTTGTTCTGCACAGTAGTTGAAAATGACCTGGTGTTAAGACACTCGTTGGCTGTTTTTCACTCGAAATCGAGACACTGCGTATTGAGTGTTGAACTCAACGCCGCGCTTTGCCTTACCAATATAAATTTATCCAACATGAAATCGGACCCACAAACGCGGTTACAGAACATAAAAATTCTAGTCTAAGCGTATTTTATAAATAATATGTACTAGAAAGTATCTACTAATTAATACTTTCTTTCACACTTACAAGAAATAAATTAGTAGTAGTAGAACGCATGGCTTAGCGGTCAGAGTTCTTGGACGGTATCCAAGAGGCGCGGGTTGAAATTTCGCTGCGTTCAAATTTTTATACGTTTTTTCAAAAATGTTCTCTAATCCTGTGTGTGTGGAATAACACTTTAAAATAGTAAATATTAAGAAATAAATTGTTTTATCTAATAATCAAAATTTTAAAATAGAAACTGACATCTGATATAATTCCAATTTCCAGGTATTTTACTATATATATTTTTTATAGTATATACAACCATACAAGTATGCCAATATATAAGCCAAAACAATTACACAAAACATATCCACTAATATGTTTGACTCGTTCCCATAAAGTCCTAATTCGCTTCTAAAAGCTTACTAAATTTCATAGTTCAAAAGCTAATTATGTAACTTCAGTTTAGATGTAACTGATGTTTTACAAAGGTCCGGTACAAACCTTGAACCATTTGGGTATGAATATTTTAGTACCTGGAAAGGTCAGACTGAAGTTAAACATAGATTTTAATATCTAATTAGAAATTTTCATATTAAATGTATCTATTTTATTGCGAACGTAACATTTCAAAAATATTATCATTAATATTATTAAAGCTTTATTTACTTTACATACGTATCAATTACGATTAGTGTCATATTATTTTGTTCTCTATTTTTATATTATTAGTAGATAACACAGTGCTCAGATTGAAAGACAGAACTAAACGCCGCAATTTGTCTTAATAAAGTAGAAAGATGAAAAGAAATATAAATTTTCCCTCAAACGAGTATTGAATCCTCAGCTATCAGATTCACAGACAATCACGTGCCCATTGCGCTAAAACAGTCTCAATTATTTTGATATAATCATTACAATAATTTAATTTAAATTTAATTAAAAATGGTAAGAGGTTAAAAATTTGTATTAAAGGCGTGTCGTCAGAAATTGCAACTTAACAAATCACAGTGAGATGACAGGGACCCAGATTGTATTAGACGCCGGGTGCAAGAGAAATAAATTCAGGCTTTATTTCCCGTACTACCGGATGTGGATAATTTTTTATTATCCATATATATAAAATATCATTAGTGATGAATTATTGTTGTTTGTGTGTAAACAACAACCTGATCGATAGCCTAGCTGTTGTCTAAATTCCCTCTTAGAAAATAAAAGAGATCTTAAATTATATAAGGATATTTTTTTGAATGGAATACTTTGAACTTAATATATAAAATGTGACCGAAAGAAACAAACTAAAAGACAGAGTGTCTTGACACTATATTTTCTCCCTCCTCTATACCTCTTATACGAGAAAAGTTTTGACGCTCAACCAAGTACAAAAAAATATATAACCTCTTGATACCCAGCCTCCCCAATCATATATGTATATAAATTTTTTGTTTTAAAAAAATTTAAATGGGAAAGTATAAATATGCATAGAAAGGTAATCAGAGAACACCTAGTGTCAAGATATCCTTCCGAAATCAAAGATTTTTTTTAACTTCAAGCTTTTAAGCAGGGTAGACAGAAAGTCTAGTGTCAAGACACTCTGTAATCAGCTTTCCACCGAATTCGAGACGTTGCGTTATGTGTGGCGGAACCCAACGCCGCACTTTATCTTAATAGAGCGAGAAAGTGAAAATAATTTAAATATTACTCTCAAATTGGAAATCATATCCACAATCGATCGCGTTTACAGTCAGCCGTTGTACCACTGCGCCACGACTGGCCTAGAAATGAAAAATAAAAAATCCACATTTATATATAAAAATATAATAATTCTCCATGTATTAAGTATTAATTCGATAGTAAGGGAACAAACCCTCGAATAAATTTACCACAGGGCGCTGGGCTGTAGACTTTGCACTCGAGTGGACCGCGATATTAACAAGTAACCTGTCATCACTATCTGTTAAATACGTATTATAGAAAAGTGCGACTTATTATTTAAGAAATAAGGATCATAATTTATTAATGCCAAGGTCAAAGTTTAGTATCGTTTTAGGCTTCTTTGTGAAATTATTTGGCAGTTTGTTTAACGATAGCATCTTATACATTGAGTTGTTTTTAACATTTTTTTTAAAGTATACTTTATTAAGTAAATAAAAATGAATTTTAATATTTGTTCTTACATTTCTATTAATATAGAGAAGAGATAAAAATAGTAATTTCTCTCTCCTCTTTCAATGTGGTTTATATTTCTAATATTTCCTTTAATGATATGTTTTTTTTCTTCTTTATTAGCTTAAGCAAATTTGACTCCTTTGGATTTTGCTGAAGGAGAAAGAGAATTAGTTTCTGGGTTTATTATTAAGCATAAAAGTCGAGTATTTGTTTTATTTTTTTTGGCAGAATTTTTTTAAAAAAATTGGTTTCGCTCTCCTCTTTTTTCTACCCAGTAAAATTTTGATATTAAAAAAAAAATATAGTCCTTATCATATAAACTAAAGATTGAGTTCAAAGAAATAAACAGTATAAATAAAAATTTTATTCAAAAAAAAATTAATAAAGTAACGACAAAATTTTACCAAGTCAAATAACAGTCAAAACGTTCCCACATCCAAATGATCGAGCACAAAAACGTATTAAATCAATCTATCTCAGGTGCTATAGAAACATGGCGAATTATACCAGGGTTGGATCAATGGAATATTAATTGGTTTTAAAGAGCTCCTGGATTATCCCAATAAATGGACAGGATGCATGGGGAGCTTTCGGACTGTTTGTGCTGTCGATGGTGCTATTACTTTCACTTTAAAGCTTAGATTTAGAATGTAAGTTTATTATTTATTGGATTTCTGATGACAAATAGAGAAGTAGGAAAATATACAGATATTTTTTTTTTTAGTAAACAAAAATGGAAACGCACCGGGACTAGACCCTACGCCTTTAGATAACTGTCCAAAACTTCACTATTAAGCCATATGTTCTATGTTACATAGTGTCCATGCGTAACTTTTCTTAACTTTCTTAACTTTTATAATATTTTAAAAGAATTATAAAGTATTAATAACATTTTTCAATGTATTTTTTGTTTTCTTCTTTTTCAATGTATTCTTTAGTATATATTTACAATGTCCCGATTTTGAAAGCAGTCAACGAAGTGTCTAGACTCTACTCATGATGGAGTGTCTTTATCTGCCGTATGCCCTGGTGTCAACTCTCAGTTGGGTTTAAAACTATGAACTTAATGTCAGCTACATGCATGCTTATTTTTTAACGTACAATTTTCTTTGTGAGTTTTCCATACAAAGAGACATTGGGGAAGTGATTTCTGTTCTAAAGGCACGCTTGGAGCTCTATAGGAAAATATATAGACATTTTTATGGTATAAATATATATATTCACTCCTTATTTTTTATCACTAACTACTCTTAAGCTAACAGGATCCAAATGAATGGTAATTATTTCCTTATTTTGTACTTTTCAGTGTATATTATTTGTAAACAATTTTCAATTTTAGTTTAAATCTTTGTTTACCAGTACCGTATTGTTGGTTCCATACCAATGCATGAAAAATATTTACTCTATTTCCTCTTTAAAATTATAATAAATATTTATCATCCAATAACCATCGTACAAACAAACATAAAAAAAAAACAAAAAGCTGACAAAAGTCCGATCAACAAATCGAAAATTTTAAAACAATACCTGCGTTCTGCAAAAAGCGTTCACAAAAATGAAATTTTCAATTACTCGGAAAGAGCAAAAAGCTGGCGAAATTAATCAATTATAATCGACCTCATTCAAGTATCATCGAGATATAAATCGCTTTGCCCGAGCGGTTTCACGGCCCGATTGCCCGAAAAAATGCCTCAGCGTGTACAAACGACCAGTAATGAAATGATTTTTTTTTTATTTCACGCATTTTCAATGTTTGTATATTGAGGACATTACTTCACTATTAATTCTTTATTTCTGATTTGAAAAAAAAAATCAATTTTTTTATTCGAAGAAATAATGTGCAGTGGTATAGTCGGTGTCTAGCTCTAATAGCAATAGTTATGGGTTCGATTTAGTAATTTATAAATATATGATTATAACAATTATTGTATGCAAATTAATTCCACATTATTAATCTGCTAAAGTCTTCCTAAAAAATCAAAGCATTGCGTTCCTTTCGACCAATCAACAAGCAATATCTCAAACTGGACAAAATATGGAGAACACATTTTGAAGGGTCTTTTAATTATGAGTAAGTCTGTTTACATCCGCCCGAGCGTCTAACCCATCAATTGGGGACTAGGACGGATTATGTATGACTCAACGCGAACAGAAGAACAGTAGATTATCTAAAAAAATCCTACAATACTCCTACTTGACTACAATTAGCTGAATGAACAGAAACTATACCCTAGTTTCTGTTTATCCAGCTTTTCTATGGGAAGGTAGAGCTCTCATATATATATATATATATATATATATATATATATATATATATATATATATATATATACACACTTTCCACTGTCTTTCTATGGATCCATAAGTCTATCTTTCAGTTAAAAGAATATTTTCTCTTTATTGCGTTTAATACTAATAAAATTATTACATCGTATATCCCCATCGGTTGCACCATACGCACGGCAAAACTTCCCTTGCATTTATGATATAATCGCGGGCACCTGTCGCCGAAGGCCGTCACTCGATCCGTCACTGTCCGCCGCTACACAAACAGTCAGTACGGGCATCGATGTTTTTATTTATCACGTAAACAACATGAAAATGTTTTGAATTTCATTACTTTTTTTGTGTGAAAAATGCTTTTTTTTTGGAGTAAAAAAAAACAAAAGTACGTAATGTTTTATAATATTTGACTTAATCGTTGTGCTGTTGGGAATCTAAGTGTGCACGCAACGTTTGTGCGTTTGTACCTCATAGGCTCATAATTTATGAGGGTGGAATTTAAAGGATAGGGCATTTTTTTAAATATAATATTATTTTATGGCTATTATATCATGGTTTCAAATCTCACTCGAAAAAAATGTTTACATTTTTCTGTATTAGAAAAGAATGAAGCCAGTCATGATCTATATATCAATGCGTGAAGCAAAATCTTTGGATCCCTTTTTACGAAAACAACGCGAACTGTTCAGTATAAAATTTGACATAGTTTTTTATCTCACATAGTATGGTATTCAGAGACAATCTAGTGTCGAGACACTCCGTTTACTGCTATAAAGTATAGGATAAAACAGTTAAAAGGTATTCAATTACTTCCAAACTAGTTTATTTAAAAAAAATACTTTTTGTTGCGAATGTTATAAGCAGAATCATAAAGGAAATATAAAACAACACTAATTGCATGTAATATACAATTTATTCTAACTAAAAGTACTAAGATCATGTTCGTAATGAATTTATAATAATAAATAGATAATTTAAAACATTTAATATTTTATGAGGCCGGTCGTACCGCAGTGGGACAGCGTCTGGCTGTGAACGCAATTGGTTATCGGTTCGATCACCACTCGGGGGAGTGATTATATTTTAATAATTTCCACTTTCTCGCTCTGGTAAAACAAGGTACGGCGTTGGGTTCCACTCAACACGCTATGTCTCGAATTCGGTGGAATGTGAAAAAGAGAAAGTACGTAGTGTCAAGACACTCTGTCTTGACACTAGGTACTTTCTGTCTACCATACTATGCGGGATAAAAAAGCGTGAAGCCAAAAAAATATTTATAAAGATTATATATAAAATATTTATAAGATTTTTTTATTATTAATTATCTTTGTATATACATACGTTCGTATACGTTACCTAACTCGCTATTACCACAAAGGTCCCAATTATAAATAAGTTATTTTTGCACAGCAGCCGATCAAACGCGAAGTATAGAGTAATTGGTACTGCGTGGCGTCGCAGACACGTTTCCAATCTACTGTTAATCCATACTTTGACCATATCCTATATGAAGCATGCCCAAAATTCTATTATTTTTTAAATAATGCTTAGTAGAATATATAGAGAGAACATACTTCTGTCTAATTTCTAGATATTAACTGAATAAAAAAAGTATATTTTGCTAATTATTTAGACATAACAGATAGATAAACCGTGCAGGCAGACAAACAGTGTCTAATATGATACGGAATACAACGCTGCGCTTTTCAAAAACCAATCCATTGCGTTTAAGCTACATCACTTGACGAAAACAAACGACAATAACAATGTTTTTAAGTATTTTTTTTTATATTACTTTGATACAGATTTGTATATAAGAAATTATATAATTCATATGTTATTTTGACAGATGTTTCTTAGTTACTATGAACTTAATATTCCCAAAGAGGTTTTTACACCCTTCAAAGCGAAGAGATAATATTAAGTGCTTGCAAGTGTCAATGCCGAAACAGCAGTGTCCTAAACAAACATGTCGCTTTTATCTTACGATATCTTATAACCTTAAGAGATACTTTAAAATATGGTTAAAAAAATATTAATAAATTGTTTTTTTTTACATTACAAACTCAATCCTTATTAGGAAGCTCGCTCTGGTACGATCAAATGCAGCGGTGGCTTACTCCAATCAACACGTTATGAACGAAGTGGTCTTGACGCTAGGTTTTATCTGACTATCTTGCTATATGCTATGAATACAAAAATAGTCATTAAAAAATATATCAACAATACAAAAGTTTCTAATATTTAAATATTTAGTAAAAACTAACAAATTAAAAAAAATCCAAACGCCATTCTGATAAATTATGACCAAGCCGCTATATCACACAGGCTATGTTTTAAACTAATTATACGTCGCAGGTAAAAGTTGTACTCGTATATATTTTTACCCTTCATAGGAAGGGTGTACTAACTCACTCATTTTTTTTAACTTATTCATCTGCATATATGTATGTACCAACGTAGTAGGAGAGATAATACGCAAAGATAAGACCTAATAATGTCTATTTTTAAGACATTGCGTGTTGAGTGATAGAATGCAACTCTTTGTTTTACCAGAGCATAACAATTATATTTTTTTCTTAGTTTCACGGTTGTATTCTGCGTAGGCAGAAAGTACTTAATATTAAGATACTCCGTGCTTCACTTTCCGCTAAATTCATGTTGAATGGCGGAACTCAACTTTTTCTTACCAGAGCGAGGGAGTGTAAATAATTTTATTAAAATCCCTCCCCCGAGTGGGAATCAAACCCACAACTGATCGTGTTTACATTTGGACACTGTCACATTGCGTCACGGCCGACCTCAAATTATTATATGTAAAAAAAATATATTTATAATCGGACAGACGGACTGTATCGGGCGGAATCGGCGTTTACAATCGAACATTGTTCCGCTTTTGTATATATATATATATACATATATGTGTGTGTAATTTAAAATCAGTAACAAAAGCTTACAATATATTATTTGCTAACAAATAAATGGGCGTTTTGAAGAACACCTGAGTTCAAATTAAGTGAACACTGCAAGGAAATATACATAGGAAACTCAACAAATAACAACCCCTAACAATATTGGGATATAAATTATTAAAAATGCAAAAGCAGCTTCAAGCTCTATCCCCTTAAGAAGGTTAGCCGGAAAGACTTTGTCCGTTTGTAAATTTCCGTCTAAAATCGAGTTAATGTGTTAAGTGATGGAACTCAACGCCGCGCTTTATCTTAGGGTAAAACGTCATATTTTATCATTAATATTTCTTTCATTTCCAATGGATAGTCCTACTGCTGTGGTTACGACAATTTAAAGTATACCACTAAAATTACTTAACACGGAATCGAATCCCCTACCGTCATAGAACATTTGTCTTCCATACATGTATGGCAATGATAAATTATACTTAACTGTATGTACAATATAAAATAAACACTAAGGATTAGTGTAAACAAGTGACGACGTGTGAGTGATTCTACCGTTTTGTAAAGCACCTGAGGCTCAATTAAATATCTCAGATGAGGGGACGAGATGAAATGTTATGTGTTATCAAAGGGTTGGTTTTAAATTAAACTATTGTGAACGTATTAATCGCGTATATTTTGGTATTCGAAAATACATTTTTGAGAACCCGATGTTTTGAATACTTTAAAGTAGTCCGTGGTCACAGGTAGACTACTTATAATATAATTTCATATAAAATATGTAAAAATCACTGAAATCAAAGATATTGTTTTGGAGTTCGTTTTTAAATTCACAGTAAATATTGATAGAAGATATAATTGAGGCACTGCGCCTCACTATGAACGCGATGGTTGTGAGTTTGAATTCCATTCATAAGACAAGAATTTATTAAGATTTTAGATTTTTGTTACTCTACTCGTATATAAATATATATGAATTTATTTTAAAATTTGATAATTGAATTGCTTTAAAATACTCCATGCTTGTTAGATCCCTAAAGTTCTTATGATTATATTTTTGTTTGTTGATCTGGTAATACAAAAAGCTGCGATAGATTTCACTATACGCAGGAGATAAAAAAAAATACGCTTTATCCCTCGTTATTACACCAGGATAGGTCATTCTAATGTCAGGACACTCTTTTGATTGTCTGTCGCTCTTATAATATTTATTTTAAATTTACTTATTTTTCTATATTTTCTGCAAAATATTGTAAGTCAAGAACCTGTACCGTCAATTCGAAATTCCGTCAAATAACGAAAAACCGCAGGATTACACAAACTACGATGAACGTCTTCATTTAGTCCTCACAAAGCAAGAAATGATTCTTAAGCATTCATTCTCCGTACACGAGTCTTAAGAAAAGAACTCCTTTTCTTTTTTGTCATTCGAAGCACGATAATAATAAGCTTGGTGATAAAAAGAAACAAAAAATGACATAATTTTTCGATTAAACATTTAATTTACAAATTTTATATGAAACTAAGTCATTTTAAAAGCATCGCTTTCGGTTATTTTGTTGACTGTACTAACGACAACTTAGAGAAAAGAAAGAATTAGAACTAAAAAAGATGGGAGCAAAGAGTAGCCTACCTTCACCCAAGTCTTAAGTATCTCTGTATGGAATTTAATCACTATCAGTTCAGTAATTTGGCCGTGATGACGTCACAGATAGACGGACAGAGTTATTTTTACATTTTTTATATATGGAAGTATGAATTAAAGAACAAAGCATGGCAATAAAAAAATTAACCTAATCATATGTAAAACGTTAAAATCATCCTTGATTGATGATTACTTTGGATACTGGTACAAACCCATACAGAGTCATATTCGTACAATTTTGAGTATAACGCATGTGTTTGTTTGCACTAGTACAGATACATATCTGAAAAAAACATTGCTTTATTATACATTTTTTTTATCACTTGCTTGAGATTTAATTTACTTGAAATAAATGGTCTGACTGGCTGTCTGAAATGTTCATATCAAAACATTGAGTTATTCATTATGTACGTATATTTAAAACTATTAACAAATCCCTTAAATATACACACCAACCGTCATTTTATCACGATGCACTTTTAACAAAGAAATCTCTTAACACGAAGCTAGAAATACAATTATGTAAAGAATACTTCATTCAGACCTGACAGTCTCCTTCATACGGTGTCGTGCATCATTACACATATTTACGAAGCGCAGATTAATCTGAAACTGAAGAGGTCTCGAATTGAAACTAACATCGATGTAGCCCTTGCTTAAAACCAAAACAGAGATCAAAGCGATGGAGCAATGCGGGAGGGTGAATTTGTCTGGATATAAACTTGCTGGTTGTATCTGGAAGTGTTTTTTTCTTGTAATATACATGTTATAGGTGTTAAGATAAATATCTAGACTGTATTAAAATATAGACTAGATTTTGGATATAAGATCATTATTTATAAGGGTTTCAAGTGATATAAATTTGTTGAATATATATAAGTATGTAATACTATTAATCGAACTAGCTAACTACACGCTTTTACACTTTACGCGTAGCAGTGTCAAAACACTCCGAACTTCGCTCTTCACCGAATTCGAGACATTGCATGTTGACTAGTGGAACTCAACGCCGCACTTTATCTTACCAGAGCAAGGCAGTGGAAATAATTTTAAATATAATCACTCCCCCAAGTGGGGATCGAACCCACAACCGATCGCGTTAACAGCCAGACACTGTCCCACCACGCCACGATCGCATATGCGAATATTTATATATTTTATTTATATAACATTAAACACAATATTAAAAATTGATACCTTTCAAATTTTATTTAAATTAAATAAAGGTGAATATTGCATAGAATAAACCTGAAAATTTTTAATATTAATTTTGTTTTAGAAAAATAATGATTATAACGTCTTGCCATATCCAGCAACACTAACTCAGCACCTCGTGATAAGTGCGGTGGATACAACGTACGTCATTATGCCACGAAACGCAACACGCCGTCGAATACTTTGTATCAGCTCTATCGGTTTTTCATGACACCTTCCGAACGTGGCTTCCGATTTACCTTTATACGTATTCAAAATGCTAAATTGTGGTACAGACTTTATATAGGATGTGTGTCTGGACTAAATATGTAAATATTGAGTTCTAATATGTTTTTTTATATTTTTTTGCATCTCCTGTATAACAAGTGATGACAAGAAGGTTGGGTAGGCAAAGAGGACACATTGGCACAACTCTCCGTTCTCTAATATCCTCATAATTATGACATACTAAGTTGAGTTGTATTCGACACTAAATTCTAACTCTTGTGTAGAAAAGAGAAGAGAAGAGAACTTAACATTATTATGAAAAAAAAATAAACAAAAAATCTGATGTAGAATACGTTAAAAATATTAAAAGTAAAATAGATAAAAATTATCTTATATGTATATCAACCAATCTCACAGTGACCCACCATTGGTAAATTACAATTAATTTAGTAATCACGATGTACTCTAGTTACGAATTCCCATCAATAACTCACAAAGAACAAACAGACAGCCTGTAACTGCTTTTCATCTACACTGACACCATCAGGGTTTCAAATGTAAATTGTTATGAAATACGTCACGTCACGAAACGTTTCCTTGGTTTGTGTTAATAAATAAAGCACTTGTTGTTTTAGTATTTTCACTATATTATTTAACTTTAGGGTGTAAGAAACTAAATTGAGTAATCATGGAGATATGTGAAGAATTTTTTTTACTGCTTAAGGCTGAACGCAAAGGAATGCAAAGGTTAGTGTTAAGAGAGGTTTATGGAGACGTCGGCTGACCTTCAAAAACACAGTGTCAATGATACTAGAAGAAGGTAACGTAAAAACCATGAAGATCCCAAGGGGGACATGTGTGAAGAGGTTAATGACTCTGGACAAGACAAAAGAGGTATGCAGATAACGTAGCATTTGGGACTCTGTTGTCTTTATTTACCCCACTAGGACTACGACCAGACGACCGGTCTGATCCAAAATATTTTTTAATAGAATGATTTCCCCAAGTTTTTATTTACTAGAAACCAAAACTAGGCCAGTTACAGTTAACCACTATTCTCCTAGTACTGTGGAATTATCGCTACTATAACTTTATTTACTAAAGGCTTTCCAATAACAGTTATTGTCAAAAATAAAATATTAAAAAAAACCAATTAGAACACTAAATAAAAAAGACATTTTTTCCTTAAAACATTACAAACAAATTTCCCCAAGTTTACTAAATTTAATTTCTTCTTAGTACATAAATGATACAAGAATGTCACCTCAGGGGCCTGTTACAATAGAATTGCTAAGCAGATGCAGTATGCAACTGCATAGTCTGTTCACCTTGTTAGTAATAGGGGAACCATATGTTGTTAAGCGTATTACTATTCTAACTTTCTTGTAAGTGATACCCTTGTTTTGTTAAATTTAACTAAAAATAGACATTTTTTTTATAGTTATGCCAATAGAGAAGAGCTATTCTCTATAAATAATATAATATTTTCTTTTATATTTTGTTCGATCGAACCCGCGCCTCTTGAATACCGTCCATCGGGTTCGAATCCCGCTGCGTTCAAATTTTTATACGTTTTTTCTAAAATGTTTTCTAATCCTAAGTGTGGAATAACACTTTAAAAATAGTAAATACCGCCTCTACATATCCATGTTGACGGGTTGACTGGAAGAAATATATTTCAGAAATAAGTCCATCTTGGTAATACACAATGTTTCTTTTTTCTCTTTTATCAATTAGAGGCCGGTCGTAGCGCTGATTGTAAATGTGATAGATTATTGGTTCGATTTCCATTTGGGGAAAATGATTATATTTAAATGATTTCCATTTCCTCAGTCTGGTAAGACAAAACGCGGCGTTGAAATCCACCACTCACCACGGAAAGCGAAGCACGGAGTGTCTTGAGACTAGGTACTTCATGTGTACCCTGTTATTATTATAAATTATAATATATTTTTGTATATTTGTACACTTCCCCAGTATTAGAAAAAAGGCAAAGACAACTTCTTATACAGCAAATAACGTTGGGAAGAAATTAGTTCCTTAACCTTCAATTCGGATACTATTTGCAAAAATTCGGAAAAACGACCCGCGGTAAATCCTTGTAAAAACCACTAAATTACAATTTCCGTTACATTTCACAGTATGAACTCTGAACAAAGTTGGGTTGAGATTCAAAATTTCCAACAAAAGCGTTCTGCATCAATTTGTCTGGGAGTCGTTAAAATTATTTCCCCTTATTAATTTTTGCCCCCGCGTCCCACGAGCGGAAACACGTTGTTATGCTCAAATTTACGATATTGATAGATGTTCTATCGATTTTTGGGGGAATGCGGCAAACTTGTCGCAAATTGTGGCAATTCCTCATTCTATAAATCGAAAATA
This sequence comes from Dryadula phaetusa, assembly GCA_032432895.1. Lineage (NCBI taxonomy): Eukaryota > Metazoa > Arthropoda > Insecta > Lepidoptera > Nymphalidae > Dryadula > Dryadula phaetusa. Next base: position 759,940 of record JAOYRS010000008.1, on the reverse strand, counting down.
TATAGGAATTTGTGGAAAAGAAATTCTGATCATTTGCGGTTGCACTTGTAAAAAAATAAAAAATATAGCGTACATTCTGATATATATATGTATATATATATATTATCATATGAGTTATATGTATACTTGTAGTATGATATTGCTGCAGTTAAAAAGATGATGTTTAATAACAATTTAGTAATATAATACTATAATGTGTTCCTACCATTTTTTTAGCTTTACGCTTTTTTATCCCGCATAGCAGGGTAGGCAAAAAGTACCTAGTGTCAAGACACTCCGTACTTCGCTTTCCACCGAATTCGAGTTCGAGTTTATACAGGTGATGCAAATATTAGAATGCCTCAACTGTATATCGACACTAATAGAAATACTAAAATAATAATCATACGCAAATTCGTATAACAATTTTGTTTATTTACTTAAGAAAACTATCTATACATCTAAATATATATATATATATATATATATATATATATATATATATATATATATATATATTTATATATATATATGTATATATATATATATACATATATATATATATATATATATATGTATATATATATATATATATACGCTTCAATAGCTTCACAGTTTTATCCACGTTAAGTATGCGTGTTGAGTTGCGGAACCCAACGCCGCACTTTGTCTTACCAGAGCGGAGAAGTGAAAATAATTTAATTAAATTTAATCGCCCATTTGGGCATTGAACCTAAAACTCATCACTTTTATATTCAGACAACTACTACTGTACGACCGGTCTCTTATATTTCAAAGGGTACATAATGCTAAATGGTAAAGCCAAAATGTTTATATTTAAAGTGTATAATTAGACCATCACTCTCTAGTAGGTACGAGAACACATCTCCTTTGATGTGCATTACTTAAAATCCTCTTGAATAAGTTATTATCTACCTTTTGTTCTAACACCACTTAAAAGATGGAAATAAATTCTAGCAAAATTATTATTTTTCAGCTTTACGCTTTTATCTTGCGTATCAGAGTAGATAGGGAGAACTTAGTGTCCAGATACACATACGGTGTCGAGACATTTCATATTGAGTGATGGAACTCTACGCAGTGATTTGTGTTACCAGAGCGAGGAAATGAAATTTATTTGAACACAATCGATCCCCCGGATGGGATATATTTTTTATGTTTTTTTGGATGGTAGGGTATTCAATTATATCTTGTATTATTTTTTATTTATACGGTATAGATAAGACTTTATTTTTTTTAATTAAAATAGAAAAATATAATAAAACGCACAACAAGATTGGCAGAAAAAATGCATTGTTAAAACATACGGTTCCCAACTTTCCTCCAAAACTTCATTCATATCGTGTTTAAATGACGGATTTCAATACCAATGCCACACTTATCTCGCCAGAGCGGGAAAACGACAATATTTTAAATATTTAAATAAATCCCTGATCGTGTATCAAACCTACAACCTTCCAGTTTACGATACAACGTTCCCACTGTACCACGATGATCACTAGTAGAAGTAGTTCAAAATAAAAAATATTAAAAAAACAATAATTTCTTTTCCCTTCCAATTTCAACTTCCTTTAACCCTCATAGCAGCTTAGTATCAAGACACTTCAACATAAATCGAGACATTGCATTTAAATATATATATATATATATATATATATATATATATATATATATATATATATATATATATATATATGACTTTTATTTTATTTGGCAACCCATTCTGTTCCATTTCATACAAAACGGATGTAACATAATGGAGTCGAGCTTCAATTAATACATGTACAGACGCTACTGTAATACAGTTATAATATATTGATTGATTGAACATTTTTATTAATATAGAGAGATAGTTAATATTTTGGTTAGATATCAACGTAAAAAAAAAAATTTGTACTAAGTAGGATTTGAACCTAAGTATTTCGGATATCGTAAAATAGTTACTGTCTAACAATCTATACGTTCTTCTTCTTTATCTAGTTAAGTCAAAATTCTTATATACTTATTACAACTTATCCATATTATTAGTTCAAGTCGTTACAGAGTACAATAATTTCGACGTAGCTCTTTAAAATTATTTTAATTTCTTCGCTCTGGTAATACAAAGGGCTGGGTTAATTCGCCACTTATATTACAATGTCTTAATTTCAGGAGGAAACTGGTCAACGGAGTGTTTTGACACTAGGTTCTTTTACTACCCTGTTTTTTGGGATAATGCGTGATGTTCATTGAGCTAGAGCACTTGGACGGATTCCGAGAGGCACGAGTCCGAATCTTGCTTTATTACATCCTTAAATATTTTTCATATTCGTTTTTATTTTATTTTTTAGCTTCACGCTTTTATCCCGCATAGCAGTACGGAGTGTCATCAGTACGGAGTGTACTTCATTTCCCACCGAATTCGAGACATTGCGTGTTGATTAGTGGAACTCAACGCTGCTTTTTCATATTCTATGTTAGTATAAAAAATAGTAAAAGTATTAAAAAAATAAGGTTTCCAAATATTAGCTTTGAATTTTGCAATATAACTGATGTTAATAAATAAAATGGATAAACGCGTGAATATTAAAATAAAAACTATCTATAAACCACATCTGTTAATAATAAAATAATTCAGCAGTAAGTAACTCAACATGCTTTTGATACGATACAACTCGTAAAAATATTGCAAAAGTTTAATATAACCTAATAACTAAAGTAATAAATACATTCGCGGAAAAGTTAGAATATTCGCTCTTACATAGAATACGAGTATATTTTAATATCACGCCACTTCAACAGGTAATTTCAGCTGAAAATATTGTAAGATACTTTGAGGCATCTTTTTATAGGAATTTATACGGAAAAAACTTGAAAAAATGTTAACGCGGCTGGTTGTTGGTTCAATTCCCATTCAGGATATCTCTATTCCTATTGTACAATGGTAAGAGGTCCTTTCTATGCAGGATATATAGAAAGAAACTGATATTAAGTTACGTAGTTTACCACTATTTTAAATTAGATTGATTGCGAAACTTAGCGCCATATTCTCTGTATCCAGTTAAACAAAAACCCATTTTACTATTTTCAAAGTGCTATATATAAGAAAACATTTTTAGAAAGCGTGGGTTCGAATCCCGATGCGTTCAAATTTATATAAAATTTGAACGTAGTCAAACCCGCACCTTTTGAACCCTCTAAGCGCTCTAACCGCTAAGCCATGCATTATACTACCTACTACGTTAAAATTTTTATACATTTTTGTTACAAGTTATTTACTTAACACGTTTTTTAAATTTTTTTCTTAAAAAACATTTTTTTCTCTCTTATCTCTTGCATATAAGCAATGAAGTAGCAAATTAGGCGGAAATGGCTTAGTGTTTTGACACTCTTATCTCCAATTTTTGCCTATAGAGATACTACAAGCTAACACTATATAACACAGATTTTACTACTTTTCAATAACACATATATACTTGTTATTATTTCAATAAAATACCAAAGAAAATATTTATAAATCAAATCTTATCAAAAACAGTCCCCCAAAATTTATTCAGTATGACGTACTAACTCACGTATGCTTTCTTTTTCATGAAATTTAAAATAAAACGTCATGATGATCATTCCTGGTACACATCATTCATACTCCAAGTCGATTTACACTGCGTGTATATTTCTTTCGAGATTTTTACACCCTCTGGCACTTGTGCCCTTACTATAAGGTTAATAAGCCTGTGAAAATTTTTTATTAATTAATTTATTATATTATTTTTGTGATCTTTAAAATAATCATGTTATTATGTTTGAACTTCTCATTATATAATAATGAAAACAGTAGTTAAATTTAGAATAAAAGCAAATATATTATTTACATTTAATATTAAAGTGAGTCATTAAACTGGCAACAACTAAAAGTATAACTTGTTAACAGAGATATAACAGCGTTTAAAACACCTTTAGATACAGTGATATGGAAGCAGCTTGTTAACTGCTCCACCAGGGCCTACATAACGGCCATAATGAAGAATAGGATGAAGAAGAAGAAGAAGATAACATGTTTACTAATCAAGAAGAAACACCTTCAAATACCCACCAAGTAGATAACAGAGTCACTCTAAACTACTAACAGAATTCCGAAAAAAAAAGAATAGAAAGCCACTTAAAACTCACATAGAACTCGCACACAACTCACTATAGGACGGACAAGCACAAAGTAAAGGCCTAGGATTTATTCCCCCAAGGCAAACTTCCGACACCATTTGAAATTCATTCTTTACGAAACGTGTGATGTAATAAAAATAGCGCCAGAGGTAGTGGCTGCATGATAAATTATGCACCCCTCGATTTAAGATTACTGTACATTAAGGCCCTTTAGATATATTTTTTAAAGGTAAAATGGAAGTCAAATGTGTATTACGGGGTAATACGATATAATTATTGTATTGGTTAATTGAATTCGGGTTTTTTGTATGAATTATTTGTAGCTTGTGGTCTTTTTGCTATGGAAAACGCTTTTTTGGGCGTTATATTCAAGGTTGTGACTGGACGTGGCGCAGTGAATCAGGGTCCGACTGTAAATGCGATCGATTACTGGTTCGATTACCACTTGAGATAATGGTTATGCTTAAACTGTTTTAATTTGTTCGCTCTAATAAGATTATGCGGCGTTGAGTTCCGCGACTCAACATGCAATATCTCGAATTCGAAAAGCGAAGAACGGAGTGTCTTGACACTAGATACTTCCTATTTACCTTGGTTATACAGGATAAAAGTGTAAAGCAAAATAAAAAATTAAGACGATAAAATCAAAACTGTACATACAGCAAGTCATGCTGTATAAGTTAGATAATTCACACTATATTAGGTGGCGGTGAATCAGCAGATATGATTTTGCGAGGGCGACTGGACAAAGTGCTCTGCTTTTGTTAATTTAGTTACGAATAGGATTTGTATGGGATTTTAATGATTTTATAATTATATTTATAATTGAATAGAATCTGTAAATAATGTAAATATTTGTCATGTTAAAATATTTTATTTGCAAATGGAATTAGGTGTACTCATACTTGAAATAACATAAAAACTTATATTAATTATTGTAAAACTGCATATTTCTCTTCTTCGTATATCATTATTATTTTTAAGCTTTAAGCCTTTATCCTGCATAGCAGGGTACATGAAGTACCTAGTATCGAGAGACTCTGTACTCCGCTAAATTCGAGACATTGCACGTTAAGTGGCGGAACTCAACGCCGCGCTTTGTCTTGTCCAGAGCAAGGAAATGAAAGTAATCTAAACTTAATCATTCCTCCGAGTGAGAATCGAATCCACAACCGATCGCGTTTACAGTCAGACGCACCACAACCGATCAAGAAGATGGATACTTACTTTACAATGCTCTTATAAGACAAGAAAATAAAAGTTTTAGACAAACTATAAATATATTTTTATATTTAATTTAGAAACCAACAAGTGGTCATGTAGAGGACAGTCACGTAGAGAATTGAAAATGAAAAAATGCACTTACGTTTGAGAACCTACCTTGATATATATTAAATGGAAATATTTCTTATATCTTTAGAATTACACACCTTATCCCGCATACCAGAGTCAGACACAGCCTAGTGTCTAGACGAGTGTCGACATTGACCTTTTGTCCAAAATCTGAAATATTATATATGGAATGGCGGACTCAGATCAATTTTGTTACAAGTGGCAGGCTTATGAAATAATGAAGCTAGTCGTGGCGCAGTGGGACAACGTTTGACATTAACCGCGATTCGATATGGATTCAATTCTCATACGTACAAATGATTATATTTAAATTATTGTCATCTCCTCGCTTTGGTAAGAAAAGGCGCGGCGTTAAGTTCCGCTACTCAATACGCAAAGTCTCGAATACAACGAAAAACGGAATATGGAGTGTCTTTAGACTAAGTACTTCTGTCTACCCTATATGAAATAAAAGCGTCAAGCTAAAAAAATTGCTAACTAGATCTAATCCACAACATTACAATTGCAGTCCTAGGCTTCCACTGCGCCACGATGGCGTTTACGTTAATATATTAAAAAATATATACAGATTGAGACTCTTATAATTTACGTCTAATATTTCGCGATGATTAATTCGAAGTACCTACAACGTTTAGCCTGGCGCCATATAGACCCCACGTTAGTTGGCTATCTGCTGAATCATAACCTGATGCAGAGTATAAATAATCACAGGATGTGCATCCAGAATGACTATCAATTATTTGTCTTTCTCTAACTTTCAACTCCGTACGTGGTTAATTACTTATGAAATTATTTGCACAACTAAGGTATATCTATGTATGTCATTCAACACGCAATGTCTAGAATTTGACTGAAAACGAAGTATGGAGTGTCTTCATACTAGGTACAATATGTCTATCTGGGATAAAAGTGTAAAGCTAAAAAAAATATATATATATATATATATTATATCATTTAAGTCACCGTGACACAGTGCGACAGGTTGACTGTTAATCCTAATGGCACATGTTCGATGCCCACTCGAAGTACTGAATATATTCTAACTATTTTCGTTTACTTGGTCTGAGATAAAGCGAGGCGTTGAACTCCGAAATAATAATCGCAATACTTTATTTCGGGTGTAAATTGTATACAGGAGAGTCTCAGTTTAATGTAACTTTTACTTTTAATACAAGGATTTTAGATGGTAATATGATTATTAACAAAGTTAAACTTCTATATAAATGTGAAAAGAGGATGTTTAAGAATAACAATAAATTTATTATAGAACGGTGGCGTTGAGTTTACCACTCAACGCACAATTTAACGGATTGTCTTGACACTAGATTTTCTCGGACTATCCTACAATGAATTATAAAGCTCGAAATTCTAATGAAAAAATTAACATTGCAAGATTCGTGTCTAGACCTCTCGAAATCGCATTTGTTATAAGCTAATAGAGCCTTACGATGTTTTCCTTATTAAAAACTAGGTACTAATAAATTGTAGGTAATACTAAAGTTGTTTCAAAAATAGTACATCCGGTTTTAACTAGTGCAATGACTTTTAAATATACAGTAGTTATATTCGGGTAACAAAGTTGAAAGTAAGAAAGTTTCTTTTAAAAGTAATGCCAAGCCTCAGAGTAAGCAAATGAAGGAACTTTCTATGTAAAAAAAACTTGGTAGAAATAAAGCTGCTTCGGCTATTTTTAATTTTGATTTTATATTATCCAATAAAGGAACTATAAAGTATATTTAATAAGTGTAAGAATTTTTATATTAACTAGCGGTCTGTTTCGTCTGCGAGACTATAGCATTTTTTAGCTTTATGCTCTTATCCCGCATAGCAGGGTAGACAGGTAGTTGGCCAGAGGGCGGTCAGCTTGGGGAAGCTGACCGCCTACTCACCTGGCCCGAGCTGGCGCGCGCGGTCACTCCCGCGCGCTGCTCAGAGCAGGCCGTCGAGGGTGGCCCACCGCCCTTGACTCGGGTTCCCGGACCTCGGCTGGTGGCGGTCGAGATGGAGCACCGTGAGGCTTTAGTGGGTATACGGGGCGGTCTACATCTGCCAATCCGGAGTCCCACATAACCTGTCCCGAGTCCCCGATCGGGAAGGTATCCGTAACGCGATTTCCTCACGCAAAAAAAAGGTAAAGGTAGACACAAGTTACTCCCTGTAACTTGTGTCTAGACACTCCGTACTCTGCTTTATGCCGAGAATTCGAGTTATTACAGACAAACAAGGTCTCCAATTCGGACTGGAAATGAAGAGAGTATCTTGACACTATGTTATATCTAACTATCCCATTTTGGGAAATAAAATGAGAAAATAAAAAAAAATATCATATACTTGAAATAAACACAAATTAGCTATTCCACCGTGTCTAACTAAGCATTTGTTATGAATATAGTCTAATACGGTATGACGTCTAACCTTAAACAGAAGACAATGGTAGACTCACCATACAAAATCATATTTTCCACTTCAAACTTCGCCTTTTAAATAATTCTATATATAATATATTTAAATAATTCTAGTATAATAAATCACGTCATCCAACATGTCTATACGACAGTATTTAATTTTAAATGCTTAGGGTTGTGGGTTCGAACACCATTCACTATATTACCAACTAAAAACAATATAACTAATTTAAACGGATTAATCTAGTATATTTTGATATTCGGAAATACATTTTTTGGAAAACCTGACGCTTCGAACATTTTACAATAGTCTGTGGTTTTCGAATACCAAAATACACGCGATTAGTACTTTTAAAATAGTTTTATTTAAAATGTGTTAAAATTGCGACAATCAAATATCTTATTAAACTAAAAAGAAGTTAATAACATACGACTTTAAAAAAAACTAGCAAGAAAATAAGGTTTATGCTATGAAATATTTCACAGTGTTTAAATCCGAGCATATTTTAAGTTAAATTTATTGTAATAAGTGTATTAAATTAGCGGTGAAATGGATGGTGATTGATTATTAGATAGGAGTTGAGTTCGCCACTCAACATGTAATGTCTCGATTTCGTGGGGAGAAGGGTCGACGGAGTGTCTTAACACTAGGTTTTCTTTAACTACGCTGCTATACGGAATAAAGCGTAAAGTCGTTTCTTTAAGAGTAAACAAAAAATAACTATTTAACTAAGAAAAATTTTTTTTTGAGTTTTCATCTCTGATACATTTTAGTTGATATATACTAGCCTGCTGTACCCTTCTATTTTATTATATTTTTCTTGGTTCTTTTCATGTATGGTGTGCAATAAAGTGTTATTATTATTATTATTATTATTATTATTTTGTTTATATATTTAACATTCTCGGTATATTGCTATACATACCGGTATACTGACAATCACGGACCTAAGTCAAGTGAAAGCCAGAACTGAAATTTAATTATGATGTGGGATACTTAAAAATTTCCTAACTATTCTGCAGGTGTTCAAAATCACTGCTTTTTGTAAAATGGAGTAGGTATATGGGGGCAGTTGTAATGTATCAATAGACTGGTGGAGATTTTTGGGAATAACACCTGTGGTAGAAACAATTACTGGTACTATTGTCACTTTTTTTAATTTCCACATTCTTATCATTTCATCCTTTAGGTCCTCGTATTTAGTAAGTTTCTCTGAGAAGCTATTTTGCAAATTATGAGAATTAGGTATTGCAATATCTATTATTTGTGCGATTTTATTTTCTTTGTCGATTAACGTGATATCCGGTCTATTGTATGGTACAGTTTTGTCAGTCAATATGGCTCTATCAAAATATAATTTGAAACATTCGTTTTCCAGTATAGATACAGAAGTATATTTGTAATATGGTAGTGGAGGTGCAGAACTGAGCTTGTATTTAATTGCTAATCTTTGGTGAATGATGCTTGCTACTTGATCGTGCCGGTGCTTGTAATCAGTCTGGGCGATTGATGGGCAAGCACCGGTTATATGCTGTATAGTCTCGGAAGCCCTATTGCATCTTCTACAAATATCGGTGCGTAAATTACGTTTCTTTATAATATGTTTTTGATAGTTTTTTGTTTCTATCACCTGGTCCTGGATTGCCAACATAAATCCTTCGGTCTCAGGGAAGAGTTCACCGCGTCTAAGCCATTCGTTCGACGCTGCTTTGTCGACGTAATTCTGACTTAGCTCGATCCAATGTCTCCCGTGAAGAGATTTCTGGGCCCATTCTTTCATTTTAGTAAGTCTGTCTGTCTGTGATTCATTTTCTAGTAAACTCTTCTCTTTAAGATTAAGTGGACTCAGTTTTTGATCATTTTCGACTATGGATTTATGAAGTATGGATGTCTTACATTTAGAATGGAAATATTTCCTTAAATTTGTTATCTGCTTATTATGTAAATTTACTATATCTAGTAATCCCCTGCCACCATCTATTCGCTGTAATGTCATTCTTTGCACACACGATCTTGGGTGATGTTTTCGGTTTCTAGTCAATGTTGTATTAATAAGGCGTTGAAGATTTTTTAACTCTGCCTTGTTCCAAGCTATAATTCCAAACGAATATGTGAGAATCGGTATTGCAAAACTGTTAATTGCTTTTATAATATTTTTCGAATTAAGTTTTGATTTAATTATAGAATTTAGTCTGTGTTTGAATTGTTTTATTAAATTTGTTTTGACTTCCTTATGATGTGTGATCTTTGATTGAATATAGCCCAAGTACTTGTATGTCTCATTTTCCATTAATGAATCTATATATTTCCCGTTACTCATTAAGTATTCGTGCGTACAATTCTTCCCTGCCTCAATTGCATTGATTTTACATTTGTCTATTCCGAATTCCATATTAATATCTTGAGAAAATGTATCTGTTAAATTTGCTAGATTATTTAGATCTTCTTTTGTTTCAGCATATAACTTAATATCGTCCATATATAGTAAATGATTAATTATTTTATTTTCGGTTTTGTTACTTAAATTATCCTTATACTTTAGTTTATATCCTACATGAGACAAATTCAATACTTTAGACAGAGGATTTAATGCAAGACAGAACCATAAAGGACTTAGAGCATCGCCTTGAAATATTCCGCGTTTTATTTGTATTGGTTCAGTCTCTATGGTATTACCTAAAGTAGTAACTTTTATTTTTGTTGTCCAATAGTTCATGGTGTTCTTTAAAAAATCTTGGATTATTGGATGTATTTTATATATTTCTAAAACATGTAATAACCAGGAATGGGCAATTGAATCGTAAGCTTTCCTATAATCAATATACATTGTAAATATATCTTTCTTATTTTTTTGCGCTTGATTTAATATAACAGAATCAACTATTAACTGCTCTTTACAACCCTGACCAAACCTTTTACAACCTTTTTGCTCCTCTGTAAGTATTTCAGCATCTGTTAAATATTTTATAAATTGTTTCTGTAAGGCAAGAGGTGATTATTTTGTATATTGATTGCAGACAAGTTATGGGTCTGTATTTTGAGGGATCATCAAGAGTATCTAAATTCTTCGGAATCATGTATGTAATACCAGCAGTAATATATTCAGGCATATCCTTAGGATTTTGAATAAAATTATTAATATGTTTAAGAAGGTGAGTATGTATATGTGTAAATTTTTTGTACCAGAAATTATGAATGAAATCAGAACCAGGTGTCTTCCAATTATTTAATTTATTTATAATTAACTGTAGTATTTCAAAGGATATATTCTCAAATTGCATACTTGATTTAGCCCGATTTTGGATCTCTTCAGACATAATCCATTCGGTGTTATTATTATGCACAACAGAATTTCCCCATATCGAGGACCAATACTTACGAAAGTCATCTCCTGTCGGTGTAGTTGGTACTGATTTATCAGAGTTATTTTTTGTAGAATTTTGAAGATTTCTGTAAAATTGTCTCTCGTTGGAACTAAACTGATTATTTTGAGATTTCCGTAATGTACATAATTTATATCTTTGTAATCGGCTATTTGTAAGTGTAAGTTTTTGTTTAAGTGTATCAAGAAAATGAAATATTTGCGTGTTTGGTTCCTCATGTGTAGAATGTATTTTATATTTTTGTTTTATTAAGTTTACATGATGAATTATTTTTTTACTTTTATTACCTTGGATAAATTGCGTTAATCGGGCTATTTTAGCTCTCAGATCCGCTATTTTTTTCTCGAGTCGTATTTGCCATTTTGGTTTTCTTATTTTTGTTTTATTTTGTGTAATATCTTGTGTATGTCTGATTTTTGCGCCATTCATTTTTGCTGCAGTCCATGCAGCACAATATATTATAGTTTGTAGTGACTGAAAAGTTACATTATTGTTAATCTTTTCTGGTAACAATATTGTGTTAATATATTCTAATATTCGGGAAAACTTTCTTGATGATCTTTGTCGGGGTATATAATTTCTTTTGGTTGGTTCAGTATTTATAAAGAATGCTAAACATTCGTTAAAGGTATCGTCTATTTCTTTATTTCTTTTTGTTGAATCAAAATGTTGTTCTAAACCGCAGGAGTCTATATTACTTTGTAATTTATCATTATAATGTATAAAATGTTCAGTTCCTTTGTTGGTTGTACTGTTTATATTTATATCATTAATATCTGATTGTTTTGGAGTCTCACTTTGTAATTCTAATGCTATTTCATTCTTAATATCTTTTATTTTTTGTATAGACAAAAGCTTATTGTTAACGATAGATCTTCTCTGGTCAGCTACTCTTTGTTCTGTAACATGGGATAAATGGGGAAATCTTGAAATAAAATCTTGATGAAGATATTTTCTGTACGCTGTTTTATTAGTTTCTAAATGTGTTATTTTAAAATATGCTCTCATTATAGCTTCATTATATTGTTCACTCCATTTCATACGTTGCCCATCTTGAGAATTTAATATGTTATTGGGTTTTTGAATGTTATAATCTTTGTTCGTTATATTTTCTACTTCTTGTTTTACTTCGTCATAAATTTTATTTATTACATCTTGCGGCAATAATTTATTACGTACTATGGCCTGTCTTTGGTCTCCTACACGTTGACGGGTTACTCTCATATTTGGATATTTTTCGATAAATTTTTTATATAATGGTAGAAGATAGGTATTAGTGTCTGTTCCTAGTAGTGTAAGATGTAGGTATGTACACAGGATAAACTCATTCATTTCTTTATTCCATTTGTTGCGTACCTTAGGGATCATAAAGGTGGGTACAGATACAGAGGCATTTATCTCCTGCACAACATCCTCTAGATTCATGTTATGACTCGGATGAAAATGAATAGATGATGTAGGTGATGTGGTGTACGAATGATTTGATGAAGAATGTAACGAAAAGGAATGGACGGATGAAATTGGTGATAATGATGATGATTGTCCGGCTGTAATACATTCGGGATCTAGCCCGATGAGGGCCCGCCTGTTCAGCTCCTCATCGCCGACGGCTCGTAAGCTGAAACACCCAGCGTCGGCTCCGGGTGCGCCCCGACGAACTCCGGGAAGCGGCCGTAAATTATACCTGTGATTAGTTTTCTTCATAGTACAAAAAAGGGGTTTGGGATCGTTGGTTTGGATATGGTGAGCCAAGTTCTTAGCGGCATTTTGTAGTTATTATTGAATGAGTGTTAGATGTTAATACATAAATTATTAACCTGTACTTAATATCCGTAAGCCCCCCCACCACGACAAGGTGATCCCCCGGGGGGGTTATTATTATTATTATTATTATTATTATATCGTTCTTCAAAAAAATTTTGCTTTTTTTAACATTTTTGTATAAAACAGTTAATGTTTACATAATTTTATTTTTTTAATACAGAAACCTAATCGTCCTTCACAATATTACTATCTATATAAGACGGTAAAACAGCTCATATTATACAGATATATATTTCCCACCGTGCCTCCCTTAGCCCACTCTATTTGTTTTCCTCTACAATCCCTTGAGATAACTATGTTTATTTTCCATCTAATTTGATCCGCTAACTTCGCTAATCCTCTCAAATAATACGTCAAAGTATAACTTAGTTACATACAATATATAAATATATAATAATAAAATATACACTTTCCTTGAAACACACTCTATCCCGCTTAGCAGGATAGACAGAGAACAGATCCCGCTTAGCAGGATAGATAGCTGGTGTTAAGACAGTATGATCTATAATTCACGTCCATTAAGTTTTTTAGCTTCACACTTGTATTCCCCATAGCAGGGTCGGCAGGAAGTGCCTAGTGTCAAGACACTCCGTACTTCGCTTTCCGCTGAATACGAGACATCGTGTGTTGAGTAGCGGAATTCAACGCCTAATATTATTCTACCAGAGCGAGAAAATGAAAATAATTTTAATATAATCATTCCCACGAGTTGGAATCGAATCCACAACCGATCGCGTGTATAGTCAGACGCTGCTCCACTGCGTCAGGACTGGCTTCTACCACTCACAATCATCCTTTATGTCACCAGAGCGGAAAATTTGAGAAGGTTAAACATTATAATCATTCCCTCACGTGGGAATCGAATCCGCAACTAATCGCTTTTACAGTTAAACGCTACTCCATAATGTACTATATATTACTATATTATATATTATAATAAGTCAAAGAACTCACCGCATTAAGTGCTTCCATTTCATAAGGACTGAGCTTGTATGACGCATCCGATCCCACAAAGCGTAAAGTGGACCTAGAACAAATATAAAAATATAATTTAAAATATATATATGTTTGTTTTTATTTGAATATTTATTTTGAAATTATTATTAAGTTTTAAGTAATGTGACTTCCATATCCAGTGCCCAGAAAAGTATAAGCACTGCTGGCAAACAATACTGGATGGCGGAGTTCAACGCCGCTCATCGTCTTATGGCTCGATTTATTCAATGTCTGTTTTCTGTTTAATGTTATAAACCTCTATTGTAAAAAAAAAATTAATTAAAGTCGTAAAATATTGAATTCAAACTAATCAAAGTGTTCTTTAAAAGGGCACTAGATTTAAATATCAAATTGTAAAAAGAGACACTGTGATTCATTGATTTTATTTGATAAATCAAAATATAACATTTTTATTTTCAGTTTATTTTTTATCGCAAAAGTACGAAAAGGCAATAAGTAGAAAAGTGTAATTATCATCTTTTATACCTTTAATAATTAACACAGTAAATGTTTGAAAGGAAATTTATGAATATGCTCCTAGTGGTAAAGACCGCGGCGCTAGTGTAAGCGGATACAACTAGTTTCGTGTAAGCGAATAGATCTAATTTTTCCAGATAGTCCCTTTTGTCCCGCATATCAGGGTAGACAGAAAGTACCTAGTGTCAACACACTCCGTACTTCGCTTTCCACCGAATTCGAGACATTGCGTGTTGAGTGGTGGAACTCAACGCCGCTCTTTGTCTTTACCAGAGCGAGGAAATGAATATAATTTTAATATAATCTCTCCCCCGATCGTGTTTACAGTCAGACGCTGTCCCACTGCGCTACGAGCGGCCTCTGCGTGCATTATCTGTTCTTATAATCATTATGCTTTTAATCAGTCAATATCACTTGATATTTCCACTAACAATAACTGTTTTCTTTTTGTTATACAAGCTTTTTAATATATTACAGTGTCAAAAATAATAATATTTACATTGCGTTGAGTTCATACAACATGTAATTTTGGGATTCAGAAAGCAGTGTCTCGACACTGTATTTTCTCTAAATATCATGATAATAAAGCAGATTTTGAAAAAAACGCTTACAATAAAAGCACGCCTCTCTCAGGTAAGACAAATACGCTCATTTCCTACGTAGAACGCCCAAACGTCCGAGCCGACAAATTGCACCGCCGCGGGCTTATTCTTGTTTTATAGTTATTTTTTACTCTGCGTTATTTATTGCTTATTTCCACTCAATCGATTCGCAATGTATGATATTAATAATTATTGATATACGGTATATGTAATAATTTAAACGTATATAGATAAAATATATGAAGTATTTATATGTTATTATGAAGGAATATTATAAATTTTCTTTTTATTGTTAACTAATTGTGCCCGCAACTTTGTCCGCGAGGAATTTAATAATTCCAAAATAAAGGTATTTATTACATCAGGTATTACGAAAAGTAATTTTGTAATAAAATAAATATGCTATTATTAAAAATAGCACAATTTACAATCTTAAACAATTTGACCGTTTGCAATTTATGTACGTTGTTAGCATCTCTATAGAGAGTTTTTTATGAATTTCTGCTACCCAAAGATTATTAAGAAATAAACGTTTGGCAAGAAAGAATGCTATTCTTTTTAATAGTTTACTATTTTTAAAGCGTTATTCCACACTTAGAAGCAGAGCGCTTGAACGGCTTCCAAGAGACGCGGGTTCAATTCAGGCTGCGTTTAAAATTTTTATACGTTTCTTAAAAATGTTTTCTAATCCTAAATGTGTAATAACCTTTAATTTAAAAATAGTAAAATATTACAATAATAACACTTATATATATGTATATGTAATTTTAAAATAAAACTTAATATTTTATAAAATTTTATTCCACCCTTAGAATTAAAAAACAATACATAGAAATTATTAAAAAAAAATTATATAAAAAATGATTTCACTTAAGAGGTCCAGAATAAGTCAGTGCGACCTCAGAAGGCGAATGACGGAAAGTTTGCTCGCTTGTTTTATTTATGACGCTTATGCACTAATGAATATAAGTTTTATACATTTTTACTTTCTTATCAGATCGTTTGGGAAATGGGCAATTGTAAATTATAACTTAATATATTATTTTTGGTAGGAAGTAGTTAAGTACTGTGTTTTTTTAGGTAAAACTTTGAAGATTTAGTTTGAATTTCAACTTAAAGGGAATTGGCAAACTTATGGGCTTAATAAACTCTTTTATAACCTAATAAGATAGTATACGTAAATAGTGTTTCGTATTTTAAATGAAACTATTTTAACCGGATTAATCGTGTATATTTTGGAAACACATTTTTGAATACCTAACGTAGACTCAGTCTACCTGTGACCACGGAATACTGTAAAGTGCTTGAAACGTCAAGTGTCCAAAAACGTATTTTCGAATACCAAAATATACGCGATTAATCTGGTTAAAATAGTTTCATTTAAAATGTATAAAAATCGCGAAAATCAACGATTTTATTATAATGTTTCTTATTGTTCGTAATTTATTAAATAAAATATAAAATAAAAGCATTTTTTAATCGTTTTAACAATTTTGTAATAACTAAATTTCTAATTATGTAAGTAATACTATTCTAACAAGACATCTTTTCGATAATATTTAATTTAATTCAAAAATATTCCCTAAATATTTAATTATGTAATATGTATACAGTGGTATGTTCGCATCTCACTCGGGGGAATGATTATATTTAAATTATTATCATTTCCTCGCTCAGGTAACACAGAGCGTAGCATCGAGTTTTGCCACTCAACACGCATAGTCTCAAATTTTGAAAAGCGGATTGCGGAGTGTCGTGATACTAGATACTTTCTGTCTACCCTCCTATACGGGATAAAAAGTTTGAAGCTGTAAAACAAATATTTATCATACGTTTATTAATTATTTTTTAGAAAAGAGAAAGCAACACATTGCTAAGGCAACAAGAGTCTTACGCTTCAACGAATGTACTATTATAATTAAAAAAATAATAAAATCATTATCTCAAAGACATAACTAGATAAATATGATACGACAGATTACCGAGTAAATCATTTTGACTTCACCGCCGGAAGCTGTCTCCCTTATTAATATTCCGACCTAGACGCCGTGTGAAACGTCATTACTTAACTATTAATTGGCAAGACGTAGGCATGCATACATTGATGTTATACCAAGTAAACCTTAGATGTTTACTTTAAATTCGTGATTGAGATAACGCTTCTGATTTATAGTATGTTTAGCATTAAAATTTATATAATAATATTTTACTATTTATAAAGTGTTATTCCATAACTTAGGATAAGAAAACATTTTTATACGTTTTTTTTTCAAAAATGTTTTCTAATCCTAAGTGTGGAATAATACTTTAAAAATAGTAAACTAATAAAATAAAACAGCTGTCTCTTTTTAAAAGATTATTTCTTAATAATCTTTGAGTAGCAGAAATTTGTAAAATCTTTCTACATACATAAATAAATAAATAACAACATAAATAAGTTGTAGCAAACGTATAAGAATTTCGACGCAGCCGGTAGTAGAATGCATGGCTTAGCCGTCAAAGCGCTAGGACGGCTTCCAAGGGGCGTGGGTTTGAATCCCAATGCTTTCAAAAATTTTTATAAGTTTTTTCAAAAAAGTCATTTAATAATAATGTAACTGATCGCTGTCTGTACATAAAAGATATATGAGAAAGACTTGTTAGAGGAATTTATTATTTGTTTGTCTGTGTGTTTATGCACGCTTATAGCGGAAACTGCTAAACTGATTTAAATGCAGTTTTCACCATTGTACTTCCGTAACCTTGTTGTAATATTAGGTATTTATTTCATGTCAAAAGATACGTAAGTAAAAAAAATATGATTTTAAAGTATTTTTTCCATATAATCAAGCAAACAAAATTGATTCACTACTAGAAAGATATTATAATAAGCTAAGTTTTTCTATAAACTTTACGTTTATAACGTTTAGTTATAGGTTCATTTTCCACTCAAGAAATAATTATAATTAAATCATTCTCAATTCTCCGTTCTAGTCAGATACAACGTGGCGTTAAGTTACGGCACTCAACACACAATATCTCGTTTTAGGTTCAATGCAGTGAACAGACGGTAGAGAATGGAGTATTTTGAGAATCTGTTATCTATGACGACTCGATTACGCGGAGTAAACCGTGAAACTACTTTTTTTCGAAAAGAAAATAATTCTTTATATTGCATTTATATGTATTTATGTATATGTATATATGTATGTATATATGTATGTATATGTATGTATACTTATGTATATGTATTTATTAATGTATGTGTACAATAAATACATATATTTTAATATACACACATATCTATAATTACACAATTATTTCCTTCTCAAAAAAAGTAGTTACAAGGTTTATTCCGCATAGTCGAGTAGTCAGAGAGAACATATTTCCAAGATACTCCGTCTCTACTTATTCTGTATTATTTTTTTAGCTTCACGCATTCATCTCGCATAGCAGGGTAAAAAGACCCTAGTAGGTAAAAGGTAGTGTCAAAACACTCCGTACTTCGCTTTCCACCGAATTCAAGACATTGCGTGTTGTGTGGTAGAACTCAACGCCACACTTTATCTTTACCAGAAAAGTGAAAAATCTCTTTCAGAGGTAATTCGACCGTTGCGGATTTAATTTCTGTATTTCTACATATTTTACTAAGTGCAATAAAGCATATAAATACTCGATAACTAATTTGAATATGGCTAACCATTCGAATAACTATATGTATGGGAGATAGTATTATAATTGTATTACGCCTATAACGCCTCTTCATAGTTTTATTTGACACGCTCCAAATGTTCATGTCGAGCTTTAGCGAAGTGTCAAACTTTAGTATGTATGTAGATCATTGCGTCACCTAAGCGTCTTAAGATTTCATTATATTGCCCAGTATATTTAAAATATGATTTTATTTATATATAGTCTATACCTATGTGTCTCAACGAATTTCTTTCTATTAAAATATTAGATTTTCACGAAACATTTTAAATGAAACTAATTTTAATATATATATATATATATATATATATATATAATAGTTTCATTCTTCAAATCTTTCTGCCATGGACCTATAATTTAAGAGAAATATTTAAAAGAATCGAAGAACCAAGAACCAACCAAGAATATATCAAGAATATATCCGGTATATACTTTTACCAGACTTGCAAGGAAGGGTTTATTTAACGTGCTATTTCATGGAAATGTGTTGAAAATTTTAATTTATAATATCAGAACATAGGTCTACCTATTAATAGATACTGAACACAGGCCAGAAGATATTCTAGTGTATACTGACCAGTATCCCGTATCCATTTTATATAATGAATCCAAAACAAATAAGTTGACATTAAAATCTGACTTGATATTGATATTATTATAATCAAAAAGTATTTTATATATTGTATTTAGGTAAAAGTTATTTTCAACCATGAATGTTTTTCGAAAAGTAGAGAATTTCTTAACTATACCTCTTCTCTATAAAAGCAACAAAAAAAAGTGAACTACGGAGTGTCCTGATACTAGGCACATTCGGACCACCCTGCTATGCGGGATAAAAGCGTGAAGCTAAAAAAAATATATAAATAACAAAAATTACATATTACTTGCTTTCCCATAAGTACTTCTAACTAACGGTTTTCTTCATAGATCGAATTGGCCAATTACCTATAGAGATTTCCATGTCTAATTTAATAATTTACTTGTAACAGTACAGTAAGTACTTGTTGTGTTCTGTTTAAGTGAAAACATTATGAATATGAATTATCTTGTCTATTAAATAAGGGAAGAAAGTATGATCGGTTTAAACATTATTTTATTATTTTCACTGTACAAGAAATGCTTGTATTTGTTAAAAAATCGAAGAATAATGATAAAAAAACAGCCTAATGCTTTATCTTGCACAGCAAAGTAATCAGAGACAACCTAGTGTCTTGACACTGGAATGTCTTGACATTCCGTTGACTGTTTTCGACCTCAAATCTAGTTATTGGTCGCTGAGTGCGTCGCGAATAATATAAATAATCAAAAAATAAAATAATAAAGTTGCTAATTATTAATATATAGGTATACAGTTGTACTCTATAGTAAATGAAAGTATTATTATCAGCTATTGCAACGTTAAACCGGTCCGGAAACCGGTCGTGGCGCAGTGGGACAGCGTCTGACTGTAAACGCGATAGGTTGTGTGTTCGATCCCCACGCGGGGAAGTGATTATATTTAAATTATTTTCACTTCCTCGCTCTGGTAAAAGACAAAGCGCAGCGTTTATTTCCATCACTCAACTCTCAATGTCTCGAATTCGGTGGAAACGAAGTACGGAGTGTCTTCACACTAGGTACTTTCTATCTAACCTGCTATGCGGGATAAAAACGTGAAGCTAAAAAAAGCGTTTAACTGTAAACACCATAGTAATGGATAACATCCCAAAATTTTATTATTTTCTCTTTCCTGTTCTGATAATGCAAACCGAGGCGTTTGATACACATGACTTAGTGGTCGGAGCGGTTAGACGTTAAATGAGAGATGTTTTAAACAATTTAGTTGAATTAAATCAATTTAGTTAGAAGAGTTTACAGGTACAACCTGATAAAATATAATATGAATTGGTACAGATCTAGGCTATAAAAGCGTGTTAAAAAATATAAATTTGAAAGTTATATAATGAGTATATTGAATGGATATCGTCTGAATGTCCACGTGATTAGTTGTGGGTTCAATCCTCACTTAAAGGAATTATTAATTATTAACTTGATGGATTATATTTAAATTATTTCCATTTCTTCGCTCTGGCAAGACAAAGCGCGGCGTTCACTCAACACGCAATGTCTTGAATTCGGCGGAAAGCGAAGAACACAGTGTCTTGATACTGGCACTTCTTGTTTATCTGAAATATAATAAGTAAGCAATTACGGTTGAAGACAACAGTTGTATAAAATGTTGTAAAAAGGAAATATCAATATTAACTCAACAAATTAAAGCACTCATTATGAAATTTCTGCTCACTAATTGTGAGTGGAATAAAATATAAAACAACAATTCAACAGTACGAAATTGATAAATTACGCAATTTGTCACGTTAGACGCTACCACTCCGTAGGGTTGCCAAAAAATCTTATATTAAGTATGTTTTGGTAATTTTACCATAGACAAGAAACATTAAATATAGACAAAATACAGTATTTATTTATTTATTTATTGAACTTCACGCTTTTATCCCGCATATCATGATTCAGAGAAAGTACTTAGTGTTAAGACACTCCATACATTTTCTGCTGAATTTGAGACATTACAAGTTGAGTGGCGGAGTTCAACGCCGCACTTTGTTTTACCTGAGCGAGTAAGTGAAAATAATTTAAATATAATCACTCCCCTGAGTGGAAATCGAATCCACAACCGATCGCGTTTACGGTTAGACCGGCTTACAAAAAACTCTATTCTCTTCTCTTCTTTTTCATTTATAAATATAGGTCAATGTAATTCGCCACTCAGTACGCAATGTTTTAATTTCAATTGGAAAGCAATCAACGGAGTAGCTTGACA
The DNA here is from genome assembly GCA_032432895.1 of Dryadula phaetusa. Taxonomy (NCBI): domain Eukaryota; kingdom Metazoa; phylum Arthropoda; class Insecta; order Lepidoptera; family Nymphalidae; genus Dryadula; species Dryadula phaetusa. Next base: position 738,248 of record JAOYRS010000008.1, on the reverse strand, counting down.
CTAATTTCTTTCTGACTTACGACTACTTTTTTCTGGTATAAATAAATTAATTTGGGCTAAATATAAAGAATTATGAACATATGTATTAAGAATAAAATAATTAATTTATGTTTATAAGTAATTACTTCTCGATAAACAAAGGCCGGTTCAAGCCGATCGTGATGCAGTGAAACTGCGTCTTCCTGTAAGCGATACATAGTGTCTCGACCCCAGGCACTTCCCGTCTATCCTGCTATGCGGGAAAAAAGCGTGAAGCTAAAAAAAATAAACAAAGAAATCCAATGCCGCATAAATCGGAAATATTCATCCAATCGTATTAGAAATAAAAATAAATTAATATAAATCGTTTTTTATATTTCATCGCGTACAATTAGCTCTTGATTATAACGGAAAACAATAAAATTATTCACTCTATAAGAGGCCATCGTGGGGCTGGTTGTGGGTTCGTCTCCTTCGAAGGAATGGTTATAATAAAACTATTTACTTCACTTTACGCTGGTAAAATAAAGCTTGAAGTAGAACTCTAACATACGAAAAAGAAAGTCTTGACAGTAGGTTATCTAAAGAAAACAAAATACAACACTCTCAGTGACAACCCTATAATTCATCAAAATATAAACATTACTCAAAATAACTATTTCACCCGCGAATGTTTTTATACTAATTGACACTTCAAAGACGTCGACGTCTGTCTTAGGGGTGTAAACCCTCTTTAATAAAAATAACTGTATACATCTGTCACTATATCCATATTTAAGCTAGATGTTTGTTTTCATAATAAATAAGATTGAACTTTAGAAGCTTATTTTTGTTTTCTAGTTTCAACTTAGCTATTTACATTTCTCGGATCTGGTCAGAAAAAACTCGGTGGTGACTTCCGCCACCTAATACGCACACTCAATTTGGGGGGATAGCGAAGAATGGAGTGTCCTGAAACTAGGTTTTCTCTGCCTACCCTGCTGTGTGTATGAAAATATCAGTGGTTACCTTTTATTAAAATATATGATCATTACTTATTTATAATTTTCTATTCCTGCTAGAATTCCATTCCAATATAGTTACTAAAACGAAAATATTTAAAATATTAAAAAAAAATCCCTTAGTGGGATTTGAACTAGTCATTACGTGTATTTTCGAATTACACAAAAACAGCGTTAAGTTCTACGATTACTATATATTATTGAAATCAATTTAAACAATCCTCACTAATATTATAAATGCGAAAGTAAATCTGTCCGTCTGTCTGTGACGTCATCACGGATAAACCGCTTAAATGATTGTGATGAAGTTTCTTATGGAGCTATTTAAGAGTCTTGGGATGAACATAGGCTATATTTTTACTAGAATTTCCAGAAATACAATTTCGCCCAGTAAATAGTCTACAAAAAGTACAATGAAAAAGGATCATCTAAGATTTTAAAACAAAACTACTGGAGTCTTGAAAAATTCTTTAATTAAACTATATAACCTTTTAAGATGAAAGACGGAGGAATGTTCAGTTTTTACTTTGTTAGTTTTAATTAATTGAATATTTTAAATAGCCAGTTGTAGGAGCTAGCAGTCGTATTATAGTAACGTATTTGTTTTAAGTCTCCTACATCTTAGAGCAAGAGCATGGAGAAAGCTTAACGCCGCTTTGAGAGGCAATGGGCCGCGGAACTCAACGCCGAATTTGGCAAATATATTTTAGTAATCAACTTTTTGGTGAACATGATTAACTAACTGGTAGGTGTTGGTTATAAGGAGCGACTTTAAAAAATTATATATATTTTAAATGAAACTATTTTAAACGGATTAATCGCGTATATTATGGTATTTAAAAATATATTTTCGGAAATCTAATGTTTCGAACACTTTACAGTAGTCTATGGTCACAGATGGACTCAACAATAAGACTCAGTCTGTCACAAAATATACGCTGAATTGACAGTGTGGCGTTGAGTTCCACTCAACACGTAATGTCGAATTCAGTGGAAATTGGAGTACGGAGGGTCTTGACACTAGGTACTTCCGAACTTCCCTGCTATGCGGGATAAAAGCGTAAAGCTAGAAAAAGAAATTAATAGAGAATGAGTAGAGAGCGGAGTATCTTGAAAATATGTTGTTTGTGACGACTCGACTATAAAAGGGTGAAGCTAAAAAAATCAAAATGACTTAAACCAATTACTTACCCAAATTATTTCATATTTCCAGATCCAATCAAATTTTATAAATATATTAATTTATATAAAATCGCCAATCCGGTAAGTATATTAAATACTTTTATCAAAATCAAGCGATTCCTAGAAAGTTATTCTTCTAATATGTTTCTTAGATCCCATATATTTTTATGGAATGCCGATATTGCTAAGACCTTCTGGGAATCAGAATTATTGAAGAACCGCCCAATATAACAAATACTTACCCTATATATACATTGTTAAGAAAAAATATTTTTTACTCTTTTTTACAAAATACTTTTTTACTAATGAGTTCGTGGAGAACGGGGCGCAAACGCTACAGTCTCTGTATGTTTATCGCTTTGTTCACTGTCACTAACTCTTCGTTCATGCCCCGCGCATGATTCTCATGCTTTTTTCCTGACCTTTCTCTAGTATTAATGATACTTTAATCTCTAATTTCAACCGAGGTCTCCCCTGGCCTCTCGTACCAATCACCTTTGCGGCATATATTTTCCTTACCATTCTTTCACCACTCATCCTCTCAATGTATATCAACCACCTGAATATCTTTTTTCAATTTGCGTTCTTATCCCGCAACGCAAGGTAGACAGAAAGTACCTAGTGTTAAGATACTCCGTACTTCTCTTTCAGTTAAATTCTAGACATTATGTGTTGAGTGGTGGCCAGAGCTAGAAAGTGAAAATAATTTAAATATAATCACTACCCCGAGTCGTAATCGAACCCACAACCGTTCGCATTTACAGTCAGGCTCTGTCACACTGCGCCACGACGGGCCTATCCATTCATGATAATAAGACTTAATTCAATTGTCTATGAAATCCAACGTCAATGAACCAGCGTAGTTACAGTTTCTTGTAATTGTCATGAATTCGGTAGAAAAAAATCTTTTGTCCTGTGTAGTGATGTATCGAAAATAACAAAAAGTAAACAAAAGTACAACTTTGAAATAATTTAAAAACTAAAACTTTATTTACAAAAAAAAATAAAATTCCTAACCTAAGGCACACTTCCTTCATCTACTTGAAGACATAAAAGCAGCTATACCCTCGTTTCTAATATAGATAGTAAGGAAAGTAAAGAGAGCCAAGTATCAAAATACTGCTTTTTTCCAACCTAAGCTCAAAACATTGCGTGTGTAGAGGCGGAACTCAACGCCGCCTTTTGTTTTATCAAAAAGTAGTGGATAACGAACCCATACACTACGCCACCATGAAAGCTTGAAGCCACAAAAATCGATATAAATAAATTTAATAATACATCGTTCCTATAGGGAATTGTAGAAGGTACATTTGAAAGCTGTCGCTAGGATTCTCGCAAAATTGAAATTGCACTTCATGATTTCATATTATAGAATTTGATTTATAAAATTCTAGCTATGCCCGGCACTTCGTCCGCGTGGAATTCTCTAGTAATTATATTATAATTCTATAATAAAATTTACTCCTTATTACATCAGCTATATACCAGTGAAAATTCCATAAAAATCGGTCCAGCTATTTCAAAGATTAGCTGGAACATATAGACAGATATGAACGGTAAAAAATGTTATTTTGGTTCATGTTCTATATACTATTACAAACAGATACTCTAATTATATTTATTTGTATAGATGTTACTGATATTTGTCGATTTCTATGAGGGGTTTTTTTATGTAAAAAAGAGGCAAACGAGAAAAGAAAAGAAGTAAAAAAGATGGTCCACCTGATAATAAGTGGTCACTTTCGCTCATGGATATCTGCTACATTAGAGCTGTGGATACGTTGCCGGCCTTGGAATGGAAGTGAAAGGAGATGAGGGAAAGGATAAATGGGGGTAGGGAAAGCTGGCTTACATGACATTGAACGTCATCAGATATTAGGTGGATAGTTTTTGTCATGATAGTGGTCGCGAACCAGTCGGAGGATTAACCTCCTACCACCAAATTACTGGGATACCCGGCTTCTACTACGCACGGTACCCACCAGCAGAAGGGAAATATATTCTGATCCTAATATTTACTATTTTTAAAGTGTTATTCCACACTTAGGATTAGAAAACATTTTTGAAAAAACGTATAAAAATTTGGTTTTCTAATCCTTAGTGTGGAATAACACTTTAAAAATAGTAAATATTAAAATAAAATAGCAATCTCTCTTGTTAAACGATTATTTCTTAATAATCTTTAAGTAGTAGAAATTTGTAAAAATCTCTCTACAGAGATGCTCACAACATAAATAAGTTGTAACAAAACGTATAAGAATTTCGACGCAGCTGGTAGTAGAATGCATGGCTTAGCGGTCAGAGCGCTTGAACGGTATCCAAGAGGCGCGGGTTCAAATCCCGCTGCGTTCAAAAAAAAAAATTTTATACGTTTTTTCAAAAATATATTCTGATCCTTCCCCTCACAGGGTCGTCATATGTTATTGATATAAAAAAAAAACAATTTATATTATAAGAATTATATTGTAAGAATATTGAAAGTATTTAATAATAAAATAATAATTTAATATACTATTTAAACGTATTTTAATTTGAATTAAAAATAATTATTAATTTTTTAAATTACTTTTCCACGATCATCCATTTGAGATTTTCCTCAAACTCTCCGTCTCTTTTTAATTTTTTCAAAATCAATCTTAAAAAAACCTTTAGCTTCACAGGCGATAAGCGTGGTTTCATATTAAATTATTAAAATTAAAATATTCTTTATTCCAATAAGCACCTTCGAATTGTCAAATTAATAGGTAAATGTCAGTATTGTCAGTCCTAAAGTGTTGTTAGTGACTTTTTGAAAAAGCACTTGGAAGCGCCATAAAGTAAGAAGAGAGTTTTAGAGAAGTGTCATTTTCCACTTCATGCCCCTTTGTATGGAAAAAAATATATATTAATAGAGATATTTATACATGTAATGGCGGAAAGAAAAAAATGATCTATTACTTAGTGAAATTCAACAGCTTCAGAGGGTTTTTAAAAAATGTATAAAAAGTGGAAATGGCTAACCTTGGATGTAGAACGCATGGCTTAACGGTTAGGGTGGTTACGCCGTTTCGAATTCCGCTGCGTTCAATTTTTTATGTTACCTTTTAAAACGTGAATGATGATAATAATCTTAAATGTGGAGTAACTGTTACATAATAAAAATGTTACTGAAAGTTATTTTTGCTTCACCTAAAGTCAAGAGTACCTAGTGTCAAGACACTCCGTACTCCGCTTTCCTTTGAATTCGAGACCTTGCATGTAGAAAGACGGAACTCAACGCCACGCTTTATCTTACCAGAGCGAAGAAATGATAATAATTTAAATATAATCATTACCTCGTATGGAAATCGAACTTACAACTAATCGTAATTACAGTCAAACGCTATCCCACTGCGCCACGACCGGCCTCTTTAACACTTAAAACATGCACGGTAAAATGTAAATAATTATATATAATGACTCCAAAACTTAATATTGATAATATAGTAACATGCAAAAAACAAAACGAATAAATGTACACGGAAATAAAAATGCTCAAAGCGGAAATTGTTGTGAGCGATTTTTCTCCCGGGAAAAGAGTAACAAATGATTCTTGTTAACACATAATTTGTTGCTTTAATGTAGTTTTATTTGTTAATGTGGTTTTTTTCGACTTTAACTTTGACTTTTATGAAAAAAAAACTGCACACTTATCCCGAATAGCAGAGCAGTCAGAGAAAACGAAGTGTCAAGACACTCCGATGACTGCTGTCCTAAATCGGGAGATTGTATGTTAAATGCAGAGCTCAACGCCGTAATTTTTCTCCAAATCAGAATGAAAATCAATATTAAATATTATTATTCCCACAGATGGGTCCGAACCCACAACCAATCGCACACTTACAATTAGACACTGTAGGACAGCATGCCGAGATGAAAAGGATCGTCAGAATATAATGATCGCCGATCCAAATACGAGATTTTTTTAATTTTGGAAATATTCTTTCTTATTTCAATAGTATTTCAATATAAATATAGCTTTAAAAAAAGATAAACTACAGTATAGAAATGGAAAGTTGAAAACCAACGCCATCTAGTTTGGCTACGGGAACCTTTTCACATAAGTTTTACTGCCATCTAGCGGTTTTCGGCAATACTAATTTAAAGTACTCACTACGCAACGTTTGATTGTTTTCAATAGATGGAGCTATTTGTAACTGTATACATACAAAGATCTTGGCTTATTAATTACTTTTTAAATTAACGCTTGGTTAAAGCATTTAGAAATTTTTACAAAGAAAGCTTAGTGTTATGACATTCGGTTCTCGCGCGCCTTTCAAAATTTGTTTGTCCTACCGAACCAGTGTAAAATATTTTAAATATAATGCCCCCAGTGGAAATCGAACCCACAACTCAAATAAACATTTATCTATAATTATGTCACATATTTCTTTACACATAAAGTAGATAATATTTTAAATGTGAAGAAATAATCTAAAATATTTACGTCCCATTAACTCTCCCATGAGACCAACGTTGCGTTATCAATGCATCCCTTACGATGATCGACCCCAATCTTTAAAAAGCCTTTAGCATTAAAGGCGATAATCCTGTATGCGCTATATATATATATATATTTATATTAAAGCTTTCACCTTAAGTTATTTAAATAAAAATATTCTTTATTCAAATGGGCATTTTTAAACTGTCAACTAATAGAAAAATGTCAGTATTGTCAGTCCTATAGAATTATTATTATTTTTTTGACAAGTGCCTCATTGAAGGTATTCTAACTGAAAATTATACCTTTGATAATTTTATATAAGCTAATATTTGTATATAGACTGAAACACTTGTACTTGTCCTGAAATATCTATCTTTATACTTAACACACAATGTTTCGATTTCGGGAAGACAGTAGTAAATTGCTATGAGGGATAAAGCATGGAAATCTTTTTGTACTTCCTTTAATACTTTCATATTAATGTTTTTTTTAATTTAATGCGTCTCTCAACTTTCTTGAGGCCGGTCGTGCCGCAGTGGGACAACGTCTGACTGTAAGCTCGATCGGTTGTGGGTTCGATTACCTATCCGGGGATTGATTATATTGATATAATTTTCACTTCGTCGCTCTGTCAAGACCAATTGCGTAGTTCCGCCACTCAACACGCAATTTTCGTTTCGAATTCGGTGCAAAGCAAACTACGGAGTGACTTGATACTGGGTACTTTTTGTCTACCCTGTTATGCAAGACAATTCTTGTATATAGGTAGTTAGTAGACAAAGATTGGAATTAAGTAAGTTACTTAATTCTATATTTTTCTGTCCGTCATGTTGTGTATTATAACACATTAAAAGTATTACAAAATTTATTGCAAAAAACAAAAAAATCTTAGCTTATGCCAAGCATTTACTGGAACACTTTACAACAATACATTTCTACATAAAGCCGCTATTAGATCCCTTACCCTTCAGGTCGCATAAGCTATCATATCGGCTCTTACTGCAACTGACTAATATAAATAATAAACTATTGCGAGATAAAGAAAAAAGTCAATAGTTTGCAGAAGAAAATTAGCTCTAGAATTTTTCTAGGTGTGTAAGCGGGCGTCTCGATTTCGGCGGAAAGCGGAGTACGAAATGTCTTGACACTAGGTACTTCCTGTCTACCTTGCTATACAGGATAAAAGCGTGTTTATTCACTCATCCTGTAAAACTTTATTTAATACATTACTATCGAAGCATTCCCATCAATGCTTTCCATCGGAACACAAGTTATTAATTGTTAAGTGGCGGAATTAAACGTCGCACCTTGTTTTACTAAAGCGGATAATTGAATATCATTTTACTATAATCATTGCCTTTAGCAAGAGTTAAACCCGCTACAAATTGTGTTTACAATAATGACTCTGATCTTATTTTTCTTACTTATTATACAATAAATTCATACATTTTCATATAGTATGAAAATGTTTAAAATTCTTTATTATTCTAGTAGAACTAGGTTGTACATGTGACCACGGACTGCTTTAAAGCGTTCGAAATGTCGGATTTTTTCAAAACTGTATATATATATATACCAAAATTTACGCGAATAATCCGTTTAAAATAGTTTCATTTAAAATTTGTAAAAATCATCAAAAACAAGATTTTATTAAGTTTGATATCAAATTGAACTTCCGGTATAAGAAACGCCAGATTCGCAATGTTTATAAAAGTGTGTACAACGTCGATGTGCTACGTCTTTGATCTTGATTTAGAATAATTGATCGCTTCCATATGATATTGCTTACAACTTTTTCATATTATTCTTTTTTACTTAATTAACGACATATATTTTTATTTTAATTATTATATTTCAATATTAATTTCTGCTCAGAAATTCTGATATTTTAGTATTCTGAGAATATTTAAATCTATACATATAATAACAATTTAGTTGATCCCTGTCTGTATATGGAAGATTTGCCAATAATCAATATTGGTACCGTTTATATATATGATAGTAACCAATACACTATATTTTTTATCTGTTGGTCTGCGCGTCTGTTTGTCTATGTAATCTTAGAAACGGCTGAACTGATTTCAATGCGGTTTTCACTACTAAGTTTTCTATTAATCGGTTCACAAAAAAGAAAGTGATATCAATTTAAATTGTTTTGATTGACAATATCAAATAGCAAGGCTCAAGTCCCTAGGTTAAAATATATTTCAACAAGATGTTCCTCAGGATGGTATTTGAACTCACAACCATTGTATACACTATAGACCAAACAAAACCTAAACTCATCACTAACATGTCTTACGATAAACATAAAATGACTAACATTTGGTTACATATTTAGCTATGACGTTAAAATATTTTAAAGGCATTGAGAAAACAGACTTGCTTTATTATAATCGAACGGGTTACCTCCTTCATATAAGTAAATCCACATGTACATTAATACAATGAACGGTTTGTTGATGCATTCATTGCTTAGAACAGTGATTCTCAACCTTTAGTTTTTTATACTTTTTTGTTTTGGTTTTTTATCGATTTTAGTGTCTTGAGACAAAACGCACTGTTATATTTTTTCATTCGAACATTGTGCGTTGATTAGTGTATTATTAGAATCCTAAAGTGGCAATATTAATATATAATATATATTTAAAAAAGGTATTGTTAGGATTATGAACAATGATTTTCAAACGTTTTTATGTGTTTCAAACAATTTTTATATTTTGAAAAGAAATCGTTATTTGTTTTAAATCTAATTATTCATTTACATAAAAATATTAGTTTTCTGCGCATTATATTAATTTAAGCTTTGATATGGTATATATGTTAAACGTCTTATGCAAACTAATATATATATATATATATATATATATATATAAATAGACAGGCAGATGAAGCATGTCTGGTAAGACAAATCGCGCTGTAGTATTTGCTACTCAACACTCAATATCTCGATTTTAGGTTGAAAACAGTCAACGGAGTGTCTTGACACTAAATTGTGTCTGACCACCCTGCTATGCGGTATAAAACATGCTACCTCCGTCCTCATAATTTTTGTATTTTGTATTTTTACTAACATTTCCTATACAAATTGACGACTTTTTGCAAATCTTAACTAACATTTTTTCATAAAGTAATGTTTAAGAACCATTGCTTTAGGCTCATTCATAAAGAAACTGTTTCAAAACAATACAATTATCCTCACTTCAAACGTATATAAAATTTATCCTTATAACAATGTAACAAAGAGTATATTTTTCAATAAACGAAATTATAAAAAGTTAATAAATTTCTAGAATATTATGCTTTATTTTCAAAATATTTAATGATCAATTTTGTTTGTAATAATTGTTCTAATTAAATTAATTTCCTGTGATACATAAATATGCGTTATCGACCGTATCTTCAAAGTGTAAGGACTATTTTCGTACATCACACTTCAATGTACTGAGAAAAGTAATAACTGACCATCTCAATGTTAGCACGTGTAGGAACCACATGGCGGATCAAAGGCACCGGATGTTGGGACAATAATGTGTTACAGCAAAGCAAAAATTATATACGTACGGAAACTTGAGTTCAAAATTGCACTCATAAAGTTCGGATTTACGAATAATTTTAGATTTGTATTGTGAAACTTATCGAATGAGTGCTGGATGGTGTTAGCAAAAGAAATAAAGCATTTTCACACTTTACCTGAAATGTTGCTGACAGCTCACTGGGTCGTAAAATGTTGTTTTATACATCTCGTATATTGATTTTAATTATTTATTATTATTATTATTTTTAGCTTCACCCTATTTATCTCGCATAGCTGGGTAGACAGAAAGTAACTAGTGTTAAGACACTCTGTACTTCGCTTTCCTTGTCTTTTACCTGAGCGAGGAAGTGAAAATAATTTAAATATAATCACTCCCCCGAGCGGGGAACGAACCCATAACCGATCGCCTTTACAGTCAGATACTGTCACACTGCGCCACGACCGGCCTCTATTAATTATATATAAAATTCATAATAAATGCACTTCTCAATATGACAGCTGTTGGTCATTAAAGTTAGCCAAAATTATTTTATTCAAAAAGTATGAATAATTACAATAAATAATCTAAAACAAATTTACAACTTTCCCTTATAAAAAAAGGTTTTCGGTTAAAGATTTTTTCCATATTTTTTTACTTTTAAATAATATAAAATACATACATAATAAATACATACATAATTATATAATAAATAAAATAATCCTTTACTAAAACAGTTTGTTAACAAACTCAATTCATAGAAATCCAACGTGATTAAAGAATCAAGCGACCGGCAACGAAACATGCTAAAAAGTCAGAGATTCTCAAAGCTAAATAGTACAAAGAAAAAATCCTTTGAAATTTGCATAAAATGACATTTTGATGACATGACTAGTTTAACACGACTTCCTTTTAGGTATTAACATTTGCATACAAGCTACATATAAGGCTTTAATTAAAGGCGAAGTAACAAATGTAACTTTGCAAACATAACAAGTACCTGGCAGGTACAGGAATCGCGAGTTAATGAAATGTTTTAATACCATCCAAACTGTGATTCCCAATTTGCATGGAAAATGCAACGTAGGCCTTTTTAATAGCATCTCTACTCAATTTACGTGTAATATGAAAACGGCTGGACGGATTTTAATGATGTTTCCTCTTTACACAGCTAAAATTCTGTATTTAAAACAAAGTTAAAAGTTAACAATGGTTTTTTTAACATATTTTTCAAGTATGTGCGTTGCAAACTGTCAAAGGAAACCAACGCCGCGTAATGTCTAATGAGATTATTCAATAAACATATAGCAAATATTTTCCTGAGTGAAAAAACTGGTTATATTTAAAGCATTCGTTATTTTTTTAAAGTGGAAAAATATATTTATAATTATATTTTACTGGAGTCCAATATAATAATTTTATTTCAAATTTCTAGTCAAATCCACAAGCATCTAATTGTTACTGTTTACAGCTAACCGTCCCATTTCTAAAAAAGTAATAATAAAAAAAATAATAAGCCGAGTGTGATTATAAATAAGTTTTAAAATCCTCTTTTTTAGTAATTTTATATATTCAGGGAGACTTGCGTTTTAAAACGAGTCTAAGGTATCATATGTGAAAATCGGTTTACGGGTTTAGCAGTTACAAGGGAACAAAGAAACTGACATACATACATACATAATAAGATCTCTGATTTTCGCAATTTTTATACATTTTAAATGAAACTATTTTAACCGGATTAATCGCGTATATTTTGGTATTCGAAAATACATTTTCGGACACCTGACGTTTCGAACACTTTACAGTAGTCCGTGGTCACAGGTAGACTGAGGTGTCAGTTGTCAGACTGATTCGTCTGTCAGTTGATACAAAAAATTAATAATTTCAAACATACTGCCCTGGATTCTTGCAGATTGAGCTGACTGTATCTTTGTCTCTGGTGTGGTGGATTTGAGACTTTAAATTTTTTATAAGTGGGTCCCAGGTGGTAGTGAGTTTCCAACCATCTTCCCTATTGATCTGACAGTCGGGTAAAATAGTTTATATGGAAGATTTTATAGTAAAATATATAAGTTTTACTCTCACTACAATGCCGGCTCGTTACAAATACACCCAAGCGTAATCTAAAACAGCCGGAAAGCTCGCTGTTCCTGAACATGCATTAGAAATAGATTTTATGTTTATAGTCATGTTTTCGTTCCATTGCTAAGATTGTTATCAGATACTGTTATATATATTTCACTGTACTGTCCGTTGTCACACTGTCGGCTACTGTAAAGTGTTTGAAATGTTGGCCATAAAATTATTTATATAAGTAATGAAGTTTATATATTTTTATTAAAAATTGAACTCATTTACAAGCATTATAGCTCTTTTGTATCTCACTTTTAGTTTTTTATCATACTGGGTATATGAGATTTATTTGTTCGAGAAAATGTACTAGAATGTTCTATGTCACAATTAAAAAAATCAATAAAGACATTGTTGTGTTCAAGGTTATTACCATATTAATGATTTTTTAATTAACCATATTAATGATTTCATAAATGATAACATGCTCGTGCCAGTCTGTTTCAAATATATCTTCTATTCTCTAATAATAAATAATAAATCAGTAAGGCATTAAATTAAGAAATGTCACATCTAAGGAGATTTAAGTAGAAATATATAAAAAATTATATCGTAATATGTCTGTACATTTAATAAATTAAATGAAAAAAAATTGACTCATGTAAAATTAGTACAGCGTCTATCTCTAAATTGGAATTATTGGTCACTTAGATTGGCACTTGGAGCAATGATTTTATTTAATTGTTCTTATTTCTCCTCTCTGATATTCCACAGTGACGGAAAATTCCTTCACTTAACACGCATTCCAATTTCGAGCGGAAATGGTGTACAGAGTATTGTGACACTAGGTTTAGTATGATTATCCAGCTAATTTAAAATATTATATATTTTGATACCAGAAGCTGTATAATCTTTAAAAAAATAAAAAAAGTCAAAGTCATTTTTTTTTAATCTTCATGCTTTACTTTATTTACATGCTTTATATTTTAAAAGTCAAATAAATTACCAATTCAATTCACTGAAGTTAATGCCTCAGACCTGAAAAGAACTCAGCTTTCAGGCGTTTCTCGCTCTTTTTTAAATGTACAATTTTATAATTTTTATTAGTGGCAATGATAACTTTGAAATAGACTGGAGCGAGCATTTCATGCCCAAGGCGTGTTATCATTTATGAAACCATTAATATGTTATTTATTTTTAATCTTTTAAAAAACAATTAGTAAAAGTACTTAATAAACAAGCAACTACGTAAAGGAAGTAGTGAGCGATATCTTGTTAATATAAATTCGTAAGGATGATAATAACGAGAGCAGTATTTGAGTCATCTTAATGAACTATTCGACTTATTTTATCTTGAAGCTTGCCGCTGACAATTGAGCTTTGACCTGCACTTAGAGGAATTAATTATATTTTTAAAACAAAGAACAAATGGATTAAAATACTTGACCTAATAATTTTATTGAGAAATCATTTTTATTTTTGATATAGGACTCAATAGGTACTGTTATATGAAGAATATTATTTTATATTAAATATGAAGCTGGTATTCGTAAATTATTAATTTTAATTGGAATTTTTTCATTGCAACTGGTACTTCTACTAGTCATAGTGCCATAGGCCTTCGTGGCACAGTGAAATAGTGTCTGATTGTACACTTGGTTGGTTGTGGGTTCGACTCTCACTCGCTGGAGTGATTATAATTAGAATGTATTTTCAATTCTCCGCTCTGGTAAGGTAACGTGGCGTTACGTTTGCCATTCAACACACAATGTTTTGATTTCGTGCAGAAATGAAACAACAGAGTGTCTTGACACTAGATTCTGTCTAACTACACTATAAAAGTTTAAAAGATTGAAAAAAAATAATTACTGATTTATATAATTTTTACTATATTTTACAATGTTTGATTTTTAAATGAAAGATAAATAATAAAAAAAAGAAAAAAATAAAATTCTAGAACAGTATAATAAAAAAAAGTAATTGCTTTTTTAAATACTTTCAATAGTGTTTTATTACAATATTATTATTACAATAGTGTTTTAACTCAATTTTCAAAATTGACATATACATTATATTCAAACATAAATTTTAATTTTTCCTTATTAGTGCGATTTAATTACTTTTTTAAATAAAATTATTTTGTAGGTACATTAAAAATATGACGTTACGAATACTCGATGTCTAAAAATCGAGAAAATCAATTGAATACAATACTTAATACATAATTTCAAACAAATTTACTCTACTTCATGTAATATAAAAAAAAAAAAATTAAGTTCGAATATACTATTAAATTAAGAGTTACAACACTATTGTAATGTAATATTATTTTGATTATTTTTAAATAATAAAATATTATAATAAATTTAATATAGCATTAAACATATTTTTAAATAAACAGATTAAAATAAACAATGTCGTAAGAAGTCAGTATGTGTATGGCGCATACATAGTGTTGTGTGTAAAATTTATTTTTTAAATTTATTGTATTTATCATCTTATTTAGTATTATTAAAAATATTTAGGTTTTTTTTTTGTTTTTTATTTATAAATAAGTTATTTAAAATTTCAGACTTCTAGATCCGAATAAGTTTCGATGTAGAAAAACTAAGTCTAAAATTTTACATTTATGTATACAGGTATACAATTATAAAAAAATAGCTATAAAAAATTTCGCCTATTCCTGTCATAGTCAGGATGGCCGAGCGGTCTAAGGCGCTGCGTTCAGGTCGCAGTCCACTTCTGTGGGCGTGGGTTCGAATCCCACTTCTGACAATATATTTTGTCAAAATTAAAATGAATAAGAAGAAATATAAAAGCATACCAACATAAAAAAAAATCCAATAAAATAGTGTAAAAAGTATTGTTTTTGAAAATTTATTTTTAATTATGTTATAGAAAATCACAAATTAAAAAAATACTTCATTAAAAAATAATTTGAACTTGCGAAATGATTTTTATATGTTTCTAGTACCTTCATCCTTTATCATGCGCAGGATGGCAGTAAGAGACAACCCTATGTCAAGACACTCCGTTGATTGATTTCTGTGCGAAATCCAGACATGGCGTGTTGAATGGCGAACTCAACACCGCGCTTTGTCTTACCGGAACAAAAAAATGAAAATAAATTTTAATTATAATCATCAGGTATCTCACTGTGCCACAGCCTCTAAATAATTTCTAATATAAGTAACTACTTATCTACCCATACATAACTGTCGTTACTATTTACATGAAAAAAAAAATCAAAAATAACAATGCCTTTCCCTTTCAATCACTATATCTTGGTTGTATCGTATCGTTTTATTTCTTGTCTGATAGAAGATTTCAAAAGAATATAAAGCATTGTCCAGAGTGCCTCCATTATGACCGCTTCAATGGTTAATGCCAGATGAGACGGCATTACGCTTAGACAGGGCACGGCGTAGCGAATTATAAAACGAGGAAGAGTTTGGTATTTTATTTGTGCATTCTAAAAAGAATTTTATTTAAATAATAAATAGAATATAAAATCGTTTTTTTTACATATAAAGCGTGCTTTATCCCGTATAGCAGGATAGTGAATGACAACCTAGTGTCAATCTGCTTTCTGCCCAAAATCACGTATTTTAAGTATTTTTTATATGCCCCGAAATTAAAACAACAATATTGTAAGATTTATATACTTATAGTAGAGAAGATAGGAAGTACCTAGTGTGAAGACACTCTGTACTCTATTACGTCTTGATTGGGAATCGAACCCGCGACCGATCTCGTTTACAGTCAAACACTGCGCCACGATCAGCCTCATATTAGTTGATACACATAAATAGATACATAGTTAATAATTGAAATTGTTCAGGCCTCAAAGACAAAACTGAGTAAAGTAGGAAAATATGTACAGATATTTCAATAATAAATATCTGATTTTTCCAACTCTATTCGTGTTGTCAGGATGGCCGAGCGGTCTAAGGCGCTGCGTTCAGGTCGCAGTCCACTTCTGTGGGCGTGGGTTCGAATCCCACTTCTGACAATCTTTTTTTAAATTAATTCTTTAAATTTTGATTATAACGAATTGTATGTAAATACATAGAAATTGTTGACTTTTATTATTATTATTAGATATTTTCTGATCTATTGCAATAAATATAAGAGGTAAAACCTAACCACCTAAGGATTCTTCGGCACTCCAACGTTTATTTTCATCGATTTCTTCAATTTTTATTTTATTAACTATTTTATAACAAGGAGTATAAAATTAATAATACATATTGATATTGAAATTAAATTTTAAATTGTTTATTATTTGAATAAAATATTGTAAAACATAATTTTTCCTAACATTTTCCCTAAATCCTTGATCAACTTAGAGCGATGGTACTCAAATGTCCCCCAAAGCGTCGTCGTTTGAAAGACCGACGGAGCCACTCCACCGCAGTCAAGCCGGTCATTGAGAGCCGGCAATTCTTTGAAATGCCTGTCTTGATTATAAGTAATGAGGAAAAAAATTTAATTTTTTCAATGACTTAAATATCTGCGTCATCAATTTTTACTTGAATCCTGAAAGACGAAAAGGCTGGGTTTTGAAAGGCTTTGTGTATCTATATATATATGCATGTGTGTTTGTATTTTATTTAAAATGTTCCCTCATAATGCCTTAATTACATGGTCAGTTTGGTTGGGCAGGATTTTTGCTTTATCAATCTTAATGCATATGATACATTACAAAATAAATAAAGAAAAGTATATTAATAATTCGTATTCGTAATTCACTTTATTCTCAATTTTCAGTTAGTTTAGATTGACTTGTAATCCTACATACTCGTATAATGTAGTCATAACAAACTATAACATATTATGTCAAACACATGATGGTGTTTGTTATAATTTTTCCTAATACATTGTGTTTCTAATGTATAATTTAAAAAAACGACTTTCTGTACTTCTTATCCATATAAACATTGACTATCCAAATAGCCTCTTGCATTACACGATTTAAATTATGTACAGTTTTTTGCTCTGGTAAGATATAAAGCGGCGTTAAATTCCACCGCCATACACACAATTTCTTATACTCAAATCTAAAGTCAAAAATAAAGTATCAGGACACTACGTTCGCTTTAACCACTAATACAAAAATAGCAGGGAAAAGATGGAAAACTGTAGTTCTTAGAATTAATGAATAAGCCATACAGACATACATACATACATATATATATATATATATATATATACATACATACATACATACAAATGAACATAAATAGTCACATTTATCAATAAAAACCTCAATTACAGTTTCGGCAGACGCAAATAGTAATTAATGTACGAAGCTCAGTCAAACGTATAATACGTCCTGGTTACTGTTAAAACGTGAGGTAAAAACCATTAACCGTCCGCATGGTTCAGTACATCAAACAGATGCTCCGAGCTCTCCCCATACATGTATGGGTGAAAAATAAATATTTTTACATTTGACGTTAATACGCTCAAAAATGAATGCAACTCGTATGAGTCCAGGCGTTTTCGATGACAGTGTATAATAAACATACGCACGTGTGTTGTTGATTTGGTCCAAGTTGTATGATGTAGCGGTTTTTTTTTAGTATAATAAAGTATATGTTATGTTGAAAAATATAAAAAGTTCATTTTAATATGCTACTTTATTCTTTATTTTTAGCCCTTTTCGTAGACTGGGGCTTTATAGTCGGGGAAGGCCTTTTGACTGTAAAGACAATGGTTATGGGCTGTATGTTGAATTCCTAGTCAGAAGATTCATTATATTAAAGCAAATTTCGATTCCTTCATTCAGAACAGAACATTCCCTTTTCTTTTGAGATAAAACATGGAGTTTAGTTTCACTATTTAAAACACAAATTTATAAATTCATAGAGGAAATGCAAAACATATTGTGTTGATACTAACTTGCCTCTAATTACCATAATTACTAATCCAAAACCGGAATAACCGTAAAGCTGTTAAAAATATTGTGTGTCAAGTGGCATTTTATCTAATAAGATAAACATTTATTTAATATAATTATTTACTTGAAAGATTCTCTGGCTAAATTAATTATTTATTCAATTTCCATATTTAAAATAAACAGCTATTTTAAAATAACATACGTATCATAATCAAAATAATCATAAAAATTCATGAGAATTGAATCCGTATTTAAATCAGTAAGTAAAATAAATAACTGCAACATAAATATAATAATATAAATAATCAGTGACATTTGCCAAAGATTCAAAAGCGAAATATACAAAAAAAAACAGAGATTAGGAAAACAATATATGATCTATAGTCAATATATTAAGAATAGGATACTCGGTAGAAAATGAACAAAGTGTCCCTAGAAGCTTTAATAGGCACTAAACAAGATGTTTTTTTAATATATTTCTTTCAAATCGCCACTCGCTTATGCCCTAATCCGTCTATACAGTACAAAGTGAACAGGCTACGCAACGCCACACAGCTTATTAATAATGTGTGAACACCCAAAAACATAAATTTTATTTTTTATACAGCCTTTTACACTATTGGCATTTCAATAATTCATTACAACAGTATTATATTACAGATGTCATGTTTAAAATTGATTAAGTACTTGGATAAATTAAAAACACAAGTTAATTACTTTATCATGATAATTATCTCACAATAAAAGAAGAAAGAAATTGAGAATGGAGTTACTTAACACTAAGTAAATAAAAAAGTATATAAAGAAATTCTATAGTCGGTCTTGACGCAGTAGAACGGCGTCTGACTGTAGACGCGATCGGTTGTGGGTTCAATTTTCACTCGTGGGAAAGCTTATATTTAAATGACTCTCATTTTCCCGTTGTGGTAAGGCAAAGTACGGCGTTGAATATCTCATATTAGGCGAAAAGCGGAGTACTGAGTGTCTTGACACTAGGTACTTCCCGTCTACCCTGTTTTGCGGGATAAAAGCTTCCAGATAAAAAAATAGTAATCGAATCTTCGATTATCGACAGTCAATTAGAAATAAGAACAATTAGATAGAATAAAAAGCGAGTTGATCTAGATCAAACGTGGTATGGATAGACAGTCATTAATACTATCTTTCCACTATACATCATGATGTCGGCATCAGAGCCACTGCAAACTATCTATATGTATGTATATTGTTATATGTATTTTTTACATGTATTATTTATTAACTTTTTTTCTTTGCAGAACACAACACCGCCTTTTATCTTGCCAGAGCAGAGAAGTAAATATATTTTTAATAATAAGATCTTTAATTTTCGCGATTTTTACACACTTAAAATGAAATTATTTTAAACGGACTTTTGGTATTTGAAAATATATACATATTAATTATATCAATCTATTTGTTCGTTATTTTTTATATTTGTACCTGCGACCACGGACTACTGTAAAGGTCCCGAAACGAAATACGGTCCCGAACGAAATATGTATTTTCGAATACTAAAATATAAGCGATTAATCTGTTTAAGACAGCTAAAAACGGTATCATTTTAAATATACAATTATCCTGATTGAGATTGAACCTACAACAGTCAGAAGCTGTTCCACTGCCCCACAACTACCTCATATTTATTAATATATCTTTTTAATAAATTGTTAAAAATATTTAATTGTTTGCCTCTTAAAAGACATAACGGCACAGTGGGACATCGATACTCTATAAAATAATGATTAGGCATATTATATTATTTAAATTTCTCTGCTCTGGTAAAGTAAAGCGCGGCGTTAACTTCCGCAACTCACAAATATTTCTACATATACGGGAAATCACGTGTAGCTACAAAAAGAAACATTATCGTCAAGCATAGTGATTTAGTGTAATTCGATTACATAACCAGAGCACCCTGCAAACATACGGGTATGCAACTTACGACGGGAAATGTTCCCGGATTTAATAAAAGCAGTATCGGATATTGGACGATATTTATTAGTTGCAGGTACGAATAATAGTATAAGTTTTATTTATGCTATAATATGTTATATAACTAATAAGTTATATATTACTAAATCTCTATAATAATACTAAATGAGACATAATGGCGCAGTGGAACATTGTCTATACACGATTGGTTGTGGGTACGATTCTCCCTAGAGAGAATGATTATAATAAAAATTTATGTTCATTTTCCAGCTCTTGTGTGACGAAACGCGGCGTTGAGTTACACCACCTAACACGTAACATCTTGAATTTAGGCGGCAAGCTGTGATGGAGTGTCAAAACACAAAGTTCTCACCTGTCAAAAAACCAGCCTATATATGCTATATGCTATGCAGGATAAAAAATAAAAAAATGCGAGATAAAACGTAAAGAAAAAAATGCACATATGCATATACTCTTTTTTAATTGTTTCTTTTTCTTTAAACTCAATTACTCTCAAAGTTTGGTAAGAAATTCATCTCATTTCCTTATTGTGGTAAGAGAAAGTGCCGTGTTGACTTCCGCCACTTTACACGCAATTTTACGAATTTTACGAAACAGAAAGAGGAGTACGAAGCGTCTACTCTCCTATGCGAGATAAAGACACTATACAGTATAGACCATTCGTAGTCCTTGCCACAGCTGTTCCTTTTATGAGACCATCGTTGTCAAGAAATGTCTACCCCTCTCCCCCCTCCTTAACGTAATCTAAGTTTCAAAAATATATAATAGGTCTTATTATCCATTATCAGTAGAACTTTTATTATAATGTTAAGAAAGGTGCCAAAAACTTCGAGTCTACTTCTAAACTACTAGATAGCTTACGACTAAGGCGGGTTTGACTCAACTAAAAAAGGAGTCATTCTCATAAATTTCGAATTAAAACACATTTCACCATTGTAGGTGAGCTTATTTTGTCCGCCAACTCTTAAATTCATTAAGTAATTTTCGAACTATAGAGATAATTAATATCGGAAGATCGAATTGTGAAATAGAACATTGCTATGATTGAGATTCAGAGGTCCAATTTAATTTTTCTAGGAGATATAATATGTATTAAATTATCTTGCCGGGACCCGCTGATTATTTCAAATAATATAGTCTTAAGATTTCGGGGTTCTGTATTTGATAGGAAGTGAGCAAAACATTATTTCGAGACATGATGTTTTTCAATTATCGAGGTACGACTTAACGAGGTTCTGCTGTATAGAACATCTTTAAGATTCTAATTAACTGGTAGGCAGCGCGCAACTGAAACTACTGGGCGTAGACATATGTAATTTGGCATGAAGGCTTTAGGTTAATTTTTTTCTAGGCTTAAGAAATGTAAGGAAACAAATAAAAAAAAACGAGAGTAGTTCTCGAAATTTCCATAGGAATGGAAAAGCAGGATTTTATAGTCAATACAAACGAAGTTGCGAAATATGACTAGTAGTTTATATTTATAGACACTTCTCACTTCAAACGACCACCCACTAACGTCGGTGACCTTTCGCCACAGGTTATCTCTATTCTTATCGAATGACATAATAGATATTCATATTTCACAATATTACACCAAATGCCATTCAACGCTATCTTTATAGTAACAATCTAATGTGCTCACTTCTATATTGATGTGTGTTTAAGATACTGAATAACAAAAATAGCTACATTCTTGATATTTGTAAGCCAATATTTTGGACTTGAATGCGATCGGTTATGAGTTCGATATCCACTCGGGGAGTGATTATACTTAAATTATTTTCATTTCCTTGCTCTAGAAAGATAAAACGCGGCGTTAAGTTCCACCATTTAACTCGCAATGTCATGAATTTTTCGGAAAGCAGAGAACGGAGTGTCCTAACACTTGGTTCGTCCCCTGCTATGCAGGATAAAAGTGTGAAGCTTAAATAAAGTATTTTGGACTTATAACATAATATGTGATTTTTAAGGCCAGTAGTGGCGCAGTGTGACAACGTCTGATTGTAAACACGATCGGTTTTGTGTTCGATTCCCATTTGGGGGAAAATTATGTTCAATTCCTCACTGGTAGTACAACGCACAGTGTTGAGTTCCACCACTACACACAATGTTTTTGATTCAGATGAAAAGTGGAAAACAGAGTATCGTAAGACTAAACTCTTTTACTACCTTGATATAAAGGAAAAGCGTCCGGCTTATTACTTAAATGTCAAATATATAGCATTTAAGATGTCTAAATAAGATTAATTGATGATATTTTGATAAAAACAGTCCGGTAATGTGATGTGATGGGAGTGATGTGATTATTATCATTGTTTAAGGTTTGGGATTAACATTGACACGTGATAACACTAGAAGGGATTCTTAATGTATAAGAAAGCAAAAGTAAGAAAAATATTAATTTATACCTGTATCAAGGTGATTCTGTCCTCCACAGGTGAGCGGTACGAGAGGTCGTGGGTTCGAAAACACAGTATCAATGATACTTAAGGATGGTCACATACAAAGCATGAGGACCTCTCGAAGAGCCTGTATGAAGAGATGAAGAGGATAATGACTGTAGACGAGGCGAAAGAGGTATGCAGAGACCATAGCGTTCGGCGCTTCTTCCTATCTGGTTACCCCGCAGGGGATAAAGCGTGAAAAAATAAAAAAAATATTTTAGTAGATTTCTGCAGCTCCTAGTATATTGACGCAGAGTAAACTAAAAACTTACATTTTTTGTCTTTTCAGAGAGGAGAAATAACAACAATATATATAAATTCAATATACAACTATCATGAAAGCAAATGCTTGCAACATCTAATTTACTAATAATATTCACCACAAAGCTATTATATTCTGAGGAATAATTTGAAATTACAAAAGCGGATTCCGCCATACTTGGCGCTACAAGGGGCGGTATTATATCAGGTAGCAGTCTGCAGCTACGCTATACGCTGTAACCCTATACTGCACTTGTACGTATTTATTTAATAACTTCGCCGTTCTTAATAAAAAGGAAAATAAAATTTGACTGGTAATAGTAATAGTAAATATTTTTTAGTATTCTTTGTTTATTTAATTTTTTTTGCTCAAATATCCTTTTTATTGTTAGAAGGTTTAGTTTTAAAACACTGTTTTCTATACTTTAGTACTATATCAGACTAGTCTAAGGAATTCCTGTGATCATTCCCTTAAGTAGATTCGAACCCACAGCCATTGCTATTACTCACCCGCACGACAACTTCATAATAACAAAATCCTAAAAAAAATAAGAAATTTCTATACTTGCTTGTTTTTCATATCTTCACGCTTATATTCCGTTTATCACGGGCAGACAAGAAGTGCCTAGTGTCAAGACTACTCCGTTTTCCACATGAATTGGAGACATTGCGTGTCAAGTTGCGGAACTTAACGCGCAGTTTTGCCTTACCGAAGAGAGAAATTGAAATAGTTTAAATATAATCATTAACCCGAGTGGAGATCGAACCCACAAATGGTCGTGTTTATAGTCAAATGCTGTCTTACTGCACCACGACTGGTTTCTATATTAGATGACAACGAAAAACGTAATTAAACTCCACCTTTTCCCTGTAACGCCAAACTAAAGAAAAAAAACCATTTTGCCTCAAATCTAGTTTCTGCTATCTAGCTCTGCTTAGGAATTTAAAAAAAACGTATTGAAAGACCCATCTCATTATGTAAAAAAAAAATTAACAAACCATGTCGTTTCATTCCACGCAAGATTCCCTAATTGCAGACGGTGCAAGCCTCTTTGTGTCAGATTATACGTAGATACACTCAGCACTACGGACCAGGACCAATCAATGTGCAATGTATTCACGTCACGTCAGACGAAACACACTATTGGTACGCATCGTGCAAATTATCAGTAATAATGATACGAATATGCTAGCGACATATATAGGGTTGTGAGGGGAAGGACAAATTTTATTTATTTATTTTTTAAATAAATTATATGTGGCCGCTTGTGGCCAAATGTGAGAACGTCTGGCTGTAAATGCAATCGGTTGTAAGTTTGATTCCCACTAGGGGGAGTGATTATATTTATGTTATATTCACTTGCTCGCTCGCGTCTCGAATTCGGCGGGAAGCGAAGTACGGAATGTCTTGACACTAGGTTCTTTCCAGCTAGGAGGGATGAAAAGCGTGAAGCTAATAAAATTATATATATATATATATATATATATATATATATATATATATATATATATATAATGTGTAATAAATTTCAGGTAATCAATATTAGTCAATATTAGTACTTTATATTATTAAGATAATTTAATTGTTTCAAAAACTCGCCTAAATATAAATATTGATCTTAGTTTTAAGTAGCCCTAGTATAACTATATACAAATGAGAGATAAACAACAATAAGGAAAAAAAGGTACAGACCCAGTCTGTAGTGCAATAAATTTTATGTTAAAAAAATATAATAAAATAAGAAAAATATATATATAAATCAAAAAAAAATAAAAAAAATACAAGCATTTCAGACGTATAATAGACGTCAAAATGTAGTTTACTGTTTTACGTCATTTATTTTCCACCACCCTCATATGAATTGCCCGATCAAGAATCATATACAGCATGTTCACAATTTATTTTTAAACCATATTTTACTTGATAACGAGTCTCGCGTAGCATTGAATTAAAAAATACATCACCTGCAGATTAAAGGTAACGTAAAGTAACGCAAATGGAAACATAACGTTTTATATACGTGACTCCTCTCGCAGACACTTGTCGCTGCTGCTAGACGTATTATACAAACTAGAGATAAAATAATGGACTTTCGTTTTAATATGCTTTAAAATTGTTATGACGGAGTTGGAATCTCATTTTCAGAGGTTTTGGGAGTTCAAATCCTACTGTAACAGTGTGAAGATACTCCGTTCTCAATTTATTTTTCAAAATCGAGACATTGCGTGGTAATAGGCGGATCTTAACGCTACGCTTTGTTTTACCAAGAACGTAATGACAATCAAGTGGGGACAATCCACAGCAAATCGTGTTAATAATCAGACGGTGGCCCTCTGCGCTACAATGACACTGAAAAAAATATGTTTCATTTAACTGTATCACTCTTTCTCTCTCATTACGTAATATCACATAAAAAAACAAAAATATAAATAACAACGGAGTGTTTTTTATTTTTCCCAGCATTTTATTTTTACACTTAAAAATATATAAAAAACCAAAATTAATATAAATATGAATTAAGTAACATTTTCAAATATCAAAACTATTTTGTACCTCTAAAATTATAAGTAACTGAATTACAAAATTCATCCATATAGTAAAGAAAACGTAAAAATAAATAGACGTACACGTAAAAATAAGTAGATTATAACAAAAATCTATCTAAACTATAATTTTATTACCATCAATACTCGAAGCAAAGCTCTAGAGGGAGCTTTGTGCATCTCAATAAGCTCAGGTAATCAATATTAGTCCTATTCATGTTACGTCAAACGAAACGTAGGCTTACGTTCCATGGTATGACGAAATTTGTCATACCGAAACCCTAACAAAGATTTATTGCGTTCAATTTGAAATTATAATCGGAGAGAGGAGTGTTGTAACTAGATTCTCTCCGTCTAACTTTCTGTGAAAAAAAACGTTAAATTTAATAAGTTTACTAGTATATATTTTCAAGCAGCTTCATGCTTTATCTGGCATTGTAGGGTAGCCAGAGACGCCTTAGTGTCAAGACACTCAGTTTACTGATTTTCACCCGAATTGTTTTTTTTTTCAAGAATTATATTAATTAAATTTAAGAAATAAGTGACTTTATTATATTACATACAAAATTATATGCAGTCAAAGGAGTGACATGGTCAGTCAGAAACTAGCTTGGTCCAGGTATCAATTTTAGATTAATTTTTATCAACATAACTAACAATTTAAGACTCTATAATTATTATTTTGTATAGTTTGTAAGCATTAAGCGAAGGTTATTTTTACTTTCATCTCAGCAAAATAAGCTATCAACAGAGTGTCTGGACATTAAATTGTGTCCCATTGGTGCTATGATTTGGAATAGAATAAGCAGCAAGAACCGAGTATTAAGGCCCTCTATTTTCCACTTAATGTGCATGAAAAATGTGAAAGAATAATATAAATTAATATATAGGACAAAACATGTTTGTTATGGATTCTTAAATTTATTCAAGTTGTTTTTTATATTTTTAAATGTTGTGGTAGATTTTTTTTACAGCTGCAGGATTTGAACTCCCAAAATCTCTCAAAATCAGATTCCAACTCCGTCATAACAATTTTTAAAGCATATTAAAACGAAAGTCCATTATTTTATCTCTAGTTTGTATAAACTCTGCATAACAAACATGTTTTGTCTTATATATTAATTTATATTATTCTTTCACATTTTTCACGCACATTTCCACAGTAAGTGGAAAATAGAGGGCCTTAATAGTCGGTTCTTGCTGCTATATATATAATGAAAGTTTGCTCAAAAAGGTATTTACAGACGTAAATCTACCTCAAGGCACGTGAAACCTATCATAAAAACCATGAAAACTGAACTTTTCCTAGGACAAGATATTATATTTAAATAGAACGCGTTCTAGTTTTTTTATGAAACTATTTTAATTGGATTAATCGTGTATATTTTGGTATTCGAAAATACATTTTTGAAATCCCACCGTTATTAACACTTTACAGTAGTCCGTGGTCACAGGTAGAAAGTATACGCGAATTATCCGTTTAAAATATGTAAAAATCGGGAAAATCAAACATTAGGAGAACGCGTATTTCCCAAATGCCTTTGTTAGCTAGTCTTGAGCTAGGAATATCTAGTCAAAACCATTTACCGCTGAACCACCAAACCATTTTGATATTTTTGATGTATCAATTTTAATACACTTGCATTGGAAAAACGTGCTTTTTCTAGTAAGAGCTGATTTTACCTGATATTAAATTTTGATCATCAGTTAATTATAGTTTTAAGAAAAGCATTTAGTAAAAATAAGTTTTGTCTGGGAAAAACGCATTCTGTCTAAAAACTTCTTTTAACTGAAACATACAATAAATGAAACGGCTGCACCGATTTTGACAGGATTTTGACTGGCAAGTAGCTGATGTAAGAGAAAGCAACTTAGGCTATTTTATTTTAAAATTAAAGAAAAACACACACCGAGATGTTAAATTCCACGCAGACGAAGCCGCGGGCATAGCTTGTCATACTACAAATTAACAACCTATTTCATTTCATCTTCAAAACGAAGTCACTGAGTACATATTCGTACTCATACAGTATATACAGGATGATATTAATTAAAAATACCACGCCAACTAAATCGAAAGCTGCACTATAATCGTCACTAATGTATACACACGAAGCGTTTCGATGACGTGACATGAATACGCGTCATACATATTGTTCAGGTGATGTTATTGAAGGGTATTATGACACAAATGGGATACCCGCATTCGATATCATTGAATGAAATCTGTCATGGGAATTCTTAATAAATTGAATGTTGTTATTTTCATATAATGTTTAGTTACACCCTGTATTTATGGTTAGTAGAATATGGTCAAATTAGTTTCGTATGGATGAGCGTTTTGTTTTTTATCCGTTTCTGCGATAAAGTTTGTAAGAAAGTAATTTTAATAGAAATCTGTTTATAGGGGCTGGTTTTTTTTTTGTTATTTTTACTTTGTTTAGTATTTGAGCATATGATGCATTGGGTAGAAAACATATTATGTTTAGGGAATCCGTTCTCCGTTCTCCGTTCTCCGCTTACCTCTCTGTGATGATAGAATTTAACGTCGAACTATGTCTTACGAAACCGAAAATAATGTATTGTAAATACCACCCACAACTATAAAGATTACAAGATATGCTTCCCAACCAATAAATTGCCTCGAAAAATAATCTTTATTACAGATTCATTCTTTATCCCAAATTGTATACGCAGAAAAGAAACTAATGCTAGTGCATTCCATTCACCGCCTACTGTCCGGACTCAATACATTGCGTGATAAGTGGGGGACTTAACGCCGCTCTTTTTTATACAACGCAAAAAAGAAAAACACTTTGAATATAGATAATTACTCTCTCAAGTGGGAATTAAAAGCTGAAAGGAACTCATTCGTCCAACTTTGAAATAACTTTTATTATCATTATAATATAAAAAGATCTTTGATTTATGCGATTTTTACACATTTTAAATGTAACTATTTTAAACGAATTAATCGCTCGCTTTGGAAACCTGACGTTTCGTACACTTTACAAAAGTTCGTGGTAATAGGTAGACTAAGGTGGTATTCGTATATCAGTTGCAACAAAAAAAAATTATATCAATCTACCGTCATCTGTTTCTTAATTGCCTCGCGTACAGCCCTGGAATGCCCAAAAATGTATTTTCAAATATCAAAATATACACAATTAATCCGTTTAAAATAGTTTAATTTAAAAAATCATACATATTTTTTGATTACAAAATGTAACTTAACAAAAACTATTCCTTTACATTTGACAAACAAACAAAGCTAATTGCCTCTCATCGACAATTCAAACATAACAATGCATGTATTCGCTCGCCATTGTTCACATCGCCTTGACCGTTTATATCAGAAAGTTTAATCCCTTTACAAAGCTCGGTGTATTCAAATTTACATAAAATTCGAGCTTTTATAGCGATTCCAATGTAAGGACTGGTAAAGCAATCCCGAACTTGGAATGGAGAGTCTATCAAACAAAGTTTTTACGAGTATTGAAGACACTAAATCGGCGTACGGGAGTATTCTCTTCTGTATTTCTGTATTTTTTGGATGCTGCATCGTATTCGAGAAAGTAAGGATATAACTTTAGCTCTATATAAAGCTGCATGTTGTTGGACTTCAAATTATTAAATTTGAATTGTCACAGTGTCATTGGGACAGCGTCTAACTGCAAATGCTACCGGTTGTGGGTTCTATCCCCACTCAGTGATAATTTTTTTAAATTATTCTCACTTCCTCGCTCTGGTAAGACAAAGTGTGGCGTTGAGTTCCACCACTGAACACGCAATGTCTCGAATTCAGTTCCTGCGATGCGAGATAGAAAACGTGAAGCTAAAAAATAAAGCTTGAAGCTAAAAAAAAATTGTAATTGCGTTCATACACCCGATGGTTTCGAGATCATTTTTACTTAAACGAATGGTCGTAATTATGTCTTTTACATTAAACTGCTGTGAACACAATGTGGCGTTGAGTTCAGCGATATTTTGAATACGTAATATGTCTAAAATTTAGACGGAAAGCAAGAAAAAATGTAAAGGTGAAAAAATTACATGTCAATGTGTGTACATAGTACTAATATTTTACTATTTTTATAAAGTGTTATTCCACTAAAGTGTTATTCCACATTTTCAAAAAAACTCATAAAAAACCCGCTGCGTTCTACTTTTCATATATATTTTTTTAAATTACAATAGTCTCTGTTTACATAGACCGACTGTATTTTCGAATACCAAAATATCCGCATTTAATTCATCATGCAATATTTGAACAAGTATTGTCTATCTAATCTTTTTTTTAGCTTCACGCTTTTATCTTGTATAACAGGGTAGACAATAAGTACATAGTGTCGGTGGTTGCACTCAACGCCGCACTTAGTCTTTACTAGAGCGTGGAAGTGAAATTACTTTAAATGTAGTTACTCCCCCGAGTGGTGATTGAACTCAAACCTGATCGCGTACAGTCAGACGCTGTCCCACTGCGCCACGACCGGCCTCAAATAATCACAATGTACAATGTACATCTACTTCCTACATTGAAAATATGAAATAAAAACAATGATTTACTGTTAAGTAAGCGATATGTGAAATTTAATACGCTTGTCTAAATAAAAAGTTAGCCCCCAAATCTTAACACGTGTGACATAATAGACTTGACGCGTTCCTTAGTGTTAAAAGTGTGGACATGTGTAAAAAATGATCTCTTTTTATGTCCTGAGGGTATGTGTAATATGTGTAATTTTTGTTTTATTCATTTAATGTGTAATAAGATCTTTGATTTTTGCGATTTTTACACATTTTGGTTTTATTAACTATTTTCAACGAATAAATCGCGAACATTTAGAGAATTCGGAAATACATTTTTGGAAAATCTATCTGTCACCTGAGGTCCACTTATAAAAAAATATAAAAATAAATAAATTCTCAAATCCATCACACCAGAGACAAAGATACAGTCAGTGCACTCCGCAAGAATCTAGGGCAGTACGCGAGGCAATCAATAGACAGATGGCAATAGATAGATATAATTAATTTTTGTATCAACCAACAGCAAATGCCACCTCAGTCTACCAGCAAGCGTGAGCACGGACTATTTTCGAATACCAAAACGTACGCGATTAAGCCGTTTTAAATAGTTTAATTTAAAATATTTATTGTGTTTTTAATAAATTGTTTTATATTGAAAAATAGATAACCTACTTTTAAGGCGCAGTCGGACAACGTATGTCTGTAACCGCGATTGGTTGTGGATCCGATTCCCACTTGGAGGAATATTTATATTTAAAATTTATCTTTATTTTTCCGTTCTGGACAGACAATGCGCGCCATTGAGATCACCATTCAATATTCAGTGTTTAGATTTTGAACAGAAAGCGATCAACGGAGTGTCTTGACACAAGGTTTTCTCTGACTATCCAGCTTTGTGGGATAAAATGTGAAACAGTAAAAAAATATAATACTCGGCATATTAACTTTAGCTATGACGAATTTCATACTTCAAAGTTCGCATAATTTTGTATAAATTTATTCTCAATTTTTTTTCTTAACTTAATCTACACCTTTTCCTCATAACAGGGTCGTTAGTGAGAACATAATTTCAATACCTTCCCTTCTCCGCTCCATGTCTGAAATCGAGACATTGCACATTGAGTGACAAGCACAACGCCGCGCTTTGTCAAAACAGAGAAATTAAAACAAATTCAAAACAATGTAAAAAGTCTATCAATGTTATAAAATATTTTGTTTTCTTTCTAACTTTCTAATAATAAGTTATTATAATACATATTTAAATTTAAACCTTTCGATAATATCCACACGATATTTTGTACAAGCCACATATTTTCGGCAACACTTTGATAGTTTAAAAGGATTATAACTGATGTGAAATTTCACTAGTTTTACGTACTATGGATTACGGCGGCTTTTGCCTGTTTCATGTAAATAAGTATACGGTCAGTTATAAATTTTCTTAGTAATGAGTATGTTTTGTAAATAATATTTTTTATTTATTTTAAATGAAACTATTTTAAAGGATTAATCGCGTATGTTATGGTATACCAAAATACATTGTAATATATGTAAAATGTTCGAAACGTCATTTTTCTAAAAATGTATTTTCGAATACCAAATTATACGCGATTAATCCGTTTAAAATTTTTAAAAATCGCGAAAATTAAAGATCTTGTTTTGTTTATATTCTTCTGATAAAAGTGTTTTTCTATAGAATTTTTTTATGGAGTTCGAACATAAATTGACTATGATTGGAAATAATCATATTTATATATTATTTTTAATTCTTTTCTCTATTATGACAAAGCGCAGCGTTGAGTTCCGCCACTCAACACACAAAATCTCGAATTCGGCTAAAAGTGGAGGGCGGAGTTTTAAATTTTAAAAAAATGTGTTTTTAACTCTAGGTACTTTCTACCTCAACATGCGGTATAAAAAGCGTGAAGCTAAAAAATTGTAAACCCGTTGTGTTATGTATGAAACGACATATCTAATATAAAGCAAAATGGTGTGTTTTAAATTAAAATGGATGTATTTAATATTTTTAAACTGTTATTTTACACCCCCATTAGTAAAAAAAAATTAGAAAACGTATCAAAATATAAACACAGGAGACCTCAAACCTGCGCCTCTTAGAAACCGTCCAAGCGCTTTGACTGGTAAGCCGTATTTATATATTAATAAATGAGAAGTAATTACCAACTTTATTTGCGTTACCTCCTGCAAATAAACACGTGAAATTTTGTGTTTACCAGTTTCTTTCAATTTGACGGAGTTCAACGCCACAATCTGTCTCATAAGAATAGAATAATTCAATTATAATAATCGAACCAACAATCATAGGCGTTTACAGTTAGACACTATCCTAGATCACTAGGGCATATAAACTTAGTTTTACAGCTTTTTCATAGCTTCACGTTTTATCCCGTATAGTAGAGTAGACAAAAAGTACCTAGTATCAAAATACTCTGTACTTCGCTTACCACCGAATTCAAGACATTGCGTGTTGAGTGGTGGAACTCAACGCCGCACTTTATCTTTACCGGAACGAGGAAGTGAAAATAATTTAAAAATCATCACTCCCCTGAGAGGGGATCGAACCTACAACCCATCGCGTTTACAGTTAGACGCTGTCCCACTGCGCCACGACTGGTCTTACAGGTTTTACAGGTTTTTTTTTTCTATATTTTAAAACTCACCTATTGGGTACTTCCTTGGGCGGCGGCATGGGAGTGGGGATCCTCCGGCCACCCCTCATAGCGCCTTCCATCGTGGCTCGACTGTTGGAACTGAAACAAAACTTCACTTCAGATGATGACGATTACCTATGCCAAGCTATCTGTACACACTAGAGATTTGTGGTGGTGGTGTTATTTACATGTCTTTTTTTGTATTTAAAAAAGCTTTAAAGTATTAAAGTAAGCACGATTAGTCTTGAGTTCGATTCCCGATCGGAAGAACGATTAGATAAGAAATTTACTTTAATTTCTCCGTACTGGTAAGACAAAGCGCGACGTTACATTTGTTAATCAACACGCTGTTTTGATTTCAGACGGAAAACAGTCAACTGAATGTCTAGACACTAGGTTGTCTCTGAAATCAAACCAACGCATATTTTATATTCAAAGTAAGTTGTAAATTTCTTCAATTAATAAGTCAAATAACAACCCAATGCTTACAGAAAAAATATCGATTCACCTCCAATACAGTAAAAAGCCTTCAAATCGCAAAGTGTCAATACAGGCTGGAACAAAATGTATACAAATCTGTATATCTCAGTGCTCTTGTTTAACAGGACCGATGAGTTTCAAGGACCTATAAACAATAGAACGGTGTCGGTTTTAATGAATAGCCACGCGATAGCACCTTCATTTAGTATTAGACAGACAGGAAGATGTAGGGAGATATTTTTTTCACAGGAAATTGTGTTTTATCTTACTTAGTTTTTTTAATGTCATTGTGGGGAGACAGGAAGTACATAGTGTCAAGACACTCTGTTGACTGCTTTCTGCCAGTTCTTGCGTGCTGAGTAGTGAACTCAACGCCGCCTTTTGTCTGGCCAAAGCGGGGAAATAAAAATATATTTGAAATATAATCCCCGAGTTAGAATCGAACCTAATCTAATGTGTTTATGGTCGAGCGCTGTCTTACATACATTTAAATTTATTATAGTTTTTTTTTATATTTTCATTAACAATGAAGCCTAAAAAGTTCCTCTTACGGCCGATGCTTGAATTTAAAACTCATCGTTTTCCAAAGAACAGACCAAGAATTGAATTGTGTCAAAACGAATCAAAGATATTTTTTCTTAATATAAAAATTTAGTTCAATAAAACAAAACTAGATTTAAGCTAAATACAAAAATTCCAAGTACTATATGAACCTACGATCAGTGACTAAGTTAACTGTTAACTAAACTAAGTACATACCGACCTTTTTATACTGACTTAGCTATTAACATAATATATATAAACAAAAACGGGTGAATTCTACGAAAAATACAAAAAAAAACAGGAAGCAAAGCAAATATATATTTTCATATCCCGAAAATTCTAAACATACTATCAAAATATTTTGAAACTCCGAATATACGAATACAGAATTGAAAATTAAAAATGCAAAGTATGCGGCCAGGAAAACGAGTTTCAACGTCCAGAGCTAGCTGGCCGTATGAGATAGAAACGCTGACCGTATCGTATCGTGCATTCAATACAATGATTGACGATCCCATTACACTGAATTTTCTAGTACTACGGGCCGAATTAGATCTGAATTTAGAGCATTTCGGGTTTTAATCTATTATTAAAATAATTACTAAAAAAAACGAATATTCACAATATATATAAAAGAGGCCGGTCGTGGCGCAATGAGATAGTGTCTGACTGTAAACGCGATCGGCTGTGGGTTCTATCCTCACTTGGAGGAGTGATTATATTTAAATTATTTTTCACTTCCTCGCTCTAGTAAACACAAAGTACGGCGTTGAGTTCCACCATTCAACACGTAATGTCACCAGTTCGTTGAAAAGTGAAATATGGAGTGTCTTGACAATAGGTGCTTTCTGCCTACTGCTATGCGGGATAAAAGCGTGAAGAACACAGGAGAGCTGAATTTTGAAACGTGGTTTTCTTTAATAATGCACTAAAATAATATCTCTAAGAGAATTCCGCGGGGTCCCATGTTACGCTTAACAAAACTACGTAAGAAACACATGGAAATGTTACTAAAAAAATTAATATATCGCGCTAGCAAATTGGCCGACAAAAACTAGTTTGACATAAGGGAGAGACATCATGGCATATTTGTGTTCGGAGTTCATTGTACGTAGTAATATTATGAGTTCAAACCCTGTACAGGGTAACGTTTACAATTAGAAAAACAGTCCGTTTCAGAATATTTTCAGACAAAAGCGCGTGGTTCAGTACCACAATTTAACCTACAATGTCGATAAAATTAACAGTAGACGGAGAATAGTGTCTTAACATAAACTTCTTCTCTCTACCAATCCCTCTTTAGAATATACTAAAATATTTTTTTAACAATTCATAAAATCGCGCTTGTATCGTAGATTGTAACTCAATTTCGAAATATGCTTCAATTGAAAATGGAAAATGCTCATCCGTTCAAGCAAGAAATGATGAAGTCAGCGTTTCAGGATAGAGTGGGATAGCGAAAACTTTCTATGAATGTAGTACTCTTAGAGTTGGGCGTAATATTTAATAACGGATGTCATATCGAGATAAATCAGTTCGCTCTGACTTGAAACGCGATGGTTCTCGGTTCTATATTCGCTTAGGGGAATGTTTAATTATCAATTAATTTTGTGCTCCCGCATTGGTAAGCGTTGAGTTCCACTTAACGTAGCCTTTTATATTAGGTGAAAAATATAGAACTGTGTTTCAATTGTAGAATTCTTGCTTTAATACTATGTAAGAGACATGTGAGAAAAATTAAATAAAAATCTTTTTGCTTAATGCTTTTGTATGTAAACTCGATATATAGAACAAATTGGGATTTTTCAACTTTTGTCTGTGTTTGTGTGTTTGTTTCGGCTAATCTCTGAATCGGGTGACGGTCTAATATACATATATATATATATATATATATATATATATATATATATATATATATATATATATATATATATATATATATATATATATACTTTTTTGTACTTCCTCACAAATAAATAGTTATATTTTGGTAAGATCAAAATTAGTCCACTCCCCTGGTAAAACAGTAGTGGAAGCTTCACTGGCATAAATGTAAAATTATTATTATTGTATTAAGTTGTAATATACGATATGATGTATGTTTCCCTAATAAATATTATATATATATATATTATATATATATATTTATATATATTTGGCCCTTATTTCAATTTAAATAGAGTTTTCCCTAGCTACAGAATAGTCTCTAGTATGACAAAAGACATCAGGATATCAGCCCTACCATACGGGAAAAGCGTGAAACTCCTTTTTATATCAAATTACATTAACAAAACGACGTAACAGTTTAAAAATTTAAATGAAGTCGTCTCATCAGTTAACTCGAGCGTACCTCCTGACACTTGAGTACGTGACTGCGCATAGCACTTAGCACTTTGGTTTTTTTTTATTTCACCTAATTGGATATTATACCGTGAACGAAATTATGTAAATGGTAATGTGGAATTATAACTATTCATATTTATAATTTACTTAAAACGCAGCATCCTGTATAGCTGGGAGACACAACCGAATATCAAGACACACTGTTGGCTGCTTTCCGTCTGATCTAGATATTGCGTGGGGAACTCAACTCCGCACCTTATCTAACCAAAATTGATCTAAGATTATTTAAATTATAATAAAGTGAACTGTTATAAGGATATATAATAGAAAGAAGAAAAATGTATATGGGAAAGCATATTATATAGAAATATCGAACTAACTTTAGTACAGAGTAAATAAGTTATTCTTCATATTGACACGTTGTGGAAAGAATTAAGATAGGTTAGTAAAAGTTAATTCATATAAAATATAAATAATTTTTATATTTACTATTTTTAAAGTGTTGTGCCACACAGGACTGGAAAACATTTTTAGTTAAACACATAACGTCGTGGATGGTATCCAAAAGGCGTGGGTTTGAATCCCGCTGCGTTCAAAAAATTTTTATACGTTTTTTCAAAACCGTTTTATAAATAATTTGATAAATACAACGGGAACGACGTGATTACCTGTGGAAGAGCAAGTACTTGTGTGTACGGTTGAAGCTCCTATTTAATACACAATCATATCTATATTAATATGAGAAAGAAAAATTTTAGATCTTTTTTATTTTCTAACACATTTATGTATATGGAGTATGAAATGTAGAGCAGTAAAATTTATGTCAGAACTGTAAGTAAAAATAAAATTGTTAATATAGCTTACCCGCGGTTTCATCCGCATTCCACTTAATATCTCTAGGTATTTAATTTATCTCTCATTAGATGTAATATCTATCTGAAATCAAAGTAAAATCGGTAAAGTCGTTCCCGAGATTAGACGGTGCAAGCAAACTGACTGAGTAGATAAATGGCTATATATATATATATATATATATATATATATATATATATATATAGAGAGAGAGAGAGAGAGAGAGAGAGAGAGGGAGCATAGAATAAAAATTTAAGTTCAAATATAATCCTTCCCGGAGTGGGAATCGAACCTACAACCAATCACGTTTACTGACGCTGTCACACTTCGCCACAATGACCTTAATTTTATCATTACATTATTATTATTTTACGTAATTGTATTGCAAAGTTAAATTTGAGGAATAAAAAGGCTCATTGCAAACCCGCCCGCGCTAACTTTGTTTGTGTTAAAGCCTTACTTTACTTTTTCTTCTGTAACAATTTTCAATTATTTCGTCTAAGTACTTGAGGAATTTCGAAAGAATATTGCGAAAATGAACAATAAAGTACTTTTAATGAAATAGCTGTAATAAGAAATAGTCTTTTTGTGTTATATTTTTTAGGCTTCGGTACCAAGTTTAATGCAGAGAACTAAAGCACGAATCAGGTGTTAAGAAAATTAGTGACGGAATTAAACGCCGCGCTATGTCTTACGACTTAGGGGAATCTTACCAGAGCAAAAAATCTAAGTAATTTTATTATTAATTTTAATTAATGCTTTTTTAAAGGTTTGTGGTTTAGGAATTGAATAAATATTTATTTTAAGTAATTACTATATCTTTTTTTTATATTTCTTGTGTATGTTTTATTATTATTGTTATTTATATTTTTATTAATTTTACTTTAGAATCTTAGTCTCAGAGATAAACTCAGTTACAAAGCATTTATTGTCATTAACTGGAAAAATAAAGGTGATAATTTTGGCTAATTTCGTGCCGCGTTTAGATCAAATGCTATATTAAGTTTCGAGTATAAAAAATGTAGAAGCAACGAGAAATAAAAAAAATATAAAACGTAGAAATTATTTAATATTTACTATTTTTTAAAGTGTTATTCCACACTTAGGATTAGAAAATATTTTTGAAAAAACGTATAAAAATTGGAACGCAGCGGGATTCCAACCCGCGCCAAGAGGTACGGGTTCGAATCCCGCTGCGTTCAAATTTTTATACGTTTTTTCAAAAATGTAGAAAGTATTTATTAAATTTAACAGATGCACAAGGCACGAAATCGAAACCCTACGTAAAGCTGCATCGTAAGCAGATGATTTCCATGGCGACAAGGCTATTTTCCTTATAAATATTCAATATTAGTGTTAAATGAGATATCTGAACGGATTTTCTCGTACTAATAAATTAAATTGCATTTAGTTCTTTAAATTGTATTTTCTTCGTGGTATATATAAATAAGTTATAAATATAAAGACTACCATGACGTAGTGGAACAGCATTTGAGTGTAATTTTGATTGATCGTTTGATTCCCACTCGGAATAGGACAGGACAAAAAACGGTGTTGAGTTACGCCACTGCAAATTTTGTATTGAATTCGGGCGGAAATTGAAACGGTGAACGAGAATTTTCTCATACTGGTATATAAATAATTTCTATACACATTAAAAAAAGGTTGCGTATCTATAAGAGCCATAGTAAGGCAGTGACACAGCGACTGACTATAAATGCGATTGGTTGTGAGTTCGATTCCCACTTGGAGGAATTAAAATTTATTTTTATTCCAATCTTTGGTTAGGAAAAGCCCATCGTTGAGTTCACCACAAAACATAATGTCTCTAATACGAATGGAAAGCAGTCAACGGAGTGTCTTGACACTAAATTGTCTTCAACTATCTTACTATACGGGATAAAACGTGAAACTATATATATAAAAAACTTTAAACTAGATAATGATCGTCTATTAGTGGCAAAGATTCGTCGCTTCCCTTGCGGTTTACCGTAAAATAACATTTTTCAAGATTTAGCTTGACACTTCGTTTAAATAGACGTCTAGAACGATTTTCTAATGATTATAGTATAAAGAATTATAAAAGAATAAATTCATATCAAAATACACTGTTCTCTGTTTCCATCTAATTTGAGATGTTATAGGTTAAACGACGTAACTTAACACTGCGATATGTGTGACCAGAGCCGTTTATACTAGTTTGGACGGAACCTACCACCATCGGATGTACAGTCACCTGTACAATTTGTACTCTTACTGTACAATTTGTATTTCCGTTTAAAAATAAAAGTCCAATACGTTCACATATTTTAAGCTTTTCATAAGAAACGAATGAAATAGTAAATTCGTTCAAACGCTCATCGTAACTTACACCATTTTATATCTAAAACGTGAGAGCAACGTATACCGGGAATGCAGGTCTGAGGCGAAACCGCTTGTATGGTTCCCTTCATCGAAAATACCTAACTAGTAAATAGTTAGGTAGAAACTTAGTTATTTGAGCGATTTTGTGGTTTAAAGTACTTAAAGTATAATCTAGACATTGGTTAAAGTTAAATTTTAATAATGCTAATAGATTCTATTAATAAGACCAACGTGGACCAGTGGAACAGCATCTGGATACTGGATTGGGTGTGGGTTTGATATACAAGTAACTACATAAGGAGAATGATAGGATAGTCAGAGACAACTTGACATTAGTCAAGACACTATGTTGTCTGTTTTACACGCGAAATCGAGACATTACGTGTTGAGTAGCAAATTTAGCGCCTCGTTTTATTTAAATAAATTTTGTTCATTTTTCTGAATCGTACCCTCAACTAACCACGTTTACAGTCAGACACTGTCCTGCGCCACGATTGCCCATGGTGAACGATTATATTTAAATTATTTGAGTTGCGGTTAACAACACAACATGTCTAGATTTTGAGTAAAAAGCGGTGTTTGGATTATTTCGACTTAAGGTTATTTCTGATTAAGCTAATACTCGTATATAGAAAAAAGCGTGAATTTATTTTTTTACTAGATTAATAACGCCGCCAACGCTGACACTCTAGTGTGGCTTTGGATATTCATGTTATATATGGTGGCGAAGAAGTGAGTGGAATAAATTTTCACTAGATTCTCTCAAAACCTATAGTTCTTGAAAATAAATAGAGAAATTATTTCAATTAATATTATTGAGGACAGATACCGACGACACGACTGGCTGGTAGTGGCGCAATGGGGTAGCGTCTGACTGCAAACACGATCGGTAATGGGTTCGATTCCCACTCAGGATAATGATTATGTTTAAATTTTATTTTACTTTCTCATTCTGGCAAGACACAGTGCGGAATTTAATTCCGTCACTCAACATGTAATCTGGCGGAAATCGGACTATCTTGACACTAGATTACTTCCTGTCTACCCTACCAAACGGGATAAGAGCATAAAGGTAAAAAAAAGTTTGGAATCAATTCAATTTATAATTTAATAATTAAAAAGATATTAAGTACAGAAGTCTCTTAGTGAATCTAATTTTAAAATACCAGTTAAGTAGTCTATAAAGTATTTCATATAAAATTACTAAAGTGCGTGTTACGAGGATCAGATCATATGATAAATAGCTATGGATTTGTATTTCAAACTAATTTTTCACGTCAAATTCTAATGAAAAAAAAATATTTTAATAGGCAGCGTTGACTTGGGTTGGCTACTCAACACGTAATGTCTGGAATTTAGACAAGAAGCGGCGAATAGTGTCTTGACATTAAGTTCTCTTCCACTACTATGATTTGTTAACTTACTATGTTTTCTAATTATATTTTATTGTAATATACATACAATATTTCCGCATTGTCAGTCAACAAATGTTGAATTGCCAAATTCTATTTAACTTACATTGCAATTGCAACTGACATGACTGACTGATTCATGTTGATTTTAAAGCAAACATAATACTTCGCTTATTGACAGGGCTAAGCAAATAAGGGGTGATTTCGACTGTGAATACACTGCTTTAATGTTACAAATTAAAAAGAGGGTAGAATATCTATAAAGTAAATTTAGTAATGAATAGTGAACGATATTGATTTTAGGATTATTACATTGAAGTAGTTGGTCCTGTATCGAATTGAATATTTGTTACTTTTTTTTAAATATATTATATAATATATATTTTTTTATTTATATGCCTTGCTTGTTGA
This sequence comes from Dryadula phaetusa, assembly GCA_032432895.1. NCBI lineage: Eukaryota > Metazoa > Arthropoda > Insecta > Lepidoptera > Nymphalidae > Dryadula > Dryadula phaetusa. The sequence goes on along the minus strand of JAOYRS010000008.1, from coordinate 697,310 downwards.
GCAAGGCAGGCTGATAAAACCTAGTGGTAAGACATTGCATGTTAAATGGTGAAACTGAACGCCGCAGTTTGTCTTACTCTGGCAAAATAAAGGCAAAATTACTAAAATATTTAATTTATAATTATAAATGCATTAATTAGCCAATTCGCTATAACGGCCCCCATGAAACTGTAAAATATAAACATGCAAAAGAAAACACTATATATTAATATAGTTAACTCTTTTTGTATAAAGAGATACCTCATAATACTATAAATATATAACTAAGACGAAGGTATTAATATATTATATATCAAAATTCCCCCCGAATAGTGTTAAACTCACTACCATGTACAAATAAATCCTAACTGAACCATGACAGTGTTACCATGTTTAATATACATTTCCTTAAGTTAGCTTTACGCTTTTATCCCGCATAACAGAGTAGACAGAAAATATCTAGTGTCAAGATACTCCGTGAACTTGAGACATTGCGTGTTGAATGGTGGAACACAATGCCGCACTTTGTCTTCCCATAGCGAGGTAGTCAAAATAAATAAAAAATAATTACTTCCCCGAGTGGAAATCGAACCTACAACCGATCGCGTTCGGCGAGACGCTGTTCTGTTGAAATGAACAAAATAAAGCAGTATTTGATTTAGGTTTTTTCTTTCCGATTCTGGTACAATAATTCATTCGTTTAATTATTCTTACTAAACTACAAATACTTTAGTCTTTTTTAGTAAATTGTTTACAAGTTGAGCGGTAGTGTGCGACTTACAAAGGTGTGCGGTTCATTGACTGTTATGTTATGTTATTTTTACACCTTAATACTGCGTGCTAGATGTATATATGTATGTACAAAAACATCTAACATTAGGGTTTATGAAAATTTCCCATATTATCGTATTTAAAGAGACGAAAAACTATTTTCTATTTTTATTTTATATGTTAATTTATTTCACTTCCTCATTCTGGTAAGACAAGCGGCGTTGAGTTCCACTACTCAGCCTACAAGGTCTCGAATTCGGTGGAAAGTGAAGTACGGAGTGTCCTGACACTAAGTTCTTTCTGTCTATCCTGCTATCTATATCCTGATATAAAAAGACATCTTGATGCATTTCTTGTATATATATACTAAAGGCATATGTAACCTAGTGAATGTGAGTGAAGTATGTGTTCAAAAGTGAAACTCAGCGCCGCGCTTTATCTAAAAAAACTTTTTGCATTGACAATCGAACCTACAACAGCTACGTGTACAGTTATTGTCATCAACGGGTCATAACGGCGTAAAGTTATATAGATCATCACTTATTGACAGCATCAACAGCAGTTCAGGGAGAGAGCGCCTGACTCCAATTATGATTGGAGTGGTGGGCGTGGCGTTGAGTTCCGTCACTATTTTATATGTTTTTATTTAGAGAAAAAGCAAAGTATGGAGTGTCTTATCACCATCAACTTCATAGGATAAAGCGTGAAGCTGCTTTTTTGTTTAGTATACTAAATGTGGCAACCCTATTAAATTTAGTTTATGTTTATGCGTTTGCGCACCGGTGGTCGTCTGATTGATCTATAGACTTCGGTTTAAAGGGATATATTACTGAAATAAGGATATACTGAAAACTACTGTAAATTTTTAACCTTATTAAGACTTTTGATGTAAGAGGTGATTGTGGGTTCGATACTCATCAGTGAAAATGATTATTTTTAAATTATTTTATTTTCAAATTAAAGCGCGGCGTTTAGCTCCGTATCTTAAGACACATTCGCTGAAGTGAACGAAAACAATGTAATGTTCTTTACACAGAAATGCATTTTATATCACTTATTGCTTTACGATATATTCCGCTGGGCAGAATAATTCGAGAACCTTGTGTGAAGACACTTCGTCGATTGCTCTCTATTGAGTAAGAAACTCAATATCGCATTTTGTCTCGGCAGACCGGAGAAAAGAAGATAAATTTAAATATAAATATTTCCCCAAGTGGGAATTCAACCCACAACCATTCGCGTTTACAATCAGAAGCTGCGCCCACTGCGCCCCGATGTTCTTCGTACTTTTAATTAAACTAAAATAATATTTTAACTATTTGTAAAAGTTATAAACTCACATACAATATTTTTTTATGTTTATTATATTTTTTTCATTAACAAGCGTATAAGACATCGTTTGATAACAACTTATACTTTGTTCGTAGTTTTAGAATGCTTGGATTCCAAGGGTTCAATTCTTTATATTTCGTTTTCCTACTAACTTTATCAAAAATTATCTGTATTATTTTCATCTTATTAATAAGGAAAAACATAGAGATATATTTTAAATTTACTCTATTTAATTTTTATGTTACTGAAGCAACTGCACGTTGTGTCCCTCATAGTAACATAGTCAGAGACAACCCAATGTCAAGACACTCTTTTGAGTGCTTTCCGCCCGAAGTCAGAACATTGCGTGTTTAGTAACGAACTTAACATCGCGCTTTATCATACCAGAGTGGTATATGAAAATAAATTCCTTCAAATGGGAATCAAACCTCCAACCATTCCGACAGTCAGACGCTGTCCCACTGCACCACGAAACCTCTATGCGTGAATATAACAGACTCCTGCGTTGTGCGTTGCACAGTGTCGAAATTTTTGCTCGCGTTCGAACATTCGAGTGGGCTTTAATCTACTTTACTGTTCACTTTTCCAAACTAAAAATGCACTAAAATAAACTTTGTTACAATCACATAAAGTTCATATTACACTGTGTTTATTTTACAAGAGTCCACATTTCGCATTTTGCTGATATTTACAATGACTAGCGGTGTGTCGATGCACTCTAAATTGATTGGGTACATATTGCGTTAAAATCGTGTGGTCATTTTATAGTTATTAGTTTTTACAGTCCTTATTATATTTATATTACTGTATTTATGTAAACTAAGCCAGACAACGAAGTGTCTTGACATTGGGTTGTGTCTGACTATCCTGCTGTGCGGGTTAAAAGCTATAAGGAAATCTTACTTTACTCTGGCTATTGCTTGAAGTAGTAAGAGGTCTCTTGTGGGTATTTAATCTATGTTTTATATAAATTTTATTTTTTGTATTGCACTCAGGCAATAGACACGTGACTGGTTAAAGTTGCCGTTAATTTCGTTTTAATCTACTAAAAAAATTCTAAGAATTTGACTGTTTCTAAACAGAATTATAGTTAAAACATTACATTAAATTTATTAGCTTCACGCGTTTCCCCGTAAAGCAAGATAGTATAAGATAAACTAGTGTCAAGACACTCCGTTCTCCATTTTGCCAGAATTCGAGATCATTAAAATTTTGAAAGAATTAAAAATGTTTTAAATTACATATTTTACCGAGTGGGAATCGAACCCACAACAAATGGTGTAAACAGTCAAACGCTGTATCACAGCATCACAATGGTCTCTATACAATAATAGGCAAATAATATATTAAAGCGATACTGCTAAAATTGATACATGCAACAAAATTTTGCAAAAGGTATTTTTTTTTTCTTTTTTTATCTTCACGCTTTTTATCCCGCTTAGAAAGATAGAAAGTACCTGGTGTCAAGACACTCCTTACTTCACTTTCCACCGAATTCTAGACATTGCGTGTCGAGTGGTGGAACTCAACGCCGCACCTTGTTCTACAGAGCGAGGAAGTGAAAATAATTTAAATACAATCACTCCCCCGAGTGAGAATCGAACCCACAACCCGTCACGTTACAGTGAGACACTGTCACACTGCGCCACGACCGGTCTCGGCAATAATAACAATACTTAAAAGAAATCCTTATCCAAAACATAAACGATACTAAAATAGAAAATTTAATCAAAATTTACACACTTAAAATGACACAGCCTTTACATCAGAATCGAACCCACGACCGATCGCGTTTACAGTTAGACGCTGTCCCACTGCGCCACGACCGGCCTTAACTTTTATATATATATATATATATATATATATATATATATATATATATATATATATATATATATATATATATATATATATATATATATATATATATATATATATATATATATATATCGTCGTCGTCGTCGTCAGCCAATCGCAGTCCACTGCTGGACATAGGCCTCCCCAAGTTTGCGCCAAACATCCCGGTCCTCCCGGTCATCTCGGTCCGGTATATATATATATATATATATATATATATATATATATATATATATATATATATATATATATATATATAGACTTAAACCGGCATGTGTGTATGGTCGTGTTCAAACGATTTAAATTTCATGGCATCAACAGACGCGATGCGGGCATTTCGTGTAAAAAACAACTAAAAACGTGTGGCGCCCAAATAAGCGTATATCTCAGCTGTTACTATTGTATGTTTTTTTTTATTCATTCAATATTTTTCAAACGTTACATTTTCACGTTATTTGGATAGGTATGAATATAGAATTGTTTTTTGTTTAGAAATTATATTTAAATGCGTTTTTTTTTCGGAAATTATTCGTCTACGTGGAATTTAACATTTATGGTATTTACCATTTTTAAAGTGTTATTTGACACTTAGGATTAGAAAACATCTTTGAAAAAACGTATAAAAATTTGAACGCAGCGGGATTCGAACGATAATATCCAAGAGCCGCGGGTTCAAATCCCGCTGCGTTCAAATTTTTTATACGTTTTTTCAAAGATGTTAACATTTATGGTGTTTATTTATTTTATAATTTCATGATAAAAGTAGCCTAACTTACTATTTGCTAATATTTGCTAATAAAAGTCCTATCCAAATCGATCTAGCCGGTATAAATAAATAGACAGGCAAATCAAAATTGTCAAAAAATATTATTTTGCGAGATGTGTAAGCCAGTCAGGTCGTGTATTCGATTTCCGCTCAGTGGAGTGATTATATTTAAATTATTATCAGTTCCTCGCTTTGGAATGATTCTTGATGTCTTAAAAATGTTTCAAAGATGTCTTGAATTCGGCGGAAAGCGGAGTACGGAGTGTCTTGACACTAGGTACTTTCTGTCAACCTTGCTATGTGGGTTAAAAGCGTGAAGATAAAAAAATATGGTGTATACATGCGGTATTCATGAATGTCTTAAATACAGTGCAATAAAGTTATCACATATGGATCAACGGTTCAGATTTTTGCAAAGTACTAAATTTTCTTTTCCATAACTTCAAGACTCTTCTCGTCAAAGAGAGGGTCCAGTCAGAGAAGACCTAGTATCAAGACACTCTATTCTTCACTTTCCACTAATTCAAGATATTGCATGTTGCGTGGCGAAACTAAACGCCGTACTTCGTCCTATCAGAGCCGCATATTGAAAGTAATTTAAACAAGACCATTACAACCTACAGAGGTTGAACTGTCCCACTGCGTCTCTAAGGCAACTAACTTAATTACTTATTAACTTAATTTATATGCTTTTGAAAGTGCCTCAACAAAAATCGCCCAAAATAAAATATTTACATGTTAATTCTATTCAGATTAAGCTCGCATTTTACATTTAGTAATGGGAGAACTTATTAAATGCTCAGAAATTGCGAAATTTTCGTTAAAAATGTGGAATTCCACACCGTTGAAACGGTTCTACAAACTTAACCCGAATTCAGGCGTAAGGCAAACTAAAACAAATGCGCCTTAACGAGCGTTTCTCGCTAACCAGCAAGGTAAATAGGAGTTGAAAATTTTTAATACTTCTATTGGAGTTAAAAAAAATTGCATTTTTTTTGTTTTGGTTATTGTATCATTATGATATATCACAAATTACTTATATTCTACTCGATTTTTTCACCCCCTAAAGCCTTACTAAATAATACTAATAATACTCTATAATAAGATTTTTTTAGCTTCACGCTTTTAATCCGCTTGTTGCGATTTTTTTATGGAAAAGAAGGCAAATGAGCAAAAGGGCAACCTGATGATAAGTCAACATTAGAGTTTTTAGATGCGTTGCCGACTTTGGAGTGGAAATGAAAGGAAATAAGGGAAAAGATGGGAGGAAATGGGGAAAGCTGGCTTACATAACATCGAACTTGAACACATCATCAGAGTGGCGGAACTCAACGCCGTTTGAGTGAGGAAATTATAATAATTTAAATATAATAAGTCTTATTCCAATCATTACATTTTTACATAAAAAGCTTATTTCGTAGAATATCTTTTTAAAATACCAGAAATATTCTTATTATTTCTGGTATTTTCAAAGAAAATTGCAAAACCCAAAGAATTTTTAAATATTTTATTTAAAAATTCTTTGGATTTTGCAATTTTTTTTTAAATTTAACACATTTTAAATATATCTACAGATTTTTACATCTTAATTGAATAGATATTTACATATCTCGTCTCTAGTAAAAATACTACTAACAGTACTATAAATAGGATATCTGCTAATAGTAGGCTCCCTCTGCCCAACTTTGATATGCGTGAAGCTGTAAAAAATGTGTTTTGCGCGATTTAATCATTTTTACTTTAGACTGTTCTTTTTTTAATGTAACATATAATTTATTTCATTAAAAGCTACGCACATATACGTTAATTAATATTTAATGACAATGAAAAATAGAGAGGAAATTCTTTGCCCCTCCATGGATTTACCACGTTATCCCAATTAAATGCAAATTGACATCTTGAAGAGCTGAATTAAGAAAATAATATTACTCAATTTTTTACTTCTTTGAAACGTAAAAAGAAATAAAATAAAGATGTAGAAACTGTTAGTCAAAATATTATATGACAATTGAACCTTACTTATAAATACACGTATTATTACACGTTGTTGCAATACAAATCGCGACGTTTAATTTCGCGGAATAAAGTGCACTGCAAAGGATGAGACTAGCACATGCGGAAGTTGATTAAATTTCTAAAACGAAGCAATTCAAAGCTTTATTTCGCAAAGCTATCCTAGTCAGAGACGAGCGACTCTATTTGACATGCAGTCATACAGTGTCAAGTAATTCCATTGATTTTTCACCCGAAATTGAGACATTGCGTGTTGAATGATGAATGCTTTACGAGCTGAACTTCGAATGAGAATCGAACCCAAAATCATTGAGAATACAGTTAGACACTACTAATACGTAACAATATAAGTAAGGAACAAATAGCATACTACATTGATTAATATTTACATTTCTTCTGTATGTATATATATATATATATATATATATATATATATATATATATATATATATATATATATATATATATATATAATTTTATTTTGTTTTAGCTTCGCGCCTTTTACCCTGAATAGCGTTGTAAACAGAAAGTACCTAGTGTCAAGACACTCCGTACTTCGCTTTCTGTCAAATTTGAGACATTGCATGTTGAGTGATGGAACTGAACACCCCACTTTGTCTTACCAAACTTGAAATACTTGCTTAGTGTTAGAAATATTTTTGAAAAAAAAAACATAAATTTTTATACCTTTGGAGGGTTTCCAAGAGGTACGGGTTTGTATCCTGATATGTTCAAAAAATATTTATTTTTTCAAAACGTTAGTTGTAACAGGTCAACATTTTTTGTAACAGGTCAGAGACTGAATATTTAATTCAAAAAATTGAATTTAATGCGAATAAAATATGATAGTAATTATTTTTTAATATAATAATTTTATATTCCAAACTGTCAAGTGTCAATATTACTAAATTCAAAAATCCACGAGTGGGGGTCGAATCCACAACCGGTCGCTTTTACGGAGTGTCTTAACACTAGGTACTTTCTGTCTACCCTGCTAAACGGGATAAAAGCGTAAAGCCAAACAAAAACATTACTATGACTAACTTAATGGTTTGATCTCTTAAAAAGAGTAAAATATGAATCTTCTCGAAATCTGATCTCCGATTTAAAAAATTAAGATTAAAATGAATTCGAACCCACTATATTTATAGTTAAAACCACTCTACGTAACACATATACAATGAAGCATATTATTAAGATATATATAATGAAGCTTATTTTTTTAGTTTCACGCTTTTATCCCACATATCAAGCTAAAAGAAGAAAAATCTTGTTCTAAGACGCACTTCATATTATATTAATTATCTCAAGTGGAAATCGAACTCAGAACCGATCGCATTTACAGTCACACGCTGTCCCACTGCTCCACGACCGACCTCTCAGCATAAATCACAGACTAATAAAATTAATAAGATCAATTTAAAAAAAACCAATTGATACTTTTTTATTTCTACAAAAACACATGTGTTACATGTTAAAAGCATGTCACTTCGTCGCTCGCATGAAGTGGCCATAAAAATTTTATCTCAACCCACGATTTATGGAACACAATCGTCTGCATTTGCTCGTCGGCAGCAACAATGAAGCTATTGAAAACCATTTGAAAACGCGCAAAGCTCTGTTTACATTGAAATGTTAAAATCGCCTAAACTCACATAATCTCGCTGCCATGACAGCTTGCGTTCGGGATGACATGTCAATACGATGTTCTGGTTAGCTTAGCGCTTTCCATTCATATTTCTAGCACGTTTGAGGTCGTGAGGGCAATTCAATTTTTTTTTTAATTTTTTAAGCTTCACGCTTTTATCCCACATAACAGGGAAGACGGGAAGTACCTTGTGTCAAGACACTTCGTACTCCGCGTATTGAGTGACAGAACTTAACGCAGCGATTTGTGTTACCAGATAAAATGAAAATAGTTTAAATATAATTATTTACCTGACAGGGAATCGAACCCACGCGTTTACAGTCAGATACTGTTCCATATATCCATGACAAAAATCATTTTTTTGATATTTTATAATAATTATGATTGTTCTTTATTTAGTCGGCTTAAATATTTAAATTATTTTGGTGATACTACGAAAACGAAATTATTTTGGTGATAATTTTTAGTAACTCTTCAAATTTTTTCGGTCAAAGGATGTGAAGATGCTCCGTATGTAATTTTTGTGAGAATTGAAGTCATTTCGTTAGTTACCTTTCCTTACTTCATACATTAGTAATTCCTTCAGGTTTAGTATATTATTTTGATATTTTATTCTGGTTATATCCATAATTATCTATATATAAAATATCCTTGAAAGTGTCGTTACATTTGAGCATAAAAAAGGCAGAACAGTGTTTCGTATATTTTAAATAAAACAATTGTAAACGTATTAATCGCATGTGTTTTGGTATACGAAAATATGCGCGACTTCGAACACCAAAATATACGAGATTGATCCGTTTAAAATAATTCCATTTTTAAATGTTTAAAAATCGCGAAAATCAAAGATATCTTGATTAGTTTTATTAAATATTATTATGGTACTTATGGGGTCCTTGTGCTTAACATACACGTTGCTAAGGCAACGTTAATTATACGTCTCTAATATGTGTTCTCTAAGAGTAAAGGATTTATACATGTTATTTTTTCCATAGACCATCATGCCATATTAATTTTGCCATGCCATTTTTAAAATATATTGTTTTTCCTAACCTTTGCAACTAACGCTTTACTCCGATCGGTTAAAAATACTCGCATATATATATATATATATATATATATATATATATATATATATATATATATATATATATATATATATATATATGCCCTAGGTATCTGTCATATGTCTTCCAAGACAGAATTAAGAATAAACGTTCTATATAGAGATGTTATATCCTGTGTTTTTATTTCTAGTAACAAAAATATATTTTAATTAAATATTTAAATATAATTTAAATAAAAAAAATCGTTTTATAAAAAAAAATGTATATTTTATATTATAGTTGTTAGATACTTTTAAATGCAAAAGTATAGTAATTAGAAACTTCTCTAATAAATTGAGCTTTTATACGTTTAAAGCTGATGCCGAATTATTTTTACCTCAACAGCGGAAGGGTTTGGAAGGGTTAAAATTTCAAAGAGAAGGCTTTCATCAAAGGCCTTTGTTTGCACATTCCAATAGCAATTGCTATTTTCAATCTAGTTTTTATTATTTTTTACTAAGTATTTCTTAATAAAATAACGTATAATATGATTTTACTTGTTAATTTTCATACAAAATATTGGCAAATTTCATGTGGATGCACCTTAAAACTACCACACTATAACGTCAATCGTGAGGGGTCATGTATAGAGAAAGGACCGCCGAAAAATCGCACCCCCGAATAATAAACAAAAGGAACCAATTCAATCCTTGTACAATCGATATTTGAATTTTTTATAAAGCTCCCCGGTACTTTGGCTTAATATAGTTCGGTATAATTGAATTTTCTATAGCGGGGCGTGAAATTTATAGAAGTTCATAGGGATTACCAATTCTTCGTTACATAATATTTGTATAGACGCCAACGTCGTGTGTTTCTAATGCCTTTGGTTTATCTTCTTCATATAAACTTTAGTTATGTGTTTCACACAATTCTATTAATATATTTACATCAAACTGCCAAAGGCAGGGATATGTTTTTACCACGTACATATGTATGTACGTTTCTTTGTTCTATTGTAACAACTAAACCCGTGAACCGCATGTCTTTCTTCTTTTTTTTTGGCTTCACGCTTAAATTCCGCATAGCAGGATAGAAAGAAAGTACCAAGTGTTGAGACACTCCATACTTCACTTTTCTCATATTCTAATAATCATTTCCTCAGTTTACCATATCCTGAAGCGGCAACTATCGTGGACGCAGTTAAACACTGTCCTATAGCGTGAGGAAGATTTCAAGTACATAAAAACACTAGGATCTCTATGATGATTACACTCTTAAGCTCTTTATATTGCAAAATGATTTTTCTAAAAATAAGAAAAAGATCCAGAGAACAGAAATAAAACATATGTACTCGTACGTAACCTCCTTTTTTTAAGTCGGTTAAAATTAATAAAGAAAAAAAAATCATATGTAACAACAGTTATGAATCTGTGTTCAAATAAAAAAACATAAAAAAAATATCTTTTCCAACAAAAACAAATAATTAATCTAATTATATTTATTAGGGACGTATATTTAACGTTGCCTTAGAAACGTATATGTTAAGCAAAAGGACACCATGCGTACCAGAGTAAAACTTATTTTATTAAAAATATTTATTGGCTTTCTACACATCTTCCCCATACATGATCCTTTGTTATTTCCATTATATATACCAAAAATTCTAGATAGCAGCTGAGCAAGTTCCCTCTGTGTAAAGTTTTTAATGCGCGCACAGTACGTGATGTGGGAGCTGACAGGCGAGTTGCTAGCCTAGTTTTGTTATAAGGTACTTATATTTCGACTTGAAAACTGAATTGAGGAAGTCATTTTACACTATTTCCTTTAAGTTTTAAGCTCAGACGTTTGTTTTATTGTTTTAGTTATATAATTTTTAGTAACTCTTCAAATTTTTCGGTTAAAAGATGTGAAGATGCTCCGTATGTAATTTTCGTGAGAATTGAAGTCATTTCGTTACTTACCTTTCCTTACTTCTCATCTTTATGCAAAAAATATAAGTTATTCTAATTCATCAATTGGTTTATAATAAATAAAATACCTGCGTAAAAAAAAATCTTTCTTTCTTTGAAGTATTTTAAAAAGAATAGAAAATATACTAAATTCAAATAAATATATTATTTTTATATATAATGTTTAAATTATTCATAATTTTTCAAAAATTACTTTCTCTGTTTATTCCACGCAGGGTAATCAGAGAGGAAGGAGGGAGAGATCCTGATGCTTTTAACGTGACTTTCCTAAACTATTCTAGCTATTCAGTATTCTTGATACAGTGTTCGCGAAGATCAACCGAGGACTCCCTCAACCTCTCATAAATAAATCTTAGTTAATAAAATAATAGATATCTATTTATTATCTATTTATATTTTAAGTTTACTTAAGTTACCTACAAAATATCCAAAGAAATTAGCAAAAACATAAGTATAACAAAGGAAGAAAACTTGGAAATTCTGAAAAAGTTACACAAATTCGAAACAAAAGTACAGTGTTCCTCATGAAACAATGACCAAGGAGGTCGTTTGGGAATTTGGCTTTTGACACACTTACTTACTGTGAAAACTGAACAATTTCGCTTGCGTACTTTACCTTAGCTACTAGGAACAGGTTAACCCACAAAAATGTTAAAACTAAAATTTTGTATAAAAATTGGGACGCAATTGAATAAAGTGTTTTTTTTTTATAATTATTTGTTTTGTTAACATTTTTTGTGGTTTAAATATTAATTTTTTGTGGTTCATTATATTCTATGTTTTAGACTCTTGGACTTATTCTATTTTTCCAATTAACAGAGATTTAATTAGTAAATGTGTGTTAAATGTAATTATTTTAAATGGGTTAATTGCGTATATTTTGGTATTCACAGGTAGCGGTGACTGAGGTGGTCACATGTAGGCTGAGGGTGCATTTGTCTGCTGGTAGATGCAAAAATTAATTATATCAATCTATGTATCTACCTAAAAATGAAAAAGTGATTAGGCGAGCAAAGGAAACATCTCATAGTAGGATACATTCGCCCATTGGACACCAGGTTTATGCTAGCTTCAAAAATGAGGATTCTTAAAAGGGTCTAAACCGCAAGCTTCAAGAAAACATCATATGTCCTGTACAGCAGGGTAGTCAAAGATAACCTAGTGTCAGAACAGTCATTGAGTGCTGCAAAATGAAGGGCAGAAATGTCAACAATTTTCCAGTAACAAAATCAGGTTAAACAAATAAAAATCAAAGTAAATCACTAAAGAAACACTAAATTTATACGACTTTAAAAACTGAAAGAATATATTTGTAAACCACCATATCAAATGCCATTTGTATCTAATTTAAATTAAGTTGAAGTTTTCACAATATGACTGACGATAAACACGATTGATTACGGGGTCGATTCCTATACGATGTAATGAAAATATTAAAAAAAAATATTAAAATACAAAGCGCAGTTTAGTTATACCACTTAACACACAATGGAATTGATACAAAAATTAATATCTCTGATATGTGCATGTTGAGGGGCAGGGCTTAACGCCACACTTCGTCTTACCAGAGCGAGGAAGTGAAAATACTTTAAGTATAATCACTCCACCGAGTGAGAATCGAACCCACAACCGATCGCGTTTACAGTCAGATGCTGTCCCACTGCGCCACGACGGGCCTCATGTATTGTTCTGTACATTTTTTTCTGTAGTAATTTTAGTGTGAAACGAATCTCTTTTACGACTACTGCTATTCTTGAGGACAGTAAAACGCTTAACGCGTAAACTCGGGCGTTTGAAAATAATAATGCGTATATAGATATGGTTTGAAATGTGTGAGGTCTTTTAACTAAAGAGTAAAAGAAGCTTCTCGCTTTATCCCGCATAGCAGGGTAATCAGAGACAACATAGTGTCAAGACACTCCGTAAATAAAGTGAAAGAAATGTATGTATGTATTAAGGGATACAGCCCAACCTTTAATACAATATCAACAACATATTTTTAATAAAGGGTTTTTAATTTTCAATGGCATTTTTACTAATTTAAATTTTACCAAACCAATTAATAGTATAAAAAAAAACAAATTTATTTAATTTAACCATTTTATTTTTTTTTAAAGTTATTTTTATTATATCATGAAAACTTGTTTTTGGAAAACTTTTCAAGCCATGGAGCTCGAATCTACATCGAAAACCTATAGTAATTTTACGAGTGGTTCATAACGACAAGTTTATTATTCACTTTCCTCTCCTTAAGTTACTCTTTATTACATCAGCTATATTCCAGAATGTCATATTAAAGTCATTCCAGCAGTTCGAAAAGTAAGCGAGAAGAAATATACAGAAAAACAAAAAAATGTAAAAAAATATTGTAACAAACGTATAAGAATTTCGACGCAACCGGTACTAGAACGGATAGCTTAGCAGTCAGATGGTTTCCAAGAGAAGCAGATTTGAATCCTGCTGAGTTCAACATTTTTATAAGTTTTTCCAAAAATATTTTCTGATCCTAAGTGATAACACTTTAAAAATAGTAAATATGCAAAAAGTATTATTTTGGTATTTGTATCGTATATACATACAAATACCAAAATAATATATGCATATATGCATTTAATATTACAAACAGACACTCTAATTTTATTTATTTGTATAGATTAAGGTTAATTATTTTTAAATTAATAACCTGATGTTCTCATTTATCTAAAATATTTGATGCAACAAAGAGATCTACAGGTAGGTCTAGTTTTAATTAAAAATGCCTTTCAATGGGGACTCACCCTAGCCGTACACAGGTAAGGGATTTCAAACGTTCTGATTCGGTAATAAATAGACTAGGAAAAAAATTAAAAAGCATGACAATTTCATAATTTAAATTCATTTAAGCATGGAGGTTGTGAGAATTCAAAAAAGTGTTTTATTCTTATTGGGGATGGGTTATTTGACTGACTTTTGGTTTTTTACGCGATCAAGTGAAAGTGGAAATGTTTAAGTTTAAAGCTAACACTTGGTTGTGGGTTCGATTCTCACTTGAGTATACATTGTTAAAATGACCATCAAAGTTATCTATGTAGCTTAGTGAGACTGTATCTGACTGTTAACGCGATTGGTTGCAGGTTCGATACCCAATTCGAGGTAATAATTTAATTAATTATTTAAAAAAAACTATATTCATTTTTTCATTCTATTAAGACGAAATGTTTTGATTTCGACCGAAAAGCAGTCAACAAAGATTTTTGAAATTAAATTTTTACTAACCTACTATGTGGGAAGCTGTAAATATAATAATGTCGATTTAAACACTTTACCTCCATTTTCTTACACAATAATGTACTGCAGTATAGAATGAAAATATAAAAAAACAGCTTCACGCTTTTTCATATAAAACAGGCTCTAATATCAAGACACTCCACATATCAATTTCCACCAAAATTCAAAATATTGTGTGTTGAATGGCGGAATTCAACGCCGTGGTCAATAGAAAAAAGATAATGATTATTTAACATACTTTTATATACAGTCAAATACATACGTTGCTAAAGCAACGCGTCTTTTACTCAACGAAACTACTAGATTCATACAATTTTTTCTTTATTTTAAGCTCATTCAATTAAATTACTATATTTACTATTTTTAAAGTGTTATTCCACACTTAGGATTAGAAAACATTTAAAAAAAAACGTATAAAAATTTGATACATATCTATATATTTCCATTGTCATGACACCAAAAAGCATTGTAAAGCTCCGTAAAGCTTATGATAACATAAGCCTTTACTATCTTATACTATTTCAAGAGATAAATAATTTTAAATATGAAAAATCTTTTTTACATGTGAGTACAATATGCTCCAGTTGAGGGGTCGCCAAAGTGAGATACTCTTAGACGATCATAATCCACATCTAACTATATTATATAGTACAGATATAGTTATGTATATACTATACATATATAATAAAACGGTGTTGAGGTGTGTTTGTACAAGGCTACGGAAAAAAAAACATTTTAAAATGATATTTAGGCCGGTCGTGGTTCAATGGGACAGCGTCTAACTGTAAACGCGATCGGGTTCGATTTCCACTTGGGGGAATGGTTATATTTACATTATTTTCCACTCTCCGGTAAAACAAAAAGCGGCGTTGACTTCCGCCAATAGACACGCAATGTGTCGAATTAGGCGGAACGCGGAGTACGCAGTGTCTTGAACCTTTTTTGGTCTACCCTGCCACTTGGGATAAGAGCTTGAAGCTAGATAACAATGGAACGTAATGGACATGTTTTTATAAAATATAAAAATAAAACAAGTAATGTAATGTATTGAGTAGGAAAAAAAATTAAATGTTCAATTACTGTATGTTCAAATAATAAATGTTCAAATAATATCTTATTCATATTTCTTTCATTCCCATCGCTTTTCACTCACTGTCAAGTTTAAATGGCTTTTTTATTTTTATAAATTAACCATATATAGTGAAACCTGCTTAAACACGACCTGAATAAACGAAAAATGTTTATAGTATATATAATGTTAGTTAGATGGTAATGGTTTGGAGCCAATTTTGATGACTACGATTAAAAAATTGAAATAACAATGCGAATTGAATGGCGAAACACAACGCCGCGCTTTGCTTACCAGAGCGAGGGAATTTAAAGTGTAATCATTTCCCTGAGTGGGAGGCGAACTCACAACCGATCGCGCTTACAGTCAGACCTTGTTCCACTGCGCCACGATCGACCTCTTGTATTTTCCAAGATATTTTTATTTGCTGTACTGCGGAGCGTATCTGAATGTGCAATAAAGACTTTTATTATGATTATTATTATAGTGAATTTATATTAATAATTTGGAAAATATTCCTTTAATTTAAATTAAAACCTACATTTATTGTGTTTGATTCCAGTCGCCTCAACTGAGCCAAAACGTTATTTTATATCTTAGGCTGAATGACTTCCCTATTTTATATACCACAGTGAAATCTCATTTTGCCAAGGATTTTGTACCATTTAAAAAATTTTTCATATACCCAGTTTTCCAATAACATACGTTTCAAATTATAGTTATTTTATTTACAGAGGTCCCCGCTTGTAGAAATCGAAATCTACCGATATCTACAAAACGTAAACAAATCCGACGTAACCTGTTCCAACCTGTACCAATTATAAAAAAAAATATTGAAATATTTCTACATATCAAGACCCAATTAACCAGATACAAATAACCCCATTAAAAAGGCAGTTCGATGACAAAGTGCCAGTATCTCATTGGAAATTTCAATAATAGAGATTTTACAAATAAATAATAAAATAATCATAAATTAAAAAAAAAAAACTCATGAATTAAAGCTGCTGTCATAAATTGCAAATAGCTCAATTGGAGCTTGCCTGTAAGTCAAGCATACGCAAATATATTATTAGAAGGAAACGAAGTTTTATATAAGTATATATTTATATGTAAAGCTAATATAATCTTAAGGTCATTTTATATACTAACCAAAGCAACATTGTCAACTATTTAAATGAGAAGAAACAAAGGGTGTTTTGCTTATCCAGGTTCCGCTTATCCGGGTTCCGCTTATCCAGGTTCCACTTATCTAGGTTCCGCTCATCCAGATTCCACTTATCCAGGTTCCGCTTAGCCAGATTAACATTATATGCTTAATTAAAAAGAAAAACATAAATATGATACTATCTTCTTGACAGTAAGAGAAAAGGGCATGGGTATGAAAGAAATGTTAATAAGATATTTTTATTCTATTAATGCCGTGTCTGAAGACGACAGTCCTATCCGGTGTAGCGAGAGGTCCTTTATAAATATACGCAGCCCTTTTCTGTGCGTAATTATAACGTTTTAAATGTGCGTGGTTTTTTTTTTAATTATTTCATTCATACTACATAATGCTTTAATTTATAATTTTAACCTGAAGTATAAGAAGCAACTTGTGCAAATTGCTCCTGATATAATAAAAGTTTATATATTTACGTTTCGTAAACGTACGTGCCTTACGTTCTTATGAATTTAGTATAAGTTTGTATATGAAATAGAAGCCTTAGTGGTCCAGTGGGACAGTCTCTGACTGTAAACACGATTGATTGATAATTGAAATAATTATCATTGCTTTGCTTTGGTAGGCGCAGCGTTGACCTCCGCTACTATCTCTAATTAGACCGGAAACTAGAGAAGACAGTATTTGAACAGTAGATTGTAACTACTTTGCTATGCGAGAATAAGTATAAAACTGTACATTCTAAAAAGACAATTCTGATTATTTCTTAATTAAATCTATAAAAATATTTATAAAATATTTTTTTATAAAAAATCGATATTTTTTCATAGATATTTCAAAATAAATGTACATGGCTTTTAAACTTCACCATCAGAAAAAAGGAAACATATGAGTAAATATATAACATTAATTTGACGAATGATGAAGACTGGTTTGCATGTCGCCTACAATAACTTTAAGTTATTATTTGACATGTATGAAAAAAACAGACAAAATGAATTTAGATTTCTAAATATTAATTTTATACATATTTATGTATAAAATTAATATTTTAATATTTCAATTTTATACATATTTATCTATAAAATTGATATTCTAGCTTCACCCTTTTTTATAAATATAGGTCGAGAACTAGTGTTAGGGCACTCCGTTCTATACCTTCAGTCCGAATTTGAAGCATTATTGAATGGCAGGACAGGAAATAAAATGGCCGCGATTTAGTCGGCATGGAATTTAACATCTCTGAACTTTTAATTTTTCCTACTCAAATAAAAGTAACATACGTTTTTCCCATTTACTTTTTCTATCTTCCTGTAAAAGTTCCATTGAAATTGATCCAGGCGCTCCAGAGATTAGCCGGAAAAAACATGCAGACGATAATGTTGTTTTAGATATGTACTGTGTAAGCATTTAGTGAGAAGCGTTCATTATGATATTACACACGGACACTATAATTTTATTTATTTATATACATGGTACAGAAATTACGTATACCATTTATTTTTTGGTTCCAGGCTTATTCCGCATAGGAAGGTAGTCAGAAAAATTTTCAATCGTCAATACCTCCTATCCGGCGATGTACGCCTAACTTCGACCTATGTCGGCATGTCAAGTAGCGAATCTCAACGCAGCGATTTATCTTACCTTAATTGGAATAGAAACCACGTACAATCACAGTTTCGCTCACTACGCTACTAAGGTCCAAAATAAAACTCAAAATTAAAAAAAAAACGTAAATATCACAATAATGTAAGTTAACTTTATTTAGAAGTCAAGTGAGCGGACAAATTGTCGACTAGATACATCGTCCAATTAGCGTTTAATTAATATTGCGTGACAATTTCAATATGGCGTTATTTGTGATAACTATGCGGTTTGCTGGAAATATAATTTGATCTTTGAATATTATTGCATTTAATGCAATTAAAATATTATTATGTTGATATATGTACCGTGTATGCATACATATGTATAGTGAAAAGCGGTAATTGTAACAATATTTTATTACATCAGCTATCTGCCAGTGAAAGTCACATCAAAATCAGGCTATCCTTTCTACCCGATTACCCGAAACAAATAAACAGACTCCTGGCTGGGGCTGGGCATGGTGGACTCGAACTCCTCTCTGGGGAGTGATTATGTTTAAAATTATTTTCACTTCCTCGCTCTGGTATGACAAAATGCGGCGCTGAGTTCCACCACTCAATACGCAATGTCTCGAATTCGGTGGAAAGCGAAGTACGGAGTGTCTTTTCGGTCTACCCTGCTATGCAGGATAAAAGCGTCAAGCTAAAAAAAATTATAAAAAATATATTTAATTGGTAACAGTACATTAGATAATTACAATTTTAATTAATTATATATTACAATTTAATAGAACAATCAAAAGTACTACACAATATCGAGTTACCAAAATTAGTTTGAACTGCGAACTTTGTACTACTTCCGTCGCTTATTTCATTCCATTATTTTCTTGTAAGACCTTCTCAAACCATAAATCACAAAAGTATACCGAAGTTTTTCGTAAATTTCCAAATGGCCCGAGAACTTAGTTTTTCCACTTGACGTTTCATTCGAAGAAAAATTATACTTATAATTTACGTTCCAATTTAGGTATATGTCATAGAAGTACCTATATGTACGGAAAGGTAAGAGAACTTAATGATAAGACATTTCAAGAAATGTATACGCAATGGTGTATTCAATGGCGGAAGTGAACGCCGCACGTTGTATAAGTATAATCATATTAGAAAACATTTTTGAACAAACGTATAAAAACGTTCAACGCATGAACGCATGGCTTAGCGGTCAGTAGCTTGGGCGGTATTCAAGAGGCGCGGGTTCCAATTCCGCTGCGTTCTATTCCTAAATATGGAATAAATTTTAAAAATAGTAAATATCATAATCATATTTTTAATTTTCTCAACTCATTTTAATCTGTCCAAGGCTAATCGTGGCGCAGTGGGACAGCATTTGACTGAAAACGCGATCGGTTGTGGGTTCGAACCCCACTCGGTGGAGTGATTATATTTTAAAATTATTTTGACTTCCTCGCTCTGGTAAGACAAAGTGCGGCGTTGAGTTCCACCACTCAACACGCTATGTCTCGGATTCGGTGGAAAGTGAATTATGGAGTGTCTTGACACTAGGTACTTTATGTCTACCCTGCTATGCGGGATAAATAACGTGAAGCTAAAAATAAATTTAATCTGCACATTCTAATTAATATATAGCTTACTACTAACACTCAGAAACCAAAATATTTTCTTTCTAAAAGTACCATTACGCTGTATCCCGCATGGCAGGGTAGTAATAGACAATCTAATATCAAAACACTCGGTTGACTGTTTGCCGCTGAAATCGATACATTGATGCAGACGTTGAGTGACGAGTCGATATTTTGTCCATCAGAGCGGAGAAATTCCCACTTGAGGAAATATAACTATTTCCGCTAGTGGGCATCAAACCCACAACCAACCGCGTTTGCAACGAGACACCTTCCCACTTCGCCATGGTGACATAATTTGTAAAATAATCAAAATATCTATGGATATTTTTAATATTGTATAAGAAATTTGAACCCACTACACCCAAATAATATAAGGAATACACGTGAGAGTCAAACACAAAGCTACCTTGTACCCCTACGACATATAACACAGTACTTAGCTTGAGCTACAAAACCTTGCAATTTAATACGTTTCAAGCAAAGGGTTACTTCGTAAAATGAATTCTACTTGTTGAATAAAAAAAAAGGATTTTACGCATGTCATCTAAAATAATGAAGAATATAACTTTAATTAAACGCTAGCGGTAGTCTGGGAAGGCGAATGAGATGTACACCATCTATGTATATATATGTATATATATGTATTTATGTATATATATATATATAAGTCTATAAAATAATCATTTGGCTTGGGTTTGATTCTCGCTGAGTTCAAATTTTTAAACGACTTCAAAAAAACGAAATTTTCATTATTATGGTTATCTCGCGATTTACTAAATTTAGAAGCAGTTTTCAGAAAAGTCTTAGATACACTTAGGGAAAGGTTTTAGTATATTAACCGTCTTTAAATAAAAGAACGTGAGGCTTACCTGTATATTTTTACTTTTTAGTGTATTTTGGTAATTGATTTTTTTTTATTAACTATGTTATATTTTTTTAATTTTTTTTCTCATCTCAAGTGTGCGAAAATTACTTAGTAAAGAAATAAGATCTTTGATTTTCACGATTTTTATACATTTTAAATGAAACTTATTCAGTCAGTCTACCTGTGACCACGGACTACTGTAAAGTGTTTGAAACGTCAAATGTCCAAAATTTATTTTTGAATACCAAAATATACGCGATTAATCCGGTTAAAATAGTTTCATTTAGTTAAGAAATACTTAAAAAATTATGCCATTATTAGGAACAAGTTTTTTTAAAACAAAGACTCTTCATTATTTATCCAGAAAGACAATAAATATTTTATTTGAATTTTCCATCAAGATTCACCCTTTATCTTTACATAGCGGAGTAGTCAGTTTCATTTAAAATGTGTAATAATTACAAAAATCAAAGATCTTATTAAATGAAAATTAATTTTAATTCATTTGCTAAGAAATTGAACTCACAACCTGTTGTGTTCATAGTTAGACACTGTATCTTAAAGAATTACAAGTGCTTTAAAATTGTAGCCGGTCGTGGTGCAGTGGTTGTGGGTTCGATCCCCATTCGCGGAAATGATTACATTTAAATTATTTTCATTTCCTCGCTCTGATACAAAGAGCAGTGTTGAGTTCCGCAAGTCAACACATAAGGTCTCAAATTACTTTCTGTCTAACCTTCTAAATAAAAGCGTAAAGCTAATTAAAAAGTTAAAATAAGTAGTAACATAAAATAAAAATTTTAAATAAATAAATACTAAGTAAAACACAAGTACGCAAAATAAAATTGTACGTAGAAAATAAAATTCCCAGCTTATTATTTTTGTCGAAATATCTCTAATCTATCCCATACAAAAAGTGAATCGTTAGACAGGCTTTTATTTCTGACATTAATAGGCTTATTCGAAGCTCGGATTACGTACATCTGTCCGAATTTACGAACAGACACGCATTTTGATATATATATGTATATATACATATTATTTTACAAAGTGTGCTTACAAATTTTGCCAGCCGTTACATATATTTTTTATATTATACTACTAAGATCTTTGATTTTCGCAATTTTTACATATGAATTAAAATGAAACTATTTTAAACGGATTAATCGCATAAAATTAATAATTTTTAATTTTTTTATAGAAAAGGAGGGAAACTAGAATGACCACCTGATGGTGGTCACCTTCGCTCATGGACACCTTCAATATTAGAGTTATAGATGTGTTGACGGCCTGGAGATGAAGTAAAAGGAGATGAGGGAAAGGATGAGTGGAAATAGGGGGAGCTGACTTACATAACATCCATTCGGAACACATATTGGCGTACCGTTTTAGTCATGATAGTGGTCGCGAGCCCGTCGGAGGATTAACCTCATACCACCTAATTACTGGGATATCCGCCTCTTACGGGACACTACGCAGCAGCGAAGGCGTATAGTATTCTAACCCGCCCCTCACAGGGAAAAAGTTGTGTCTTAAGTTAGTTAAGTGTGTTCTCTCTCCGCTTATCTCCTTAAACATTTATTAAACATTTATTTTCATTTCTATACTCGTAACGTACATAAGCGTGACGTTAAGGACGCTGCTCAAAGCGCAATTCTCGATTTCCGGCCGAAAACAGCCAACGAAGTGTCTTGACACTAGGTTGTCTCCGACTACCCTGCTATGCGCAATAGAACGCGTATGGAATTAATAATATTTATTTCAAATAATTAAATTATAATTTAATTAATAATTTTATTTAGTATGGAATTAACATTTTAATATGACGTCATCTTAACAAAATGGAGCAGTATTCAATACTAATTCGAAGTAAATAGTAAATCTATTTGTATTTCTATTCTCTTTCAATATAAATACCTAATGAGGCTGAACGTGTCGTTGTGGGACAGGGTCTGATAGTAAACGCGATATGTTGTATATTTAAATCGTAGTCGGGGGAATAATTATATTTAGATTGTTATTGTCTAGGAAATAACAACTTCCATTTGTCTAGTAAGATAAAACACGGCGTTGAGATCCGCTCAATGTCTTGAAATGCAGAATACAGAGTCTCTCGACTCTAAGTGTTTCCTATGTAGAGTTTTGCGGGGTAAAAGCGTGAAGCTAAAAAAATATTTTAATTTCATGCTCAATGATTTAAATCAATAAATAGCCCCTAAATTATTTCATACAAAATATTATATCAAATTCATTTATAACCCGCATTTTCAATATATGAAGCCGCACCCCTTTGATGACAAAATAAAGCGCTCTAACGAACACAACTATACGCTTACATTCAACCATGGCGAGATTTCGTTACGGTTAGTATTTCAGTCATTTATAACGCTTATTGTAATATACCTTGAAATATGATAAAATTAGTTATTACTTTATTGAATAAGCAACCAAGCAATCTATAAAATCCTTTGAAATTTAATATAAATATTACTTAAATATAGTTTTCGACAAAAAATCTTTAATAATTATATAACTCTAACAATCTCAAATATACACAAAATAATAAAAATCTATCAAAATAAACTATTAACTCAGTCTTTCTGTCGCCCGTATAAAATCGCCCTGATATTAGAAACAAGAAGATTTTCAATATATACTGTTGGATGTCGGTCATGGCGCAGTGTGTAAACTGACTGCAGACTGTAAACGCGGTCGGTTGTGGGTTCAATTCCCACTCTGATTATATTTAAATTATTCGCACTTCCTCTCCCTTGTAAGGCAAAGTACGGCGTTGGGTTCCGCCAATCAACACGCAGGTCTCGATTTGGAGGAAAGCGAAGTACGGAGTGTCTTGACATTAGGTACGTTCTGTCTACCCTAATATGCGGGAAGCTAAAAGAATGGCGAATGGTCAATATAATAGGGCTCTTATCAAAACCCTTGTACTCCTTTTAACGAAAATAAAGCGAACTGAGGAGTATGAAATTTGGCACAGTCATGGAGAAGGAGTGCAGAATGCTAATATTTTTTTAAAACAATGCACAAAAATTTATTAAATTTTTGAAATATTTGTAACACAAGCTACTACGTGTTTAACATATACGGCTATATAAAGTAACATACGCGTTGCTAAGGTAACGCGTTGTCAACTCGTCACCGGACATCAAGTTATAGTAAGTAAATCAATTAATACAATTATTGAGGCTGGATATAAGAACAAACCAACAAACAAAATGTCTTACATATTTTTATATATTGATTAATTTGGTTAGTGACTTTTAGTATTCATTTATTTTCTACCCCGCTTACCTTTATAAAAATTTCACCCTATACAATTATTATATAGTATAATTTTTTAAACATTTATTTTGATTTTTTTAAAAAAAAAGGTTAAAGTCAGTCAGTCAGGACCTTTATCCTATTCTCTATTAATTGAAGAGACTGACTACCTCTGTGGTATAATCTAATCAAAATTAATACATATTTATATTTTTTTTAACAAAAGGAATTTGAACTTGTGATCTTACTGTCCTACTGGAAATATTGTTTTTTATAAATGAAATCATTTGAATCAATTTTTTTTTAGTAGGGTAGATAGAAAGTACCTAGTGTCAACACACTCCGTACTTCGCTTTCCACCGAATTCGAGACATTGCATGTTGAATGGTGGAACACAACGCCGCTCTTTGTCTTTACCAGAGCGAGAAAGTGAAAGTAATTTCAAATATCACTCCCCCGAGTGGGGATCGAACCCACAACCGATCGCGTTTACAGTCAGACGCTGTCACACTGGGCCACGACCGGCCTCACCAACCAAATATATTCTGTTTATATTGATATTCCACTTGCTACCAGTGTTCAAAGTGTCTGGTTTTTAAAATATATTCCGACTGTTGATGCAATTGGTTCTGGGTTGAATTCCCATTCGGAGAAATGATTATAATTAAAATTTAGTCTCATTTCTCTGCCTGATCTAGCTGGATGTTAAATAAAATGTGTGTTATGTGTAAAAGAAAACGCAAAAAACTTAGACCTTAGCGATTTTTTTATTAGAAATTGGTAAAAGTTCTGACCTTCAATATTGACATTGTAGCTATTTAGTATTGCAAAGTATATCTACTATTGTACAACATGGGGTTGGATTATTTATAAGGGCGAATGCAAGTGACGTAGGGGAGAGGGTGCAAATACGATAGTACAGGAAAATCTCGTTATTTACAACTACCAGTATCTTATTCTGAAATGTGAATAAAAAAAAATATCAAAGGTAAAGCTAGAAAAAAAATTAAATTAATCAGTTGAAATTATTCTAATAATAATGTAATAATTAATATTAATATTCACGTATTTATTATCGTCCGCTATCTTAAACGAAACGCGGTGTTGAATTCTGCCACTAAATGATACTGATCAGTCTTTAACTAACTTCTACTGTAAAAAGTGTCAAGCTACAAATAAAATGAAAATAAACGTAGTGTCCTATCACTTCTTATATCTTCTTATCACTTCCTATCACTAACCACTATATTCTATCAAAATATATAAAATTATTCCTAATATATACTAGTGTTTAATATATTCTTGGAAAAGATCCCTAGGTCGATCGTGGCGCAGTGGGACAGTGTCTGACTGTAAACGAGATTGGTTGTGGGTTTGACTTCCTTGCTCTGGTAAAATAAAGTACAGCGTTGAGTCCCATCACTCAACACGCAACGTTTCGAATTCGGTGGAAAGCGAAGTACGGAGTGTCTTGGCACTAGCTATTTTCTGTCTACCTTGCTATGTGGGATAAAAGCGTGAAGCTAAAAACAGAGATCCCTAAGTTACGTATATAATTATCAAAGCTATAACTAACAATCAGTTTGAGATATTAAACGATAATTTTATTACGAAGCTTAAAAGGGCATCATTAACTTTAATCCTCATTACATGGTTAATTTAACGACATCAAAATTAGCGAACGGTGATATATATAATAGAGTGAGTAAAACATGTAACAAGTTGGACTGTGGACTTTACGCAACATGTATATTTTACATACACATGTATACGCACATGTTAATCAAAATGGAAATTTAGTGATGCGTCACTCTGTTATACACTCTTTAAATGTTTTAGATATATATATTGAGCGGAATAAAATAAGCAACTGCACGCTTTATTCCGCATTGCATAGTAGTGAAAGACAACCTATAATTAGTGAGAGACGGCAGAGAGATCAACGCCGCGCTATCTGTGTCTTGACACTAGGTTAAGAGATAGACAGACGTCTATCTCTTAATAATATTTGTTAAATCTCATTTACACACTAACCAAAAGAAAAGCATTTCGTCCGAGACAGTAGACGGTTTCCAACAGGCGCCGGTTCGAATCCCGCCTCGTTCAAAAATCTTATACGTTTTCTAATTGATTTTTCATATAAACTCTTATTGGCAAGCATTCTATTATAGTGAACATTTTAAGTGACATTTTCAATAGCTCATACAATTCAATTTAAACTAATACTTCAACTTCAATGGTCCAGCTATGTAGTGCATTGTTTAGAAACAACCCTACGATAGGGTTGTTCGATATTAGTTTTCAAACTTATCAGTTATATAATACTTATATATTTTTTTATTAATTTTACTACAGCTTCACGCTTTATCCCGCTGCTTTATTTCTGCTTTTTGCCTGAATTCGAGGCATTGCACGTTAGGTGGTGGAGTTCAACGCCGTGCTATGTCTTATAAGAGTGACGACGTGAAAATATAAAAATTTCACCGAGAAATAATCCAAATACCACCCATCCAACCGAACCCACAACCGATCGCGTTTATAGCCTACGTTTACTTTCCTCCACTACGTCATGATGGAAAATATATGACAGATGGACATATCGATTAAAAAAATGTTTTTTTAAGCTTCACGCTTTTATTCCACATAGCAAGATAGATAGAAAGTACCTGTGTTAAGACACTCCATACTTCGTTTTCCACCGGATTCAAGACATTGCGTGGTGAGTGGTGGAACTCAACGCCGTACTTTGTCTTTCTACCTGAGCGAGGAAGTGAAAATAACTTAAATATAATCACTCCCCGAGCCGGGATCGAACCAGCAACCGATAGCTTTTACAGTTTTATCTTTAATATTTTTTTAATATATTTAATTAAATTCACATATCATTTGTCTACTTATTATATTAATCAAAAGCTACTTCATTATTTAAGCTTCAGACGCGGAGTATCACAACTAAACGTAACCTTATTCGAGGCCGAGAATATTATTCTAGGTTTATTACGGACCTGACGGTTATGGTTAACCCGCCCGCCAAATATTTCACCTGAAGTTATTAACTTAATAATTTATTTAATATATAGAAATATATTATATATTTTATATGCTTAAGCATCTATTGTATATTTTATTATGTAGTATGTTAGAGTGGAAATAGTGACAAGACACTATGTCCTTTTTTATCGACCTTTGCAACTTCATATACTGTTGACAAGTTAATTTTTTCTTAATATTTTTATCCATAACGTGGTAGTCAGAGAAAGGAGAGAACGGAGCACCAAACGCTACAATCATATTTTTGGGAGTACTATGAGAGAATGTATTTTAGAAAGAATAATAACGTATAAAAATTAGAACAATTATATTTGACATTTTTAGAAAACATATAAGTTTTAACGCAACAGGATTTGAATCCTTGTCTCTTGGAAACCGTCCAAGCGCCCTGAGCTTTAAAATTCTGTGTAAGAATTTCGACGCAGCCGGTAGTTGAACGCATGGTTTAGCGGTCACAGTGCTTGAAGGTTTCCAAAAAGACGCGGGTTTGAATTCCGCTGCGTACAATTTTTTTAGGTTTTTTAAAATTATTTTCTAACTCAAAGTATGGAATAAAATTTAAAAAATATTAATATATTACACATTTTTTGTCGTTTTACACAGCGTCTGATTGTAGACGCGATCGGTTGTGGGTTCGATCCCCACTCGGGGAAGTGATTATATTTGAATTATTTTCACTTCTTCAATCTGGTAAAAGACAAAGTGCGGCGTTGAGTTCCACCACTCAATACGCAATGTCCCGAATTCCGTGGAAAGCGAAGTACAGAAAAGCGAAGTGTCTTGACACTAGGTACTTTCTGTCTACCCTACTAAAAAAAAAACCACCACACCAGAGATACAGTCAGCTCGCTTTACAAGAATCCAGGGCAGTACGCGAGGCAATTAAGAAACAGATGACGGTAGATTGGTATAATTAAATTTTGTATCAACTGACAGACGAATGCCCACTCAGTTTACCTGTGACTAAGGATTATTGTAAGGTGTTCGAAACGTCAGGTTTCCAAAAATGTATTTTCGAATACCAAAATATACGCGATTAATCCATTTAAAATAGTTCCATTTAAAATGTATAAAAATCACAAAAACCAAAGATCTTAAATTTAAACACACTGACTTAACTAAACGCCGCATTTTATCTTACTTAAAATATGAAAATTTTGTATATCAAACATTATTTATCGAGCTCAAATGGTAGAGTAATAACACTGGCCTGTTCAGACAGAGTGCATACGCAGATAATACGCCGCAATAAACTAACAGTCCCCCATTAGGCAGTCTATTGGGGTTGCTCTGACCTCTAAATGGTCCACAAACCGATTTCATTCCAAATTATAGTTATATTAAACTACAGTATTTCAATATTAACACTTTTATTGCTTATATTTTAAACTTGATAATGTAAACAGTTGTTATAATGCTATTTAATTATTTATTGAGATTTCTGTGTATGATAATAATACTAATTAAGATTTTTAAATAACGTAACACGTTATGATATATGTATGGCCTTTTATATAAAAAATAGCTTTAGATGTTATCCTGCATAACAATGCAGTCAAAGACAACGTAGTGCTAAGACACTTCGAAGACCGTTTCTGCCTGAAATTCGATCAACGCCGCACTTTGTCTTACCAGAGCAGAGAAATATACTATACTAATAATACCTTTAATAATGTATGTTTTTTAAATATATTAACTTCATGAATTTATTATAGAATGCTAGAATTTATACTTTAAAATATCTCATATAACTATTGAAAAAATTGTATATTTTTCAACATTACGCTTATTTTTTATAACGCATATAACCTAATTCTAAGAGACGCCATTCTCCATTTTGCCCGAACTGGAAACACTACGTGCTAAATAGCGCAACTCAACGCTGCGATTTATCTTATAAGAGCGAAGAAATGTAAACTATTTTCACATAATGATTTTGCCCAGTAAGTCGATATATACATACATACATACATATACTAGTATAGTAACGTATTAGAGCACATTGATCCAAAGTTTGGAGTAAGGGCTGATCAAATAAAAAACGTGAAGGCTTTGACCATTCCATGAAAAGAATGACAAATATAAAGAACAAAAGGCGCATAGAAATTGATTTGAAATCCCAAGGACTTTGTCTCATCAGAATATAAGAACGAAAAATTGATATGAAACGTTTTCTATACATGCCTCATTTTCTATACATTCTCTACGTAACGGTTGAGTTTTCGTTTGTTTTTCATATATTTTTATTATTTTTGAGATATTTTTTTTTAATTTTAAATTTATATATATTATATTATCTGGAGAAAGGATACAAGTAGTTTATAATTATCGAAACGATATGAAAACCATTATTTTAGCGTCACGTTTTTATCCACCATCGTTATTCTACCCCGTTGGGTAGATAGAAAGTAGCTAGTGTTAGGTCACTTCGTACTCCGCTTTGCGCGTTAACTGGCAGAACTCAACGCCGAACTTTGTTTTACCATAGCGACGAAATAAAAATAATTTAAATATAACATTCCCCCGAATGGGAATCGACCCCACCACTGATTGCGTTTACAATGAGTTTCCTTGTTATACTGCGCCACGACCGGTTCTTGTATGGAAGCTGTTCTTAACAACAATGTATTAAAACAAACTAAATTAATAATATATATATATATATATATATATATATATATATATATATATATATATATATATATATATATATATATATATATATATATATATTAACAAAATTCATTCATATTATATAAAGTGTGATCCAGGTTGTCAGGGCAACGCATATTAGTATATAATTAGTGTTACGCGTTAGTGTATAATTAGTGGAAATATCGAATCAATTTTGCCATTTTCTTGCTTTTAGAGTTTCCTAAGAAAATTTATGCTATAATTTTTCTATATATCTATTTTGTTAATACACAAATAATAATTATTTGTGTATTAAAAAAATTAAAAAGATATTTTCAAAATATGTATATTTAATAGAAATTGAAAAAACCAATAATAAATATATATAGCAATGCATATCCTCTTTTTTACCATTTTAAAGCTACTTAAAGAACATTTAATTGGGGTGAAAACTTCAAAGGAATGACTTACACACATTTAAAAGGGATTACACATTTTATGGAATTTCTTCAATTACGTTAAAGTATTGTGATCATTTTTTTTAATAATATAAAATGACATTTTACAAAGACACATTGTGGCGTTGTGTTCCGCTACTGAACACTCAATACCTATAATTTTAGGCGATGAACTGAAGAACGGAGTGTCTTAACTCTACGCCTACTCTATTATAAAAGCAATATATATAAAGATAAATTATTATTAATAATACTGTTAATTATTATTATTTAATAATGAAATAAAATAAAATTAATTATATAAGAGCTAATTATTCCTTAAAATCTCTTTATTACAGGAAATAACATCACTAATTCCTGTTTTTCTATAATTTTAACAATTATTTTTTAATAGTTTTTACACACATTAATACTTACCACTTTAAAAATCCCAAAATATGTTCATTTCGTAACACAACACTCGACTCGTAATAAGTTCTTTGGGCATAGGGACGTGCGCTCCCTATGACATCCGCGAGACATCTGAGTTCTGGCGGGAGAGTGGTAGCGTCTATTATGAATGGGATATTTACATTTATACACATTTATTTACATTCATTTATTGTAAATATATTATTATTATTATATATGCTATTTTAAGCTATGCGCTTTTATCCTGTGGAATGTTTTGACACTAGATACTTGTCTACTCAATTATTACCCTAAACGGGAATCTAATCCACAATCGATTGTGTTTACGATCAGACGCTATTCCACTGCGCCATAACCGATCTCATGGATAATTCTTTTTACTTTATTAACAGTTGTAGATTTTGTCTCAATTTTCTTCTATTTCAGAACACCAAAAAAAGTTAGTAATTATATATTCATATGAATAATGTAATATATATTTGTAAAATGTAAGGTACCTTTTGCCCGCATAGCATGATTGGTAGCAAGAACCTAGACTTTATGTCTAAATTCGAGACATTGCATGTTGATTGGCGGAAATTAACGTGGCGCTTTTTCTAATTAATCAAATAAAATTATAAGGTTAGGTTCTACTTTTTCTCAGTCCACTCAATAAAAACATGAAGAAAACTAAAAGTTGAAATTTATTTATATTTATACTTTCATATAAAATATTATATATATATATATATATATATATATATATATATATATATATATATATATATATATATATATATATATATATATTGAGGCTGATCGCGGCGCAATAGGACAGCGACTGACTGTAAACGCGATAGGTATGGGTTCGA
Organism: Dryadula phaetusa; assembly: GCA_032432895.1. Taxonomy (NCBI): domain Eukaryota; kingdom Metazoa; phylum Arthropoda; class Insecta; order Lepidoptera; family Nymphalidae; genus Dryadula; species Dryadula phaetusa. Next base: position 665,646 of record JAOYRS010000008.1, on the reverse strand, counting down.
TTTACACTCGGGGGAATCATTATATTTAATTTTTTGCCATTTCCTCGCTCGCATTTCCAACAAATTCGAGACATTGCGTGTTGAGTTCCGTCACTCAACACGCAATGTCTCGAATTTGTTAGAAAGGCGGATGGAGTGTCTTGACACTAGGTGGTTCTTGTCCACCCTCCTATGCGGGATAAAAACATAAAGATAAAAAAAATATTTAAAATGAAACTATTTTGAACGGACTAATCACGAATATTTTGGTACTCGTATATATATATATATATATATATATTTGAAAACCCCGTGTTTCGAACACTTTACGGTAGTCCGTGGTTGTGGTGATAGGCAATATATACACCATTAATTCGCATAAAATAGTTTCATTTGAAATGTCTAAAAATCATTAATTTTAATAATAAAAATATATTTTAAAATATTTATTTAAACAAAATAAAACTAAATAAAAGTTGATTTCTCTTTTCATAGAGTGAAATCCAATTATTATGACCATTATGAAGCTGGTAAAATTAATTGATTTCCTTAATGATGTATAATTAATAAGAGAACTTTGTCTTTACAGCGAGCTGTCTCGTTATTTTTTTTCATGAAAATGAAAGACTTTAGTGTGATGAAGGACTCGCGTTACTAAGATTCATTATATTTTTTTCCTATTACAGCTTCATTTTTCCCGTAAAAAAGTGAAGAGAAAATCTAGTGTCATGTCAATCGATTCTCATTTTCAATCAGAATTCACATTGTGTGGCGGATTTCAACGCCGCGCTTTGTCGTACCTGTCTTGGTATTTTAAATTCCAAACTTAGAATTAGATTAAATTTTTAAAAAACGTATAAAAATTTGAACGCAGCTGGATTCGAACCTGTGCTTTTTGGAAACCATCCAAGCGCTTTGGCTAAACCATGCGTTCTACAGCCTGCTGCGTCGAAATTCTTATGTGTTTTTTGTTACAACTTATTTGCCTAACAATTTGAATATATATATATATATATATATATATATATATATATATATGTATATATATATATATATATATATATATATATATATATATATATATGTATATATATATATATATATATATATATATATATATATATATTTTATTATTAATATAAAATTTAATGCACTACAGACTACGTCTGAACCTTTTTTATTATTATTTATTTTTCAATTACATATAATTATAATTAGCTACTTAGAACTAAAGATCTATATTTAAATTTAAGCGAAGTCTTTAAACATTTATATAAATTATTTTTCTTATTGAACATATAAAACTGAACATATTTTAAAATAATTAAGATTTAATCTGAATGTAGGTTTGAGGGATTTGGCGGCAAAAGGGTACGATCGCTATGGTGGAGGACGTCACCGCGTGGTTCCTATACTTATGGCCGTCTTTAAATTGTATTCCACTATATCTTTTGTCGTTGTCTTCATTGCATTCTCGATTAGCCTTCTGCCCGCGTCATCTTCGCCATCATCAGCAGCTGTTCGTGTGACGTGAAATTGCAACAACAGCATGGGAAACGCTGTCATGCAGCTGCAATTTTACTGATTTACAGTTAAGTACAACAACAGTAGCACCTAGACCCTGGGCCTCATGAATTAGTACTTTTGAGCCTGTCTCTCTTCCCCTCTCCTTAGGGTCAGGGTATCTCTCAGATCTTTCTGCAGTGGTGTTGTCTTGTTTTTGTTTTCAAGAAACAGAGTGTTTTTGTCGTAGAGTATATATCAGGATATATTTCTCACCATCGCTCCAAAGTGGTCATCAGGGCCTCGTCTACTATCAGCCAGTTACACCTTCCTAATTCTTTTCGTGCCTCGTTTGCCTACATTGAGGCCATAGAGCGGATTATGCTGTTTACCAGATTGCCTATACGCACCGACAACCTCTCTCGAAGATGATTTGCTGCTTCTGTAGTACTTGTGATTATTATGCCCTTATCTAAATTAAATTATTCCACTATTCTAGTTGTTTTACCAACAGGCACCATGCATCCAGGAACAACATTGAGCCATTGTATCCTAGGCAATTTATTGATATTAAATCTCTGTACAGAGATTCTTACAACTTAAATAATAATAACGTTAGTAAACTGGTTTTTTAAAAATGCTTTTTAAATAACATCATGTTTGCTTTTTACTTTTCGACTCTGTCTCGATGGCCCGGATGGATAGATATTATAATAAGAGTTAAAAATAAATCGACCTTTATTTATTGCTTTATGTTAAAGTAAAAGAAATCCAAATAATTTTAATTTTAATTTTAATAGATTTATTGTAAATTAAATAATACATTTTTGAAGTCAAAAATTTTAGACAATATTAGTTGTGTCGAAGAAGGAAATAAAGATTAGAGATGCTATCTCTTCCTAGCATATGCAGATGATATATATGCAATGAAGAGATATATAGAATTGCAGATATAAGCAAGAAGGTCATAGAAGAAATGAAGAAGAACGTGCTCGGGTGACTTAGATACGTTAAGAGAGAATGGTAAATATATATTAGGCAAGAGTGGTACGAGAGGTCTGAGGAGACCTTGTGAAGCTTGATGACTCTTCTAAAGGTTATGTACAAAGACATGAATGTCAGTGGACGTGACGAAAGGAGTATGCAGGGACCATAGCGTGGCGCTTCGTTCTCTCTGACTATCCCGAAAGCTACCTGGGTATTGACATAGGTAAATAACAAAAATATTTATCTTAGTAACAAAGATATCACTTAGTTATATTTATAAATGTTAAAAGATCATTTCTATCATGTCATTCTAAAGTGTATTCCTTGCTTAATATTTAATTTGTAAATGCATTCTTTTTAAGAGATACGTAGAGCTTAGATGTGAAAATAAATTTGTTCTTTTCACTAATTCCCTTATATTTTGTTAAACCTGCCTTATTTAAAAACAGGTTATAATAAATATGTTGAAGCCTAAACTCTGAATTGGCTAGTTGGCCAATCATGGTTCCAGCATACGAATCAAAGTTTGCTCGGAGCCTAAAATATAGTTTGAAACGTGTATAAGTAAGACTTTAGACTTTAGTCAATATATTGTCTTAAGTTACAAAACGATAACATATTTGAAATTTAAAAGTCATATTGAGATCATTTTTTGTATTAAATATAAGTTAGATATATCTTTAATTAGGAAATTTAAAGTTTCAAGGAATTTTAAAGTAACAAGTTTTATTAAAATCGGTCTAGAAGTTTTAGAGATATATGTAAATTACTCATTAGAAAATATAGGTAGATAATGTATAGTTATTATCAAGTCGGGTTTTTTTTTATTTAAATTTAAATTAAATTATTATTAAATAAAATTTAAACAATAACATATGTGAGTCCCCGAGGCAAAGGAAACTAATTACGCATAAAAAAAATTCTCGAGACCGATGTCAACGATTTGTTTGTAAATGTGTGTTTCCAGCCTTATTTACAGTTATTTGAAAGCTTTCCATCGCGTCCTAGTTTTTACTTGAGTTATTAAAATATTATAATTTTTATTTTTTTTTAAATATATCTACATACTCGCGTGGATGCGTTTTGAAATTAATAGGAAGTAGTACATTTTGGAATTTTATATATATTTATGATATTATACATTATAAAAATATTCTCTTACGCTTTTATTCTCGTCCGTAATTAATTAAAGCTCATTTCTCGTCCAACTCTAAACTCTATCGAGTGCGGATTCGATTCTCACTCGTGGCAATGATTATATTTAAATTATTTTTATTTCCTCGCTCTGGTAAGACAAAACGCGGCTACTTTCATTACAACATTATAAAATATAGTTAAATTTCATGCAGATGTAGTCGCAAGCGCAGTTCCTAAGGTACTACCTTAGAAATGTAATCGAATTACCTCATGTCAAATAATAATCCTTATAAATAACCTTTTGGTAGAGGAAATTTGTAATGTATTTAAATACCCTTAAAAGTATGTCAATATCAATCAAAAATAAGTTAAAAATAAAATTTTTTAGGCAGTATACAGTTTTTTTGATTTTCTATGTCGTATATTATTATTGTTTTATACATATACCTATACCAAGAACATATACATATACCAAGAAATTAAATTTTTGAACAGCGCCATCTATTATGAAATGTCAGAAGTTTTTGCTTTATTTATTTCAAAGTGATTCTTTTTACTTTCACTAGATGTCAGTGGTAGTACATTTTCATAAATTGTAATCATATTTTTTCTCTTATAATATTATATTGTAATATTATATCTCTTATAATATAATTATTTAAAGATATTTTTTTTATGTTTAATTACATAAAAAGTTTCTTGTAAATAATAATTGAATATCTTTGGTTGTACATGAGTTTACTTTAGCTATTTAAAAAAGGTTTAATTTAAAAAAAAATTTTTGGCATACGATGTATGTAGGTAAGTTTGGCCTTATTGTTAATAACAATATATTTATTATACAAAAGCATTTTAAATTTAGATTACTCCAAAGTCTTTTCTAAAAACATTATTGGTCTTCTTCCGCCAACAGATATCCGTAAGTTGCCAGGATTCATCCATACTACATAATATAATGTTAGGCCGGTCAGGGTGCAGTGGCTTCGACTCCCACTCGAGGGAATGATTATATTTAAATTACTTTCATTTCCTCGCTCTGGTAAGACAAAGGAAAAAGTTACATTCCATATTTTATTTTAAAAATACTGTAAGCCCTTAACAAAAAGTTTTCTAAAAGTCCCTTAATAGATAATCAGGTTTTTTCAAAATAGAATATTAAATATTTTTTTTATATTAACCATGACTGAGGCTGAGGATCGAGACGCAGTGATAAAGCGTCTGCCTGATAACACAATTGGCTGTCAGATGGTCTCCCACTCGGAGCAATGGATGTATTAATGTAACAAAAGCTATGAATATATATATATATATATATATTCATATATGCTTTTATATGTATATAAATAGGGTTTCCCAATAAGAACGATATGTTTTGAAATTGAAATAAAACATGTAATATATGTTCGAATTTCGTGCTCAATAGCTTTGGCTCAATGCTTTATTTGATAGGAAATTTTATGTTATTTATGATTTAAGCAAAATATCGTTCAAATGACCGCCACGACTTTTTTTGCACTGGTGAATACGATGGGTCCAATTTTCGATGACTCGATGCAGCATTTCGGCTGGTATGGCCGCTATAGTCGCACGAATGTGGCGTTCAAGGTCTTGAATCGTAGCTGGTTTATTGGCATGCACTTGAGATTTAACATACCCCCACAAAAAAAAGTCCAAGGGTGTTAAATATATTTAGTACGAAATGCTCTTTGAGTAGAGACAATACTTCTCGAATTTTGATAGAAAATTTGGACAATTTCTAAGCGTTGAGGTAACGTGAAATTAGATTGAATGGCAAATATTACTGAACATAAAACTATACAAATATCAAATATTAAACAACCAAGATGGCGGCTGTGAGCTATCAAAATCCTATCACCCTTATTGGGAAACACTGTATATATATATATATATATATATATATATAAAGATTTTAACAAATTAAATACTATAAATTCATTTTTGAAAAAACGTATAAAATTTGAACGCAGCAGGATTCGAACCCGCGCCTCTTAGATACCGTCCAAGCGCTCTGACCGCTAAGCCATGCGCGTTCTACTACCAGCTGCGTCGAAATTCTTATACGTTTTGTTACAACTTATTTATGTTGTTAGCATCTCTGTAGAGAGGTTTTTACAAATTTCTACTACTTAAAGATTATTAAGAAATAATCGTTTAACAAGAGACATTGCTATTTTATTTCAATATTTACTATTTTTAAAGTGTTATTCCACACTTAAGATAAGAAAACATTTTAGAAAAAACGTATAATAATTTGAACGCAGCGGGATTCGAACCCGCGCCTCTTGGGTACCGACCTAGCGCTCTGACCGCTAAGCCATGCGTTCTACTACTGGCTGCGTCAAAATTCTTATACGTTTTGTTACAACTTATTTGCTGCGTTCAAGTTTTTATACGTTTTTTCAAAAAAGTTTTCTAATCCTAAGTGTGCAATAACACTTTAAAAATAGTAAATACTTTAAATTCATTATCACTTTGTCCTTTATTTAACAGCAGAGGTCAAACGACCATCTTTAATAATAAATAACTGTACACTACAACATATGGAATTTACTCTATTCTCTAGCTTCCGCCCGGATAAGCGACATTTCATGTCAAAAGGCGAAACTCAAAGTCACGCTTTGTTTTTCCCCGAACGAGAATCGAAGCTAAGACCTCATGTACAGTCTCAAGCTACTCCACTTCACCAAGATGGCTTCCAAAGAGACTCGAAGTGTAAATAAAATACTTACGTCACATTTTGTTGTCAAAATCAAATTTTATTTTGTTTTTAAAAAAAATACAGCGCTTTAAATGAACACAAAATTATCACTTTCAGAAAAAGAAACTGGTTTTATATATTTTTTAAATTCACACATAGTTTTTTATATATACTTAAGATTAGATAATAAAGGTCATAGTGACGCAGTGGGACGAGCGTCCGATTATAAACACGTTTACGAGTACGATTCCGGGTGGAAAACAATTTTATATTAAATTATTTTCTTTTTCCTATCTGGTAAAGATAGGCGTTCAATTCCTACTTTCAATGTTCATTGTCTCAAAATCGGCTGTAGCTTCTTTTTGGCTGATATACTTTTCGGTAAAGGAGGCAAACTATAAATAGACATCTACATAATTTAATACGTGAAGCAAATTCTTTGTACCTTTTTTTCAAAAATTTTGTAAACAGAAGAGTATGAAATTTGGCACAGTTATAGTTTATAAAGAGAAGGAGTCCAGAATACTCATATTTTTGACAATTAATACATAAAAATATATTAAATTAATCAAATAAAATGTAACGCACACTATGACGTGTTTGACTTACACGTTTATATAAAGTAACATACACGTTGCTAAGGCAACGCGTTACCAACGCGTCATCTAGCTGTGTAGCAGAAAAACCCGTTGACGCTGTTGAAGGAAGGGCAAATGGCAAACGATTATAAAAAAAATAGGTACATATCGCTGTTGGTAATTATCGTTATTTATTTGTAAATCTTATATTCTGTATTTTAATAAATTATTCCAAATAGTAAAATTAAAAAAAAAATAAATTCAAAAATTTCCCAACTAATTATACTGAATAGTAGAGACTTACTGGTTAATAAAAAAGTATGATTTTATATATGAAGTCATGTTAAAATTCATATCACCTTTGCTTGACGAATATATAAGGAAAGTGCTAGCAAGTCCAGCAGAGCATGTAATTATTAGAAAAATACAACAAGTCAAGGTTCATCACCATCTTGAAAATTCATAAACATCTAAATAAAATATTAAGTAAAATAGAAAATTAAGACCTAGCGCAGTTAAACATCATCAGATATTCTTGCAACCAACCTAACACATGCAACTATCAGAAACGCCTACAAAAGAAAGAATTAATATAAAGCATGTGTTGATAAGAAGAGAAGCACTGCATAAAAAATAGAAGAGAAGTTAAGCTCGCTGGAGCTAGCACTCCACCCGACGATACCACACAAAACATTTGCGTATAGTATGAACTGAGCTCTGAGCTCGTAAAAAAATTACCTTTATTTGCATGAAAAAAATCACCTTTATTTGCATGAAATTTTGATAGAAACAGATATATATTCCCTCAATCTTTGACATTTAAAAACATGTCTGTAATATTTACTATTTTTAAAGTGTTATTCCACATTTAGGATTAGAAAACATTTTTGAAAAAACGTATAAAAAATTGAACACAACGGGATTTCAACTCGCGCCTCTTGGATATTGTCTTGGACGTTATCCAAGAGCCGCGGGTTCGAATCCCGCTGCGTTCAAATTTTTATGTTTTTTTTAAAAATAATGTCTGTACTAATCGTAACTGAAAAGCAAAGTTTTTTCGACCGAAACCCATCGATGATTACAGACGTATAAAAAATATCTTAATTTCTTTATAAGTGCCTCTTTTTACCTATAAGTGAACTTTACTTTCCTTAAAAAAAATGAAATGCCTTTAAGTATTTATATTAAAATGTATATTTTAATACTTATATCTTAATAGCCCCGCAGGAGGCTACTTGCCCTTGCGATTTCCTCTCAAGTAGCCACCTCAGTGTTTGCTAATTTTTGCAGGGTTAGAGCATCCTCTTCCCTCCCCCTCCCAGTGTCGCTGTAAAGACCAACAGGGTCAACAGCATGTACTCATTGACAGAAAAATATATTAATAGAAGCCGGTCGTGGCGCAGTGGACTGAAACACAATCGGTTGTGGGTTGAATTCCTATATAGAGTAATGACTATTTTTAAACTGATTTCCACTCGGTGGAATAATTAATTGTTTGTAAATTATTGTCATTTTCCTCGCTGTCGCAAGACGAAGCGCGACGTTGGGTTCCGTCATTAAACACACAATGTCTCGAATTCGACGGAAAACGGATTACGGAGTGTCTTGACACTAGGTACTTCCAGTCTACCCTGCTATATGATAAAAGCGTAAACTTGAAAAAATATATTAATATATTAAATAAGGTATAATGACATTATTATGTTTAAAATATGCAAATATTTGTTCAAATGTTAATGAAATGTAGTCAAATAAAATTGATACACAGAATTCCGATTATGACAAGCACATTGGATTCTAGCTATCGAATTACATATTTATATGTATTAATTGGATATAGAGCTTTAAGAAAAAAACTAAGATAGAAAATATCATAGAAAAACATTTAAGTAAAATTCTAAATGTAGAATGGATTTCACACAAGTAAATAAAATTGGAATGTCTGTTTGTAATATTAAAATATTCGTTATTTAAATGCATATATATATATATATATATATATATATATATATATATATATATATATATATATGGGTATCATATATAAACCAAACTAACATTTGTTACAATTTTACCACAGGCAGATATTTAACGTTATAAGAAGTAACTTAGACTACGATTATTAAAGAATTATAAAATAAACACCTCAGAGATGTTAAATTCTGCGCGGGCGAAGTCGCAAGCAATACTTATATAAAATAAAATTAGCAAACTTAATATTTCTCTAAGTTAATTTTATAATTATTTGCTATATATATTTAAAACTGCATGTTATTTATTTTCTATACAAATTAAGCCTTAACAATATATTTTATTTTATATAAAATGTCAATAAATTGATTTTTATCTACACCAATCTGCCTTCAACTCTCCAAATCCCACCCATTTTAACACACCCACCCAACATTTAAAAAAAACATACAAAATGAACCAAAATTATTTAAAATTTATTTATCAAAATAAACTTGAAACTCGAGCTTTTAGAATACTTTCACTATCATTCGTTATCAGGGCAACAAACAATGGTAGCGACAGTGCGATACCGCGCATGACCGACAAACGTCGGCCACCAGTCGGCTAGTAACGCCGCAGCCGATAGCGCGGCCGCGCGCCGCTTCGCACTCGCGTCTATAACGTCCGAATTCCGAATAATATTATATTAAATAGTGTAGTGAAAATGAGGCGGAACGTGAAGATTTTGTTTGGTTTTGCAACCGCATGGATTTTTGTAGTGTTTTATTATATGCAACCGGATGCTACACATGCTAAGGTAAGGGTGAGGGCTTGTTTATGGAAGATCAGCTGTTGGTAGCACTGCGCATGATCGTCAATACAATGCAGTATTTTATTATGATTTAAAAAAAATAATTTTATATTTAAAAATATTAAATTTGTTTTTTTATTCAGTAAGTACATGATATGTTAGTTCGTTAATATAGATAATAATTATCTTCTAGTTTTTTATAAGGAATTTAGTATTTTAAATATAGCGAGGGTCATTATAATTGAAATTATTGATATCGATTCGTTGTTAAGTGAATTAAATGTAGAGTTCACGTCTCGATCTCTACAATTACGTACTATAATTGTTTTAATTAAAACCTTGAACAAACTAGGTACAGTAAATAGATTATATTAATGAGTAAACGCATTATTTCATTAAAAAATTACGTAAATTAACATAGTTGAATGTTTTTTTAATAATTTATCTTAGAGAGAATACTAAAATGATACACTAAATAACGAAACTCAACGCCGCGGTTTATCTAACCAAAGAATGGAAGAACATTATATTGTAATTGCATGATTATAATGAATGTCTATTAAATAATTAGTTACAGTGTAACTTGAAATTTAAATTATTTTTTTAATAAGTTTAAAATAAAATTTAAAATAAATTTTATTGATTTAATTTTATTTAAAAGCAAATATTTTTTTAATTAAAATAATAACAAATATAATAGGAATTTTATACAAGTGTATTAAGGAAAATTCATTACGTTATTTGCAAGAATATCATACTTATGTTAATGTATGGAGTTAATTCTGTTGATGTCCACTCAGGTAGGTAATGATTAGTTTGTATATTAAGACTCGGCTTATTATGAAATAATGTTTTAAAAGAGCAACAGTTGAGTTTCTCATTGCCTCTTTCAGCACAACTGCCTTGCCGAGATTGTAGTAGCTTCCCATTGAACTGACAATACTGACATTTTGATGTTTACAAAACTTACAATCGCGCTTGTAATAGCCTAATTACATATAGAGTTTTGACTTTCATTTGACATCATACTTATCTCAGTAAACTAAGAATTTTACCTAATTAATGATATAATATTTTTTTGTATTACGAGACCTTAGGTTGTGAATGACATAGTGGAGAAGAGATCTGAGTGTAAGTAAGGTGTAGGTTCAATTTTTTTTATATCACATACAAACTCTAAGCCTTTTGGTATACATATACGTCTAATTTAAAGCAACGACTATATAATAATAAATATATCACATTTTAAATACTAATATATAATTTTAAAAAACATTTTTGAAAAAACGTATAAAAATTTCAACACAGCGGGATTTGAACCCGCGCCTCTTGGATACCGTCCACGAGGCGCGGGTTCGAATCCCGCTGCGTTCAAATTTTTATACGTTTTTTCAAAAATGTTTTCTAATCCTAAGTTTGGAATAACACTTTAAAAATAGTAAATATTAATATATAATTTTGTTTCTTTTCCATATGTTTACTGCAAAAATTACCTTTATAAATTGAAGACAGAGGACTAAGTCTCTATTACTATAAGGCTTCATGTCATTCGTATAAAATGCATAAATACTTTCTAATTTTGGCTCTATCATTCTAAACAAATTCATGCTTGTATCCCGCATAGCAGAGTAGTCAGACAGAACCTTGTGTAGAGACACCCGTACGCCGCTTACTATCCAAACTAGAGACATTGCATGACAATAGGGAGAACACAGCGCTATGTCATAGCCATATTAGAATGGAAATCGTTTAAATATAAACATTCTTCCGACTGGAAACTCACTACATACCCTGTTTAAACTCGGACTCTCTCACTGTGCCACGATGACCTCAAATTTTCTTCTTTGTTAATCCATCCAGTATCATTTTACACTATCTAGTTAAACAAAGAGCTTTACAACTTTATCGTTCTTGCACAATGAAATACAAAAGAGCGATGTTTTAATGAGAATAATCGTTTGTATGACTAATACAAAATAAAAAAAATATTGTAATGTATTGTATTTCTACAATTTTCTATAAAAGAATTTAACGTTATATGTAGAGTTTCTTATACATATTTAGTACTTTGTGTGGTCACTAGAAGCGCAGTGGAACAGCGTCTGATTAGGTTTAGGTTTATATACAGCGTCTGATTATTTTCATTTCCTCGTTCTGGTAAGAAGAAAGAAGAAAGCTCAGTTGGTTTCCACCACTCAACACACAATGTCTGATATTCGGCAGAAATCGAAGTTAGAAGTGTCTTGACACTAGTTACTTCTTGTCTACATTGTGATAATTAAATATTAAAATATGAATATCATTATTGAGATCTAAAATATGTGCATATATTGTTACGAATGTGTATGTCACTTTTTACTTAAGTGTATGTCTAAGTTGTAGCAGTGTATTTTGTTTTATTATTATTTTTTTTAGTTCACACTTTTATCCCACATAGCAGGGTAGAGAGAACCGAATTCGAGACTCAACGCCGCACTATGTCTTGACAGAGCAAGGACGAGTGAAAATAATTAAAATAAAATCCCTTCCCCGTGAGGAAATTAAACCCACTATATTCTGTTTACAGGCGTGACCGGCCTCATAATGACTTCTCAGTCTAATTCTAAAATGTTTTTTTCTCAAATTAATATAAAAATATGTAAATAATTTTAATTGAAAAATTTAAAACGATAACATAAATAATTAAAAAAATAATTAATACAAGAATTTTATATTAGAAATTTTGTTTTCTTTAAAGAAATCGTATATTTTATAAGTTGTTTTTGTATATTAGAACACATAGTAAAATATATATAAATTAATACAGTTGAAAGTGTCAACGAGGATATTTCATACATTCATACAGATTTTTTTATATTGTAATATGTTTTTTTAAATCCAAAATGTTGAATCATAAATAAACATTTTTTATACTTAAGTACTTTTAATGGATATAACGCCTGTACTTGCGCTGCAGTCTGTAAAAAATAATAATTTTTATTCTCATTTCTCCACTCTGGTAAGACAAAGCACCAAGTTTGCTACTCATCACGCAATGTTTCGACTTCACGGAAAGTAGTCAGATAAGTGTCTCAAAAATTTAGGAGTTTTCTTTCACTATCCTACTACGCATGATAAAGCGCAAAGCTATTAAAAAATCGTGTAGACTTTTTTTAGCTTCACGCTATAAAAATTTAAACGCAGCGGGATTCGAACCCGCGCCTATACCGCGGTATCCAAGAGGCGCGGTTTTGAATCCCGCTGTGTTCAAATATTTATACGTTTTTTCAAAACTATCAAAGATACTGGAGGAAAGCCACGTAAAAAGCATGAGGACTTTCCGAAGGGGATGTATGAAGAGGATAATGACTGTGGACGAAGCGAAAGAGGTATGCAAAGACCGTAGGGTTTGGCTCTCCGTACTCTCTGACTACCCCGCAAGAGATAAAGCGTAAAGTTAAAAAAAAGAATTATTTTTATTTCACATTCGTAGGCAAAAATCATAGACGTGTTAAATTTCTATAAAGACAAATAACTATCAGAGCGTAGCTGTTTTTTTGGATTAATAACAAATGTAAAATTGAGGAGCCCTTTAAAATAGATAATAATACTTCTCTCTACCTTACCAACTATCTAAGAATATATATATATATATATATATATATAGGTATAATTTATATATTACATAACGCGCTGCTTTGGCTACATTGAAAGCACTTTCTATTTGTTTTCTACGCGAACAAAATTCTGAAATGAAACGTTTTTCACACTGTTTAAACTGATCATTATCACTTGGACGAAGTTTAGATAAACAATTATGAATTCTTTTTTTATATGTGTTCAAATAATATTTTAGTAAACAATTCTGTTACTTTCCATGTTATTGGTATGGCTTTAAATATTATTTAAGGGTTTTTATAATTCTATGTAACTTTCCATGTTATTGGTATGGCTTTAAATATTATTTAAGGGTTTTTATGCAGCTTCACTCCTTATCCCGCATAGCAGGATAGTTTGAGACAGCCAAATGTCTAGACAATCCGCTGCTTGCTTTCCGCTTGAAATTGAGACATTATATGTTGATTAGGGAACACAACGGCGTTTTTTTTTAATATTATTCTTATCAGTTTCTGCTACATATAAAAAACTAACTGTAAAACCATAATACGTTACTGCTAATACAGAAATTAACCAGTTTCAAACTATTTTATCAGAGATAACATGACATAATTGCAAACAATTATATATAGATAAGCAATGTTTACATAACTTATCTACTAAGCGTGGCCTACTGAGCATCTGATAATGTGTAACGAGATGAATGAACTTGCTTTTGTATATTTCTCACAGTACAGCCTAATGTCAAGACATTGTGACAGCTTTCCATCTGAAATTTAGACATTGTGTTTCAACACCGCATTAAGTCTTACTAGAGCGGGGAAGTGAAAATAAATTCATTGCTAGTGGAAATCTCATAACTAATCCAATTATAGTAATACTTAGTCCCACTGCGCTACGATAGCCTCAGTTTTAAAACGACGTAGTATTTTTTATATATATATATATATATATATATATATATATATATATATATAATTCTTAATGTGTTTGTCCTTGTCTAATGAATGGTAGAGTCAATATGAAAAGTCGCTCTATTGGGGAAACTAATATTTTTGAGTGGCTTTTGTTTTATAAAGAATTTTATTATAGTATAAACATATTTTAATATAATAACAATATATATATATATATATATATCTATATATATATATATATATATATATATATATATATATATATATATATATATATATATATTGTTATTATATTAAAATATGTTTATACTATAATAAAATTCTTTATAAAACAAAAGCCACTCAAAAATATTAGTTTCCCCAATAGAGCGACTTTTCATATTGACTCTACCATTCATTAGACAAGGACAAACACATTAAGAATGACGGAAATAGAAACATATTATAAGTTCAATAATATGGAAGAGTGAAAGAGATATCTATAGTTACATTATACCGTCTGAAACGCGAGTATCGATCGATAAGGGTGTTTATTTTGGGGTGCATGTGTTAAAAATTAAATTTGCAGTATACAGCGAGTTGAAGTTTAAATATAGATAAAAACTTAAAGTTTTTAGTGTTTAGACACTCTGTGTTTCACTTTTTGCCTGTTTAGATCAAAAGTTATTTCACAGTAACTGGAATATATTAAAAAAACAGCTTCACACTTAACAGGGGTAATCTCAGGGAACGTAGTGTCAAGACACTCCGTTCGTCACATTTTACCCAAATTCGAGGCATTGCGTGATGTTATTTTAGTATGTGAATTTATAATTTCCCTAACTGGAGACTGAATCCACGATTGCCGCGTTTATAGTGCGACTGTCGCGCTAGCCTTAATAGGCAATATCTTGATCTTGGACGAACAGCAGTGAACGAAGTGTCTTGACACTAGGTTCTCTCTGATTACCCTGTTATGCGGGATAAAGTGTAAAATTGTTTTTTTAATATTAATACAAAAAAACTACATAAGTGCAATTTTGAATTAATGATTGTAAAACTTCCGAGATACAAAAACATTTTAATTTCACAAGATAGACGTAAAAGTATATAGCTATGAATATAAACTCGCAAATGACTTCTTTCCTATAACTGATTATATTTTTCTAAGAAATTTCGCATTTCCGGTTGTAATGTGTTAAAAATAATTAACAACTGTTTTAATTACTATTTTAAGTTAAGCCTAGTATGGCGAGGTGTAAACTAATTTCATTAAATATGATATAAGTCCACATCCTGCTTCGGCGTTTATTTAAATGGGTATGCACTAATGTAGTTCAGTAAAAAAATAGAAAAATAAGTCGACTTATAAATGTTTTCGTTTTCTTTAGTTTCACGGTTTTATCCTGCATACCTGTCTACCCTGCGTATACAGGTAGCACCTAGTGTCATGACACTCCACACTCCGCTTTCCGCCAAAGCCGAGGCATTGCGTGTTGATTACCGGAAATGAACGCATTTTTTTAACGCATTATTATGCATTTTGTCTTACCAGAGATATAATCACTGTCTCGAGTGGGAATTGAAACCGCAACTGGTCGCGTTTACATTCAGACGCTCCCACTGAACCACAAGTGGCCACTTTTCTTGTTTAATAGTTTAATTTAATCGAAAAAAAGACCTCAAACAGTAATTGATTTTGAAAATATAAGTTAAGAACGTATACCAAAGTGATTTGCCACTAGACTTTTATGAAGATTGCTTCAATGGTGAGAGATACTAGAGGTCGGGGGAGAACCGAGAATGGTCTGATAACCATCAAAAACTGATGATACTGGAAGAAAGTCATCTAAAAAGAATGAAGACCCCCCATATATAAAAACGTTAATGACTGGACGAAGTGAAAGAGGTATGCAGAGACCGCAACGTTTGGCTCTGCGTCCTCTCTACCCAGCAAAGGTTAAAACAAAACGCTAAATAATTAAATAATTTATTCATTTTAAATAAAATTTATGCCATATTTAAAGACCTTTCACACCTCGAAACGGTTATTGTCCCACATAGCATCGTTATTCATGGTAACATTAGTTACGCCAGCAAGCTTATTGTTGTGACGTTATCCGTTCAAAAATTAGAGTTCACGATTTAGTAAGAAATGGTACAGCTATAGCTTCTGAGAAAACGCATGTTACTTTAAGCCTTAATTTGTTTTAGATATATATATATAAATATATATATATATATATATATATATATATATATATATATATATATATATATATATATATATTTATATTTATATTTATATATATATATATATATATATATATATATTTTTATAATGTCTCAATTTCAATCGGAAAGCAGGCAGCGGATTGTCTAGACATTTGGCTGTCTCATTTCTTCATTTCTTTAGTTTCACGGTTTTATCCTGCATACCTGTCTACCCTGCGTATACAGGTAGCACCTAGTGTCATGACACTCCACACTCCGCTTTCCGCCAAAGCCGAGGCATTGCGTGTTGATTACCGGAAATGAACGCATTTTTTTAACGCATTATTATGCATTTTGTCTTACCAGAGATATAATCACTGTCTCGAGTGGGAATTGAAACCGCAACTGGTCGCGTTTACATTCAGACGCTCCCACTGAACCACAAGTGGCCACTTTTCTTGTTTAATAGTTTAATTTAATCGAAAAAAAGACCTCAAACAGTAATTGATTTTGAAAATATAAGTTAAGAACGTATACCAAAGTGATTTGCCACTAGACTTTTATGAAGATTGCTTCAATGGTGAGAGATACTAGAGGTCGGGGGAGAACCGAGAATGGTCTGATAACCATCAAAAACTGATGATACTGGAAGAAAGTCATCTAAAAAGAATGAAGACCCCCCATATATAAAAACGTTAATGACTGGACGAAGTGAAAGAGGTATGCAGAGACCGCAACGTTTGGCTCTGCGTCCTCTCTACCCAGCAAAGGTTAAAACAAAACGCTAAATAATTAAATAATTTATTCATTTTAAATAAAATTTATGCCATATTTAAAGACCTTTCACACCTCGAAACGGTTATTGTCCCACATAGCATCGTTATTCATGGTAACATTAGTTACGCCAGCAAGCTTATTGTTGTGACGTTATCCGTTCAAAAATTAGAGTTCACGATTTAGTAAGAAATGGTACAGCTATAGCTTCTGAGAAAACGCATGTTACTTTAAGCCTTAATTTGTTTTAGATATATATATATAAATATATATATATATATATATATATATATATATATATATATATATATATATATATATATATATATATATATATAGTGTGTAGTGTGGAATAACGCTTAAAAAATAGTAAAGATTAATGTATGACCGTAAGCGCGATTAAAAGCGATAAAGCGCGGCGTTGATGTCACCAAACAGCACACAATGTCTTCATTTCGGACGGGCGGGGGAATTATTGTTATAAAGTAATTTCATTTCCTCGCTTTCTTAAGACAATGTACGGCGTTAAGTACTACTCAACACACAATGTCTCGAATTTGGCGGGAAGCGGAGCACGGAGTGTTTTGACACTAGATAAGCTAAAATAAAACGATTTCAAAATCATTAAAAAATTAAAAGAACAATCAACAAACCATGTCTAAAATATTAATAAAATTAACATACAATTTAGCTAACAAAAACTTGTTTTTGATGAAAACGAATTAGGAATATTAAAATAATTTAATATCAAGAGTCAAGGTCTGCATCAGAGACAACATTTAACTAATCTATTATATTCTATTCTATAAATCAATGTGCGGATAGAATACTAAATTATTGGGATTTAATTATTCAGAATACGTGGGCTGTATTTAAATCTACTTTAGGATTTTTCTAACCTGCCCTTCTATTAGTAAATATGATTATATATTTATTTATTTCATTATTAATCAAGCAGGTTAGGCCATCGTGGCAAAGTGTGACGGAGTATCACAGCCAAAACGATTGGTTGTGGGTTCGATTCTCACTCGGGGAAATGGTTATAAGGTAAGACAAAGCGCGACGTTGTACTCATCATGTCATATTCTCGTATTCTCTATTGTGTTTCTTTTTAACGGGCTTATACTATGAAATAACTTTATTTGTATATCATATTTTAATTATTACTAGACATTGACGCGTTGATAATGCGTTGCCATAGCAACGTGTATGTACTGTATATAAACGTGTATGTCAAACTCATGGTAGTGTACGTTACATTTATTTTATTAATTTAATATATTTTCATGCATAATTTTTTTATATAAAGCACTCCTTCTCTATATATATACTGAACCTGTCCCAAATTTCATACTCCTCTGTTCGCGTTTTTTCGTAAAAATGGGAACAAAGTTTTTGCTTTATTTTTTAATATATACTAGTTATATGTGGAAGTAATATTTTCAACATTTATCTTTTTAAGTCATCCTTTTAAGAATATCTATTTATGCTATTAAAATATTGTATTATAAACCTATTGGGATACTTGTTATATTTATTTTTGAGCTAATCAAATATTTCATGCAAGTTCTTTATTTCTTATATTGTTTAATAAATAAGATAGATAGATATTACAAGAGCTAATACAAGAGATTTTTTTATAACTTGAATACGCACGACGGTTGTGTGTTCGATTTCGGCTTAGGATTGCAATTATATAGAAAACATTTTACTTCTTTCGCACTGGTGACAAAAGCACGGCGTTGAATTCCGCCGCTCAACACATAGTTAAAATCGTAGAACGAATGTTAAAAATATAAGATTCTTTTTTGCTTACTTTACTATGTATGGGGGAAACGTGAAGCGAAGTAATTCAATAAATTACCGTATTTATTGACGTTAAATGCAAACAAGAACATACTGTATATAGCAACAGATCAATGTTTAAAAAGTGTTAAGTCGTAAATAATCTAAATTTATAGCAAGGAAGGAACCTTACATTATGCATTCAATGCGGTATTACAATGTGGACGACATTTGGATTTCAATACATTTTATATGTATAATTAAATATTTTGAGGAACTCTAGAGGCCTGGAGAGAGTGAGCTGAAACAGAACGCGGCGTTAAGTTCTGCTATTCAATACAAAATTTTCGATTTCGTTCGTGAAATGGACAACGGACTGTCTAAATACTGTATACTCTCTTATTGCTCTGCTATGTGAAAAAAGAAAGACAGCGTCTGACTGTAATCACGACTGGTTATGGGTTCAATTCCTACTCGGAGGAATAATTATATTTACATTATTCTCATTTCCTCGCATTGGTAAGGCAAGCGCGGCGCGGCGTTTAGTTCCGCCAATCAACAGGCAAAATCTCCATTTAGGCGGAAAGCGAAGTAGTACTTCCTGTTTACCCTGCTATGAGGGATGAAGCGTGAACGTGAAAACAAATTCTAATAACATATGACATACAAATATCCTCAAAAATGTATGACCCATACAAAAATATTACAAAAATGTAGTTTCCTTATAACGTTAGTTTATATAAAGTTAAACATTGAATACATTAATGTGATTGCAAACGTGGTTTGAATATAAGTTGATTTTAAAATACTTACTTTCTACTTCGTGTTAAGAATATTAGGTCGATTATCCTCATACAATCTGGCTCCGGCTTACGAGTTTACATTATTATTAGTCTGATTTGCGTGTTGTTATTTATGGAAGCCTTATTTTAAGTATACATATTTTTTCCTTTTGCTTATCTAAGATAGGAAGTACCTAGTGTCAAGACACTCTGAACTCGGCTCTTCACCGAATTCGAAACATAGCGTGTTCAGCGTAATTCAACGCCGTGCTCTGTTTTACCAGAGCAAAGAAATTAAAACTGCCACGACCAGTCTCATATTGTTTAAGTTATTTTATATTTAAACAGCTTTACGTTTTATCAGGTTAATCAGAGTAAACCTAACAGTAGCGTAACTAAACGCCGAATTTTGTCTTTTGTCGAAAAAAAGCGTAAATTTTAAAGAATTAAAATGAATGATAAAGGTGCACGATAGTATTTAATTTAATAACCTTAATTCAATGTCAAATGTAAATCTCCGTATAGATCTTGTTTATCAACAAAGTTATAATATGTTTAGAGTTGCACTGTTAAGATTTCATAATACTAGAGGCCATGTTGATCGTAAAATACACGTAACCTTAGCAACGTTTATGTCACTTTGAACAATAATGTATGTAAAACGTATAGTAGAGTGTTTAATATTTTTTTTTTCAATGAAAATATTCGCTTGTTGCATTCCTTATTCATATAATTTGTAAATGTACCAAATTTCATACTCTTCCGTTTGACTCAATTTCGTAAAAAGGAATCTCTTATTTTTAAGGCTGTATTTACATGATTTATATATTGTATATTAAAAAAAATATTTTATATTTAAAAACAGCAGATTTACGTTTTATCCCATATGGCAGGGTAGTCAGAGACAACCAAATGTCAAGACACTCTATAGACTGCTTTCCGCCTGACATCGAGACATTGCGTGTAGAGTTTCGATCTTAACTTCATATATTTACAATTTGATTATATTATAGAAACAAAATAAAATTCTTTAATGTTATTTTATTATTGAACCACCATTATATCAATACGTCATATGTCTATTATAAAATTTAATAAACATGGAGCGTCTGTTTGTAATATTATACTGAATGCATTTGAATACCCAATAAACATATCAAAATGTATTAATTTAGAATTTTTGTCAATTTGTATGTCTGTTTGTTTGTTCTGGCTTATATCTGGAACAGAATTTATATTTCTTTTACAATAAAAAAAAAAACAAAAATCTGCAACTAATTAAACGTAATAGGTATATAATTAGAACATTGTTAAAATACAGATGTCATTGACCGCTTAGTTATAATTCATATAACAGATGGACACCATCGTGACGCAGTGGGACTGTGTGTATATGCGATAGTTCCAACATCGATCCCTGTCTGTGGTTTATACATAACAGATAGTTAAAAAAAAACTTTAGGCAATTGTTGAATTTGAGTTACAGTCAATAATAAAACATATTTATTACTATAAAAAATACAATATATGAAACATCAAAATTCTTAAATTCACAACTACGACAAAAGGCGTAACTCCGCTATTAGTGCTTGCGGTCGGACGGAGTGTCTTGACACTAGGTAAAAGCGTGAAGCTAAAAAACAAACAAAAAAAAAAATAAAATTTTCCCTCTTCTTATATAATTTAAATAGAAACGAGTTCACTTCCAGACATAAATCTAATTTTAAATATATTGTGATAACATCATATTATGTTAATCAGTATAACAGTTTATTAAAGAATATTCAAATGCTTAGTTTAATGTTTCATTTTCGTAGAAACGAGTACAGTAACTTTTAAAATTGTAAATACAGTCATATATTCATATTATAAGTATCTTATATTATTATATAGACTAGTTGGCAAGCGCAACTTTGACTGCGTTAAAAAATGATATATTTTCAAATTTTTTACATTATTAAATATTTACTACAAAACACAGTACAATACAGTAAAATGTAACTCGTAGTGTTACATTTTTTTATAGTCTTACCTACTTTATACCTTCCTTATTAACTTGAATTTTTTAATAAGAAAGAATTTTTCAAATCCATTCAGTACTTTTGTAGATTAGCGATTTAAAGAAACAAACAAATATTCTTCCCTTTTAATATTAGTATAGATATACAAAAGAGGCCTGTCGTGGCGGGGGAGTGATTATATTGAAATTATTTTCACTTCCTCGCTCTGGTAAAGACAAAGAGCGGCGTTGAGTTCCACCACCCAACACGCAATGTCTCGAATTCGGTGGAAAGCGAAGTACGGAGAGTCTTTACACTAGGTACTTTCTGCCTACCCTGCTATGCGGGATAAAAGCGTGAAGCTAAAAAAAAATATATGAATGTAAGTAATTATTATATTATACAATAGCAAATTAATTATTTTACATTACAAAAACGGTTTTTGAACTCATTGTATATTGCGGCTATAAAGCTGCCTCTTTTTAGCTTTACGCTTTTATCTCGCATGGTAGAAGTAAAAAGAAAGTAAGTTGCGTGTTAAGGCGGAACTAAACACCGCAATTTGTCCCACCAGAGCGAAGACAGGGAAATAATTTAAATATAATCATTCTCTCGAGTGGGAATCAAACCCATATCCAATCACGTTAATAGACAGACACTGTCCCACTGCGCGACGTCTGGTCTCTTAATGCGCCTATTTAATTAAATTATATATTATACAAACGATATAAAACTAATAAAATAATAATTTATATATTAAAACGCTTAGCAAGAAATTTGTATCTATTATTACAAACATTTATACGGAGGGAAGAGTACGAAATTTACCACAATTACTACATACTAGCTGTTCCCGTGAATTCGTTCACGTAGAATTCAAAATCTCTGTATTTTTATTTTATTCCTAAGTTACAATTGTATTCCTAAGTTAGTTCTTATTATATTAACTGTCTACCAGTGAATGTCCCTTTAAAATCAATCTAGCCGTTCCAAAATTCAGCTGGAACAAACAGACAGACAGACGAAAATGCCCAAAAACCTGGGTAGTAGTAGTCGACCTGTGACCACGGACTGCTATGCGTCAGATTTCCAAAAAATTTCTTATACACAGCTGACATAAGCTTACTAGTTTTAAATATATACAAAATAGAAGCTAAAAATATACGGATATATATATATATATATATATATATATATATATATATACATTTATAGCTATATATAGCTTTTAAACACTGGTATATAATGGTAGTAGCGCGTTGAGTATGATATTAAGCATTCTCCGTTCGGCACTTCATTTATATTCATATGAGATATAGCGAGATAAGGCTCGTTTAATAAAAGATCTTAAAGGGATTCCTTCTATTCGAAAAATGCCTAAGGCATGACATACAATCCAATCTCCTCACGTTTTTACCCTTAAAGTAAATTTGATGAATAATTTACTACAATTTGATGTAAGGAAAAAATCACTGATTATATAATAATCTAGAGGCCTATCGTGGCGCAGTGAGACAGTATCTTACTGTAAACGCGATCGGTTATGGGTTTGATTTCTACTCGGGACTCGGAGCTCGGCGTTAAGTTCCATCACTTAACATGCAAAGCATAGTACGAAGTATTTTGACACTAGGCACTTTCTTTCTACCTTGCTATGGGTATAAAGGCATAAAAAATATATATAAAGCCATACTAGGTGGAAAGTATCCGATACGCGTTGATTGTGGGATCGATCCTAACTTATGTTTGGGTCTAATGACATTGAGCAGGCTTAGATTTCGCAAAATGTCTTTAAAATGGATATAATATGTCTTAAATATATATAATATGATTAAATATAATCTTAAAGACTACACGAAAGTACCTACTTAGTTTCTATTATCTAAATTTGAACCTTCATTTACAACTACACCTATAGTCTAGCCTTATTTCAAATTGCTAATGAATTTCTCTATAAACGTACAAGATAAAGATAAATATTCAAAACTTTCCCACAAAACGAATGCTTGATTAGAAAATTACAGGATTATAACCGGATAGGCTTTCACGGTCAACAAGTGTTTAATTGCAATTTATACTTGCGAACGAACGTTGTCTATAGAAATCATTTCCTTTCTTATTTATATATGCTATTTTATTTAAAGTGGGATTTCTCAGACATCATTGAGGACACATATATTATATTAACAGCCTCACAGACGCGTAAAACACGCGTTGTCTTAGCGACCTGTGACACTTTATACGCTAGTGTATGTGAAACATATGATAGTGTGCGTAGTATATATAACATAATTTGCTCTCTTTCTCTCTTTCCTAGACTTCTCATTTCCATCTGGTTTGGAGATCTGCCTTCATTGTCTTTTCACTTCACTCTACTGGACATGTCTAACGTCATTTATCTAAAGATCTCTGCCCATGTCATCTTCAGTGTTCCTCTTCTTCTGCACTCAGAGACGTTCAGATCCATCGTAATATTCACGATATTCCTTCAAGTTTTCTTACCATCGGAACCAGCTCACTTGCAGCTTTTGGATGATGTCACGCTCTTCAAGGTTACGTGATGTATTCATTTCTTAGCGTGCCTCGTTACTCCGCACATCCACCTTCACAAGCACCTTCATCAGGTAGCCTGCACCTGGACATTATGGACGTGGCTTTATGTCATAGTTTACGATCTACTCTCATATAATAAAACCAATTTTATATTGATTTCATATACAAGATCACTAAGTGTTATGGGCATCCTCTGATCATTGGTAACTCCAGTCACACGACATTTTATATTTTATTATTTTTTATTTGTCTAATGTATTTCTAATATATTATCACGCCTTATTTTGTATTCCACTAATTTACGTTAAAACGGGTCCTAAGTTTAGATAGCTGTGTAATGGAAGCGAAAGTCATAATTTGACTCATTTGTTATAAAAAAATATATCTTTGTTTCATACATTTGTATTCAAACTATTAGGCGCCGTATATAAAAAAAACGCTCTACATTTACACAATTAAACTCCACAATAGGTATCAAAAATAGCAATTTTCATAAAAAAACCTCAGTTTTTTAATATAAACTTTTATAGAGGAGTGACTAAAATAGAATGGTAGGTTATAAACGGCATTCGCGAGAGTAACGTCAATAACAGTAGTAACACTGACCTTGCTAACTTTACGTCGAGTGTTTAGTACCTTACCTATGCTTTGAATGAACTGTTTGTTGCTTAAATATAATGTAATATAGCAATGCAATGAAACACTATCTGTATCTGTAAGGTGTGTTATTTCATTGTGCTGGTGAGACAAACCGCGGCGTTGAGTTGCGATTTTCGATACTAAAGACAATGTCAAAATTGAGTAGAACAGTGGGTGGATACGTATGAACTTGATATGCGGGGTTCAAGTTAAACTTATTACAAGTAAAAATTTGAAATTAAATTAATAGTGAGATTTTTGATTTTCGCGATTTTTACATATATTAAATGAAACTATTTTAAATTCGAGTCTATCTGTGACTACGGACTACTGTAAAGTGTTCGAAACATCAGGTTTCCAAAATATATTTTCGAATACCTAAATATACGCGATTAATCCATTTAAAATAGTTTAATTTAAAATGAATTAATAGTTTTTAGTTAAAGTAGATAAAAATAAGGACTACATACATGTAATGTCACACATTTTTGACACAATTATTATATTTATATATATATATATATATATATATATATATATATATATATATATATATATGTGTGTGTATAAGACCATGAGTGTTTCTAAAACCTTCTTGCGACCACGCAGGTAGCGTGAATACTTTGGCAATCGAAACATTAACTGAATACTTGTGCTCTCAAAAAAAAAACAGGAAGACAATAATTTATAACAATATCTTTATCAACGAAAAGAAATATAAAACAATATAAAATCCAGTTTAAATCCATTCTAAAGAACCATATTTTAATATAAAAAAAATAAAATTATCTAGAAATAATGTAAAAGTGTAAAACTTTTAATGCAAATATTTAGGGCTGCTTTTTTGATCTTTATATAACATTAAACCCGTGGCCTAGTTTTTTACTTATTAAATAAATTCACAGGATAGATTTCTTCTACTTAGTATTGATCCCGGCCTGGCCAGGTTCCGCCTTCCGGATCCACCTTCTCAGCTTTCAATATCTACAACACCCTCTGTGTTTAGTACATTGGCTGTTTTAGGTTCATGGTAAAAAAACATTTTTAACAATCCTAAGCCTTAAAGAAGTCTCAGGTAAATCTAAGGTATCGTTTACCTTTGGTAAACCCAATATAAATTTAAAGCCATTAACTACCTGACAAGTAAACTTACTTACCTTTTTGAACTTGTTACATTTCAATCTGAAGCATTTCAATCCACTACCATTGAGTTAAATTCGATCGACATCAACTGTGCCACGATGGCCAATATTATAATAGTAGTATTGTCAGCTTCACGCTTCCAACAGAGAACCTAGTGTCAAAACACCCTGTTCTCCACTATCAAGTGGAACTCAACGCCGTGATCAATTTCATTCAAATATAATCATTTCTACAAAATAATTGAACCTGTAACCACTCGTATTTACAAGACACTGCCCCACTGCGCCACGATGTTTCTTTGATAGTTATTTAATAGACTCAATTCATTAAGAAATGGTTTCTTTTACATAATCGTTAAATTGCGTAACAAGTTGCTTTATCTAAAGACTTTTAATACAAATAATTTATTTTTATAATGAGTTCATCTCGGAAATGAGAAAGGAATTAACTGTTTCGTTGAATAACTTTAAAGCGTTCTTTGTGTTGATGCAAAATAAAAGATGATTAGAATTGCTCTAATTGTCACATTTTATATATATATATATATATATTTTTTATTTCAAGTTTACGCTTTTACCGCGTAGAAGACTTCACAAAGGAAATCTTGTACTTAGACACTCTATTGTCCACGCTCCGTCCTTTTTAGAGATATTCCATGTCGATTGACGCAACTAAACGCCGCGCTTTATCTTACAAGAATACTATGGAATTATTATAAATGATTTAAAGGTTTACAAACTCGTTATATTTAGCTTAAAATATAGAGAACACCTGTTTACAAGGTCAGTTGTGGAAAAAAATTCAATAAATGTTATTTATATTCAATGCTATATTTACTATAAACAAAAAAACGAATAAATTTTGTTCATGTCTAAACAGAACGCGATATATTATGTACAATTTAATTCGTGCCGGTTTAAAATAATATATCATAGATCTGTTAAAGTAACAGACTTATATGATTTTTTATCACGGTTATATTAATAAATATGTATATCTATAATATAGTTAGTAAATATCTATGAATGTAAGAAAATTTTGCAATGTTATTTTCAAAATCTGTACCTGCGTCCGGATCTGTAGATTTTTATAGTATAAATTTTAATGTCCTTCCCAGGACCAGGATGACGAATAAAATGGTAGTTTCTATTTAAAACAAAAATAATTATAAATTAGGAAGTTCGAAAATATCTATACAAATAAATAAAAAATGGAGCGTCTGTTTGTAATATCAAAATACCACCTTTTGACTAAATACATATGTATACACGGTACATATATAAAAATAACTTTTTGTCGGTCTGTTTATTTGTTCCGAATAATATCAGGAACGACTGGATTGACTTTGACGGAACTTTCTCTGGCAGGTAGTTGGTGTAATGGTGAGTAATTTGGCTACATTTATTTACGGAGTGTGAAAGAAATTTTCAGTGATGTGTATATATATATATATATATATATATATATATATATATATATACATATATATATATATATATACATATATACTATGCTATTCATGAATACAAAGATAAAAGCGTAATAAAAAATTACGAACACTTAACGCAAAAGGGAAATCAATGGGAAAAGTATGGAAATTGACATCGTGGTAATCCAGTATACTATGGGCATTCTACTTTCAAATGGCGTTTAATTATAAGACTTGAACTAATTAGATTACGTAACGGTGTTTCTTTTTCAATTGTATTATTTTTTTTATTTTGTTTTTAAATTATTTGTTTTTGAAATATGTTGAATAAAATTTAAAGCAAACTTCGGTGTTTAGCTCCGCAAATTAAACCACAATACCAGTAGTGAATATCGGAGGGTCTTGACACTTGGTATTCTATGACTAAAAACTGCTGTGCGGGTAAAAACGTGAAGTTTAAAAAAATGAGTAAAAACAAACATACCTTCAAACATTACACATTACTAGATTATTTTAAATACATCGATATGTACGTATATATATATATATATATATATATATATATATATATACAGGTAATTGAAACATAATATAATATTAAATAATTCCTCTTCTAATTTGGCTGTACATACATATTTAATTCTACACACTGGTTCGACAAATTGCGGCGTTCAATTCCGCTGAACATGCAATATCTCGAAATGGGGCAGAAGCTATCTAGAGAACAGAGTGATCTAACACTTCTCTCTGCCTACACTCTCGTTGACCTTCCTCTTACATAACAAGTGTTAATGCAAACACTTTTTTCATTTATAATGATGTGTTTTATCGCTGTAATTAATATTTTTATTACGTTACATACAACTATTAAATTTGCGTTATTATATAAGAATTTGGTAATTTATACTTTTGCCTTACAAATAACAGATTAGCTTGAAAAAGCACTAAGAGGGATACGCTCTTAAAAATAATTTCAGTATCCTGGTACGTTCACTTTGTAAAACTTGTTTGTATCCGGACACGTGTTCCAGTTTTTAAATACAAAAAAATTATATCCGGACACGTGTTCCAGTTTTTAAATACAAAAAAATTATAATGACTTTACATCAACATGTCAATATATTAAAGATTACTTCTATTCTTGTAGTATATTACTTCTATAGTAAACATATTTACAAAAAACGTACAAAAATTTAAACGCAGCTAGATTCAAACCCGTGACTCTGGGAAACTGTCCAAGAAACGAGGGTTCAAATCCCGCTGAATTCAAATTTTTATACGTTTTTAAAAAAGTTTTCTAATCCAAATTATGGAATAATACTTTAAAAATAGTAAAATACTTATGTAGTAGTTTTTTTACACAAAGAGTAACGTTGTATGTTTGACAATACACACGCAATAAAGTGGCAAGTGAGAACGAATAGTTAGCACCAAAGACCTCTCCTTGCCTTAAGTTACTATATAGTATAATATAGAGTGGAAGTCAATTTCATTCGTTATTTGTATTTGTCAAGAAAATAATAAATACAATAGAAAACAGTACATGTCAATATCTTAACACTAGATTCTCAAAGCCTATAATCGAATATCCAAAAAAACAGAGGTCATCGTAACGCAATGGGAAACGCCGTTATGAAAATATGTACAAACATATATATATATATATATATATATATATATATATATATATATATATATATATATATATATATATATATATATATATATATATGTAGCGATCAATAATTGCGTCATGTTGACAGTTGATAACTTGCTTTAGGAAAGTGTTTTAATTCGATTCATATGAGACTAAGAAAGTAATTATTTTAATATCTTTATATAATGTCTATGAGTTATAATAATTTAATGAGTGAGTTTCGACGTATAAACGTTTAGTGTTTCATATTAGTTATATGTATATATATATATATATGATACGTTTATTAATTATTTAATATACGTACGTATATATAAACAATATTAAAATAAATCGCGTTTATACATTATTTTTACATGTAGATATAATTTTACACATTGTACAGAACGTTCATACAATTTTCCTTATTGACATCAACTTCTCACTAACCTTGCAGTAATTAGGTAGGTACCATTGTATATAATCGCAATTTAATTCAAATTACATTTTTGATTTTATTTTACGATTTAGCGGTCTATAGATTTTGAAGCCTTCGTGGCGCAGTGGGACAGGTAATTGTTAATTTGTTAGTTATGGGTTCGATTTCCAATCTGGGGAATGACTCAAATGTAATTATATTCTTTGCTTCGCTTTATATATATCTGTTTATCAGTTCCCCAGTTACTAGAAATCAGTTACCGGAAATTGTAAATGGAGTATCGTAGTATGTTGCACACTTGACGTTCCACACAAAATAATATTTAAATATAAAATAACATTTTGTAAACTAAAAATATTCTTTATATGTATATAAAACGTAATAAATATTGGATAATTTTAATTTCTGGTATATTGATTCGAGAGGCATAATCTTAATTTTTCTTTTAATCTTAAGGCGTTTATAATGGAATGAAATTCTAATTGGTAATGAAAATTAACTTGATATTTTAATTTTTTGAAAATGTTATTCCACACTTAGGGTTAGAAAAGATAAAGACAAAACAATCAGAAAATCGTATTTATGTATATAAATATACATTCAATATATATATTCATGTGTATGTAAATATGAGCGTCATACAACTTTTAAATCC
The DNA here is from genome assembly GCA_032432895.1 of Dryadula phaetusa. NCBI lineage: Eukaryota > Metazoa > Arthropoda > Insecta > Lepidoptera > Nymphalidae > Dryadula > Dryadula phaetusa. Next base: position 635,437 of record JAOYRS010000008.1, on the reverse strand, counting down.
ATTGAAACTTTTGATCACGAATATACTTAGTTTTAATAATATTTGAATATTAACAATAATTAAATAATTTTTGTTATCAGCTTAATATTTTTTATATACTTGCAATCATTGCATTAATCAATGTACAATAAAAGCCATCTAGTGAAGACACTCCGTATCCCAATTCCCGCCGTATTCAAGACATTGCGAATCGAGTGGTGGAACTGAACGCCGCGCTTTGTCTTACCAGAGCGAGAAAATGAAAATAATTTAAATATTTCCACTGCGCCACAACCGGCGCCGCTGCCACAGCGATTTGTTGGTATACGATTTGTTGGATATCTACTCGGAATAATAATATTTAAAAAATATTTCTATCATGCCGGTCTGGTAAGACAAAGCGCGGTGTTGAGTTCGCCACTTAATACGCAATGTCTCGATTTCCAGTGGAAAGCAGTCAACTCTTATTTTATTTTAAGTAAATAAAAAAAACAAAAAATATTTAAAATAGCTTGAATTATTTTATATAGTTGTACATATATTTAGGTTTTTATATTATTCACACATCACATCTATCAAATTGCCGGTAATTTTTCGTCTTATTACACTCAAATTATTCATAACAACACATTAGACCATTACGGTGGCCTTAAACTTTTGTGATCATTTCAAATAGAACGCCATTTATTCATAATAAGTTACTAAATCACTATACATTTGTATAAATATATATTTTTGTATTAATATTTATATATATATATATATATATATATATATATATATATATATATATATATATATATATATATATCAGTTTTTTCTTATTTCTTTAGTTCAAAGTTAACTATTGAAGTCTAATATGGTAGTGTGTGTGATATTAAAATGTATTTTTTTCTTCACATTGTTAGTTTAGATGTCAAGTTTTTTATTTAATCCCTCAAACTGTCTCAATTTTTATAGAATTATAATAAAATAATTTTTTGATGCTTGTATAATAAAATAATATTTTTAAATATCGTATGAGAACTTCGACGCAGTAGAACGCATGGCTTAGCGGTCAAAGCGCTTGGAGGATTTCCAAGAAGCGCGGGTTCAAATCTCGCTGCGTTCAAATTTTTATACGATTTTTTATTATATTTTCTGATCTTAAGTGTGGAATAACACTTTAAAAATAGTTAAACATGTATAATATTATTCATACTGTGACTGTCAGTCAGTAATAGGATGTTATAAGTGGCCTACGTGCCCAAGTGGCAAAGAACAGAACACCTTAGTGAGCCTACTTATATGGGTGTAGTTCTCTCTATATAATTATACTTTTAATATACATATTTTATATGTATGTATAAGAGAGTCATACAACTTTCAAATCCTATGAAATTTTTGATCACTTTTTACGAATATAACAGTTACAAATTATTTGAACAAGAATTACAAAATGTTAATATCTGTGTATAATATTGTTTTAGAAATATATTAAATAAAAAAAAACACTTTTGTACTACACTTTTATCAAAGTGACATCCATTTTGCTAATACTTCTAAAATCCTATATTTTTCAAATGATTTTCATATATTTTAATTACTGACATAATACACAATTATATTAAAACACAATCGTATCTTAAAATGTATGAGTTAAAATTGAATACATCTAAGTGGGAAAATTTCTACACAGTGACGTAACTAAGTACTTATATAAAAAAAAATTATATTTTTTTTCTGTACGTGAACAGTTACGTCAGTGTGCTTTTACTCGCCAATGTCGGTCAGTTTTTGAGTGCACAAAAAAAGGTTTTCTGATTAAACATTCACCAGTTAATGTATTTCTTAAGATGTTAAAATAAAAAGTATGAAGATTTGAGACCGTCGTAACGCAGTGGAATATCGTTTGTTTGTAAAGGCTATTGATTATGGGTTCGATTGATTGGATTGGATAACCATATGCACAATATTTTAATTTCGTCAAGTTGCGTGGCGTTGAGTTACGCCGCTCTTCACGCGATCTCTCTTTTTTACTTTTTCAGATTAAAAGTGGTGAACAGAATGTCTCGATATTAGGTTCTCTTCGACTATCACGTTATGCTGATTAATTCGCCATTTTTTTTTAAATTAGTTTCGTTTACCATAATAAATCATGACACTAACTAAACACACAACGTTTCATACGTTGCAAACAGAAAGCAAAGAACTGAGTGTCCTGACACTAGTTTCAACACTATATTGCATGTTATTAGAACTAGACATTTTTTGTATGACATCATGACTCGTACATTAAAAGCGGTCCGTTTATTAGCGTCACTTAGAACGAGGTGGTTCGAGGTTTTGACCGAATCGAAAAATGAAAGTTGTATTAAATGTAACATCCTTTTATTATGATTATATAATGTTTTACATACACTAATACATTTGAATATATATATATATATATATATATATATATATATATATATATATATATATATCTTCACGTATACAAGAATAGAGATTTCGAGTGTCTAGATACTCAGCTCTCTATTTTCTACCTAAAAAAAGACATTAAAAGTTGAATGGCGGAACTAAACGCGGCATTTTATAATTTCAAAAAGCAAACCATTTTTTAATTTAATCATTCTCACGATTGGAAACCTATTACTATTCCATGTACAATTATGTTCTTGTTAACTACGCTACTATGACGTTATCCGCTTTCTCCATTTAGAGATTTTTTTCCAGCGTCGATAGGAAATACTTAGTGTCAAGACACTCCATCCGCCGCTTTCCGCCGAATTCCAAACACCGCGCGTTGAGTGGCGGAACTCAACGACGAACTAACCTAAATAGATCTAGATTTATATATACGAAAGTGGAACAATACATCGATTTGTTGATACTTAAAATTCGTGTCGTGTTCCATAGCGGTGGTGTTGCTGGAAAATGATAAGGACGCTTAAATGTTCTCACGCTTATTTCGCAGAACGAAATTCTTTTGCTATTTTGTATTGGTGTAAAAAAAAGCCGTATGCGTGTCAAAACTGAAATCGCATATTGGTAAAGGTAAGGAGCGGCGTTGAGTGCCGCCACTAATACGCAAAGGCAAACAGGCGGAATGGAAAGGTTAGGTTAGGTTAGGCTTGACACAAAGTTCTTTTTCAACACCCATATTAATTATGACTTAACATCTTAAAATTATATATACATATCTGTGGTTTATATTTGGATATCTGTAGTTCCTAGTTTAAGCCGTATTTTTTATTATATAAGAAGGTAGCCGTAGAGACAACCTAGTGTCAAAACACTCCATTGACCGATTCCCGCTTTAAACAGATACATTGCCTCCAGAGCGGAGAAATATTACCAATTTTCCAAGTAGGAATCGACCATTAAACGTATCGCGTTTACAGTCAGACGTCTCACTGTACCATAAAGGCCTTTTTTCTTGATAATTTTAAAAATTCACTGTAAAAGGCATATTTCGAGTAACTACGGTGTAAGCTTTATATTAAATGAGAAATCCGTCTAATCTACTAAAAGTTTTGGTCGTTGATCCAATACTTTCAGGTATTACCTTAGCAAATGAACTGACCTTTTAACGTTGTACCATTTCTTCCGTAATTTTATTTAATACTATGTTAAATAACGTTGCTTTAGCTCGTATATACATATATATATATATATATATATATATATATATATATATATACATATATATATATATACACATATATATATATATATATATATATATATATATATCCGTCTAGCTTTTCACTTTGTAAATAACCAAGAAGTAATAAATTATTCTATTAAAGAAGCTAAGAGAACACAGTTAAGAATGTACTTCTCATCTTCTCGTAGTTATTCTCGGTAGTGGACTACCTATTGGATTCTGTTGTAGGGTAATTTGCTATTTTTAAGTGATTTCCAGATGAACTGGATCTATTTTGAAAATGTTAAAATTTTCAAGCAGTCGCAAATCCACTACACCAGAAAGCAATATCTGATACTCAGCTCATTCTGCAAGAGTCCAGAGGAGTACTCGAGGGAATTTAGAAACAGATGGCGGTAGATTGATATAATTAATTCTTGAGTCAGATGGATGAATGCTACCTCAGTGTATCTGTGAACACGGACTACTGTAAAGCCGAAATGTCGGATTTTCAAAAATATACTTTCGAATATCAAAATATACACGATTGATTTGACAAAAATAGTTTCTTTATAACATCATAGTGTCATCAAAAGATTGGCTTACCAATTTGATTGAAAATTTAATCATTTATTGACCCTTACTGGGACTCGATAAACAAATTATTATATATATATATATATATATATATATATATATATATATATATATTTATATAGAAATTCCTTGAAACTACCATAACTTACAATTAAATGTATAAAATAGAAAGCTCTTATGCCTTTGTCGTGTATGCAAATAAATGCATAAATGCAATGCCCCTTAATTCTAAAGCAATCGATAAAGCTCTATACATTCGGTCTAAAGAGAAAGTGGTCAGACCAAGACTAGACTAGACTAGATATAAGGAGAACAAAAAAGGGTTGAAAATTAATCAGTTTATTTTTTGATACTTTTTATAAATTATGTGTAAAATAAAGAAAAATATTTAAAAAACACATAAAAAATTGTTAGTATGGAGTTAGAACAATATTGATTAATTTATAATTTAAATATATAGTAAATAAAGCTTGACAATATTGTAAGAAAAAAAAATCGGGGTAATATAGGGGGAAGTCGTACGGAGTTAGGAAATAAAAAAAATTGTGAATAAGATGACAGTTACGATGACAGATTGGTTTTCTGTAAAGGAAGAGTGTTTTGAGTAATCAATTCTAACTATGAAACGTGTTTAAAGTGTTCAATTTACTGAGTACGGTAAATATTCTAATATTTGTTAACATCTACTTAGTTCTATGTACTTTTGTTGTTACTTCTTTGTATGGCGATTTTTAAAAATGTACGCATTCAAGCATAAATAATTCTTAATAATGGTAAGAGGGAGTGTTTTATTGGGTTCCGTAGTTAAACGGTAAAATGGGTCCTTACTGCTAAGACTTCGCTGTCCGTCTGTCTGTCACCAGGCTGTATCTCATCATCTGTTATAGTAATAGCAGAATTTGTTACATATAATTTATTTCTGTTGCCGATTTAAAATTAAATATTTAAAAAAATGAATAATTTTTTTTTGTCAGTTTTATAAATAATGCTACGGAACCCTTTTACGCGAGTGCGAGTCGCACTTGTCCGATTTTATTTATATTGGTATATCTTTATAAGGAAATATATTTTGATTTAACTTACATATCCTGTTGTACTCTATAAACGGAATATAGTGCTCGCCTCTACTTTCCCCATTATCCCGCATAGCAGGGTAGACAGAAAGTACCTAGTGTCAAGACACTCCGTACTTTGCTTTCCACCGAATTGGAGACGTTGCGTGTTAAGTGGTAGATCTTGTACAATAAATGAAAAACTAAAAAATCAATTGCTAGGTGAAATAACGTTTTATACAAACTCTTAACAATTATGTCATAGTAATAACTTCCCCAGGCCCAAACATTTGGGTCACAGCCATATCTGCTTAGTGTTATTATATCCGTTTAAAGGGCGTTGACCAGTTCGTGTATTAACATTATTATAATGTATGAAAATATTTTGTTATAATTTACAAATTTAATCTTTAGAGCAATTTAGCCTTTTTTCCGCATAGCAAAGTAGTTACATAGAAAGCCAAATTCGAGACATTATGTGTTAAGTGGCGAAAGTTAACGCCGCGCTTTGTCTTATCTCAGCGAAAATATAGAAACACTTTAAATATAATCAGTGGGTGAGTGGGAATCGATTACACAACCAATAACGTTTACAGTTAGTAATTTACAATGGATTATTTTTTTACCATGAAGTTTATACATTTAAACGCAAATTCTTTAATTAATTTATTTTTTAATTTTCTGTTCTGAGTAACGGAACTCAACACCGCATTATATCTAACCAGATCCTTAAATGAAAATGGATAGAATACAAAACTAACATTTGTCCTATATAAAAAATCGCCTAATGTGAACTTACAACCATCAGCCTAATAATAATACAAGCACTGCGCCACGATGGTTTTCATTTCATACATTTTAAATATAACACGGGCTATTGTGTGTAAAAAACGCGTGCGTGCGTTAGTGCGTGTCAGTGTAGCGATTATGAAGTAGTAATAAAATGATAATTTAATTTTCCAAACAAAATTATTGCTTATTTTTAAACACGACCGGTTGTGTGTTTGATCCCCACTCGGGGGGAGTGATTATATATAAATTATTTCCACTTCTGGTAAGATAAAGTGCGGCGTTGAGTTTCACAATTCAACACGCAATACGGTGAGAAACGAAGTACCAAATTATTTGGTAACGAAAATGAGCATATCGCGACTTTGTTTTTGGTTTACTATTTTCTATTTGAATACGCGCTATAGGACGAAAATTGATGAAATATTACAAATCGCTATATGAGGGGAAAGAGTGATATTAAAATGTTTTTTTTTGTATATATATATATATATATATATATATATATATATATTACATTTATAGTGTTAAAAAAATAATTTTATAAATATATTCTATTTATTATTTTATATTAATACTAATTAAGTGTGGTTTATCACTTTAAAAATAGTAAAAGATGATAGTTAGAACTGTGTAATACCTACGACTTCGTTTGCGTGGATTTGACTCTTGCTATAATTAAATCAAGTTTCCGAAATTACCATATTGGCGCATAGAGGGAATTATTTCTGTTTCACCTAGTAAAACAACATAACGGCGTTGAGTTCCGCCACTTAAAACGCAATGTTACGAATTTGGAGTATGAAATGTCTATCTTGCTACGCGGAATAAAACGATAAATAAGTACTTTATAGCCAGTTATGTATCTCGACAATTAAATTGCGACAGGTTTGTTCGAGTTCGTGGGAGAACTCTTGTTACATTAGAAACTAGAACATCATAGTAAAATTGTTTTCTTAATACTAACTTTGTTTATTACAAAAGTAACCTTTATTTCTATATATATAGAGTTAAAAACCTTATCAAATTTGGTACAGTTATAAAACTTTCACTGCAATCTGATAAGAGGCATGTACGCCAAAAGACGTATGATATAATTTCGACAATTAAACGTTTGTAATTGTTTGAGACAGTTCAAAACGCTTTCGCTTCATTTCACATTATTTGAACAGGTTATGTTTTGTAATCTGTACTTGGTTACTTTCGTGCTAAGTTGTTGTTGACGTTACACATGACATTGTTTGTATATAAATAAATATATTTTTTTAAACTTTTTAATATAACTATAATACAAAAACAGTACGAAATATAAGTACGTACATACAAAAATAAATAGAATAATACCAAAATAAACAAAAAACATATATATATATATATATATATATATATATATATATATATATATATATATATATATATATATAATAAGCATTCCAATATTATTTAGAACATTTTGAAATAGTTCTCAGATTTCTGTTTCTTCCACCTTTCAAGAATATCTTTAATATTTTTTTGGACATAGCTTTAAGCATATCCCGCACAGAAGAGTAGACAGATAAGATGTTCAACAATTGAACAGGTTAATTACTTTACAGTAAAAAATATACAGGTAGGACACATTGCTCGAAAACCTTCGTCTTTAGGCTTTGCGGAATTGTTGACGTAAGGACTCGACGGAGCTTGCCAAATGCCACCCAACCCAACTGAATCCTCCTATCCGCTTACTTCTCGAAGTTGTGTCGGCCAAGTTGCATTGTCTGGCCTAGGTAGATGTAGTCCTGTACAACTTCAAGAAGAACGCCTTCGACCCGCACTGGTCTCGGCATGACGTTTCTGTTGAACATAACTTTTGTTTTGTCCAAGTTCATACCAAGACCAACACGTCGGGAGGACCCATTTAGGTCGTTCAGCATTTGATTTAGCTCTTCCAGTGTCTCTGCAAAGATGACTATATCGTCGGCAAAACGAAGATGAGAGATATACTCTCCATTGACGTTGACGCCTCGTCCAATCCAATCCAGGGTTTTAAAGACGTCCTCCATCGCGTTGGTGAACAGTTTCGGATATCACGTCCCCCTGTCGTACCCCACGATGGAGCCGAATAGGTCTTGTCCGCTGATCTTGGATTTGGACGGTCATCGTCGCAGCGTTGTAGAGACATCTCATCACCTCGATATATCGCCAGTCAATTTGACATCTCTGCAGGGACTCCAAAACAGCCCAGGTTTCGATGGCGTCGAACGCTTTCTCATAGTCCACAAATGCCATACACAGCGGCTGATTATACTCCTCGGTCTTCTGTATAATCTGCCGAACAGTATGTATGTGGTCTATGGTGCTGTAGCCTTTTCGAAACCCGGCTTGCTCCGGAGGTTGGTATTCGTCGAGCTTGATGGCGAGACGATTTGTGACGACTCTTGAAAACAACTTGTAAATGTGGCTCAGGAGTGTAATCGGCCTGTAGTTCTTTAGGAGGGTTTTATCACCCTTCTTGAAGAACAAGACGACCACACCCCTGGACCACGCTTCTGGTGTCATGCCTTGGCGGATGACGGCATTAAAGCATGTGTCCTACCTGTAATGACATACGCTGCCGAGACGTGGACACTGACAGTAGGGCTGGTCCACAGATTTAAAGTCGCTCAGTGAGCTATGGAGCGAGCTATGCTCGGGGTCTCTCTCAAAGATAAAATCAGGAATGAGGTTATCCGTGAGAGAACTAAAGTAACCGACGTAGCTCGCAAAATCAGTAAGCTGAAGTGGCAATGGGCCGGTCACGTCTGTCGCAGGACCGATGGCCGTTGGAGCAGACGAGTCCTGGAGTGGAGACTGCGTCTTGGCAAACGTAGTGTAGGACGCCCTCTGGCCCGCTGGACTGACGACATACGCAAGGTTGCCGGAACAGGCTGGATGAGGGTTGCGGAGGACCGGGATGTTTGGCGCAAACTTGGGGAGGCCTATGTCCAGCAGTGGACTGCGATTGGCTGACGACGAAAAAATATACTAGAAACAAATAAACACTTTTACGTACTAAGATTTTTTGGAATACGATCAAGTGCTCTGCCTTTATTACGTAACTCTTTGTACGTAAAATGCTGAGTAATGTATAAAAAATATAAATTATATTACGAAGTAACTGTACGGCATTGTATCAGTTTGATGTCTGGTTTGTAACTGGTTAAAATGCGTTTTTTTTTTAGCATCACGCTTTTTATCCCGCATCGTAGGGCAGAGAGAAAGTACGAATAAGACAATTAAGTAAAGTATGACAAATAGTGAAGTACGGAGTGTCTCGACACTTTCTGTCTACCCTGCTATGTTTTTCATAATTTATATTTAAAGATTTACTTTCTTTTGCTATAAAATTAAGCACAAAAAGTATACTATGTTATATTTTAATAAATATTTATTATGATGTGGGATACATATTTATTTATGAATATTTTATTTATATATAGATTAAATATTCATTTATATATAGAATAAATTGATAAATGAATGAATGAATGAATAAAACTTTGGAATTTAGAGCATATATATAAGGTTCATTCTTACTTTGTGAATTTAGTTAAAATTCCAACTATGATCGATTCTATCAAATATCTAAGCCAGCTTTTGTTATAAAGATCTAAGCCCTGTAAAATATAAGGTTTTCATGAATAAATAACTCTTTACATCAGATGTGTCTTTTATGTTTCAAAAATTTACTATTATATGAATTTTCTTTAGTTTATTAGAAAGTAATATTATTTCAGCTTCACGCTTTATGACGCAATGCAGGGTAGTCAGAGACAACCTAGTGTCAATACTTTTTCGATTGCTTCCCGCCCGAGACGTAGCGTGTTATATATATATATATATATATATATATATATATATATATATATACTGAACGATGTTGCTTAGTGTAATTCAATATATATTTCGAAATCTTTTCCCGAAAGATTTGCCTAATAAATATATTTAAGTGTGTTTTGGTATTACATATCTACATACATATAAAAAAACATAATTTACCTTTTTACGACCGCTGTCCTTTACATTGAAAGGCTACAAAATGTAACGGTCACGCGAGATCGTCAAATTTTATAACACGTAAAATGTATTCATAAAAGACATTAATATATGTATGTATATATATACATACCTCATGTTTGACGTTTTTAATATGCTTAAAATCTATTTTATTATATTTTTTTTTATTTAAAAAGAAAACATATATATGTAAGATTATTTTTCGCTAAAAATATATAATTTCAGATTTTTCTCTTTAGCAGAAGTAATTAGAACTTATTCTGGCGCACCTTTTCTTCCTTTTCTCCTTTTTCCATCCAAAATCAATACATTGCATACTCGTAAGCGGCACTGCCTTGCTATATATTTGTCTTCCCAACGGTGTAAAATAAATTAAATACAATTATTCCCCCAAGTAAGGATCGAATCCACAACCAATCATGTCTACAGTCAGACTTTCCACTACACCAATGATGCAGATTTTATTTAGCTTCACGCTTTATCCCGCATAGCTGTGTAAACAGAAATACTTAGTATCAAGACATTCCGTGCTCCGGTTTCCGCCCAACTTGACATATTACGTGTTGAGTGACGGAATTCAACGTCGCACATTGTCTTGTCAAAGCGAGCAAAATAAAAAAGAAGCGAAAAATTTAAATAAAATCATTCTCCCGTCTGGGAATCGAACCCACAAACATTCGTGTTAACAGTCAAACTAGGTTATATCTGACATGTAATAATATTTTAAACCAAAGTTACATAACATTGAATGAAGTCAGTGGGCATTAAAGTAATTGCACTTGTATGAAATTGTAGATCTTTCACACGCCTCGTTCTTTACAAATAATACCGTTATTTATTTTTATTATGACTAATTGTAGCATGCTTTTGAAATATGTTGTTTTATTGGCAAAGTTAAGTTTTTTTTTAATTGTTTGTCCACACACTTAATATTAGAAAATATTTTTAAAAAACGTATTAAAATTAACGCAGCGGGATTCGAACCCGCGCCTCTTGTTAACCGTTGAAGTGCTTTGGCGAGTAAGCCATTCGTTCTACATCTGGCTGCGTCGAAAGTCTTACACGTTTGTTAGAGGTAATTTATGTTTACAGTACGAAGAAGAATCCCGTTTATCACGAATCCCCAAAGAGCGCGGGTTCGAATCCTGCGTCGTTCTAATTTTTATTCGTTTTTAAAAAAATTGCATTGTTTTCTCAAAATAGTTAAATAAAGTGCAGATTTAATTTCTATTTTTATCAAATACTCAAGGTTTAATAATATTGTAAGTCTGAATCAATTTAACACTAACTTTATACTGAGACTATAAAATAATTTTTATCTTAAATGTTCTATTTTTCTGCTTGTATTTTTTGTTTTATTGTTGCTAACCATTTTTAATAGAATTTTATATTTATTTTGAATATGAAATTACAATTAAAAATATATATATATAATTTTCATAATAGAATTATTATTTCCGGTAAGTAGGTCGGTAGTATATGCCAATTTGTACAAAACTGTATTGCAAACATATAAACATTTTATTAAAATTATTAATTTTTTTTTATATTAAATATGTATTATTGAAAAAAGTATATTATTCTATCAATCAATAATAATATTAATTTCGTATTCAAAATAAATATAAAATTCCTTAAAAATTAAATAGCAACAATAAAATAAAAAAATACAAACAAAAAACAACAGATAATATATAGAACTTTTAAAATTTAAGGTAAAAATTAGTTTACATCAGTATAAACTGATGTTAATGTGTGGAATTAAATGCAGTCGATACTCGATCAGGAAGCTAAATATTGTCATGAACTCAATGTAAAACTATATTTGAACAGGGCTATTGTTGAGTTTCTCACCGGCTGTTCTCAGCAGAACTGCTTTCCAAGCCGGTGGTAGTTTCCTGTGGGACTGACAATACTGACACTTGTGTTGATTTATGTTTCTAAAATGCTTGTAAACAGCCTAAAAAGAATATTTAATAAAATCGCTTTCTCTATACAAACTTTAAATATTTTAAAGTTTTTTTTGTTGTTTATTTATTTAGATTAACAACTGGTTTAACAATATTATTATTATGAGGCCGGTCGTGGCGCAGTGGGTCTGAATCTGACTGTAAATGCGATCGGTTGTGGGTTCAATACCCACTCGGGGAGTGATTATATTTAATTTATTGTCTTGAAGTACGGAGTCTCTTAACATTAGCTTGCTAACTTCTATGTGGGATAAAAGCTTGAAGCTAAGATAAAAAATATTATGGTTAAAATGGTACTGGTAGAAAGTACCTTAGCATCGGGTACTACTCATCTACCTTACTATGTGGGATAAAGCGTGAAGCTTAAAAAAATATTGATAACCTCAATATTTTCATAATGAATACTTTTTAATATCTCAATGTATATTGACACAAAAGAAAAAAAAATAATTTTAAAATACAAACTCATTGATTAGATTTGTACGAGATATTATAAGCGCTTGTAATTATAATATATTCAAAACTATCTGTTGACCCAGTATAAATATAGGGTTTAGAAATATTTTTCCTTCTCTTAATATAAAAAAAAATATATTTTTTTTATTAAATATAACAAAAACATCTACCAACAAAAATACGTTATAACGTCTCCATATGTAACTCGTACATTACAATTTCATACGTGATAGAACATAAATTGCCATACAAAAACGCCATATTATTTCATAGCGTTCAATTTAACTCACCATTACATCTAACTATACGTGGACGTTACGCAAGAATAATAAAACTTTCATTTCGTTACTGACCTAGGTCGATATTACAAGTACTGTATATAACTAGAAGCGATATCTAAAATATTAATATTTTTTTAGCTTGACGATTTTATCCCCCAAGAAGAGTGGACAGGTAGTACCTAGTGTCAAGACACTCCGTACTCTACTTTCTGCCGAATTCGTGACATTACGTGTCGAGTGGCCGAACTCAACGCCGCGCTTTGTCTTACCAGAGCGAGGAAATGAAAGTATTTTAAATATAATCATTTCTCCGAGTGGGAATCGAATGTACAACTAATCGCGTTTACAGTCAGACCCTGTTCCACTACACCACGACCGGCCTCATTTTTTTTTTTCAGAAAATCGGTAACGAATCGAACCTACAACTAAAACTGTTTTTGATATTTCTTCCTATTAATATCACGTAGTTATATATCCTTTATAAATTATTAAATTATATATTTTATATGGCATTTTAAATTTATAATACTTTTTTATAGACATCAATTTTAGATATATGAATTTCAGTATTAATTTATTAACGAATCAAATTCATGTTCATTCTGTATATGAGTTATTATATACAAAAATATTAATACTTTTTTCTTTAATCAAAATTAATAAAAATAATATATATATATATATATATATATATATATATATATATATATATATATATATATATATATATATATATATATTTATTATCACTTCTAGTATATAATTTCAACAAACGTCTTTAACATCGTACTTAAAATATAAGAATGAACGATTGCCACGTTTTTTTTTGTAACTACGAGCTTTAAATGTTAGATGAATTAGTTTATATCTTCATACATAATTTAAGAATAAGTATGCAGGTATCGAATTATGAGAAAAAATATTTTGAAATAATATAATTTTTGTATTATACCGAAAAGAGAGAAGGGAGGCATCTTGAATATATATTAATTACGTTAATATATATTACAAATATTATTAATACTTTAGGTAAACTGAAAATTGATTATTTAAAAAAAAATATATCAAAAATTGGATGAAATGAAATTGAAACCCACGCCTTATGGGCTGTAAAGACGCTTTGGCTAATTAAGTCTTTCTTTCTTATAGAATTCTACGTCAAAATTTTTATGCGCTTATTTCAGAGTTATTTTTTTCATTGACATTTGTATATCAAGAACACTTGGACGGTAATATTTTTTCTCTAGATATTATCTTTTATTAAGTGTGTAAGTAATAAATGTACATTTTTGAATTTTATAGCTACTGAATAAAGAAAGCAAATCATCTTAAAATATATAAAAAATTTAAAAATAATTCTAACCTAAAGACATATAGAAGAAAAAATCATAATATATCATAACTAGCTGTACATGTGACTTTTATTTGAATACAGTCGGTACAAAAAAACATCATAAACTTGAAGAAAACAACTTATTTTATAGCCATTTTGTGAAACGAAATACTTGAAATTGATGTAATTTTCAATGTATGAGCCGATTGTAATATTAATAATATAACAGTTAAGGTAAAGTGAACACTGCATGTAAATCTTATAAGCTGATCAGTTTTTGAGGTAAGCATACAAAAAAGCACAAATAAAAGACAACAAACGGACAGCAATCAGTATTTATATATATATATATATATATATATATATATATATATATATATATATATATATATATAATTAAGAGTAAAACATCGCTTTGCTTGGCTTTACTAAGAATACATATATTCATGAAACAAATAAAAAAAAGATATTAGAATGTTAAAGGTAAGGACTTAGTGTCTGTAGTGATTGTATAAAATAAAAAAAAACAACAAAATGATATAGAAGCTTTAAAGTCGTTTTAAAACATATTCTTTGTATGATATTCTCTTTCTCAGTGAAAGATACATCTGAACTCGTTTGTCTTTTGCCGTCAGAGCCGTGATTACAAGATATGATTAACTGAACGAATTATATTTACTTGTATATGTAATTAGCCACTTTCTCTGTCAAAATATTGTTCTAATTTTGTACGTCATTAAAAAATCTTTAAGAAGAAAGCTTACGTAAAAACTTTATATATATATATATATATAGAAAATAATTTTGAAAAAACGTATAAAAATTTGAACGCAGCGGGATTTGAACACGCGCCTCTCCCTTGGACGCTATCCTAGAGGCGCAGGTTCAAATCCCGCTGCGTTCAAAAAATTTTTATACGTTTTTTCAAAAAAAATATACATTTTTTCAATAATAATTTGATATTGGTGTTTATATTTTTACTTTTCAGTGCATATTAGTTGAAGTCGGTTTTTTATTTTTGTTAAAATCTTATTTATGTTGATTTTTTTTTTTAGCATAATATTATACTTTCACGCTCAGAGAATCTAGTGTCAAGACACTATTTTCTTCATTTTTCATCCAAACGTGAAACATTGCGATTCGTCTCACTAGAGCATAAATGAAAATAATTCCAATACAATCATTCCTTTTATAATAGAATGAACTAACAACCAACGTGTTTATAATCAGACGATGACATGCATACATAGAACGATTTGTTCATAGTAATCATTTGAATATATTTCGATACCAATGTATCCATAATATTATAATTTAAATATCACTTCATACAAGCAAAGCAACTTTTTCATGTCAATAGACGCTTTTACTTGGAAATTAAACTAAATACAGTAATAATTTTCTTTTTTTTTGAGCTCTATGCTTTTTACCCTGCATAGCAGGGTAGACAGAAAGTACCTAGGTGTCAAGTCACTCCGTACTTGGCTTACCACCGAATTCGAGACATTGCGTGTTGAGTGGTGGAACTCAACGCCGCACTTTATCTTACCAGATCGAGGAATACAAATAATAATAACTTAACTTAATAAATTACAATTTAATACTCCATCCGTTTATTTTAACAGTGTTTAATAAATTTCATCATTTTGCATTTGCAAATTAGCCTTGCGATAGTCAATATACAGTACTCGCGTAAAACGAGGATCGGTATGTCGTGACCAGGGAAGTGGTTATAACTTTCAAACACGTTTACCGAGACTGCGAGGCTTAGCCTGGTGTAGGAAGAGATAACTGATTGAATTGTCGATTTAGTTTAGTATATATTATACTTAGTATGTATTAAGAGCTTGATACCTTACTCAGTAGCTTAGTTGCAAAGAGATGGTTTTGGGTTCTATAAATATATTTAAGACTAGCGGACCGCTCGCGGCCCATGTTGTCACTTAAATTACAGATTTTATTTAGAATTAATAATTTTGTATAATTTATAAAACTAATAATAAGCCTAGAAAATAAGCCACCAACCAATGTATTGTGAAATTAAAATCTTTGCGACCTACAACTTTAACAAAGTATCCACGCATATATATAATGAAAAAGTGAATTCTGCGCATTAAATATTGAAGAAATATTATATATAATAGTATTATTGACTATATATATATATATATATATATATATATATATATATATATATATATATATATAGAGTCAATAATACACACGGTAGAATAGTTGTCTGTGAGTAGTATAGCATTGTTATTGTCTAGAGCTGCATATAGGATAGTTTGTATTGTAGTATTTAATGTGCTTTTCGAAACAAAAGCCCAAAAAACCAAATTTACTTATCATATTAATAATTACGGGATAAATAAGAGTGTCTTTTTGCATGCCAGTAGCTTAGAGCCTCAGAACTTAAAAGCGAAAAGTATCAAATATCATAATTTCGTTCTAATGTTCAATGTAGTTCCTGTAGCAAAAACAAAAAAAAAACAGACACTGTCAGATTACGTCGATTATTTGCAAATTTATCTTTCCAATCTTAATACGTAATTATTTGGGTAAAAAACATAATAAAGCTATTCGTATAGGTGTGCACTTTTTATTTCGTATAGCAGAGTACGCAGACAAAACCTAGTGTTAGGACACTCCATTCTCCACTTTCCGCTCCAGTTCAAGCTATTGTATGTTGGTTAGTGAAACTCAACGCTGTGACTTTACAGTGTGCAAAATGAAGATAATTTAAATATGATCACTCCCCTGGGTTATTATTTCATCATCAAATAATCGATTTTAAAATCTTATATTTAATCGATTCCTAAAGTACGAAACGCCCCACCGTCATACCATCACCACATTTCAAATGAACGTTTTATAATAGGCATATGGTCTTTTTAAGACGGGTTTATGCCATCTCCTATATCTATATATTTTAAATATATATATATATATATATATATATATATATATATATATATATATATATATATATATATTCTTAATAGTATGTCTTCATTAAAATATAAATTCATTCAATTTAAATTATTTTTAAAATAAAATGAGACAATAATGAAATAAGTAAAACTTAAACATATTTAAATAATTAATTCATATAATAAATTTGATATTTGGCCTTATATTCAAAGCATTGATATATTACTCAATGATATATATTTTTTGAATAAAACATAAAAAGCATATTAAATTAATAAAATAGATGTAACACACACTACCACACGTTTACATAAAGTGACATGCACGTTACTAAGGCAACGCGTTGTCAACGCGTCAACGGTACATTTACTCGTAAGTTATACTAAAAATATAATCAATATTTCGCCTTAATATTGAACCCAAAACCATCGAATTCAAAAATAAAACCATGAAACCAACCATATTATTCTTATAACCAAGATCTTTAACGTAAAAGGCAATGTTTAAGTTAACTTCATATAAATATACGGGTCATTAACGTCATTGCGGCACTGATGAAATCTTATAAATCTGTATATTACACACAAGTACACTGATATCGGCTTCCATACTAATTTCGTTTGATAAAAATCTCTTTATTCCGAGAAGCAAACCGATCACATTTGGGTTGAGGCCAGAAAACCAAAATAAATGAATATTTATACCAAGAAAACATCTAATATTTTTTAATTAGACGGCTTTGTTTATAAACAAATAGAAATTGTATATGAATAGGGAACTATTGTTTAAAACTACTGTTTATTTTAGTATATTTATAATATTCTTATAATATTTTGAAATGACATCGTGCTACAGAGTGATTGTAAACGCGATTGGTTGTGGGTTCTATTCTCACTTAGGGGTATTGTTAAATTAAAAAAAATCAATTTATCCGTTTTGGTATGACAAAGTACAATTTTAACTCATGATTCGTGTGGAATGACATTATCTTTATCACGTATAGCAGGGTAGTTAGAGCGAACTCAGTATCGGGATACTCCATTTACCGCTTACCGTCCAAAATCTGAGAAACAAATTTAAATTCAAATATAATATTACCCTCGAGTGAGAATCGAATCCACGGCTACAAACGTTTATATTTATTTATTTGGACACTGTCCCACTACATAGTCGTTGGGAAAAAACCTTTTAAGATTATCAAAAAATGCATACATGTAAATAAAGTATGGAATCAATTAGTATTAAATGTAAACTAAAAGCGACTTTTGCATTTATATTCGAAATAACTCTTCTAAAAATAATTTTATATTCACAAGGGAGTGTAAAATATCAAGTTTACGATATGCCCTTGTAATTAGATACTCTCTTGAGTATCTGAAAATAACTTGGGCGTATTATGCGGATTTTAAAAGAAAGATCGATGTTCGGACTGAAAAATCTTATTCATGTTGACATATCACTCTAAGTAAAGTGAATCTAGTGTCAACACACCTAGTGACTGCTCTCGTTCTCTACTTTTCGGTGGAACATAAATCATTGTGTGTTAAGTGGCGTAACCTAACACCGCATTTTGTTTCGTCCTAATGCGACGTAATTAAAATTAATTTACATATAATTACGCATTCCCTTATCAACGTGTATATCATATTATGTAAACGTGTATGTTAAACACATGGTGGTGTGTGTTACATATATTTTATTAATTTAATATGTTAATATGCATTACTTTTTTAAAATATTAGCATTAGGTTCCCTTTCTTTATATAAGGTATAACAGTGCCAAAATTCATACTCTTCAGTTCGCGTTATTTTTGTAAAAACGATTACAAAGACTTTGCTTAACGTATTAATATACGGATATAATAACAAGTTTCAAATAATTTTTTTTTTCACATATTTTACCAATTTATAGATAAATCACCTTCCATATTTCCCTATTTTTAATTATAACTTCCAGTTTAATTCAGAGCTCAATAAGTTCGAATATACCCAAATATAAACTCTACTATGGAATTCGAACTCAAACTCACACTCACTCACATCAAACATGTCACGACGGTCTAAAACATTGAAAATTAAAGACTATATTTTTTTTTAGCTTCATGCTTTTATCCCGCATAGCAAGTAGACAGTGAGTATCTAGTGTCAAGACTCATCGTATTTTGCTTTCCACTGAATTCAGCACATAGCGTGTTGAGTGGCGAAACTCAACACTGTACTTTGTCTTTCAAAAGCTAGGAAGTGAAAATAATTCAAATGTGATCGTTCCCCCGACGTTATCCTACTGCACCACGACCGGCCTCAATTTTCTTGCAAAATTTTTAATTTCTAACATTTCGCAACATCCTATAGTTGCTCGTATAGTTTGTATTTGACCCGAGCTCGTCTTGTTAATTAAGGCGGTGGCCTAGTTCTAAGAGTTGGCTGTAAAGGATGTTAACCTGATTTTTTATTTATACTAATATTATGTAATATTTTTTTATAAGACACATATTTATACTTAAATATTTGATTAAATATAATTAAAATACCTTTACGCTTTATTCCCCAGTATGGAGAGGAGTATGGAGTGTCTTGACACAAATGAATTTCCGTGTACAATGCTGATGAAAACGTGAATCTAAAATAAAAAAATAGAAGATAATGAGCAAGGCCGGTGGTAGCGCAGTGGGACAACGTCTGACTGTAGACGCGGTCGGTTGTGGGTTCGATTTCCACTCTTTATATTTTAATTATTTTCACTTCATCGCTCTGGTAATACAAAGCAATACTAAGTGCGGCGTTGAGTTCCTCCACACGCAATATCTCGAATACGGTGGAAAGCGAAGTACTGAGTATCTTGACACTGGGTGAAGCTAAGAAAATATTATTTATATCATCCGGTATATGTATCTTAATACTTATGTTCTTGACTATTGCAGATTCCATATTGAAAGGTGAAAATATTTTAAGAATAAAAATGATAATGATAACCTTATCTAACTTTACTAGATCAAAAAAAATACAAATTTTCCCCCAAACCGGAATTGAACCTAAAAACATTGGCTAACGGAACCACATTGATGTAAAATGTGTTGAAATATTTATACAAATATATGAGAAATAATAATAATTCAGAACAAAATCAACGAAATGAAAAAAGCCGCCTAAATGCATGTTATATTATACAATTATGGATCTAGTTCACATATTTAAAGTGACATTTTTGTATTTATTAGGAAAGTATAAGGTCTATGTTACGTAACTCTTAATTTATAAGGTCAAAAGAGATTAAGCGTATTGCTATTTTCATAATATATGAATACTGATGATCTTACGTAACGACCTTGATGGATCAACAAGCGTATAATAAAATAGTAGTTTTCTTAGCAATTTTGATAAAAAATCAATATATATATATATATATATATATATATATATATATATATATATATATATATATATATATATATATATATATATATATATATATATATATATATATATATTTCTTTATTTTATTTTATTTGATTATTTATACCGGTCGTGGCGCAGTGGACAAGTGTCTGAATATAAACGCGATCGATTATGTTTGATTCCTAGTCAAGGATGGATTATATTTATTAACATATACATACGAATAGTTTTCATTTTCTCGCTCTGGTAAGACAAAAAGCGCGGTGTTGAGTTCCGCCACTTAATACATAAATTCAACGGAAATCGGGGGACAGAGCGTCCTGACACTAGGTACTTCCTGTCTACCCTGCCATGCGGGATTGAAGCGTGAAGCTAAAAAAAAATTGAACTATAAATTAGAATACATATTAAATATGTTTCTAAAAATCTAGTTATCTCGTTATCGGGGCAAAGGTAGAAAACGGAGTGTTTTGACTCTCTCCTCTCTCTCCCTCTACACAAAGCAAAAATCTATCAAATTGATCATAATAATATTAAAATGATATAATCTCTATACCGAATAGATTATAAAATAATGCCCATTACAAAAAAAAACACCAAACCGCCAAGGACGCTTTCACATACCAAGCGGCTTATATAATTATATATACATTCGTAATAGATTTTTTATTTTCTCGATTTTGGGTTAACGATATTGTTATTTGATTGTTTTCATTAGTTTCTTATTGTCATGTTTCGTTTAGCGTTGCAATGGTTCCGTGAGGGTTAATGGCTTATATTGTGAATATTTAAGTTGATATGAATATTATTATCAAAATATATATACAACTGTTCCGTTATTCACGGAGTGACGGACACACAACGCTCAAGCGAAACTACTGGACGTAGAAAGTTGAAATTTAGTATATAGGTTACTTAGGAGTGTATGAGAGGACTGTGAGAGTTTTACGCTTTTATCCCGCATAGCAGGGTGGACAGAAAGTACCCAGTGTCAAGGTACTCCGTAATTCGCTTTCCACCATATTTAAGACATTGCATGTTGAGTCGCGGAACTTGACGCCGCTCTTTGTCTTGCCAGTACCCACAACCAATCGCGTTTATAGACGCTGTCACACTGCGCCACGATCGGCCGACTTTAAGAGGATTTTATGAAATTTCTTTGGCCACCGAAAACCTTATAATCACATCTGGTAACATTTAAAGTAAGAACTTTTGAATTATGAGGATAGACAAAGATAAACTTCACGTTTTATCCCGCACAGCAGGATAGACAGAGACAACCTAGTGTCAAGACATTCGTTGGCTGTTTTCCGACCAAAATCGAGCCATTACGTGTTGAGTGGCGAACTCAACGCCGCGTTATGACGTTACACCGCGTCCGTTCTGGTAAGAACCAGAGCGGACAAATGAAAATAAATTAAAATAAAAACAAACATTATTTATAAATTAGTTTCAAGATCGCGCTTGCGCAAAATATATTTTTTACCGATATACGTTTTTTTTACCGTACATACACCGTACTTATACCGATACGTTGAAAAATTGTAAAGTATAGTACAGTTATAATAGAAACAGTTTAAACGGAATTTTATATTAGGTAGAAAATTTTATATAGGTATTCTTCGGACGATTAGAAGTATGTTTCTTTTGTTTATAACAAAAATAAATACGATGTTATAAGAAAAAATATATATAGTTTTTTTAAAGAATTTATTATAGTTTATGGGTTCGATACTCGCTCTATAGTATGATATTTTAAAATTATATTCATCTTTTAAATTATAAGACAAAGTGCGGCGTTAACTTCCGCCACTTAATACTCAATGTCTTAAAATTCGGGTGGACAGTGTTTTTGTGGTTATTTAAGCATTAATAATTGTAAGTTTGATACCTACTCGGTGGAATAATATTATTCAAATTATATCTAATTAAGGCAAAGTGCGGCGTTAACTTTCGCCATTTAAAACGCAATGTCTAAAATTCGCGCGGACTGAGTAGAACGGATAGAGTTTGACAATAAGTTCCCTGTAACCATTCGGGAAAAAGCGGATAGTTGAAATATTAACGCGAACACTACAAAGTATTTGAACCTTGTACTATCATAAAAAAAGCCTTTGAACAGTAAATCAACAAGTTATTAGCAATTATTTGTAATATAAATTCAAATAAAATCCATATCGAAGTCGTTAACAGGCGGACACGCTCACTTCCTTCACGTTACTTACGCTTTCGACAGCATATCTTCATACTTCCTTTGTCATATTATAATAGTAAAAGTTATTCTTAATTAGATATAGTAGTTAATATTTTTGATTTAGAAGCTTAGAGTTATATTTTTAAGGCCATCGTGGCGCAGTGGCTTAGCCTCTAACTGTACACGCAATTGGCTGTGGTTCAATCCTCACTAAAGGAAATGATTATATATAAAATTTATTTTAATTTCTTCGTTCTGGTAAGAAGAATCACGGCGTTGATCTCACCATCCAACACGCAATGTCTTGATTTAAGGCGGAAAACTGTCAACGGAATATCTCGACCCTAGGCTATCTCTGAATACCCTGTTTTGCGGGATAAAGCGTGAAGCTGCTTTTTTAAAGTAATATACGCGTTCCATGAGCCTTTATTGAACACGTCAATATAAAACTTAAAGAAAAAAATATAGAATAATGTCAAAAAACAAGAATATATTATACAACTGGCGGCCTCAACGGTAAAAAAGCGATTTCTTCTGACCAGCGGCGTAGAAAATGGCAAATTAAAAATTATACATGGTGTGAATAATAAATAGCCGTATAAACAATATATGCAATCTTAGCATATACGTACACAAATAAATAAATTTAAAAATATACACACAAACATCCATAAAAAATACGTTTTTAAAATGAGACTATCTCAAACGGATTAATCGCGTATATTTTAGTATTCGAAAATACATTTTTGAAAACTTGACATTTCAAACACTTTACAGTCAACGTCAGGTTCGAGTACCAAAATATACGTAATTAATCCGTTTTAAAAGTATAATAATCGCGAAAATCAAAGTTCTTATTACAAAAAAGACATGTATTAAAAAAAAGAAGAGAAGTTAGTAAGCACAATGACAATGTCTTAAATGTGTACGTCAAATACATATTAGTGAGAGAGTGTTTGTTTTAACTATTTTATGTGTGTTTCTTGCATTATTACTATATAAATAAACACAACTATTTCACCATAAGTGCTAAAAAGATTTTAGATGTTTAAATCTACTATTTTAATTTTATTCATTTGTCTAAAATTTATTAAGCATAACGTTACAAATGTAACAAAAGAGGTATATGAATGAACAAGGTCGTAATGTTGACTGTTTAGAAATTTAAAAAGATTATAATCTAGGTTTATTTTGATAGCAAGTTTGTTTTTAAATTTAAGAGTCTGTGGCACGAGTTTTATAAGCCGTAATTTTTTTTAGCTTCACGCTTTTATCCCGCGTAGCAGGATAGACAGAAAGTACCTAGTGTCAAGACAATCCGTACTTCGCTTTCCACTGAATTCTAGACATTTCCTGTTGAGTGGTTAACTCAACGCTGCACTATGTCTTACCAGAGCGAGGAAGTGAAACAATTTATATATATGCTACTCTCCCGAATATTCTCTCGAATGGTGATCGAATCCACAACCGGCCTATTATATTATATACAATCCTATTTTATGTATTCAAAAAAATACAATTTTATTTATATATTTTTGACTTTGCAAAGTACTAAATCTAATATAAATTATTATAAAATTAACATAGACCGGTCGTGGCGCTATAGGAAAACGTCTGATTGTAAACATGATCGATTGTGGGTTCGATTCCCACTCGTGAATGAACATATTAATAAAGAAGTTAAGGTTTTTCTAACCTTTGAACAAAACTCTTAACAACCTACAGCGCAAGCAATAGTTGCTTAAGACATATACCATTGGCGAAATTATCTTTTCAGAAAATGAGTAACAAAGGAACAAAGTGTCATTCAATTTGTTTTTGCTTGCAATTAATTATTAAATTCCAAACGTGGGAATGGTATCATTTAATTAAGAACAGTATTTTAACCATGAGTATGAAATACATATATATATATATATATATATATATATATATATATATATATATATATATATATATATATATATATATATATATATATATATATATATATGTCTTATAGATCGATTCACTATGGCATAATATATAAAAGTATTTCAAGAATATTGTTATTTTGGGATTAGAGGTTTGGCAGAAGACAGAAATTTGAGCCCAGGAAGGTAAAGCGATTGTTGAGGTACGTTGGAGTGTTGACACCTTACATTAATTTGTTTGACTGAAGGCCAAATTTCATTTAATTTAATGCTTGGACGGAGGCTTCATAGAACTTGAAAGTAAATAAGACATATATATATATATATATATATATATATATATATATATATATATATATATATATATTTGTTGTTGCTCTTTATCTCTCTTACAAAAACGAAGAAACGAAAATTAAATTTTAAATATAATCATTCACCCGAGTAGGCCATACTCGTTCACCGAATAAACACGTTTTATGTTAGATATTTCTAATAGGATAAAGGAGAACAAATGATAATCAACGTATAATGTAATATAATCATTAGGCAACAGCAATGTTTGTTTTGAATTTAAAAATCAATACCAAGGAAATTACCAAGGAATTAGTATAAAGAATTTAGTATTTCTAAAAGAGTTCAAGCTATTACACCATTAACAGTTTATATATTCTTTTCACGCCTTTATCCCACAAAGCAGGGTAGATGGAAAATACCTAGCGTCAACACACTCTGTACTTCGCTTTCCACTGAATTCGAGATATTACGTATTGAATTTATATTATACAAAATTAAAATAACAAATTTGAACATCCAAGCCCTATATATTACGTAAAAATATATTAATTCTTAAACCCATAAAAAATGAAGTAATTGTGACGAAAAAGAATTATTTAAGTTTTTGTCAACGTAAACTTGTGAAATATATACACGTAAGAGGCCGGTCGTGGCGCAGTGTGACAGCGTCTGACCGTAAACGCGATCGGTTGTGGGTTCGATTCCCATTCGGCGGACTGATTGTATTGAAATTATTTTCACTTTCTTACTCAACACACGATGTCTCGAATTCGGTGAGAGGGAAGTATGGAGTGTCTTGACACTAAGTACTTTCTGTCTATCCTGCTATTTCTGATAAAATCGTGAAGCTAAAAAATATATATAATCACGTTAATCACAAAACCTATCTCGTGCCACTATCGGTTGCCTTACTGTAGCTTTATGCCAACAGGGCTGTGTAATATAACACGTCACATTACCGCAGATGTTAAATTGCTACCATCATGAAAGGAGTTCAAATCTTGACTGTGAGAATATTGGAATATTTTTAAAATTTCTATATATATTTCTATCAAAGTGTAAATTCAGAGGTCGTTGGTCTATTACAAAACTAATTATTTACCAAAATTCATTAATTACCCCAGTGTGGTAAGATATAGAACGGTGTTATGTTCCGCCGTTTGTGTACATGAAATGTATCGTACTAAAAGCGGAAAACGATGACTCATGAACGAATAGAGAAATAATAGAATTTAGGTTTCCTACCTTTTGAGGTAAATATTTTAAAAAGGGTAAAATTAAACGATTGAACGTAAATAACCTTGACGCACGTAAAATACTCGTTTCCTTAGCAACATATATGTAACTGTATCTGTACCTATAGTGTACATCAAACACGTGGTAGTGGAGTGTGTAAAATAAATATTTTATTTTATAAATAATATTGGATCTCTCTTCATATAAACTTCAATTATGCAAAATGTCAAAAAATTACACACACACACACATACACACACACAAACACACACACACACACACACATATATATATATATATATATATATATATATATATATATATATATATATATATTCACAATACAATCCATCTAAAAATAGATTTCTAAGCGAATATCTCGACTTAAATTCCAACAACGTGTTCTATAGTTACGCAAGTAAACTGGTCCTTGCAAAACAATGTATATCTAACTATTCTAGTCTAGACTACTAACGCATTAACCGTCTCGCAGTGGCATGTGACATGTGTCATGTGTCAAGGTGACATGGCGAGATTAGCGTATTAGCGATTAACGTAAAGTCCATGTAATATTATGATACCAAAATTCATGTTTTTAGAATAATTCAGTGCAAATTATAAAATGTTATTATATATATATATATATATATATATATATATATATATATATATATATATATATATATATATATATATATATATATATATATATATATATATATATATTTATAAAACTTACTCACATTTCTTCTTATTATATATTTTAAATATTTCTCGGAATAGAAGGGTTAGCGTAAACCAAGAGAACCTACTTTGAACACAGTCTGTCCTCTTCTTTTCGTCTAAAATTGAAATCAATCCCGCGGGGTGGATATGCGGGATTGACCTATCCCGCATTATTTATATTATGCGTTAAATTCTTATTGAATATTAAAAAAAAAACAAGTTTATTACTAAGTATAATAAGTCTATTTTTGATAACTGTTTAATTATTTTTATTACTTCCCTCGGGAATATGGGATTCCATTCTGCGGGGTCACATCCTTTGCTCTACTCTATGCTTTATGACAAACCGGAGTAGAAAAAATTAAACACAAATAATAATTGCCCAATATTATTGAGTTACAATCATAGAAAATTTACTAAAAAGCGTTACTACATGTTACAATATTAGAGTAACATCCATAGCGTTTGGCGCTCCGTGCTCTCTGACCACCCCACAAGGGATAAACCGTAAAGCTAAAAAATAAACAATATTTAACAATTCTGAAACTTCCCAAGTAGAGTTGTAATAATGGCAAACACATTAAACGTATATCTTATAATATATAGGTTTCATACAAATTAGATGCTTTTCAGAATCTTTTCAACACGACTAATTAAAGTAATGTATTGAATATCGCCATATTTTATAAGAAACAATATATAAGAAACTGGCACTTAGGTTTATTATGTATGAAAAAAGAATATATGAACACCGTATGACCTTTTAAATAATATTTTATATTTATTTTAAAGCATTTTTCGCATACTTAGAGTAATAAGGGTACAAATACACATGAATTTCATTGATTTTTCACAGATACCACCACCGTTGTTATGTAAAGTCACACTTTGTCGACCTTCTCAATTAACATGTGACGTATATATGGCCCCTAAGCTCCATAATGTCGCAATGAGACATGTATATATAACTGCGATTGGTTGTGGGTTTGATTACCACTTAGAAGAATGCTTATACTTTAATTAATTTTATATATCAAAGCAAAATATTTGATTGATATCTGAAATTGAAAAAGCAATATCTCAAATTCTAGTGGAAAGTATTGACAATAAAATTGCCTTCTATTCAGACAGATTTGAATTTAAGTGTTTGTTCGTTCAAGTTATACGATTTTTTTATATAAATATAGTTGTAAGGTATAAATTAAACTTAAAAATTTTAAAAAAATATATAAAAAAATATAAATTTAAATTTTATTGTTAGCTTTTATTTATAATTATCCAACAAAACAGTAAATATAAATAACTATTGTATAAAATGTCAATTTTTTTTAGTCCAAAACTACTAGTGTCAAGACACTCCGTTTTCTATTTTCCTGATTTAATTCACATATTTAATAAAAAGTACCTTTTAATTTAATATACTCTATCATTGTTACAGGAAGAAAACATAGCCCTAAGGCTTATAAAGCAACATGTAGATGAGCCAGAAAGCAGTCCAGCATCTCCAGAGGAATACGGCACAGGCAGTACGGGGAAGTACTTCGACGAGGCCGGATACGTCTCGGGGGGTGCTAAGGACAATGACCCCTATGTCAGGAACAGATTCAACCAGGCAGCCTCTGATAATCTGTCGAGTAATAGAGCTGTACCTGACACTAGAAATGCTATGTAAGTGTTTATTTCGTATATTTATTTCCGTTTCAGTAAACTTAGAGAACTTAGGGTCAAGAGGCTCCGTTCTCAAGCCTCTTCGCTTCGCTTTTTTAGCCAATTCGTCTTAAGTGGCGAAACTCAACGCCGCACTTTGTCTTAATTTTATTTAATTTCACTCTTTTTATCCCGCGTAGGGTAGACAGAAAGTACCTGATGACAAGACACTCTGTACTTCGCTTTCCCCGAATTCGAGACGTTACGTGTTGAGTGGAGGAACTCAACGCCACACTTTGTCTCACCGGAGCGAGGAAGTGGAAACAATTTTAAAAATAACCACTCCCCAGAGCTTGGATCAAACCCATAACTGGTCGTGTTTACAGTCAGACGCTGACCCACTGCGCCACTGCAGGCCTTAATAGAGCGGGTAATTGAACTCACAACCAATCGCGCTAATTGCGACGACCTCAACATTTAATTAAATAAATATATATTTAATTAAAAAAATAAATGTATAAAAAATGTATTATTAAAGATACTATACTATTTAATCCGAGGACACTATAAGTACTGTTGTTAATAAAATGCAGTTCATGCACATTCGGCATGCTCTTCTCAGTAGAATTGCCTTCCAAGCTTGTTAGCTTCCGGTAGGACTGACAATACTAACATTTCATGATGAAATTCATACTAACCTTCCACTTTTTGTATTAAATGACTGACTGAAATGTCATTTGCAGGTGCCGTTTAAAAAAATACGATGAAGATTTACCTCAGACTAGTGTCATCATTACATTCCACAATGAAGCCAGATCAACGCTCCTTCGCACTATTGTCAGGTAATAAGAAAATATTTTCATACTTGCATCTTGTTTATATTCCAAAATAAAATTTTCTTCTAAAGTTAACTTTTTATATAGAAACAAAACTTTTATTATTATATTTTCCTATTTGCTTATATTTTTATATTTAATGAATAAATTATTTAAAATTTAAAACTATTCTATTAGAGTTAATCTTTTTTTTAGGTTACCCTTTTATCCCGGATAGCAGGATAGACAGAAAGTACCTAGTGTCAAGACACTCTATACGAGACGAAACATTGCGTGTTAATTTGCAGAACTCAACGCCGCACTTAGTTTTAGGAGCGCGAGGAAATGAAAATAATTTAAATATATTCAATTCTAAAGAGAGAGAAAGAGAATCTAAAAAGTCAAGGCCCTCCTTTCTCTTCATTCCTCATAAATTCATTACAACCTAAAATTTCATTTACAACCGGAAATGTACGAAAAGTGATTAAAATATATACCTGTTTCTATGTACATTAAGAATATATTTAAAAATTTCTGTAACATTTTTTGACTTAATAAGGTTCATTTAAATTTTATTTGACTTAAGTTTTTATTCTAATAAAAAGGTGCTTGATTTTCACATTTATTATACATTTCATAAGTAAAGTATATTAGAGGTAGAGCCTACCTGTGACCAGGGACTACAGTAAAGTGTTCGAAATGGCAGATTTCCAGAAATGTACTTTTAATATCAAAATGTACGCGATTAATCCGTTTAAAATAGTTTCATTTAAAATGATCAACTAATATTTTAAAAGTTTAATATTAAAAATATACATACATACTTACGTAAGGAAATAAGTTTTATTAAACTCCTTCCTTTTGTTTCAGTGTCCTGAACAGAAGTCCAGAACATCTTATAAAGGAGATAATTTTGATTGATGACTTCAGTGATAACCGTAAGTATTATAATATAAATTTCGCTTAGTAAAAATAAGAAATAATAAAAATATTTTCTTTACATAGTTTGTTTTAAATAAAAAAAACTCTACATTTGACAAGGAAAGATCATATTTTTAATATTGCTTTAATTAGGTGAGCTCTATGTTTGATTTTAAACAATTACTT
Source organism: Dryadula phaetusa (assembly GCA_032432895.1). Classification (NCBI taxonomy): domain Eukaryota; kingdom Metazoa; phylum Arthropoda; class Insecta; order Lepidoptera; family Nymphalidae; genus Dryadula; species Dryadula phaetusa. Next base: position 605,055 of record JAOYRS010000008.1, on the reverse strand, counting down.
TACGCTCGTTTTCGACCCACTTGTTTAAAGCTTCACACTAATCCCGTATAGCAGGGTAGATAGAAAGTACCTAAAGTACCCAATGTTCAATACACTACGTCCGTAAAAGTAGTGTTGAAGACACTCCGTACTTGGAACCGTGGAACTTACCGTGGAACTCAACGCCGCACTTTGTCTTACCAGAGCGAGGAAGTGAAAATAAATTAATATCACTAACACAATCACTAACCCGAGTGGGAATCGAAACCATAATCAACCCACTTTAAACGGACTGATTTGGTTCAAAAATCGACGGCAATATAATCAATTCATGTTTTTTTTCTAGTTATCGATAAAAAAAATATTTTAAATGAACGAAATAAAAAATTAAAATAAAAAGTAAAACTAAAAAGTGATGTTCCTAGAAAATGTGTTTTTTGGCTTAACGGCACACAATTTTTAATAAGTTCCGTCATTTTATTAATATTTATAAATTCTAAAGTTTGTGAGGATGGATGTATATTTACTACTCTTCCGCGCAAACAATACTAAACAGATTTGGGTTAAACTATTTCAGTAAAATAGATTACACATGAGATCCATACATAGACTACAATTTATAATTGTTTTGTGCTAATTGATCATAATATAATGATAAATATCAAGTACAAAGTCACTTTTTATCATACACCTCGTAGGCGAAGTCGTGAGACGAATCTAGTTTTAATTATAAACGTATCTGTAAACGCTTGAAGTATTTCTTTTAATTATACAGTGAAAAGTATAATTTAACACTTTTAAGTTTAGTGGCGTGAATCCCAATCTAATAAATATATATCACATCCATACATACGTAGAGACTATTTTAAATGGCTTAATCGCGTATGTTATGCTATTCGACAATATATTTTTGGAAACCTGACGTTTCGAACACGCTACATTAGTCCGCGGTCACAGGTAGACTTAGGTGGCAAAGGTCTGTGTGCACACATCAGCTCACCACAACACCTCCTCAGTCTACATGTAAAATAGTTGTATTTAAAATGTATAAAAATCGTGAAAATCAAAGATCTTATTATAAAAGAAAAAACAAAATACAATGTCTAATTTTGCCATCCAATGTTCATTATATCAAAAAAAAAACATTTAGTGGCAAGAAAAATGAACACTAACCCAGTCACTAACACAACCAGCACCATACAAAACATACAAATTAAGACACTACTCTACATTTAGTTATAAAGTAAAAATGATACTTAAATAAACATTATGGCACATTCATAATATAATGGTAGATGTGACAAATTATACCGTTCGTGAACAAAAAGCCTCATACACCGACTCACATTCGTAATTCACAGTGAATCTCGTAGAGAGAAATTATTTCCCAATTGGACGTTGGTAGATACGCGTAAGAACGTTTAAAAAGCCATTTCGATTTGCCTCGTTTCACGTGGTTCGGGATCGTCATTTTGTGAGCTTTAGCTGAATTATCGCATAACTAAGTGTTTGACGTGACTTTTGATTTGAGTTTAGGATAATAATTTTCTATATATATATATATATATATATATATATATATATATATATATATATATATATATATATATATATATATATATATATATATATATGTATATATATTTACTATTTTTAAAGTGTTATTCCACACTTAGGACTAGAAAACATTTTTGAAAAAACGTATAAAAATTTGAACGCAGCGGGATTCGAACCCGCGCCTCTTGGATACCGTCCAAGTGCTCTGACCGCTAAGCCATGCGTTCTACTACCAGCTGCGTCGAAATTCTTATACGTTTTCTTACAACTTATTTATGTTGTTAGCATCTCTAGAGAGATTTTTACAAATTTCTACTACCTAAAGATTATTAAGAAATAATCGTTTAACAAGAGAGATTGCTATTTTATTTTCATATTTACTATTTTTAAAGTGTTATTCCACACTTAGGATTAGAAAACATTTTTGAAAAAACGTATAAAAATTTGAACGCAGCGGGATTCGAACCCGCGCCTCTTGGATACCGTCCAAGCGCTCTGACCGCTAAGCCATGCGTTCTACTACCAGCTGCGTCGAAATTCTTATACGTTTTCTTACAATTTATTTATGTTGTTAGCATCTCTGTAGAGAGATTTTTACAAATTTCTACTACCTAAAGATTTTACGTTTTTTCAAAAATGTTATATATATATATATATATATATATATATATATATATATATATATATATATATATATATATATATAGTAAAACTTGTTTTGAGCGATAATCAAACCCATAAGCGTTTACTATTTCGTTTTCGAGTTCTATCTCCACGAGATTTAAAAGAAATATTTTCATTCCTTTCCACTGGTGAGACAAAGCGTGGTGTTAAGTCCGCCATACGACGCGTAATGTCTTGATTTTGGACGAAAAACAGTCAACGGAGTGTCTTGACACTAAGTTGTGTCTGATTGCTGAAATTGCTTTTTTTAATAACAAATATAATTATAATTGACTATATATAAAATAAATAAATAAGTAAAAAGCACAGTAAATATCTAAACATCTGAATGCAACTAAGATATCTTTGTGAAATCAGTTAGTTGCATTGTATTGGGAAAGAGAACATAATGTGAAACAATAAGCAAAAAATCTACAAGAACTCAGCAGATCTATTCACAGACATTGTTTTAAAACAATAAGTTAATTTATTTTGCTATGTTATTGTTGTTATCTAGATTTATTAATATACATACATATGGTTAGCGCAAATATATTATTATAAATATAACAATAATATAATCAATCGGATGTTATGGAAATTAAACCTCAAAAATGAGCATCAAACTTTTTTTTAGCTTCACGCTTTTATCCCGCAGCAGGGTAGTCAGAAAATACTTAGTGTCAAGACTCTACGTACACCTCTTTCCACCAAATTCGAGACATAGTGTGTTGAGTAGCAAAACTCAACTTTGTGTTATCAGAGCGAAAGACGAAAGAAACTTAAATATAATCATTCCCCCGAGTGGGAAGCGAACCCACAACCAATCGCTATTACAGTCAGACGCTGTTCCACTGCGCTACGGCCGGCGTAATTAAGCATTTAATTTTTTTTTATATAAGTTTAAAGTTGTTAAAATCAATTTAATTTTTGAGAGGCTTTAACGCTTGTCTGTTTCCCAATTTGGAAGTAGTTGATTAAAACCTAATGATACCTCAATCCATATCTAATCTTAATACATTGTACGACTAATACCTATGCACACAAATAACGCAAATAAAAAAAATATTATAATATAAAAAGTACAATTTATTGAATATTAAATTAGTATTTTTTTTTTAGTTTTAAATTCAGAAACAGAACATAGCATCGTACAATCTCTTACAAAAGCAGGAAAATAAGTGAACCAGGCTCCGTGTTTTATTTAGTTTTTATACTTTAATGTGATCTTCCCTTCACATCGTTTCATTTGATACCCATATTGGATAGATTGTGCAATAAAATGTAGACCAACATTTTGTTGCGGCGGCCATTTTGAAAAAAAAATCACCAGTACTGATTATATATTATTATATTGTCATCAGAACTGAAAATGTATTGCAAATTTCAGCTCAATCGAACACACATACACTAACCAACTAACACGACCAGTTAAATAAAACTTTACAAAGAAAATAATTTATTATTATTTCCCAAACGGAATTCAAACTCACTAAGGAAATGGAATAACAATTAAATATATGTATATACCTATGTATAAAAATAGTCGTAAATAACATATAAACGTCTTTCAGCTGAAGATGGCGCTGCGTTGAGAGCCATACGCAAAGTGCAAGTCATAAGGAACTCCAAGAGAGAAGGCCTGATGAGGTCACGGGTTCGAGGCGCGGATGCAGCAACGGCTCCAGTACTTACATTCTTAGACTCGCATGTAGAATGTAACATGCACTGGCTAGAACCATTATTACAGAGGATAAAGGAGGTAAGATATTAATTTAAAGATTTTAAATTTGATATTCAAATATTATATATTTGATGTTTCAGTAACTTTAGTACAGGTATTTTTGGATTATATATTAAGAAAACAGTGCAGATGAAGAAACTCGCATTAAATTTAATCTATAAATCACAGGGCCCTAAGTTTTATATGTAGTTCCAGCTTTTAACCGCTTAAAAATATAAACAATGTACGGAGAAGCTGCAATCAAGACACTCTGTCTTTCGCTTTTCGCTTGAATTCAAGGCATTCTGAGTTAAGAGATGGAACTCAACGCCGCACATTGTCTTACTAGAGCCCCAAAATTAAATAAAATTAAACGATCGTACTCTCGGGCACTAGCTCAAGTGCAAAAAGTCTAAAATTTCAATAATTTAACTATGTTTCTAGCAATTATACTTAATTTAGATTATATTTTGAAATATACGTTGTGTAACAGTTCATGTAGACACACGATTGTAAAAGTATGTGAATGATTTCAAAGGCATCATGACCGTAATGACGCAACGCAATCTTAATTATGTTATTGCGTTACAGGTATCGAATTCGATTCCATGTTGTAGTCATGATACGGCTGTCACTTGACATCTATTTAATAACATAACACTTCTAAGTTAAGTTTAGGTTTTGTGTTGTTTTAAAAACAAATGAAAACGGAAAACAGAAAATTTTAACACTTAGTTATTTATGTCTATACAATTATATGTAACTGATAAAGGTCAACGCATTTAGTTGTAGGTTCGATCCCCAATCGGGAGGATTATGTTTGAAATAATATATTTCCAAAACTCCGCTATAGAAAAGTCTTGCTATATTGACTGACTGAAAATGTACAATATTTTTATTTATTTATTTATTTTTAGCTTCACGCTTTTTCTCCCTCAAAGCAGGGGAGACAGAAAGTACCTAGGTCAAGACACTCCGTAATTCACTTTCCACCGAAATCGAGACATTACGTGTTGAGGGGTGGAACTTAACGTCGCACTTTATCTTACAGAGCAAGGAAGTGAAAGTAATTTAAATATAATCACTCCTCCGAGTGGGGATCGAACCCACAATCGATCGCGTTCACAGTCAAACGCTTTCCCACTGCGCCACGATCAGCCTCAATTTCTGGACGTAAAAAATGACATGTAAATTCGACATGTATGAAAAGTAAAGTATATAGTATATATTGTATAAGTAAATAAGTATCTAACTTCAATTCTGCCCCAAATCCAAAATATATAAGGATTAAATAAACGTGCCTTATACCAAAAGAATAGGATTAGTTAGTACGGCGAAAAATATTTTCATCGTCATATTGACAAAAGGTATTGACCATATCATATTATTTCGTTAGTCATATTTTTCTGACTAAACCGAAATGGCAAAAAACTCAAAAGATTTCACGATTAAATTGAATAAAATAAAGTATATTAAAACTGGAGGAAATGAAATAAATATATTTAAAATGAAGTAAAGCATTAAAACTATGTATGTGTGTGTGTATGTGTGTGTGTATGTGTGTGTGCGTGTGTGTGTATGTGTGTGTGCGTGTGTGTGTTTGTGTGTATTGAATATTTATATATTTTTAAAACAAACGAAAAAATTCAAACATCATAAGAAAAAAATCGAAATAATTTAACTCAAGCAATAAAATATATAAAATACACAAACTGTTGTGTCGTCCGTATCAAGTGTCAAGTGTCCCGGAAACACACCAGGGAATTATATTAGTTCAATAAATTAAAGATTTCACACACAAAAAGTAAGGGTAGGAGTAGGAAATATAACATTTGTTCTAGTTCTAGAAATAAAAAAATAGTATTTATGAAATTTAGACTCTTATTCAAATGATTAGAATTTAGCACAAAAAGTGACTAGATTAAAATTTTCCCTAACTTTCTAAAAGTTGAATTAATAAAAAAAATTAAGATGAGGCACTTGTTAGTGCACAATTTGATAGTAATTTTTTTATATGTTTTTTACCAAATTAAAATATACATGTTCAATTTGTAATACGTCCAGTGATAAATCATAAAGAAAAATACTTATTATTAGTTTAAATATTAAATCATTTGTTACAACCTGTGGTATAAAGTCAATAAAGTTCTTTGAAGCTATTTATGTGCAGGTAGTGGGAGCATTAATGCGTATGTCATTATTGCGATCGTGTTCTTTAATACGGCTTGTATACAAGAACAAGAAAAATTAATATTTTTAAAAATATATTTTTGTAATGTGGGATTTGAACCCGCTCGTTTTGGAAAATTGGATCTAGATTTTTTTATGTTATTTGTAGAATAATTATATCTAAATTATTGTCATTTTCTCTATGATAAGACGAAGCGCAGCGTTGAGTTCCGCCATTCAACACCCAATGTCTCGAATTGGGGCGGAAAGTGGAGAACAGAGTGACCTCACACTAGGTTCCCTCAGCTTACCCTGTCTTTTTAAATAAATTTTTTCGCTTACCTCTAAAGTTTCAGGTCTTATTTTTACATGTTATAATTTTTCTTTTTCTTAAATAAAAATATTTATTCTAATAATATCATATATATTTATAGTGGACATAGAAAGATGAAATGTGTTTTATTATGATAAATTTGAAAATAATTGCGTTCATAGTCTTCCTGTAACTTACTTACAGGCTTCCTCCAGGTAATTCGTCATGTCGTTCAGTTTATGTGGCGATATACACTCTTGATGTTGTTTTTTTATTTCATTTTAAACTAAACATATTTGTGATATATATTCCATATATATATATATATATATATATATATATATATATATATATATATCTTATTGATTTTTCTTGCTTGCTTTATATTTATCTTTTTATTACGTTTCCATATAGCGGATTAGTCAGAGATAACTTTGTATTAATACACTGTCCAATTTGAAAATAATGAATGCTAATAGGCAGAACTTAATGTCACGCCTTGTCTTAATAGAGTGACGAAGTGACTTGGAATATTTTCTAATAAGTCCTTCTTCGAGTGGGAATCGAACCCACAACTAATCACCTCAATTGTCACAAAATATACGTTTTCTTATAAAACAAAATATCACAAGTCTAGATATTATTTACCATCCTGCACTCGGCTTTACATCGTTTCCTTCTACTCAGTCATTTATCACGCGTCAATATCGTATGCAGGCAAATGCCTTGTACTGTGCATTATCGCTCACAAACAGTCAGCTAGGTTATGCAATACTAAAATATGTAAGCTTTTTGTTATATTTATATATTAATCTATATATTTTAAAATTAATATTATATGATATTTCTATGGTAAAAAGGATAATAATTGATGTTAATCACATTTGTAAACCTATTGAGAAATTATATTTGAAAATATCAACTCTTGAGTTTCTCGCCAGCTCCTCTCAACAACACTGCCTTACAGGCCGGTGGTAGCCTTTAGTAGGACTGACATTACTGACGCTTATATGTTACTTGAGGATTCGAGAGTGCTTGTAATGTATTGAAAAGTGCCTATTTAAATGAAGAATATTTTGATTTTGTTTTGATATTTTATATTCAATTGTTTTCTATAGTGTCCGGAAATAATATTTTCATAACTTGAACATAATATCCTTACTTTAATACTTTACGAATTTTTTTGCCTGCCTCAGTGTAAGACAACAATTTCCACGCATTAATTCTCTCAAATAGAAGAATTGCTTTAACTAGTTTGCCTAAGAAACAAACGAATGACTTAAATCAATGAGTTTTTATAACATAAGTATAAATAAAAATATTAAATAGTCATGAAAATCTGTATCAATTAATGAATAAATATTGGCAATCAATTATGTCCTTATAATATGAAACAATATAAAGTGTCTCTATGTAAATATAGGATCACTTTACTTTCCTAGGACAAACAAAATAAAACTGCAAAAATATCTCAATATTTTATTTCAAATATAATACAGTACTGAAATAAGTTAATAAATAAGAAAATAGGTCAAAACATATTTTAAAACTCACAGTTTTGGTCATTTAATGAAGAGCTTTTGTAAATTGAGTCGTTTGGCAGTTGCTTGTAACAACAAAAAAAATTACGTAAATTATATATGAAATATTTCATATTTTGTAAGTTTGTCTTTCACGAGTAATGAGTGAAATAAAAGACAAAGTGCGGAGTTGAGTTCCACCACTCAACACTACATCTTGAATTCGGTGACTGTCTTTCTGTCTACTCTGCTATGCAGGATAAAAGCGTGAAGCTGTAAAAAAATAAAAAATAAATTTTTTCTTCTTCTTCTAGTGGCGAACTCAACGCCTTAGCCAATCAATTTTAGACGAAAAGTAGTCTACGGAGTGAGCTCTGCTGAATCACAACTTCTCAATGTATTGAAAGTGTTTATGGCATTCAAATAATCCTTGATATACTTTTGTTGTCAACTTCCTTAGTAAAAGGATATTAAAACTGTGACACACTGAGCTGTGTCGAGAATACATTATTTGATATAATATATACCGTTCATAAACAAAGCCATTGTCCTCGATTTAAAAGAAAGGTTTTATTTTTTTACAAATTTTTATTTTTTTTTAATTAAAAAAATAAATTTATTTGGAATATTTAAATATTTATAAAATTCACTTAGGTAAGTGAATAATATTTAAAAAAATATAAGATACCAGTCGTGGCGCATTTGACAGTATCTGACTGTAAACGCGACTGGTTATGGGTTCGATACCCACTCGGGAAATGCTTATATTTAAAATTATATTCGCTTAATTGTTCTGATAAAACAAAGTGCGGCGTTGAGTTCCACTGCTCAACTCGTAATATCTCGAATTCGATGGAAAGCGAAGTACGGCGTGTCTTGACACTAGCTACTTTCTGTTTACCCTGCTATGCGGTATAAAAAAGCGTTAAGCTAAAAAAAATAATTTCATTAAAGGAATTTTCACTAGTTATAGAACGTATAGCTTAGTAGATAAGAGAGCTTAAACCGATTCCGGTAGACATGAGTTCAAGTCCTAATACATTCTAAATTTGATATGTTTTCTAAATATACAAATGTCCTCTAGCACCAGATTTAACCAAATATATTATTTTAGTAGTATTTGACATGCACTAGGCATTAAAAAGTAACATATATAACAGTTAAAAACGTTGTGTTTGAAAAATATACTAAAATCGATACCTAGTTTGTAGTCCCGATACGTCTGGACGATTGCTATGGTAATATATTAATTCGTATTCCTGAGTGGTTCATAAGTTCGAATTACATTTATATATAAGCATTGCGTTCTCTTTACGTTTGATTTGAAAAACAAATATATAGTATTTCGACAATCATTGAAGTAAAATTGTTTTTTTTTATTTCAATTTCAATATTTTGCTCGTAACTTCATGTGAACTTTAAATTCAATAGGGGATACTAGGAATTCGGCGTTGAGTTCCGCCATTTAACACGCAACGTATTGAAAAGTAGAGTACGGAATGTCTTGACACTGGGTAACTGGAAGCTAAATTATATATATATATATATATATATATATATATATATATATATATATATTAAGTGAAAGTGAATTGATTTTGAAAACTTGAGACGACTTGCATTCTTGAGTGTTGTAACTTCGACTATTTTATTGCAAAAGTACATATATATATATATATATATATATATATATATATATATATATATATATATACACCATGTATATGTACTTTTGCAATAAAATAGTCGAAGTTACAACACTCAAGAATGCAAGTCGTCTCAAGTTTTCAAAATCAATTCACTTTCACTTAAAAACTAAGGTTAAAATTGTTAGTGCCCAGTTTAAAATTTGCTATACTTGAGTCACGTCCTACAATTTACTTAATGATTTGGCAGAAAACTGATGAACAAGTGTTTTTCAAGTGGAATTTTTTCTACTTTATTTTAATAAGACTTATTCACTTATTTAGTTATTTTCAGTGCCATTTATATTACACTACATTACCCTTCTGCGGGATTTTGCGTGCAACTAAAAAAAATATTTCGGAATCACATCAGATTTAAAACATTATCGATTAAATAATCGAATATTTTTTATTGTGAAGTTGATGTTACTTAAATTTTTTTATCTAATACTTCTTGTCATTCAGTTCTCTGCAGAAGTGCCAAGTTCACAATTTTCTGTTCTTGAATCATATTCAAGTTCCAGCAATTTGCCTAACAATTTGGCAGAAAACTGATAAAGAAGCGGTATTCAATTGGAGTTATTTTCAGCTCTCGAATTATTTTCGGTGAGATTTATTACGGAATCGTATTTAAATATATCGATTGAATAATTGAATATTTAATTACTTTTACACCGTTATTGTTTACTATAAAAGACGTAAGGTTCTGCCTTTCCTAACATGACCATATACATTGTACTTATATACGAGTATATATCTAAGCTAAACATACTGTACATACGTAGAGTATAACATATATTTTTATATAAAACATATGTTTTATAAGTATAAGCATTTTATATATTTAGCTATTTTATATTTGAGGTCACCAAATCGAAAGGGAAGTGTTTTATCACTTCACGCTTTTTCTACTAAATACGAAAAGGATTATTATTCTTAGTACCTAACTAGTTACTTGCAAACTTGCAAGTTACTGTTCTTGAGTCATCTCGAAATACCAGCATTTTGCTTAACGATTTGGCAGAAAACTGATGAACAAGCGCTTTTGAAATGATTCTTTTCTATTTTAAGTCAATTTTATTCGTACTTCGCTTTCCACCGAATTCGAGGCATTGCGCGTTGAGTGGTGGAATTCAACGCTACACTTTGTATTACCAGAGCGAGGGAGTGTAAATAATTTAAATATAAGTATTATATATAGATATCATTTATGTATTTTTAGATACGAAATGGAGAGCACAGTGTTTTATCACTTTTTTCAGTACTTCTATTCTATATACAAGCAACGCTGAAACAAATCACATGTACATCAAAAACATATAGGTTTGTTATTCGCAAATTATTTTAACAATACGTTACTTAATCAAAACAATGTATAGTATATTCTCAATTGTTGGAACACTTAGCAAAATGAAGTTAAAATTTATCATGCAATAAATCTGATAGACTATACTCGTATACTAACAGCAGCCGGCGTTTTATCTTTGGGTTAACGATTGTTTCGCAACCCGGATACTAAGTAGATTTTGATCATGTTTTACGTAACTAATAGATGGAATAATGGCAAAGATATGACCTAGTTGCGAACTCAACAATTACCCGTTCAAATTCGTATAGCTATTTTTATGTAACAGTCAAATATATGTTTTAAATAGTTATTTGTTAGTGAAGTTACAACTTAGGAGTGCTTTTATTTAGATTTCAAAAGCAAATAGTAAAAGTGAGAGAAGTATATATTTTTATTCGACCGGTTGTGACGAATAGTTGTATTGTATTTTCCTCGTTCTGATAAGACAAAACGCGGCGTTGAGTTCCTCCACTCAACATAGATATTCCTTATATCTCTCAACAACATCTCGAATTTGGCAAAATGTGGAGTACGGAGTGTCTTGACAGGTACATCCTGTCTACCCTGCTTTACGGGATAAAAGTGTAAAGCTAAAAAATATATATATATATTTTAATATAGTGCTGACATAGACTGTATCTGCCTATACATGAAATCAATAAAATTGTATTGTCTGTTTATAATATTTAAATAACCGCTTATTACCACCGTGTATATATTACACCGTGTTTTCAGTAAAAATCTTTTTTTTATGTTACAAACAGACACTCCAATTATATTTATTTATATAGATTATGAGTATATGTTTTGTTAAACTTTTTCTAAACGTGTTACTAAAAATGAAATCTAATTGGAATTGAACTTAAAAGTGTCACAAAACAACATTTAAATTGCAAACCTTCTTAGAAGATATGATATAACTTATATGTCTATATTTCTATGTATTTTTCTACAAAATCATATATAAGACCACTATAAGTAGGCAGAAAGATTAAACCATTCAAATCTCTTTCCTCTGCACATTTTCAAGACATTGCGTGTTGAATAGCGGAACCCAACGCCGCCCTATATCTTATAGGACCAAATAATTAAAAAAATATATTCTTCCTAATAAATATCGAACTCACAATCATCGATCGGCATTTCCACTGCACTGTGAACACTTTTAAAGGTAACAGACAAAATTATATCTCTATTATGAAATGTCAAGGCCACAACCGGGTGATATCTTCTCGTTATAATATAGACGAACACGCGATTTACTTTGAGTCTTAGTGGATTGCCTCAGCGGAGTTGCAAATGTATTGCAATTCACTGTTCAAGTCAAAAGCTTTTGACTTTTCAAATAGTTAAAATTACTAAAGTAGTATGTTGATTTTAAGAGCTTTCTAGATAATTTTCTTTTATATTAACTAAAATTATATAACTTATAAACATGTATAAATAGGTAAATGTATTGTTTGTTTTTGAGTTGAAAACTTTTTTTTATTATTATTCTTTGTATTATTATTCTATATATTTCCAGTAAGTTGATATTTTTTTAAATAAAAGTCCTCTAATACGAGTAGCTAATTTATTTTAAATTATTAATTGATATACATGAATAAAGTAATGGTCCATATCATGTTTTTATTTTGTTTTTATCTGTGATTTTTGCCATTTATACATCTTAAATAAAACTATTAAACTAATGTAGTAGTGTTCGAAACGTCTGGTTTGAAAAATGTATTTTCGAATACCAAAATATACGCGATTAATCCGTTTAAAATAGTTACATTTAAAGTGTTTTTTTTCAATAACATTTTCATAGAGGGTTTAGTGCCTCTATGTATTTCCTGAAAGAGATCAATTCATCATAATTGATCAATCAAAATAAGTTACCAGTTCTATTAAATTAAACATTTCTATTAAACCCTAGAATTTATATGCATTTTCTTAATTTTATAATAGATGAAATCTCATCAGCTTATTTTGCGTAAATATCAACAAATATTTTTTATTGAATTTTACTAAAACTTTTAAAAACAAAATTTAAATCATACAATATAAATCCAAAATATAATCTCAAAAATACCATAAATCCTTATTTACTTAGTATATATTATCGATTCCATTACCTTTTTAAGAAGTACAGTAGTCTGTATTTAAATTAACCAGATGTCCCGTTGATGGGTTGACAACGCGTTGCCTTATCAACGTGTATATCACTTTATTTAAACGTGCACACATGGTTGTGTGTGTTACGTTTATTTTATTAATTTAATATAATTTTTAGCATTATTTTTCAAGAATTATTAGTATTCTACACTCCTTCTCTATATAAACTATAACTGTGCCATCTTTCATCATTTCGCGTTATCGTAACAAGAGGAACAAATATATCGGTTCACGTATTAATATATAGATTATAAATTTTTAAAATCAAAAACACAATAAATAATCAAACCCAAACAATAATCTTCTAATAATATAGTTATGTATATAAATATATTTAGCTTGCTTTCGTACCATACTCGCTCAAACTCAGTGAGCGGTGATACGTTACGCAATCTGGATATCAAACTCCCTTCACCCTGTATAACGTATTACATCCACTCATTGCACGACCTCGCAGTTCTAGAAAATTCTCGTATTGAAGATGCAACTTTAACTACAAGAATAAATATAACATGACATTCTGAAGGCCATCGTGGCGCAGGAGAGTGTTTCACTGCTCATTTGATTGGTTTTAAGTTCGATATTCGTTTGAGAAATTGAAAATTGGTGCAGTGGAGCAGTGTCTGACTATAAACGCCACTGGTTGTATTCGACTCCCACTTGGGGGAATGATTATATTTAAAAAAAAATTTCATATCTCCGCTCTGGTATGACATAGCGCGGCGTTGAGCTTTCCACTGAATATTCCATGTCTCAATTTCGGACAGAGTGTCTTGACAATAGGTTGTCTCTGACAACTAGAGCTGCTTTTCTTTTCATCTGTCCACTTTGTTCATGTAAAGTGCACCGTTAAGTTTTGCTCTACACACAGTTTCTTGTATCCGAAATTAGAAGAGTGTCTTAACACTAGATTATCTTAGCCAACACTTACATTCTGCTATTAATGATTAGACGGTAAGTCAAACCAATAATCGTTTATATATAAAGCAACCTGATGAGTACCTGCTAATTTTAAACATGTTGCGTTCCATGTGGTGGAACTTAACTCTGCATCGTATCTAACTAGACTATAGTTTCGTCTGTATTATATGTATATACAAACATTTTAACGCATGAGATTTGAACCTACCTTCATTTTTCCATTTATTTGTTTCATTCCCATTGTTGCGGCTGAGCTAAACGCCACGTTTTGGTTTAGTAGAATGAACATACGGAAATTATTTAAAAATAACAATAATAAAAATTACATATAAACTTAATATTTTTTTAATATTGAATTATAATATAATCGTTAATATTAATATTCTCGATACCATTTGTTTATAGCATTATTATGATAATTTTAATAATAGCTTTACATTTTGTAAACTTAAAAGCTTTGGACACAATGTCCATATAAATTTTTTTTTTTTAGCTTCACACTTTTATCCCGCATAGCAGGGTAGACAGAAAGTACCTAGTGTCAAGAGCACTCCGTACTCCGCTTTCCGCTGAATTCGAGATATTACGTGTTGAGTGGCGGAAGTCTACTCTGCACTTTGTCTTACTAGAGCGAGGAAGTGAAAATAATTTATATATAATCACTCCTCCGAGTGGGAAACGAACCCACAACAGATCGCGCTTACGTCTGACTAGACGCTGTCACACTGTGTCACAACCGGCCCCATGTTATAAATAATGTCGTAATTCTTTGTAAATTACTAACAATTTTAGAAATACGCTCATAATTATTTAAGTACGTATATTTTACAAATGTTACGTGAATGTTATGTTTTTAAGAAAGATTTATGTTCATTACACGGCGTTCGATTACGCTAAACAATGTATGTTTATATAATGCAAAGCTGTAAATTCATCCTTATAACAGACTTAATTGAATAATTTAATTATTTTTAAATATGCATAAAATATATATTTTATTTCTTTATAGCGACCATTGTGGCACAGCAAGACAGGGTCTGACTGTAATCGCAATTGGTTGTGGGTTCGACTCCTTCTCAGAGGAATTACATCTCCGCTCTAGTATGACAAAGAGCGGTGTTGATTTCACCACTCAACACGAAATATCTCGATTTCAGGCGGAAATCAGTCAACAAAGTGTCTTGACACTAGGTTGTCTGAAGACCCTGCTATGCGGGATAAAAACTGAAGCTGATTTTAAAACATCTTATTTAAAATAACACTAGCTTTTTACCTAATTCTATTATCTCATAAGTCAATTGTATAAGAAACCATCATTTCCGCTTACATAAGTAAATTAGAACACGCTAATATCGCCCTTCTCTTCCAGTCATTATGTCTAGAATTGCATAACATGATTTCGCGTATCGTCGATCATTGTCAAATCCGGTTTCGCCCGTGAGCGTGACATTCGTACGTCGACCTTGACATAAGCCTTCGCAAGTATTACATATAATTTCGGAGCCTTGTCCATGAAATGACTTTCAAAATAAAAAGAAAATTCTGGAAAAATTGCATTTTTGTGTGAAAAAAAACATAATACGGTAAATTCAGAAGTTCATTGAAATAACGAAGAAGAACGCACGCTTGAAGTTTTCTTGATTATAATAGAAAGAATTTATACTAATTTATATTATGATATTAATTTTTATCATTGTACCAGTACACTTGTTTAAATTTTGAAGTAAATCCAGCGACGGGAGATAAGAGAAATCGACAATGTAAGAAATTAAATAAATCATATGTGGCACAAAAATAGATTTGGGTAGATAGAAAGATTTTAGAACAAGTGATTGAGGAAGTATGTTTAGTAGAGATGGAAAATAGGAAGTGGATGTAGAAAGGTATGTTTGCCGATAGCAGGGTTAACGGTGCTCTGGCTTGATTGATTTGACAGCAAAACGTCAGCGTACCTGCACGTCTTGCCGTTGACAATGCAGTACTGATACCGACGTTGTTATACGGCAGCGAAACGTGGGTGTGTCAAAAGAAGAATGACAGAAAGATAAATGCTGTAGTAATGCGTTCTTTTCGCTGGATATGTGGACTCAGTTTAGCTGATTGTTTATGCAGCGCAGAGATTCGCAAAATGGCTGGTGTAAGCGTGAATGTTATAGTCAGAATAAAGGAGAACGTGCTCAAGTGGTTCGGGAATATGGAAAGGTTGAGTGATGAAAGCCATTCTTTCATAAGGAAGAGTTCTGGGTTCTGTGGAGAACTCAGTTGAGCTTCGAAATCATAGTATCAATGACATCAATGAATGACCCTGGAGGAAGGTCATGTAAAAAGCATGAGAGCCCCCCGAACGGCATGAGGTATGCAGAGACTGTCACGTTTGGCGCTCCGTCCTCTCTGGCTACCCCGCAAAGGATAAAGCGTGAAGCTGAAAAAAAATGGATATATACGTATACATGTACGTAGCATACAATTTTGTTGTACAAATATACAATAAAATTTTACAAATAATTTAAAAAAATTATAAAATCAATATTAAAACTATGTAATTGAAAAAAGTATAATATTCTTTGAATGAATACTATACTGATGTTAATGTGTCGAATTAAAAGGAGTTGATACTCACTCAGAAAACTATTTACTGTAAAGAATTCATTGTAAAACTAGATAAGAAAATGCAACTGTTGATTTCTCGCAGGCTCTTCTCAACAGAACTGACATCCAAGCAAGTGGCAACTTCTTCTAGGACTTACAACACTGATATTTTATATTGATTGACTATTCGAGTGCTTGTAACAGCCTATTTGAATAAAGTTTTTTTTATAAATAATATTTCCAATTACTCTAAAAAGTCGAACATTATTGACATACGTATTATGAAGTTAAGGAAAAAACTTTAAACTTTATTACGTAAACATAATGAAAGAATACTTGAAATAATTGAAGTTTGTATAGAGAAGTATTGTACTGACATATAATATTTAATAGATTATCAATAGACAAACTTAGAAGGCTTAGAAACTAAGCTTCGAATGGAGTTTAAAAGCTTTAGTATTTGGGTTTCAATAAATTTCGTTTTCTGTAAGGACTTCTATTCGTGTTATTGCAAATTCATATGATAAAAAAACGGTTTCACCTAAGAGCTTTCCAAATGCAGAAATAGTATTTTTTTATTACTTTATAGGTATAAAACGTTGTATTTATATAAAACAGGTAATATTCTAATGGTCATATTTTGTAAAAACATCTTTTTATAAAAATTAAATTGGCGCAGTGGGACATATTCTGACTGTAAACGCGATTGTGGGTTGTCCCCACTCGGGGGAGTGATTAACATTTAATTATTTTCACTAACTCGCTCTGGTAAAAGACAAATTGCGGCGTTGAGTTCCACCACTCAACACGCAATATCAAAAAACAAAACAAACATGTTTACGTTCATCATTCATACAAATAAAAAACAGATTTATGCTTTTCTCCATATAACAGGATAGTCAGAGAGAATCCAATATGAACATACTCTGTTTAATTCACCCCAAAATGGACATTGCGTATGTAGTGGCGAAATTTAACACCGTGATTTAAATTGCCAGAACTAGGAAGTACATTTAAAATTGTCTGAAGAAATAATAAGTTACAGTTAAGAAATATCTTTTTATATACTACGTCGTGACTTCCCCCAGTATTATAGGCACTTTTGCTATCGCAGGTCATCTTAAACCTCCCATTTCTCTGTTACCCTTTACTCTTGCATAATATTCAATATATTATGCAAAACTTTCAAGTTAAATAACTATATTGAAGTTAAATAACTAGTTGAAGCCCGCTATATCGCTTGCCGTGTTCTTATAACTTGTATACTTACCGATGTCCCGTTTCTCTGGGAATTTCATGAAATTCTCTTTTAGTACTCCCCTACACTCCCCAATCAACGTGCCTACGTGATTTTAGCTTACTATTTCCAGTAATATTGGACGGTGTCGTTCTCGAATCAGTTTACCAATATATAGTCATAGGTATAAGATACTTCTTGTGTTTTCGCGCCTTTTAGGGTATGATTTAGTCTGATATCTAGACATTTCGCTCTCCGTTTTTCACCCAAATTTTAGACTTTTTTTCTACATCCAATAGAGATAGACTACGTACGACTATGTACGCTTTTTGAAAATATTCTTTACCCGCATAGCAGGGTACCAGAAACAACCTACTGAAGCGTTAAGACATTCTGTTTAATGATTTTTATCTAAATTTACAAGACATTGCGTGCTAAGTGGCGAACTAAACGCCGCCCAATGTCTTACGAGAGCGGAGAAATGAAATATGAAATTTTAAAATAAAATATTGCAATTCCTACAAATATTAACACAACTCTAGCGCTAAAACAAACGTAATGACCCACTTATAACTAAACATGGAACAATGCCAACCGCAAAATAGACATTGAATTTCTAAAGCCATTGTTAAATAACTAAACTAATAATTGTTTCAAATTTAATTACTAGCAATTCCTTTTAATACTTAATACTCTATGTATACAAGGATACGTAGGTAAGGATGCTCCAACAATATACACAGGTAAAATACAGGTGCTTATACAGTTCACCCTATGAGAGGATGGGGAGAATATAATTCCCTCCCACTGCTGGGTAGCGTCCCGTAAGAGGCAGGTATCCCAGTAATTTGGTGGGAATCATGACAAAAACAATCCACTAAATCTGACGATGTGTTTCGGTTCGATGTCATGTAAGCCTGCTTTCCCTATTCCCACCCATCTTTTCCCTCATCTCCTTTCACTTCCATCCCAAGGCCGGCAGCGCATATACAACTCTTATTTTATAGATGTCCATAGGCGAAGGTGACCACTTACTATTAGATAACTCTTCTCTATGTTTGCCTCCTTCTTCTATAAAAATAAATCATATGAATTTAATTAAAGTAAAAAGTTATATGCTTCATTTTGTGAACGTAAATTTGCCATCAGCTCACTAAAGCGAAACCTGAGAAGAAACGGCGTAAGAGATGAAGACTTTCGGGAATATAAAAAAATTAAATACCTACTGAGTAATACAAGCACCTATCAATCATTTACTTTTTATCCTGGTCACCCTGGTAAGACGTCAGGTCCATGCTTGTATTTAAAGTATTTAGATACACTGCCTGAAAACTTGGTTTTGGACTTAATTCTCACTTGTAGGATAATAATCCTATGCAATTTGTCTTACCAGAGCAAAGTAATAATAATAATTATTACTTTACTCTGGTAAGACAAACTGCAGCGTTAGGTTCCGCGACTCGACACGCAATGCCTGAAAACGGCGAGTGGACTATCTTGACAATAGATATCTCTCACATTACTGTAATATGCGGGTTGAAACGTGAAGACACCGGTGAAGATAAAAAATATATGTTTAAAGTAAATTGCTCAATACATAATATGATACACCAACACACCAACGTATGGCCGACCTTCAACTTTCACTGAGAGCAGAGCAGTCAAAGGTCCAATATCACGAATATCGGTCACGGTTAAAAAATTAGCCTCAAATTATTTTTACATTATTTCTTAATTGACTATTAAATTGAGCTTTTGTAATATTTAAACAGATTATGTGTTAAAATAATTACTAAACAACGATCTCTCTTGCCAAACGAATGTTTCTTAGAAATAACCTTTGAGTGGAAATTTATAAAAATCTCTCCACAGCGATGCTAAAAACAAAAACACTTGTAATAAGCGTATAAGAATTTTAAACTTGCTGCATAAGAACGCACGGCTTAGTGGTTGGGCGCTTGGTTTCCAAGAGGCGCGTGTTCGAATCGAGCTACGTTCAAATGTTACATACATTTATAAAAAAAATGATGTATTATCTAATAATTGTCGCCCGGAACTTTATATATTTGATGTTTCTATACAATTTTTAGGTTGTAGAAATGGTCTTCTGTTCTCTGATAGATCTTAAAGTCCTTGAACACTCCCCAAGGAACTAACTCTAACCAAAATCTTTACTTTAAAATTTACTAGTTGCACCCATGACTTTGTCGGCCTTAGTAAGTTGTTTTTAAAAAATGATAAAATTATAATCTATATTGAAATTAAAACTTTCAACAAATTCAACAAAATAGTCACGTCTTGAATAGAAATTTTTCGAATTAAATATTTTAAATTGATAAAGCTTTCTTATTTATAAACCGATTAAAATAAAACACTAAATGAGGATTAATTAAACCCAAGTACAATATTGAAAACTGCATTTAAATAAGTTGAGCGTTTTCTGAGATTAGTGCACACAAATTAACTGACAAACAGATAAAAATTAAAAAAAATATTTTGTATTGTATTATCTACCTCATATAACTTGTATGTACGGACATGCATTTTTAATAAATGTATAGATATGTATGTACCTATACATATCTATACATTTATTAAAAATATATCATATGTTACATGAGGCCGGTCGTGGCGCAGTGTGACAGCGTCTGACTGTAAACGCGATCGGTTGTGGGTTCGATCCCCACTCGAGGAGTGATTATATTTAAATTATTTTCACTTCCTCGCTCTGGTAAAGACAAAGATCGGCGTTGAGTTCCACCACCCAACACGCAATGTCTCGAATTCGGTTGAAAGCGAAGTACGGAGTGTCTTGACACTAGATACGTAGGTAGGTAGGTAGGTTTCTGCCTACTCTGCTATGCGGGATAAAAATGTGAAGCTAAAAAAAAAATGTTACATATAATAAAGTCAGTTTCACGTTTATATACAAAAGCAAAAAGCAATACTTATAAATGAGATACCTCGTCGAATTAAGTTTAAATAATAGTTTTTTGTCTTTCTTATTATTGGAGTGTCTTTTCTTTAATCGGAACTATTTATATTGCCTTTTTTAACCAAACCAGTAAATGGTATACTAAAACTAATTTAGCTATCCATGACTCGAGTTACCCATAATTCATAATATTACTTTTAACTGGAGCAAAATATTTAGAGAACACTAATGTTATCACTAACTTCTGCCAATCTAATTGCACATATTCTATTATCCAAAAAAGTCACTATTTACTACTTAAAAGTGTGAGCAGGGAAATTTTAGTGTCAAGATATTCCGTTCTCTCGAAAGATGGTTTGTGAACGACGGAACTGAACGCCGCGCTTAGTGCCGTGCTTACCAATGCTGGGAAAAGAGACTGTCCTTGACACACTAAAAATGCGTCAGATCAGATCAGATAGCGTAAAATCAGTTGTGGATTCGACTCCCACTCGAAAGAATAATTATATTTAAAATATTTTCTCTGATAAGACAAAGCGCGGCATTCAGTTCCATCACTCCACACGCAATGTCTCGAATTCGGTGAAAAATCCGTTTTTCTCCGGTACAGAGTGTATATACACTAAGTTCATTGTCAGACTGCGCCATTAAAGTTTCTAGTTATTTCTAAGATTTTACCTGCAAATGGTATGGTTTTTTAGTGTCAATCGGTATATTAATACGATAGCTAGTTGTTCTTGACAACTTCATACGAATATGTACATTGTACGGGCCGTACAAGGCTACAGCATTTATACCAGTTTCGTCTCGTACGTAGCAAGTATGATTCACTTAATGTCTAGTAATTTAAAGTTTTTATTTTGACACTTGAAATTGAGATATTTTATCTTGAATAGCGGAACCCAACACCGCATTTTGTCTTACCAGAGCGACGAAATGTATGCGACGAATAGCAGAGAAGGTTTACTAAATTAATAACTATAATAAAAAAATATTTATCAGATCAAATTCGAACCCGTGATATTATATAAAAAAATATCTATAGAATTAATTTTAACACATTTCAACGTAATGAAAAACAAAATAAACTTATACATTCCGTTGTAATCTATTTCCGTTGAATAATGTCAATTATATTAGAAAGTCTGGTAATGTGATTGTTCTATTCTGAATAGATTAGCAATACTACTAATGTTAATTTTGCTTGTGTTTACTATTTTTTATTACTTAGAGACTGACTGCAAATGCGATTAGTTGTGGGTTCAATTCTCACTAGATGGAATGATTATATTTATTTATTTTTTATCTGCCCTAGTAAGACAAAGCGCGGCGCTGAGTTCCCTCACTCAGCGAGCAATGTCTCGATTTCGGACGGAAAGCAATCAACGGAGAATCTTGACATTAGATTGTCTCTAACTAATCTACTGAATTTATTAGTCAGTAAATTAAAATTTAATTTTAAAATATCGACGGTTGAATATACATTCTTCTTCTAATCTCAAGCCATTTCAAATCAAAATAATGATTTCCAGAATCATTTTGACACCTATTATAGAAGTCATACAAAGAATAGATTAGGCCTAATATATATTATAATAGCTCCTATAATATCTCGTTATTAGCTCTATGATAGCTCTTATATTCTTGAATAGACTTCAAAGTTAGGTATTCAATACACATGGTTCATCTACATATAAACGCAGATTAAATCTAAGAGGTGGTGTAAAAGTAACAAAGACTACTAATTACATAGATATATCTTATTAAAGTTAGAAAGTTTGAATGCCTAACATTTTTTATACTCTCGTTACGGTTAGATGGTTTTAAATTAGTTATAGTCTTCCTGTTTGTTTTTAATAATCGATAATACAAATTATCATTGAATTAAAAATAAAAAAACGGCTACGCATCGTTTTGTAAAAGAGCCAATAATCTTCAAGAAACTGCTGACTGGAAACTGACTTTCTAATGAAGAAAACCGCATCGAAATAAGTCCATCCGTTTGGCAGCTACGTTGCCACAGACGGACCAGTATACATAGACATCGACGTCAAGTTTAGAACGGTCCTCTTTTTTGCGTTAAAATATTAAAGTTTCACACTGAACACGAAGTTTCTTGAGTTCGGGTGGAAAGCAGTAAAGACACTCTGTCTTGACACTAGGTTGTCTATGACTAACATGCTTTGTGGGATACATTGTGAAATTCATTTTTGAAAAAAACGTATAAAAATTTGCACGCAGCGGGATTCAAACCCGCGCCTCTTAGAAACCGCCCAAGCGCTCTGACCGCTAAACAATGCGTTCTACTACCATCTGTGTTGAAATTCTTATACTAGAAATAATCGTTTAACTACGTTTCTCTCTACAAAAATGCTAACAACATAAATAAGTTGTAACAAACGTATAAGAATTTCGACAATCTCTCTTGTTAAATGATTATTTCTTAGTAATCTTAAAATATGTAGTATAAATTTGTAAAAATCTGGCTACAGAGATGCTAACAATATAAATAAGTTGTAACGTATAAGAATTTTGACGTAGCTGGTAGAAGAACGCATTGCTTAGCGGACAGAGCCTTTGGACGGTATCCAAAGGGGCCCGGATTCGAAATCAAATTTATATACGGCCGGTTGCGTTCAAATTTTTATACGTTTATTCAAAAACTTTTTCTAATCCTAAGTGTGGACTAACACTTTAAAAATAGTAAATATTAAGTGTGAAACTGTTTCATAGTATTTCATAATATATTATATATTAAGATGAGCTGAAAATGAAAATCTAAATACTGCCTTCTCCAAAAGACATTTAAAAATACATTTTAAGCAACTTTCTGTTAAGACACTCCGAGACCAACTGAATGGCGGAACTAAACGCCGTTTTTAACTAAAAATAATTTAATGTACTCATAATGACTGTACGCTCCTCTTTCAGGATCCAACTAGAGTGGTATGTCCAGTTATCGATGTCATCAGCATGGACACGTTTCAATACATCGGCGCGTCGGCGGACCTGCGGGGCGGGTTCGACTGGAACCTAGTGTTCAAGGTAAGCTGCCTCTCGAATTTATTTCTTTAATATAATTTACCTTTCAATTGGTACAGTCATTTTGCCAAAAAATATTGGTATGTCGCCTTGGTAACATGTGGTACTTACTATCTCTTGTACTAAATTATTTATTAACGAAGTGTTATTATTTAGTAATTCCATTCTACTATATGAATTAATTGTAAGATTTTTGTTAATCAATGAACGTAGCCCGGTTAATGTGTAAAATACTCGTTGCCATAGTAACAAGTATGATATTTTATATTAAAGTGTATGTCAAACATCTATATTTCTAATTTTTACATACACTCTACCTACATATAATATTGTTATTAATTAACGGGATCCAAAGATATTTTTCAATAATATTATGAATTAACGTGGTATTTTTCTCTAAATATCATTTGATTGTAATTCTAAAATAAAGTTAATCCTCAACCGTCAACTATCTGACAATGAAAACTCCGTCAAAATCGGTCCAGCCATTCTCGAGATTAGCCAAAACCAACAGACACACAGATAGAAAATTAATTTAAAAAAATGTAATTTCGCCGTATGTGCTATGTATACATATGTTCTCATGACTGATTGTAATATTAAGATAAGTGGCTTTTACGAATGAGGCACTTATACTCAGACACTCCAATTTTATTTATTTATATGTAACATTTAGTAAATGTAACATAATAATAAACGTTAATTTCTAATAAAAGATATATATTTATTAAAAAATGATAAAATATTCGTATGTATATAATAAAAAAGACAGTTAAATTGTAATCTACAATTGGTGAATAACGCGCAAACGACAGACAAAATTAATATTAATAACATATTTAATGTAATTTCTTCTATAAATACTTATTATTCTATGTATATCTATTTTTAAACTAAAAAAACTGGATTGGAATACTAGAACAAAATTCAAGAACATATCCATTTCATTTGCATAGTATTTTAGTTCGTTAAGTCACACCTATTTATATCGCCTAAAATTTTACTTAATTTATAACTTGTTCAGGCTTAGAACATTTTAATTGCTTATATTTTTGTATATGAAATTACATTTTAGAAACCCAAAGTTTCGAACACCACACAAAGTAGTAAAGTATCGCATCGGACTGCCTTCAACATCAATTCTATTTCTTGACTCTACTGAAATAAAAAGTGGCAAGTCTTGATCTCTTGCGAATAAAAAGAATAATTTTTTGGCACTACGTTCTTTCCACCTATCCTAATATAGGGAAAATAGCAATAATTCAAGATATTACATAAAAAAATATTACTTTGCAGGTTTTTTAAAATAGGAAAGACCTGCTCAAACATAATTGCATGCACAGGTTTATACAACTATATATTCAGTAGATTAGTATATATCTTGCATTCATTTTCTATTAAAACAATATCGTCCCGTGAGGTTAATAGGTGACCATCAATGATATTATGACCTTTTAAACGTTTATTTTATAATTTAACTTCATTATGATTTATAAGAATATGTCTGTATAAGTGCATGATTGACATGTTGCGATTGACATTTGATCGAGACATTGCATGTTGAATATCGTAACACTACGCCGTGATTTCTCTTACTCGAGAGAATAAATGAAAATAATTTAAATATATTTTAGAAAAAACGTATAAAAATTTGAACGCAGCGGGATTCGAACCCGCGCCTCTTGGATACCGTCCAAGACGTGGTCGGTATCCAAGAGGCGCGGGTTCGAATCCCGCTGCGTTCAAAATTTTATACGTTTTTTCTAAAATGTTTTCTAATCCTAAGTGTGGAATAACACTTTAAAAATAGTAAATAATTTAAATATAATAATCAGAAGCTGTTCCAGTGCGCCACGACCGTGCTTAAACGAAAAATCTTTTTTTTACAGTGGGAATATTTATCTCATGCAGAACGAAGCGCTCGTCTCAGTGACCCTACTCAAGTGATTAGGACCCCAATGATAGCCGGAGGCTTATTTAGTATGGACAGAGCCTATTTCAATAAATTGGGCAAGTACGATATGAAAATGGATGTGTGGGGCGGTGAAAACTTGGAAATTTCTTTCAGGTATTAATTTTTTTTAATATATATTTCTAGATGTTTAAATAAATCATTTAATATGAACAACTAGTGTTTAAAACAGGCATAAAATATACAGCAAAGTGTCTTGACAACACGCGATGTTTGCTTATATTAGGGAATGGATACCCGCTTAAGAATCCTTCAGTCGGTCGGTGCAATGTTAATAATATAAAGAAAGAAATATACGAAATCTTGCCACAAGGTTCTTTTTTCTACTCCTTAGGGGTATCCCTAAAGCCTATGCTAAAGATAAATCATCACAAAAGTTGGAACAATACTATTTAAAACATAAAGTAATGAGACTTTAAATCAAATTGATCGCATATACTTTGATATTTGAAAATACATTATAGACAACATGACCTTTTGAATATTATTAATAAACGGGTCAGGGATACAGATACCAAAATACAAGCGAAAAATTTAATTACAATAAAATATTTAATATGCATAAAAATTGCTAAAGCCAAAGACCTAATAATAACAACTCTTAAATCAAATCAACTCAGGGTATGGCAGTGCGGTGGTTCTCTAGAAATAGTGCCATGTTCAAGAGTAGGGCATGTGTTCCGAAAACGTCATCCTTACACGTTCCCTGGTGGTTCTGGGGCTGTCTTCGCTAGAAACACCCGAAGAGCAGCTGAAGTTTGGATGGGAGAATATAAGGAATTATACTACCGGTCACAACCTTTGGCAAAACAAGTGGAGTATGGAGAGTGAGTATTAAATTCTATTTTTTTATGTACATAAAGGTGGCAAACGAGCAGAATTGCCACCTGATGGTAAGTACTTCTTGCCGGCCTTGAAATGGAAGTAAAAGGAGATAGTGTAGTGGCCTCGGTAGCCAGAACTATCGGAGCCGCTACACTCTGAGGGAAAAGACGGGTGGGAATAGGGAAAGCTTTAAAATTTAAGTGCTATGTTATAATCGGAAAAAAATATTAGTAACTAATTAAAACAATATTGAAAGATATCCAGATTAGAACGCAATTGTTGCTATTTTAATGTTTTTCAACTTTCTACATCATATCTCAATATTTTTTTAAAGGAGATGAAGCTCTCATAGAACAATGAGATTAATGCGGTGTTAGATTCCTTTGCTTAATGCAATGTCTTATTTGAGCATAAAGTATACAACCTGTTACCACTAAGTCCTCTCTAATATACATTTACACAAAGAAAATAATAATTAATAATTATATTAATTTTATTAGAATAATTTAATTATTTTTACATTTTAAAACATATAAAATTGAATTTCCAGCATATCAGAGCGTGAAGCAATCCGTGATAAGCTTCATTGCAAACCCTTCAGGTGGTACTTAGAGCATGTGTACCCCGAACTGCAAGTCCCGTCTATAGGCGGTAATTCTTACGCGATCAGACAAGGACCAAGGTGTTTGGACACCATGGGACATCTTGTTGATGGTACTGTTGGTAAGTTGGGTTAATACTTTCAAATATTAGTCTCATACCAAAATGTTTAGAGCCCGCTCGTGGCGCAGCGGGATAACGTCTGACTGTAAACGCTATCGATTTTGGGTGCCTTTGCTCTGGTTAAAAATATTTGTTCTTTTTTTATTTAAAAAGAATTTACTTGAGAATAATTTTTGTTTTTTTTTAATCTGTTAGAAAGTCTAAGTAATTTCTCTTCTCACACTAATCATTTAAATGGATTTGTCACTTGATTTGTCAGAAAAGAAATACAGTTTTAAAAATAATTTATAAAATTATTTTCCACACTGTAAACAGTCAAATAATATATATATATATATATATATATATATATATATATATATATATATATATATATATCTACACAACTTCAAATACAATACTAAGATTACAATTATCTTAAATCTAACAAAATTACATATTCCATCCAAACTTAACAGGTATGTACCCCTGCCACAACACCGGTGGCAACCAAGAGTGGCGTTTCGACAACGGCCTCATCCGTCATCACAGCCTCTGTATCTCATTATCTGAGGATAGAGTCACCGCTATTCTGGCAGCTTGCGATCCCTCTGATGATGCACAGCTTTGGAGAAGACGAGGACCCCTCATCAGACATGCTAAGTTAGACGCTTGCCTAGATTCTGACAGGCCAGCGCTCTATTTGGAACAGTGTGACGATGATAAAATAAGCCAACAATTCACTTTTTAAAAGTGGTCTGATGACATCATATTAATCGAGAAATTATTCAAAACCCTGATTTCGATTGATTTTAAAAAAAAAACAGCTTTTTTTAATACGTTTTTATATTGATTTAGGTTCTATTTTACCTGATTATTTGATAATTTGCCCATTTTGGTTATTTTCAAGAATATATTTGCAACGTTACTTCTATCAAATACTCATATAGTGCCTTGACATTTCGAAACTAACGGCAGCTGACTTATTCTTGTATTTTCTAAAATAAAAACATTTTTTTACTTACTTAGTAAAGTGACCTAAAATGATGCATTCCTTTATATATTCAATATTAGCATTTAAGATAAACGTAATTTAAACATATTATAACTCATTCTCTTTATTAAGTGGCGGAGTGGGACTGCGTCTGACTGTAAACGCGATCGGTTGTGGGTTCGATCCCCACTCGGGGTAGTGATTATATTTAAATTATTTTCACTTCCTCGCTCTGGTAAAGTCAAAGTGTGGCGTTGAGTTCCGCCACTCATCACGCAACGTCTCGGACTTCGGTGGAAAGCGAAGTACGGAGTGTCTTGACACTAGGTACTTTCTGTCTACCCTGCTATGCGGGATAAGAGCGGGAAGCTAAAAATAAAAATATATATTAAAATATTGTATCAAAAGTTGAACTTGTCTGGATTTGATACCACGTTAAAGTTCAAATTAATATCAAGTTGAACTGTTATACAATATTGTAATAAATTACAAGTAATAAGCGAACGAATGACATTTTATTACGCTTTAAATTAAAATTAGAAAAGCTCACTTACATTGCTTATGGCTTAGCACCCTGTATATTGTATTATTAAAAATAAATTACAGATATAGTTTTTTACAGTTAATATAATATGAAGTATTGTTATAAAACATGAATACACTGTTTCTATGAAAATAGAGACTCGGTTTTTGAATCTTTGTAAGATTTAAATTTTCAATAATTTAGAGTACCTATGACGGATGTCGGTTCGATTGCCATTCAGAATTCTTTTCACCTCATTTATATATATATATATATATATATATATATATATATATATATATATATATATATATATATATATATATATATATATATATATATAAATATAGTTATGTGATCAATTGCCTATATTTACGATTATCTGATGTCTTACGACTAAAATTACAACGAATCGAGACTCTACTATACAAAATATTTTAAAAATACAGTCAAAGGAACACACTGAAAAATATTTATTAATAAGCTGACAAAGACATCAGGTTAAGACCATGAAAATATTGTATCTTCATCGGATTCGGACACTAGTGCAAATTTTTACAAAAATCGGTGATAAAAAGTCAGTCAAAATAGCGTTCCAAGATTTTCACCATTAATTCATATATACAGATGAAAACAATAAAAGAGTTAAAAATTTATGAATGAACAAACACCAAAACTCAATTTTATAATATTATAAGACATTAGAAAGACATGCAATAACATGTTTGAATTAATTAGAAACTTAGAAATTTGTATGAATCATCAAGAAAAACATATATGTATATAACCATTTATATAGCAAAATTTCATGTACATTATATTCATAATCTAAGGCTAGTTATAGAATAGTTACCAGTTTGTAAATAACTATGTAAGCGCCGGGATCGTGGAATGAGGTTTTGTAAATATTCTTAAATAATGCGTATTTAAATATTATTAACTTAAACAAGTAATATACGGAACATTTTTAAAAAACGTATAAAAATTTTAAAAGCGGTATTTGAACCCGTGCCTCTTGGAAATCGTCCAAGCGGTTTCACCACTAAGCCATGCGTTTTACTACTAGTTCCGTTGAAAATCTTACTTGTTAGCATCTCTGTAGAGGACGGTTGAACGATTTCCAAGAGGCACGGGTCCCGCTGCGTTCAATTTTTTTTTAAAGGTAAATAAGGATTTAAAAATGTTTTTAAAACTTGAGTTCGCTCTTTTCCTGATTTAATGTTAATTAAACACTAACTGGTGTTTTTGTTATGTTCGATTGATGTATACTTAAACCGTGTTAATTTTACATATATACAAATATAAGTAATTTTATACACATGCTTGTTCTAGATCGTATAAAGATTGCAAAACGTAAATATTATGTTGCTAATAACGAGATTATAATAAAATAAAAGTGTAGAAATTAAATGAAAATACGATATCCATATTTATAAGTACTTATAAATAACAAAAAATATTTTCTTCTGATTTTTGCTTACGCTTTTATATATATATATATATATATATATATATATATATATATATATATATATATATATTTTGTGGTAAACCTTAGCTACTTATATGTACGACATCAGTGGAACTATCTATTGAGGATTGATATTTAAATTATTTTCATTTCCCCGCTCCAGAAAGACAAAGCGTGGCGTTGAGTTACGCGCCACGAGAACGGAGTGTCTTGACATTACGTTCCTTTTAATTACTTGTTGTTGTACTAGTTGTTGGCTTGTACATATATATGTATTCATGTAATTTTATTTTAACTAATTATTGTAAGTTAATATACTTTGTATGATACTCTTAGACTAATTTATTTGATAAGTTAATAAGATCTTTGATTTTCGCGATTATTACACATTTTAAATGAAATTATTTTAAATGGATTAATCGCGTATGTTTCGAACAGCTATTGCTGTTTACAGCAGTTTGTGGTCGCAGGTAGAAACCTCTACGATTGTGGTCACAAACCGCGGTCTACTGAAAACTTCAAAAACAAATCCATTTAAAATATTTCATAAGTTATTTACCTAAAAATTTTATTATATTATATTTTAATCGTTCTATCGTTACGTTTATTTTTCGATATATTTTTTATATTATTTTTTCTTATTAATATCCATGTACTTAAAAATGTGTTCAATGAGGTTTATTTATTTAAAAATAAAGCTTATTGGTTACTAATTAACAAGTCCTTTGTTTTATTAGCGCTTTTTAGTTATGTTTCATATAGAATGAAATTATTTTAATTTCTTCTTTTCTCGTTTTATATACGTAAGGCCTGAATGCGGAATTGAATAAACGTATAAAACTATAAATTTAGAAACCTACATAATCATACAGAGGCGCAGTGGCACAACGCCTAAATGAAGGCGCGATTTATTTTGGGTTCGATTCCCACGGGAAATTCGGGGAAATATTTAAAATCTATTTTCATATCACCCCTCTTGGTAAGAGAAAACGCGGCGTTGAGTCGAGTTGAGTTACTTATAATGCAATGTCTGGTTTTCTGGCAAAAAGCAGTCAAAGTAGTGTTTTGACACTAGTTTCCGACTCCCCTGCTATGCAAAATAAAGCGTGAAGTTGCCTCTTATAAAATGATATATCATAATGTCTAAAAGTTCAACAAGTTATTTCTATATTTATATAATATATGTTTTATGGATTTTTCTTTATTTTCACTTAAACTGTCATTTACGTCCCTATGGACACATAACTGGTGTTTTGTTTCTTTCTTTTACCTATAATAGAAAGAGATACACAGATATATCTGTCTAGTGAACTAATCATTAAAATTTAACAAAAATATAAGAAAATTGATATTTTTATTAACCATAGACTTACAATGAGATCTTTGATTTTCGCAATTTTTACACATTTTAAACGAAGCTATTATTAACGGATTAATTGCTTATATTTTGGTAATCAAAAATACATTTTTGAAAACCCGACGTTTCGAACACTTTACAGTAGTCCGTGGTCACAGATAGACCAAGCAAGCAATCTAAATATGCGTGATTAATCCGCTTAAAATAGCTTCATTAAAAACCATACTTATTTTTTAAATTTGTTGTGTGTTTTATCAAATTATTTCATTAATTTAGTCCGACCCTGAACAGTTGTTTTTTTTAAAGAAATTGTGATTTATTTTAGTGAGAATTGTGGATTTGTATAATAAAATAAATAGTTGAAATAAATATTAAGTATTGTTTCATTTTTTTCTATAAAAACTATCCTACAAAGTTATTCTTAAAAGATACAAAAGTACCAACATAAAAGTAATTATCATGATATTAATTCGTGAAGGTGAAACTTTGAATGGGTTTTAGCAAAATGATGGGGATGGAAGAACATAAAGGAGACCTTCGTAACGCAGTGGGACAGCGTCTTACTGTAAACGCGATTGGTTGTGGGTTCGATTCCCACTAGGGGAAGTGAAGAAATTTGAAAAATATTTTCTCCACTGTAGTGTGACAAAGCACAGCGGAGTGTTATTATGACACTAGGTTGTCTCTGAACACCCAGCTATGCGGGACATAGCATGAAACTAAATATAAAATTAATAAAATATAATTATATCTAAAAATATATAAAAAAAGACATTTAAATTTATTTTTTTTATTACACGCCACTCACAAAATAAACCTGTTTAAACACCTTAGGAATACTTATATACAAACTAAATATTATACATATGAATTTATCTTAAACTTAAGAAAATAAAAAAACTGTTACCGTACTAAGTAAAAAAAAAGTTTTAAAATACGCTACTTTATATTGAGTGCTTGCTTCCATTGAAAGTAATATTATGAAATTATTTATTAACAAATATTTATATAATCATATATTTAATAATTTAAACACGCAATGTCTGGATTTCGGGCGGAACCCAGTCAACAGAGTGTCTTGACACTAGGTTGTCTCTGACTGGGTGTACAGTTCTATACGGAAAAAAGCGTGAAACTGTTCTTTTTTTTCATTTCATTTATTTATTTATTTATTATATTGATAAATTTCTCACTACCTCTTTTCAGCTAGAACTGCCTTCCGAGCTGGTGCGTCGGGTAAAACTGACAATACTGACATTTTTATGTTAACTGATGATTCTATAGCGGTTTACTTACTTTTTTAACAACATCATTATTTAATTTTGGTTTAAATTTTTTTTTACTTTATAAAATTGAATCTATTTTTTTTTAATTTCTTATAGTATTTAGAAAATGAGTGATGTTTTGTTTAAAAAATTAAGAGCAAATTCACACTATATATGTACCAGTTCTGTAAAAAAATGCAACATATATCATACATTTTATTACATTGAATTTATATTGTTATTTGTATTCAAAATGTAACATTCAACTATTGGATATAAATTTTAATAAAAGTAATTATGATTTAATACAAAACAGACATTTACTTATAATTTAAAAAAATGAGAACAATAATAAAAAAAAATATAAAAAAAAATTAAAAAAACGCCTATTATATTGAGAATATTCTTGAATATTTTAGTACTAACAACTTATTAAATTTATTGTACTCTATCTGATACCAGTTTTAACTTGCAGTTAAAACGTCGTGTCTATTAACTAATATCACATTACAAAATCATTTTTACAAAATTAATTAAGTAAAATTAATTAAAAATCTACCCTGAAATTTTATATCACTGAAAAGCTTTATATCTTTTTATATATTGATGTTATTAGCTTTCCATGGATTCATCTTCACTAGGGAGGAGCTCTGAGCAAAGTCTAAGAATTGGGACTCGTCCAAGGGGCCCTTTAGAATGTGCAATCAAGGTCGTCTTTGATGTCCTAAACTCTCTATATGTAACTTAACATTAATGTACAAAAATTGCAAAAAATAATATACATTAAAACCTCAAAATAAAAAAATAAAATAACTAAAAAAAATTTCATAAAATCAAAAACAAATTGTCAGTTTAGAATAGCAAATTCTGAAAAAACAAAATGAGTTAGTCCCTCTGAGTTTCTTGCGCCGGTTCTTATTAGGTCTGAGGCATTAACCGGTGGAAATGGTGGTAGTAAAATTATTTGAATTTACTTTGAAATTACAATAAAAAGGAATTTCTTTTAGTATTACTGTACTGTCTTATTTTGTTAAAATAACCCTTAGGGGTAACACACACACATATATATTAATGAAAACAATAATCATATCAGAAAATTACTTGTCAATCACTTAGGCTACAATTATACACTTTTTTGTACACAAAATATAAAATTTTCAGGTAAATTACAAAAATCTTCTCATACATAAGCTACATGGTAAGACTCATTTTCGTCTTAATAAACCTGCCAATAAGTTTGATTGCTCTGAAAGCGTAGTTAGGTGAGAGCCGCTGTCGTATGAGATAGTAGGCGGCGAAGTTCATACCAAAAAGCATGAATATTAACACAACTATGTCCACCCAAAACGAAACACCGGACATTCCCATCATTTTGACAAAGTACCTGGAAAAGGGGGAAATTATATTATAATTTTTTTAGGGTCACGCTTGTATCCCGAATAACAGGTTAGACAGTAAGTACTTTGTGTCATGACACTCCGTGCTCCGCTTTCCACCGAATTCGCGACATTGCGTGTTGAGTGGCGAAACTCAATGCCGCGCTTTGTCTTATCAGAGCGAGAAAATTAAGATAATTTAAATATAATCACTACCCCGAATGGGGATCGAACCCACAACCGATCGCGTTTACAGTCAGACGCCGTCAACTGGGCCACAACCGGCTTCAATAATTTTATATTTATTACACATATTTCTATTACAAGCTTTAAAACATTAAATAGGGTACATAAATCCCACACCGTACTTTGATACTGACAGGACCGATAAAATACAAATATTTTTCAGTATTTACAGAATATGTAACATAAGCATGTATATAGAATATCAAACAAATAAACATAATAGGGCAATAGATAGGTCACTTTGTACAGTATTTAGTCAGTCAAAAGTGAACATTCACTTTTGACTGACTAAATATTACTAACAGGATAATTTGAGTAATATTTTTGTTTATTAATTTATTTTTTTTTCTAATATATTACAAAATTATGGCATTTTCATACAAAATTTAACTTGGCCAAATATTAAAACGCTCCATCTTCATAACGTTGAAAAATTATTTATAACTTTTCCTTTACGTGAAGCAAAATCTTTGTAACTCTTTTTATGAAAATTACGCGAACTGACGAGTATGAAATTTGGCACGGTTATAGTTATTATAGAGAAAGAGTACAAAATTCTAATATTTTTAAAAAATAATTTTATCAATAAAATTAATAACCTAAATGTAACACACACTACCCTTTTTGACATACACGGTTATATAAAGTGATATACACGTTGCTATGGCAACGCGTTCTCAACGCTTCAACGGGACATCTGGTAATAATTAAAACAAAAAAAAGAAATATAACATACTTGACATTCTTGTATTCACAATAGTCTACATCATCTGGACATATCAGATCGTCTCTCGGAGATCCATATATAGCCACAATGAGCCCTTCCAGCCCGTATCTCATGAAGGAGCACGCTCTGGCCAGTCTCCATACAATGGGAGGTGCTTCATCGCCACTGCCTATCCCGTATACAGCTAGTAGCATTAAAGGAACAGCTGCTACTGGACCAACGAACATTGAGTTCTACGAAATAAGTATAATTTCAATGAAATTGTCAATTTTTTTTTCGCGAAAATCAAAGATCTTGTTGAATATATAATTACTTTTATTTATTTTATTACTTGAATTCCTTACAATATTGATGAATCATCGCAAAGCTTAATTAATTATTAGTAAACTAATGTAAATGCGATTTGATTCCAACTCGGCAAGTGATTATATTCTTATACAAATTATTTGAATTTAAAACCTTCGTTTATTTCATTATAAAACCGGAAACAATTGAATGTAAGACATAGCGAATTGAGTGATACTTAACGCCGTGTTTTGTCTTAACAGAGAAATTATTAAGCGGGTTTTTCCCGACTTCCTTTCTATATGGAAAAAAGTGTATAAAGATAAAAAAAAAACAATTTAAAAAATAATATCCAAACCATACCAACCCATATATTAAAACACTCACCACCACACTCAAAGTGCTCGATATCAATGTTCCCATAGACTCCGATATCAATGCAACCAGAATACATATGGATGTGAACATCATTGCCCTTGAAAACTCCATAGGCTGTGACGTCAGGGGGTAGGCTATCGATAAGTAAAGGAGGCAGAAGAAAACCGTTCCCGGCAACCGAGACACTACAAGCGCCGCGTAGTAGGGCTTCAGGCCGTACCACCGATTGAAATATTCACGTTTCACTAATAACACTTCTGATGGATCTGAAATTAAATTACTTTTAGTATTAAATTTGTTAAGGAGGCCGGCCGTGGCGCAGTGGGACAGCGAATGACTGTATACGCGATCGGTTGTGTTCGATCCCCACTCGGGGTAGTGATTATATTTAAATAGTTTTCACTTCCTCGCTCTGGTAAAGACAAAGTGCGGCGTTGAGTTCCACCACTCAACGCGCAATGTCTCAAATTCGGTGGAAAGTGAAGTACGGAGTGTCATGACACTAAGTACCTTCTGTCTACCCTACTATGCGGTATAAAAGCGTGAAGCTAAAAAAAATTGTTTATAACTGCACCTCAGTTTCTAAGCAATGCAGTTATTATCGTTATAAGAATTTATATTTATGTACAAAAGCTTGTGATAAATAAATATTATTATTATCTATTATCTAATATTGTTATTATTATTTATATACTTATGATAAAACTGTAGAGGGTTCAATTCTGTACATTGAAAATATTATAAAATACCACTTCGATACTGAACCCAAAAATGTAATTAAAAAAAATTGTCTGTCTATCTGTTTGTTTGTTTAATTATCACGCAAAAACTTGGTATAATTATTACATCAACGTCCTGGCATCAATCACACTGGGTACAAAAATCTCGGAACAATGTAAGCATAAAAAACAAATTTAATTTTGCAAATCGATCCATAGATATGACTACTGTACTAACCGCAAATAATAACTTTGTAGTATGTTGAATCACCCGAATTGGAATTTACTAATATTTATAACGCTTTGAATATAGGACCAAATGGCGGATTTATTATATGAATTAATTATCCAAGATGACTAATTTGAATAAAATAATAAAATTTTAAAGTTTTACTTATGTCATTATTTTTTAATTTTATTTTATAAATAATTAAAAATTCAGGTTTTATAGTTCAGGTTTCTTTTTATATGGATTTTTTTGAAGATTTTTAATGGTTTTTTTTTTCATGTGGCAAATATACCTAATTTTCGTATTCTTTTATTTTAAGCTTCAAGACCTTCCTTCCTGTTTTTCGCTCCAATTGAGACATTGCGTGTTGGGTGACGGAGCACTACGCGGCGCTTTATCTTACCATCGCGAAGGTAAGACAAAAAGCGGTGAAAATAATTTTGAAATAGAATCATTCCACTAAATCGGAATCGAACCCCTAACCAATCGCATTTACAGTCAGACGATGTCATAGCGCCACGACCGACCTTTTTTTTCGGCATATTTTCTAATGGTTTTGGAATACCAAAGTATACATGATTATTTCACTTAAAATAGATTCATTTAAAATATGTAAAAATCGTGAACTCATATATCTTATTAATTCAATACTTTACAATTATTTTAAACTAAATTCAAATAAGCAATCTAATACTCGTGGAACGCCTACCATTTTCAAATAGCAACTAGGTTTCTGGATCAAATCGGTAACATGAAACGTTGCGGTCTATATAATGCTTTATTTAAATTAAAATTTGCTTATTTTAACTGTGGAATAAAATTTTAAAAAATATACATATACTGAAGTAATATTCATGTATTGTTAAAAATAAGCAGTAGATACCGGCGATCCATCTATATGATCTGTGGCTGCTCAAGTAGTTTGAGCTGCTAATGAGATATAAAATCTAATAAGATTAAGGCAACTATTTTTAAATCCTAGACAACAGGAGGAAATTATGTTCAGAAAATCTTCAAAATACTCACACGCAAGTAAAATAGGCATCATAGTAGTGTAGAGCATCGCAATTATACACGCGTAGCAAAATCCAAAGTTGAACAGTGTCTTAGACGCGTCGTACCCCATTTTAGCGAATAAAGCGCCAACTATTACACCCAAGAATACATGCATACCAACACGTAGCCAGAGGTAGTCCTGAAAAAAATATGCAAAACATGATTAATATCCTCGCTTTTGCATAACGAAGTGCGGCGTTAAGTTCCGCCACTCAACACGCAATGTCTCGTATTTGGCGGAAAGAGGTGAACGGAGTGTCACACTAAAAGCTTTTTGTCTATCCTGCTATGCGGGATAAAAGAAGCGTGCGTGAAAGTATTTCTATTGTATTTTTTGTAGCTTCACGGATAAATTCCTTGCGGGGTAGTCAGAGAGTACGGAGCGCCAAACTCTACGGTCCCTGCATACCACTTTCGCCTCGTCCATAGTCATTATCCTCTTCATACATGCATACCGGAGGTCGTCATGCTTTTTACGTGACCTTCCTCCAGTATCTTCAATACTGTGTTTTCGAAGGTTAACTGAGGTCTCCCCGACCTCTCGAAACAATATATATATATGAATAATATTTGTTCTAAAATTAGGCTACTAGATTTGAGCTACCTCATTTAGGTAACTAACAAAACTTAAATTAAATTTAATAAGTTATAGAATCCACCGGGATGCAGTGCTTCACACACCTTATACCGCATAACCTAATAGACAGAGACAACCTAGTGCCCGATATCTCATTTTCCGCCAGAAATCAAAATGGCGAATAAAGTGGCGAATTCAACACCACGCTTTACCTTATCAGAGTAGAGAAATAAAAATAAATTTTAAATATAATTAATCCTCGCATGGTGATCGAACCCATATCCAATCACGTTTACAGTCAAACGCTGGCCCAATGCGCCATAATGGCTTATAATGGATGTCTCAATAAAAAGGATATCCTTGTTAGTATTGTGCGTCTATCGATGTACAGATTATTGACTGGTGGGACAAAGAAAATGTATCTCACCGATTGCAATTTTAATTTTAATGTTAAATTTAAAAAGAGACCGGAGAGATGGGTCACTCAAAATTGAGAGTATTTTTACTTTCTTTACTGGAAAATCCGTATGAATAGAAAATTATATTGCTTAATATACAATTTTAAATTTCTTTGTGTGTATTTCTTGTTAATGTGTATTTTTACAATTAATCAATAGGTAGAAAGAATTTACATATGTTTAAATATCTGGATGAAATATTCTAGCACTAAGCTTTGTCCCATTCACAGAAAAAGCCGTAAATGTGTTGTTCCTACAGGCAATTAGACTAAAATAGTTTATATTATTTTATAGAGTAAAATAATCCAAATTGAGACTAGTCGTAACGCAAAGGGACCGATGTGGTTTCGATTTCCACTCAGAGAGATGATTATATTAAAATTATTTTCATTTCCTCGCTTTTATAAGACAGAGCGTAGCGTTGAGCTTCGCCACTCCACCCGTAATGTCTCGAATTAGACGAAAAACGGAGTACGGAGTATCTTGACACTAGGTACTTTCTGTCTATCCTGCTATGCGGAATAAAAGCGTGAAGCTAAAGAAAACCAAATCTTACCCTATTCCTAACAGTCTGCAATACCATTCTTTTCAACAGAACAAAGAACTGCTGATATGGGGTACATTCGAACTTATAATTATGTCTTTCCACTACGCCAGTGTTCAACTGTACAATGTCGGTCTCCTCATAAAAATCATCTGTGCCATAGTTCCGCCATTTCTGTGATTTTCCATTGTCTATTGCTGACACCATACGGTCGACGTGCGAACCGTATTCACCACTAGATACTTCAATAACTGAAATTTATATAAAATATTTGATTATACTGTAGAAACTCGATTAACCGGACTAGTATATGTCAATAGAAATTCGGATAATCGAGAATCCGGATAATCAAATGTGTGAAGAAAAACGTTACTTGTACATATTGCATATAGCAAAAAAAGAGATGATATTTTTTTATTAACTAAAATACTGAAGCGTTTGAATATTTGCAGTTATTAATTCGAGAGCGATAGTCCGAATAATCGCGAGTGCGTATAACTAAAGGCCGGATAATCGGATTTCTACTATATATTAATACGCGAAGAAATAGCTTTGGACCTTTTAATTAGTAGTCGTAGTTAAATTTTATAATGAGAAGTAGTTTAACAAGTAAGATTTTTCCATTAAATTCCGTCACACGTTTAGGGGGAGGGAGGAGGTCGATAAAGTATGGACATTATCCCCATAAAAGACACCAGCTACCAACAAGTACCCCCGTCCAGAGAGGTCAAAAAATCATAAAATTCACATAGCGTAATTTATGGATTGACCCCTATTATAATTTCTCGTAAAGCAGTTTAGAAAGAGAGGACAACCAGTCGCCTAAATTATTTTAAATGTACGCATTCCGTTTAGCTGTACAGTTAGACAATGACCCATTGCACTTTGACTTACGATTCTTGTAAAGCATTTTTACGTATATATTTTTTTAATTATATTTTACCATGAACGAATTGATCTAGTACTATTTTTTCAGTACAATTTTTCTGATTTGAAGGATAGTCAGAGAGAACATAGTGTCTAGACATTTAGCCCGAATTTAAGATTGTAACGTGCTACATAACCAGTGTATTTAGCGGTGTCTTAGCAGAGCGGTGAAATGAAAATAATATCATTATCATAGCATCGAGTGGAAATCGAATCCAAAAACAATCGCGTTTACAGTCAGACTGTTCCACGGTACCACGATCACCTCACTGTGTTAAAGGCTTGTTCTTTAGTCATACTTACAGAAGCTGATTACCATCAGCTTTACTGAAACAAGCAATAGATTCCAAATATCCATAATCAACTATTAGACACGGTCAACTGCTGAGCAATTTAAAATAACTTTGCATAGGAATCTTCGCAACACAAAACAAAACATTAAATTTACATGATTCAGAAACACGTGTAATAGCACATTTTGTAAGGCAATTCTGAATGCTTGAAGTGCGAAATAAGCGTTGAATTGCAAATATATTAGGTAAAATGTCATGATGTCAGAACAGTTTCAACACTTGGTTCATCTGTTCGAGAGGTTATATCTAAATTATCATTATCATATACGTGAAGGATTATCTATGTGACTACGACAATCATACATACAGTATTGAGGTCGATTGTAGCAAAGTGCGGTCAGTTGTGGGTTCGATTCCCACTCGAGGGAGTGATTATATTTAAGTTATTTTCACTACCATCGCTCTGGTGAGACAGGTATGGCATTGAGTTCCACCACTCGACACGCAATGTCTTGAATTCGGTGGAAGGACGGAGTACGGAGTACGGAGTGTTTTGACAATAAGTTCTTTCTGTCTAACCTTGCTATGTGGGATAAAAGCGTGAAAGCGTGAAATTTAATACTTAATTTTTGTATACATCGACATACGCGTTACTAAGGCAACACATATTAGTAGTAAAAATAATATGTATATATCTTTAGAGAAAAATAATAGCGGAACAGAATTACACTTCTTTCTTTACTTACTCCGTCAATTTAAAAAAAAATTAAAAAAAAAACTATGAAATGTAATTTCGGACTGAACCCAGTAGAAACTACTCAATTTTAAACTAATAATATCAAAGAGATCACTTGAAAATATAACTTACTAAAATCAGCAGGATTATAAGTCTTTGGACAAGGCAATTGCAATTCCTTCAAAAACGGTATAACTCCAGATGCAGTTCCTTGGTACGCGCACTTTCCATCAGAGACCACGTACACGTGGTCGAAAACCGAGAAGATTCTTGCAGATGGCGTGTGCAAAGAGCAAATAACTGTTCTACCACCTCGAGCCACTCGCTTTAGAAGAGATACACATGTTGAAGACGCGACATCGTCTAAACCTCTGAAAATGCAAAAATTTTGGTCAAAGTTAAGTGATATATGTTTTCGGAGTGAATTAAAGCGTCAAGACACTCCGTTCCACCCGAAATCGAGATATTGCGTGTTGAGTGGCGCCTTACCAGAGCTGAAAAATGAACCCATAACCAGTCAAAGTCGGCGTTTACAATTAGATTGGGTTCAATTGCGCCACGATAGCCACAGATGGGAATAAATAATAAAATCTATAAGTTATAAAAAAAATTCAAAAGAGATATATTTTTACATTATGTTTCAATTAAATATTTTAACAAGTGTAAAAAGTTTTTAAGCCCGTTTTTAATTTGTTTTTTAATCATTTACTATTCGACTGCAAACTCTTGGAGGACTCAACTGCATTGGAGGAATAGTACAAAAATACGTAATCTACTAACTTGTAGCGGCCATTTTCAAATTTAAAACAATACTGGCTAATTATATACACTTACATTATATATATCTAACGGAAGTGGGAAGTGGGTCAAATACACAAGGTAAGTTAAATAAAAACCTATAAAATATATTAAATAAAAATTTTGTTTACAATTTTGACAATTGACTTTAAGACCTTCATTTACAAAAGAAGACAATAGTACTGCAAAAATATATTCAATAATAAATCAGCGGGTTAAAATTGCGAACTAAGAGATATGTTAATATAATATGTTTATATAATTTGAAAAACATTTTAAATAATAAGATATTTGATTTTCGCGGTATGTACACATTTTAAATAAAACTATATTAAACGAATTAATCGCGTATATTTTGGTATTCGAAAAGAAATTTTTGGATACCTGACGTTTCGAACACTTTACAGTAGTCCGTGGTCAAAGATAGACGACGTGTGTTTCATTTAAAAACACATTTTAATCTGATCGTAAACACCACTCTGGTAATACATCGTTCAATATTTAATTTCGCCTCTTAAATTGCAATATCTAGAATTCGGCAATAAATTCTAGAATTAAGAATACCTTGTACGGCGCGTTAAAGAATTTTTAGTGTATAGAAATCAATAGAATTATATTATATCGATCTAGGAGTGTGAGAAGTAACCAGAATAATAGATATTTAGGTAAAGAAATTAAAATTAGCCATGTTAATTTTATGCGGTATGTAAGTTACAAAGTGCGTAGAGTACGTTCAATGAAGTAATATGATTTAAAGTTTCGATACAAACTGCACTTTTCCTATAATTATAGTATAAGTCAAAATATTTGCCTTGAGAATTGGTTCTCTCTGACTACATCAACTACCGTAGATCTGCTGGTAAGCTTAATGTCAACTAACATCATGTACCAGTTTTTGCGTTATTGAATAACAGGTTTTCTAAATTACATTTATTTATAATGCTAATAAAACCAAATTAAAAACTAATAAATAATCTCTGTTATAAATTGTATATAGAAAACAACAAATTCTGCATTTTTGTTTTTATATATAAACTATATTTTACTATATTTTCATATATGATATAAAAACATCGAATACGAAATTATACGGGATTAATCTGTTTTAAGAAGTTTTATTAAAAATGTGTAAATATTTTCACACATTTTATTTTCTTATGTTTAGTTCTAGTAAGTCTTGGATATTTACTTATAAAAATTACTATTTAAATAAATTAAGCAACTATATACGTTCTGATATATTTTTAATACAAATTATATATAAATTACATACAAATGTAAACTTTGCATTCATTTAAAAATTTTTTTCAATACCTATTATTAAATTTTGCTACTAAGTATTTAAATATTATATATAAAAATAAGGAAGAAGTTATTTTTAAATTGTTATATATTCAGAAGTGTAGTGGGACAGCGTCTGACTAAACGCGAGTGGTTGTGGATTCGATTTGTACTTGAATGAATATATTTAAAACTCAACATGGGTCATGAAATTATACGGAAAGTGTAGAACGGAGTCTCTTATTACTAAGATCTCAAATTTTCATTTCCATGTATTGGGAACATGAAGAAGATTAAAATATTGGGTTGTCTTTAAGCTCGGAGTAACACAAAGTATTGGAATTTGAGTAACACACCGCCGCGTGTTGTCTTAATATATATGGAAAACAAAAATTAATAATGTGTACGCATTTTCCCTTCAGACACAAGCAGATATATATAGTATGTATATATAGTATGTATATATAGTATGTATATATAGTATGTATATATAGTATGTATAAAATATATTTTTATAAACAAGCTTTTGGAGCCACATTCAATTTATTATAACTAATTATACTGATTATACTGACTATATATAATTCCATTAGAAAACATTATTAAAAAACGTATAAACATTTTGAACGCAGTAAGATACAAACCTGTCCCTCTTGGAAACCGTCTAAGCGCTCTGACCGCTAAGCCATGCGTTCTACTATCGGCTTTTCAAAAATGTTTTCTAATCCTAGGTGCGAATAACATTTTAAAGATAGTAAAATATAACTCCATTATGTTATAAGAAGTAAAATATATACCAAATTTCAGCTCAATCGAACACTGGTAAGTAGTTCAAATAGCTTGAATCCAAATCAAATAGCTTTTATTCCACTAAGCATGATAATCAGAGACAACTTTCAAACATAATCGCTCCCTCGATTAGGAATCGACCTCACAACCAATGGCGCTTAGACAACCTCTGTCCTACTGAGCCACGATGGCCTTTTATCAGAATGTATAAAAATTAAA
Source organism: Dryadula phaetusa (assembly GCA_032432895.1). NCBI lineage: Eukaryota > Metazoa > Arthropoda > Insecta > Lepidoptera > Nymphalidae > Dryadula > Dryadula phaetusa. The sequence continues at coordinate 560,470 of JAOYRS010000008.1, read as the reverse complement.
AATAACTTTTTCTTACATTTTATATTTAATATTAAAATACTTAGTAGCAAATATGATAATAAGTATTGCAAAAAAAATATTCAAATGAATGCAAAGCTTACATTTGTAATTAATATATTTGTATATGATTTGTATTAGAAAATGTATTAAGAACGTATATGGTTGTTTAATTTATTTAAATAGAATTTTAATAATTATTTTTTACTAGTAATTATAAGCAAGTATCAAGACTAATATTTACAATTTTTAAAGTGTTATTCCACACTTAGGATTAGAATACATTTTTGAAAAATGGTATAACTTTTTTTTAATTTTTTTCAAAAATGTTTTCTAATCCTAAGTGTGGAATAACACTTTAAAAATAGTAAATATTAAAATAAAATAGCAATCTCTCTTGTTAAACGATTATTTCTTAGTAATCTTTAAGTAGTAGAAATTTATAAAAATCTCTCTACGGAGAAGCTAACAACATAAATAAGTTGTAAGAAAACTTATAAGAATTTCGACGCAGCTAGTAGAAGAAAGCATGGCTTAGCGGTCAGAGCGCTTGGACGGTATCGAAGAGGCGCGGGTTCGATTACCGCTGCGTTCAAATTTTTATACGTTTATTCAAAAATGTTTTCTAAATATCAAGACTTACTAACAAAACGTATAAGAATTTCGACGCAGCTGGTAGTAGAAAGCATGCCTTAGCCAGATGACTTTCTTGTCATTTATTTCTTTATTGACGACAAATTCATATTACAAAGCACACAAACTCCTCTTTGAGTAAAGCCTGTGTTAAAAGCGTTAGTGTTAGTTTCCTTAATACCATAATTTTTACATTTGTTTTTTCGAAAACACAAATATTAGGTGAATAAGAAAAGAAATAAAAAATATAAAAAAAAATAATACTAAGTAGGAATTTTACAATTGTCAAAACACTCCGTTCTCTGCTTCCCAACCGAATCTAAAAATAGTGTGTTCAATTACGGAACTCGATATCGCACTTTGTTTTACCAAAACAAAAATAAAAGAAAATGAATAAATCTCCCGAGTGGGAATTGAACCCAGAACCATCAAGTTTACAGTACAAGGCTGTCCATACCACTGAGTCACGATGGCCGATTTAAATGCTTACAATCATCTTCTTTATAACTAATAAAATATTTTGCTTTTATTAAAGTGTTATTCCACACTTTAGATTAGAATATATTTTGTATTATAGAGCGCTTGTACAGCTTCCAAGAGGCGCAGGTTCGATTCCCACTGCCTTCAATATCCTATACATTTTTAAATGCTAGAATCTAGATGAAATTAATTTAAAAAATACTCACGTAGTGGGTTCATCTAAGAAAATAACCGGTGGATTGTTTAGGAGTTCCAATGCAATGGACAATCGTTTCCTCTCTCCCCCTGAAAGACGTTCAGACGAAGTGTTTCGCGCTTTTCCCAATCGCAACAGTTGTACTATTTCTTCAACCTAAAATAAAATATTTATATAGAAAAAATATTGCTTTAAAACTAAAAATTATTTTTTTTTCTTAAGTCTCAGACTTTCCACCAAAGTAGAGTATTCTGAGAAAATTTAATGTTAAGACACTCCGCTCTGGACTTTCCGTACAAATTGGTTCGCCTGTTAATTAACGGAACTCAACGGCGTGCGAAGTTCAAATACTTTATGTATTTGAAAGGAAAAGTTGGTATCAAGATAATTTATTTACAGTCAGACGCTGTCCCTCTGCACGACGGCCGGGTTCAAATATAAACAATAATTTTAATACAAACAATTATGATCTTCCTCTGTTTATCCATGTCATTCCCAAGTTTCAAATCGGCTGCCATCGTCATAGCTTCCTGTACAGTTATGAGGGGCTGGAGCAGATCATCCTGCATGATGTACCGAGAAAGCTTTCTGAAGAGGCTTAAGTCACGTGGTTGTCCATTGGTATTTATCAGCCCGGTGGCCCCATTTATCCTACAATATATGATTTATTTTAGCTAAACACCTTGCGAAATAGTGACTAGTCACTCTGGACTCCGTTTTCTCTGTTTTGTCTTATCAGTTAGATAAGAAGCAGAGGTCATTCTTGAAAAATGTACAAAATTTTTTATAAGTTTTAATATGTTGCTGGTTACAAATTTTATATGTATTTTTTTTCAAAAACGGTTACAGTGTTTGTTTTTTAATCTTCAATGTGTAATAACACTGACAATAATAAAATATTTGGGTAGATATTTGATATTACTTTAATTTTGAAACTTATGGTATCTTAATCTGGGTGAACCTAATATCAAAACAAACTGACCATAACAACTAAAACATGAGCATTTCCATGGGAGGGAACCGAATCCACAACCGTTTTCGTTTACAGTCTACTATATACTCTATATTATTGTATAAAACTGAATATTTTAAAATTTACCATGAAATTGTATTGTGAAATGTTAAAAAAATTAATACAAATTGATGTACATATATATTATTTTTTAGTTTCACACTTTTATCCCGCATAGCATCGTAGACATAAAGTGTCGAATGTCAAGACACTCCGTACTCCGCTTTCGAGAACACTTCGTCTTACCAGAGCGAGAAAATGTAAATAGCTTAAATATAATCACTCCACCAAGTCGGAATCGTATCCACGAACGATCGCGTTTACAGTCAGACGCTATGCCACTGCACCACAACCGGCCACTAATATAATATTTAATTTATAGAAGTAAGTTTAACTTAACAATATCTAACATACCTGTAGCCAGCTAGAATATTTAGTAAGGTACTCTTGCCGGCACCGGAAGGCCCCAATATAGCGGTCAGCTGACCCGATCGGAACTCGCCGTTGATATTGCGCAGGATCAACTTTGACGCTGCAATATTATAAAACAATTTTAATCACCATATATATGTATATATAATTTAATTATCACAAGCTATGCCCGTGACTTCGTCCGTCTTGGAAAATAATATAATAATCTCTGGATATTTATAATTCTAAAATAAAAGTCGCCTAAATTACATCAGTCAGTGATTTCTTTAAGAAACAGACAGAAAAAAATTGTAAAAAATATTATTTTAGTAGATGTACCGTGTACGTAAGCATTTAATAAAAAGCGATTGCTTATTATTTCAGATAGACACTCCAATTTAATGTATTTGTATAGATTAATTACATTATATATTTACGTTCTATCTTGCACAGCAGGTCTTATAGAACTCAGTCTAAAGATTTCCTCTCAAATTCGTAACAATTTAAATAAAGTAACGTAACTCAACGCCGCGCTTTATCGAAATTATTTAGTGAGTTGCGGAACATAACGCACAAATATAATCATTTTCATCAGTACCAGTGGTCTCATAACAAGTTAATTTAGAAAAAAAAATCATTATTAGCTTAACGTTAAGTATCATTAAAATTAGTATGGGTTTAGTGAATTATTTTTTAATTCGTTTTTATAATCAATATTAATAATACAAAATTTTTATATTTTATAATCCTTAAGTGTCATTAACGAGATAAAAAATAATATGATATAAAACCTTGAAACAAAAAACAGCTCTTTGAACAATGTAACAAAATATATTTTACCTAAATAAATAAATAAACAGATTAAATATTATTATATTAAATTTGTTGAATTCTGAAGAACCTCATATTGACATGACTTTGTCCCTTTTCAATACAATTTTTTATACAAATCTAAAATAGCTAGAAATATTTTTCCTTATATGAATAAACAATTGAACCTTATCGAGGTTATCAATTATATTATTTTAATAACACAAAAAACACAAGGTGACAAGGCCAATGACTTTTATAGTTGACGTAAAACACGTCACATGTTAGATTATATATATATATATATATATATATATATATATATATATATATATATATATATATATATATATATATATATATATATATGCCACTTTGAACCATGTTATGTATAAAATTAAAAATGCATAACAATTTCAGAACCAAGCGCGTCTCATTAGCTTTGTTATTTATGCACTTAACATAAGTTAAGTAACACAAAGGGGTCAAATGTGGAAAATTTATACGATTATTATGAAAGTCACTTAGAATAATAATTGGATTGAATGCGTTAGGGAATTGTTTAATAGTTCATATTATTGGTAACCCTAGTTACGTGTAAAGACCGCGTTGCTAAGGCAACGTGTACAATACAGAGGTTTTAAACATTTAAAAATTGAAAAAAAAATTGAGCTTTCTACATCTACAGTTCTCAAATATTATGTTTGTTCACTTGTATATTTTTTTTTTAAAAAAAAGCCCGTTTTTTTATTTACGTATAAACATATTAATGTGATTTATGTTTTTTATAAAGTAGACGGAGAGTTTAGAAAAAGTCACTAGGATTTTAGTGTCCTTTTTTGTCCTTATGTGTCTTTTTTGTCTTGTCTTGTGTTTTGTCTTTTTTTTAAGTTCAGTGTCCTTAAATCTTAAGTTACTTGTATAAAACAAAGAAAGCTGATCAAGTTCATTTAAAATATATTAAAAATTTTACCTTAACAATGTTTATAGAATGTACTTTTATATTTTATTTCATACATTACAGTAGATAAAGGGTAGTTCACGATCATAGTTCATTAAACTCAATCAATTATCAATCCATTGCTCAGGGTTATCTATTTAATTTGCCTTATAAAAAATTATCGAATATTTTAACATAAAAAATATATATATAAATATAAAAAAAATAAAGTATATAATATTATTTACTATTTTTAAAGTGTTATTCCACACTAAGGATTAGAAAACATTTTTGAAAAAACGTATAAAAATTTGAACGCAGCGGGATTCGAACCCGCGCCTCTTGGATATCCAAGAGCCGCGGGTTCGAATCCCGCTGCGTTCAAATTTTTTTACGTTTTTTCAAAAATGTTTTCTAAGTATATAATAAATAAATAAATTATTTTTATTAAAAGTCATTGTGGCGCAGTGTAACAGCATTTAACTATAAAACGGTTATTATGAGGTCAATATCTACTCTGTGAAGTGATTATATTAAAATAACTATAATGTCCCAGCTATGGGATAAAACGCAGCGTTGAGTTCCGCCACGAAAGGCGCAATACAAAGCGCGCAGCTTAAAGAGGGAGAACTCAGTACCAAAATATTTTTTTATGGAAAAAGGAGGCAAACGCACAGAAGGGTCACCTGATGGTAAGTGGTCACCTTCGCCCATGGACATCTACAACATTAGAGTTGTAGATGCATTGTCGGCCTTGGATAGAAATGAAAGGAGACGAGGGAAAGCTGGCTTGCATGACACCGAACCGGAACACATCATATTTGGCGGGTCATTTTTGACATGATAGTGGTTGCGAGCCAGTCGGAGGATTAACCTCCTACCACTAAATTACTGCAGCAGCTGCTACAGCAGCGGGGGAATTGTAATCTACCCCGTCCTCCACAGGGAAATTACATTATAACCACTTAAACCGTTGCACGATATATACTAACTCTAGCTAAAATTATTACAATAAAAATAAACCAGATTTAGCTTTATTTGAAAGCCGAAAGAAAAATCTAGTTTTATGACACTCCGTTACTATATATATATATATATATATATATATATATATATATATATATATATATAACTTTTATATTATATTCGTGATATTCGCGCGGTGTTGAGTTCCGCCACTCGACACGCAATGACTCGAATTCGGTGGAAACCGCTTTGAAATCAGTTAAGCTGTTCCCGAGATTAACGTACAAAAGCGTACAGATATACAGACACATAAACAAACAGACAAAAATATTAAAAATCATAGTTTTGAGTTTATTACATTACTCATATATTATTATATATATGAGTATTATACTCATATACTATTTATTACATTACTCATATATCTTTCATGTACAGACAGCGAACAGTTACATTTCATATATATATATATATATATATATATATATATATATATATATATATATATATATATATATATATATATATATATATAAATATATATATATATATATATATATATATATATATATATATATATATATATATATATATATAAAAATTTAGCTCATCAAATAAAATTAAACTATGCGTTCGATCACTGAGGAATTAATATACTTAAATTTGTTCATATCCCCACTCTCCCAAGACAAAGCGCGGCGTTGAACTCCGCCACTTACTACGCAATGGCGCTATGTGAGAGTTGGCATGATCTCAATGCTGAACGTATCTTTTAACAAAAATAGTGTTCTATCAATTAAAATATTTAAAAATAGCGCAAAATGTAAAACGGAGAATTTTTTAACTGGTTTTAACTTCTATCTAACTAAATTTGTAACACGAATAAATATTTAATTATAAGGCTTACCTTTCGAAACCTTATCTTTGAGATCCTGTATCTTGCAAAAGATATATGTAATTTATTGAATAAAAGTGTTAAGAAAAATCTATATATAAACATCTATATACCTAAGTGGGCACATATTTAGAGCAGTCTCGCTCGTGTGTCTCAATATTGCGGCAACTGCCACTTGGGAAACGTAGTATTCATATAAACTACGCTTTCGCTCACTTACCTGTGTTGCTATATGTTTAAATAAAATTACATATAGTAAGGCTATGGTTGGTCGGTTGTGGGTTCGATGCCCACTTCCCCGCTCTGGTAAGACGAAGCGTGGCGTTTAGTTCCGCCACTCAACACGCAATGTTTCAAATTCGGCGGCGGCGGAATGTGGAGGGTTTTGACACTAGATATTTTCTATTTACCTCTCTATGCGCGATAAAAGCGTGTAGCTAACATATAATAAGATCCTTAAATATCGCGATTTTTACACATTTTAAATAAAATTATTTTAAACGGATTAATCGCGTATATTTTGGTATTCTTATACGATTGATATGATGACATGATTAATCGCTTTAAAATTGTTTCATTTAAATTAGATATATTCGATTTCTATTCAAATATACATAGTATAATGTTTAAATCTATATTTAGTAACCCAGTGTCAAGACACTCCGAGCTCCGCTTACCGTCTAAATTTGACACATTGCGTGATTATCAGCTTTAAGGGCAGTGTTTGTGTGAATAGTTGTGGGTTCAATCCCATTTAAGAAAGGATTTTTAAATTATTACCAATTTCACAGTTCTGATAGCCGTTAAACACCCAATGACTCTATTAGGGAATAGAGTATTGAGTGTTTCACGCTTATTTCTCTTTATCATATTCTCTATGGCGAATTTAAATTTAATGAAGAAAAAAAACGATTTAACCCCCACAGCAGGGTATCCTTTGAATGATTTCCGTTCGAAATCAAGACATTGGATGGTAATCGGCGTACTCAACACTGTGCTTTGTCTTACCAGAGCGGAGAAACGAAAATATATTTATACTAATCATTCCCCGAGTGCGAGTCGAACCCACAATCAATCGCATTTCCATCGGACGACGTCCCACTGCGCGCTGTGGTCTCTAACAATTAGTGAGAATCTATACAGCTATATGAAAGAAAAGCGTAAAATAAAAAAATATAAAAAAAAACAATTTCAACTTTTTTATTTCAAATTTCGTAATATTAACTTTACCTTGACTTACAACAAATTACTTACATGTTTACTAATATTTTTTTTTGTATAAAATAACACGCATTGTATGGCCCAATAGAACAAATGAAACACAGACCTAGATTTTTGACTATAACTTAATTTGAATTACTATTACTTATGAATAAATCAAGTGAGGTCAGCGTGGCGCGGTGGGACGGCGTGTAACTGAAAATGTCGATTATGAGTTCGATACCCCTTTGAAGCTAAGATAAACAGCACATTAAAACTACTTGCAATACAAATTTTTTTAAGACAAACCGCAAATTGGGTTCCTTCGTATATTGTACACTATCATTTTCCCCTCTGGTAAGACAAAGCGCGGCGTTGAGTTCGTTCTAAGCTAGTGTCTTGACACTAGGTGTTAACTGTCACTGAAAAATTTGTATATACTAAATTTTCAAGAAGTAAGAGATAGATAGATATTTTGTATCCAAGACCATCTATCCATAAACAGTAGGAAATAGCAGTTGCGAGAAAGGTAAAAAAATGCTTTTTTTATCATCTTCTTTACACATCTCCTATATCTTCTGCATATTGTGCAGTGTTTTGAGACATTTCGTCGCTGTCGATTGTCAAGAAACTCTACTCTCCATTTCTAAATGGAACGACATCACTGTATTCAAAACAAACAAAGCGACGAATCAAAAAAAATTTTTAGCTTCAAGCTTTCATTCCGCATAGCAAGGTAGACATAAAGTAGCTAGTGCCAAAACACTCCGTACATCGATTTTTCGAGACATTGCGTGTTGAGTGGCGGAACACAACTTCGCACTTTGTCTTACCAGAGCGAGGATGTTAAATTAATTTATATATAATCACTCCCCTGAGTGCGAATCGAAATCGCAACCGACCGTTTGCAGTCTAACACATTCTGAAACCATCCCATTAAGTCGTAATGGTGTAATATAAACATAAATATATACTGGTTAATCATCGTAGTAGAAAATCACGTGTAAGTTAGTTTTAGGACACAGGACGGTCGCCGGTCACGTGCTGACAGACTACTGTACCAATAGTGTTGTTAGTTAGAAATGTATCGATACTAAAATAATATTAATGTTTAATTTTATTATAATTATATAATAATAGTTAACAATCCGATATCGTAATGCAATAAGACCAATGAGGTCGGTCGTGGCGCAGTGTGACAGCGTATAACGAAAACGCGACCGGTTGCGGGTTCGATCCCCACTCGGGGGAGTGATTATATTTAAAATGATTTTTACTTCCTCGGTATGGTAAGACGAAGTGCGGCGTTGAGTTTCACCTCTCAACATGCAATGTCTCTAATACGGTTGGAAGCGAAGTACGGAGTGTCTTGACACCAAGTACTTTCTGGTTAACCTGCTGTGCGGAATAAAAAGGCTAAAGCTTAAAAAAACAATTTGATAACGTAAAACAATTTGTAAACTTTTCAGAGAAATAGAATTGTATATTTTAAAGCAGTTACATTGCTCCAGTCGAGCAACATATCATGGTGTTTAATTCCGCCATGAGAGGAGAGAAATATTTAAAAAAAAGAGCGAAATGTAGATTTTTTTTTACTTACATTATGAAAGTGCAACACATAAGCAAATAAAGTATATAAATGTACTGAATATATCTCGGCTCTACTCGAGATTTTTTTATATCACAAGTAATAATAATTAAATAAATAATACGATGAATAAATTTATAGAAAAAAACAAGTAATATGACCATTTTTCATAAATAGATTTAAAAAATAATTAACAAATATTTGTATAGTTACTCAATCAAAAAAAAATATGGAAAAATACTAAAATAACATCACAATACAAAGTCTCTACATATAATGTTTTCATTTTCCCAGAAAGAGAAGAACAAGACATTTGGTTTTCTCCAAACAAAATAGAAAAAAGCATAAAGATGCTTTAAAAAAATAATTAACAACATTTTTCGTTTTTTTGGCGTATTGGAAAGTACGAATTTCTGTATTAAAAATAATATGTACATATATGAATTAGAAATCTAATTGTAACATTTTCAAAAAATTAAAAAATATATTTTTGGAACATAATTAGGAAAAATTCCCACAAATGGAAATCGAACCCACGATCATTCTCACATACTCGACTACAGCACGATATCTTAATATATAAATAAACGCAACATTACTATACAGCCAATTATTAACAACAGAACATATAAACTATAATAATACTGGTACAAATCGAAATATATAGTAATTGACATATGGAAAAGTAGGTAAAGAATGAAAACACATAAACGATCGAAAATAAATAACAAGTAAATAATAAATAATTAATTAATTAATTAATTAATATAACAAATAACACCGCGGTACATTCCTACGGTGTTTCGCACAAAGCTTTCGAAACGGTTGGCCAATTCGCGCAGGAGGCAATTACCTTGCAACCGATCATAGCACTGTAGATATAAGATCGTAGTACCGTAGATATCTTCAATATATGCAATTGAATTTTATAAGAAAAAAACGGAGTAATAATCTCTTACTTCTGAAACTTATTTAATAAAGTTATGTATATATAAATAATATATTAAGATGTAAATAATAATCAAATTATTTAACTACAAACAAAGGGATATCGTAAAAGAAAGTACTATAATACTTTTTGGTTCCTACCTACTTGCTGAGTTTATGACTCTTTTTTTAGACTATTTTCATTTAATATACACTGTCATAAAAAATAAAGCCTTAATTTACGTGTGAAGGTACTCCCAGGTAATATTATTGTGTACAATATTACCTCTTATATATATATATATATATATATATATATATATATATATATATATATATAAATATAATTAAATTGCCATATGGAATTTGTTTAAGATTTTGGTACTTTAAGCTTTTGTTACACCACGTTAAAAAACATACAATTGTTTAAGTTTTTTTTTGTGTTATTAAGAAAAATAAACACAAACGCTACACAATAATTTTCACAAAGGATAATTAAATATCGGTAAAAATGATAATTCTTTAAATATATCATACATTTTAACCCTTTTTTTCAGTTTAACGATTTTTCAGCATGACTGGTAATCTGGTGTCAACGCATTGCATACTCCACTTTCCTAACGAATTCTGGACATTGTGTGTGGACTAGCGAAACTGAACAACGCGCTTTGTCTCAGCAGAGCGTGAAAATGAAAGTAGCTTTAAAACTACCCCGTTCGTTTCACAATAAAATCGACTGTAATTTTTGATATTTTAATGAAAATATTTTATTTTATTTAACTTAAATTCTACATGAGAATTATTAAAAATAATAAATAAATAAGTAAAACACTCACACTTTCCATTAGACACGCTGTAAGACAGATCTTGAAAACTTAAATTGATGGGGGGACGTTGGGGCAGATGCGACAAGTGCGCTTGTCCGAGGGTGGCAGGCGCGCATGGAGCTTCCATCGTACTTTTGTCAGTTTAATTTGACATTATATTAAATTATTACACTAATCTGAAACAAAAAAAATCATGTTTTAGTAATTCTTTCTTATTTTTTTTAATATAATTTACTTTGTACTTTATTTTCAGCATATTTAATAACACAGTTGTGGTAGAACGTATTATTTTTTTTATTTGTGTCAATCTTTAAGTTATTAGAAAGAGTATATAAGTTTAGATATAAAATATTTGTTAGTTTGTTTTTAAAAAAAATTCTAATAAAAATTAATTCACTAAAATAAATAATATATATGTGCGATATTTTTAAATTGTCATTTTCTTGAGTATACTCATTTAACATAATAACTATTTTTACATGAAGTAAAATAAAATAAATATAACAATAATTATTATAATTATTATAATTTTCATATCGCTTATACTGACAATAGGGAAAACTTGGTAAACCTATTTACTATAACTAACTATCTCATAGTAATTATTAATATTATTATTTTAGATTTTCCTTCCCATGAAACCTAAAATAAACCTTCTCTCATAAAAATGGTCTACAATTGAGGCTAAAAATAAATTGGGGCTATCATTTTAAAGGTACTTAACTAATCTTACATGTTTTTTTCCAAAGACTTCCTTAATTTGGTTATACAATTTGCATTTGTACTCTAAAATTAAAATAAGTGTAAAACACAATATATTTGTCGCCTATGACGATACAAATTGCAAGAAATACCATTTTTTTTCCCCTGTAAACGTAATTTATTCTTTTTTTCCATCAGAAATAACAAAATTTCAGTATTTATTTAATTTACTTTTTTGTTAGTGTTTCTTTACCTTAAATATTGTACTGCACTATTGGCTTAAAATACAATTTTATTTGAAGATAATTGCAAAACTGACTTCTTTAAGATTGAAGGATTTTTTTATATTCATCACAAAATTATACTTATCCGTCTACTTAATAATTTAACGTATTTTTAACACATCATGTATAAGGTTATATAACAAAGTGAGGTCAAAACTATGATTTATGTAACATTTTATTATAATATGTTAATAAATTTTATTTTGCAAATAAAAAAGCTAACCTTGAATAGAAGTCTTGAAATTTTGCTAACGAAATATTAAAAATAAGATTATAAGATTACATTTATTACCAAATGCTTTAAACAACATGTAAAATTAAAATTATATACTCTTTATTGTAAAACGATACATCTTAATATACAACAGACAATCTCTTCTAGGTTTTGTAGATAAAAGAATGAATGAAATGCTTACAGAGTAAATAATAAAGAGACAAGAAGAAAATTGTGACTGATCCATGTTACTTAAGGAGAGATACAAAAATCTTACAACTTTTTTATTTTTTTTAATATTTTAGCTTGTTTCACTCTCAGTGATAAGTAATTCCGAAGCGAACGAAATTGACAGTAAAGAATGGTAAATAATATTAAGAGTTAAGTTATGCGTAAATCGGAGGGAAAAAATATGTTATACACATAAGAATTTAAATCGTTCTTTAAGATATGAAGACGAACACGGACTGAGGAGACCATTTTAAGGACTTGAGTATTCTGGCGAATAGGAGACCACATGAGCTTTTTACGAAATTCGGAGTCATGAATATATTTGTGAAGTCCTCAAATGAACCTTGTACAAATGTATAACATTAAAAGAATATAAATAAGTTATAACGAACGTATAAGAATTTCGACGCAGCTGGTAGTAGAAGGCATGGCTTAGCGGTCAGAGCGCTTGGACGGCGCGGGTTCGAATCCCGCTGCGTTCAAATTTTTATACATTTTTTCAAAAATATCTAGTAAATGAAATTCTTACATGTGAAATACTTTGAAAAGTACTTGAAATCTTTAAGTGGCCTTTACTCCAACTCTTACTAAAAATAATTCTACTTTAACTCTTACTAAAATTCTTTAGAAGAACTCTGAAAAAAACTAATTACTGCATTGTATTATTTGCTTATTTATATTTTTGCTATAAAATGATACTTTTATACTTTATCAATATAAATATATTTAAAGTAAAATTAGTATTATATCTCATATTATTATTGCAAAATTGTATTTGAATCATAATTTCTTATTACCTTATAATTTCTATGAAAAAGCTTATTATTTATACGAGCCATTATATATGAATCTCATTTCGATTAGCAGAATCATTATCGTACTTTATATAAGATATATTCAATGTAATTTTTTGTTGTAAATCTTACGAGAAACATTTATAATTATATTAAATTTAGGATTTAGTTTGTTACTGAAATAATAAAGAATGTATGTAATTTGTAAAACTTAGAGTGTGTGAGTTTCTTGTCAGTTATGTGAAAAATCTCTTTGCTCTCTACTTTCTCCTTTCTTAAAAAGTGCGTTACTTTTTAAGAAAGGAGAAAGTAGAGAGCAAAGAGATTTTTCACTCCTCGCCTGCTTCACATTTGACCCCACGTTACCCCTTTTTTATAAAAAGTTATTCATACTATTAATTAAAAGAGAAAAATATTTAAATATAATTAATACTTCAAAATTATATTTTCATTGAGTCACCAAGCAAATTAAAAGGTATGACCGCTTGTAGCCAATACACAACATAAATAAAAATTAATTTAAATAATCTACACAAATTAATAAAATTGGAGTGTTTGATTTGTTTATAATACAAAAATAACCGGTATTTTACTTAATGAATAAGCGTGTGTATGTACATCGGTATTTATAACAAAGTATTTTTTTACATTTTTTTTGTGTTTGTCTGTTTGTTCTGACTAATCTCAAGAATGGATTGACTGATTTTGATAGGGCTCGAGTAGAAAACTCGAGAGAATGATTATATTTAAATTATTTTCATAATATATTTCGATTTTTTTCATTTCTTTGCTCTTGTAAGATAGACCGCAGCGTTGAGTTCTGTCACTTAACACGCAATATTTCGAATACGACTTAAACCGGAGTATGGAGTGTCTTGACACTAGGTCTTCTTATACTTCTCGACTATCCTGCAGGATAAAAACGTAAAGGTAAAAGACAAATAAATTTCAATTTCTACCCATAGGCGTTACATTTTAAATAGCAGACCTTAACACCGCACTCTATCTAAACATTTTTAAACCAAATTCGAACCCAATATAATTCATAATAAAGCACTTCTCAACTGGACATCAAGGACGTCAACATCAATAGTAACATTTCTTTTTTCGCGTGTCAAAGTATAATGTATTAATAGAGACAAACGCGTAATTTTTAAACAAGAGGCTATTACTATATTATTATAATACCGTTATATGTTTCTAATAATGATGTATGAAAGCGGAACGTGGTGCAACACAACTATTTTGGCCTTGGTTTGATTTTTTTTTGGAAACATTGTCGATTTCTAAGTAATATTACATACATATTATGTACAGCAAGATATAATATATCACCTCGAGTTGGATTTGAATGCACAGACATTGCGATTATAATCAGGTCCTGTTCCACTGTACCATGATGACTTTCAGTCATTTTTCCTATTTTTTCATCTTCACGCTTAAGCCCTAATAGATCAGAGTAGATAAATAAAATTGGATTGTCTGTTTGTAATAAAAAAAATAACCGCTCCTTACTGAATATGCACTGTGCATACATGAACACAGTGCATCTATTATATATTTATAAACACAGCTTAATATCAAGACATTCTGTTGACCTACTACAACTACTATAACATGTCCGAAACATCAGATTTTTAAAAATGTATTTTCCATTAGAAAATATACGCAATTAATCCGTTTAAAATAGTTTCATTTAAAATGGGTACAAAACGCGAAAACCAAAGATCATATCAATCTGACACTTGTTAACTATATAACCGTAAAATATTTAGAAATTTTAAATAACGCGTGCAATCTAAACATTAATCAAAAGTACTTGTCTATCGTTATTAGGCAAAAACGTATATACAATGCAATACATGGTACGTTATATTTAATATAATAAGTTAGTTAAACAATGCGTGGCATTGAGTTCCGCTGCATACGCAATAAATTTTCAATAATTAATATAACAAATTGCTTAAATATTAAAAAAACACATTAATCTTTGCGAAGGTTACGTAAATGTATGTATACATTAGGTAGTCAAAGACAGCCTAGTGTCAAAATATTGTCCACTCTACAGCTTAATTTTACGTAGAAGATTAATAACCAGTACATTTAAGCGCCGAGGCCATAATGGTTTAAATGTTAAGATATATTTTTTTTAGCTTCACGCTTTATCCCTTCCGGTCAAACATAACGGAGCGCCAAACGCTACGGTCCCTGCATACCCTTTCGCCTCGTCCACAGTCATCAATCTCTTCATACATGCCCTTCGGGGGGTCCTCATACTTTTTACGTGACCTTTCTCCAGTATCATGGTACTGTGTTTTCGAAGGTCAACTGAGGTCTTCCGATAATTATGTTGTTGATATCACAAGCAATGGTACAGTCAAATATTTCCCATTTCGTCACGATGACCTCGTCTTTAGCTTAGCTATAAAAATATATTAATATTAACAAGGTAACGCAAAATAATACATTTACCATTTTAAAATAAACATATTTAAAATAAAAATAACATTTTCGTTAAGTTAAAAATAATTAAGTAAGTATCATGATTGCATCTTTATGATTAAAGTTGCATAAACGATTTGTGTTGAGATAATAAATGTTGTAAACTCAATTATACGTTTTCGTTGTTGGTAATTACTTATTACCAACAACGAAAACGTATAATTGGTATATTTTTTTATTATTTATTTATTTTCTAGTTTTTACTTTAAACTAGATATATATTTAGGCTTATTCATTTTTTATTAGATTTACGCTTTTATCCCGCTTAGCAGGGTAGAAAGGAATTACCTAGTGTCAAAACACCCCATACTCGGCTTTTCGTCGAATTCGGGACATTGTTCGTTGATTGGTGTAACTCAACGCCGCGGTTTCTTATCAATGTGAGGAAATGAAGATAACTTAATGATTCCCTCGAGTGAACCGAACTTATAACGCTGTCTCACTGCGCCACGACCGGCCTTAATGTTATTAAAAATATATATTTTAATATATGATTAGAATTTATAATAAGTTACAATAATTCAAGTTGAGGCCATCGTAACACAGTGGGACAGCGTCTGACTGTTAACGCGATTAGTTGACGATAAAATCCAATTCGGGGGAATGATTATATTTAAATATTTTCTCTCATTTCTCGCCGGGTAAAACAAAGTGCAGCGTTGAGTTTACCACTTAACACGCAATATCTCGATTACGGGTGGAAAGCAGTCCACGAAAATTTCTTAACAACAGGTAGGTAAAGCGTGAAGCTACTTTTTTAGAATTAATTCAATTTGATATCGGTATATAAATAAAACAACTTAACCTTTTAACTCCACCGCAGGGTTGTCTAGGAGACTCTGGTGTAAAGATAGTCCGTTCGTCAATCTGCGGAACTAAACGCCGCTCTTCAAAATTAAATCTAAAATTTATTATTCACGTATTACAATGGTTTTGACTTTTTACTTTACCACTACAAGCTGATAAACATAAAAGATTATTATCTGAATAAAATAACTACAAATGCAATACAATGGACTGACCTAAATGAATCATTGTCAGATAAATGCTTTGAAATTACACTTTAAAAAGCGTCCCACGACGCTTTCTATAACTCAATGGGAATGCCATAAAGACATCACGATTTGAATCTATATATTAGAGTTATACTTGAAGCAAAAGCTTTATACTGATTTTATATAAAGGAGTGCAGAGTGATATTATTTCTATAAAAATAATTCATTAAACTACGTTAAAAAAAACAATAAAATAAACGGAACTACGTTAGTTTAAAGTATCTATATAAAGCTCAGCGTTGAGTTACGCCAATAAACACGCAATACTTCATTTTCAAGAATACGTGATTTATATGGATTTAGTATTTATCACAAAATACGTAACTGATATCGATTATTTAAACATATAATCGATACCTTATCGATCTTCTTATATCATGAACTGACACATCATTTCTCTTTACACACCGGATATTAGTCAAAGAAATTAGTCGATAAATGAGCTTTAGTTACAACATGAAGAGCTAGATATTATATAATATTTACATGTTTTGATTTGTTCAAAGACCGTCATGGCACAGTGGAACAGTTTACTGTAAACGGGATTGGTTGTGGGTTCGATTCCCACTCAGTGGTATGATTACATTTCATTACTTTCATATCTCCGCTCTTGTAAGACAAAGCACGGAGTTGATTTTCGCAACTCAACACGTTATGTCTCGATATCGAAGGGAAAACAGTCAGGAGTCTTGACACTGGGCTGTCTTTGAGTACCCCATGTTGATAAATACTGTATTTAAAATAAAAGGAAAATCATGCAAAAAATTATCTATGTCTTTACTACTCTTATCTTGTTAAATTGCGTGTTTTCAAGATAAGCTTATTATAATTTGCAATATATTTATATATTCCGGAATAAGCGCTGTATAATAATGATAATTTTATTTTTATTTCCATACTAACATATATTAACCCGACTACCGGAAGTCTGTATGTCCATTTCTTTATTCCCTTGTAAGTGCTAAACACGTGAACCAATTTTGATTATTATAACGTCGTTTCCTAAAGTTTCCTTATAAATATAGATAACAGCCATCTGCTTGAGATCTGTCACGTCATCATACATTAAAATATATTACTTATACTATTATTATAAGTGCGGCGTTGAGTTCCACCACTCAACACGCAATGTCTCGACTTCGGTGGAAAGCGAAGTACGGAGTGTCTTGACACTAGGTACTTTCCGTCTACCCTGCTATGCGGGATCAAAGCGAGAAGCTAAATAAAAAACTTACAGAACGCATTGTAAGATGATAAAAATATATATTAAAGGCCTAAAATAACATACATATTTAAATTGAAAGCAATTTCGCATAAACAAATTCATATTTAAATAATTTTCGCTAGGTTCATTGCCGTCGCCAGCGTACGTATTACCATATTGATTAAAATTTATGTATAAGTTATTATTTTAATTGATTAGTACAAATTTTAACAATGTTAAACGTGAAATCTAGTTTTTTTTTCGTATTGTCATAAAATGTAGGATTTTCTGATAATTTTAAGGAAAAACAAAAGTTATTCCGACTGATCGTTGTTCGTCCTTTACTGGGTTAGTAACGAAAGATTTTTTTAATGTAGGAACTGTGCACATGACACCGTCCGCGCGAATTTCTACATCTGTGTATCTTTATATAATAATTCTAACATACCAGTCTACCTGTGACCACGGACTACTGTAAAGTGTTCGAAACGTCAGGTGTCCAAAATGTATTTTCGAATACCAAAATATACGCGATTAATCCGGTTAAAATAGTTTCGTTTAATATGTATAAAAATCGCGAAAATCAAAGATCTTATAATAATTCTAACATAAAAATAACCTAAGTTTGTGCTGATTACATCAGTTATCTGTCATTGAAAGTCCCGTGCAAATCGGTGCAGCCGTTCCAGAGATAAGCCAGTAGTAACATGCAGATAGACAGATAAAAATGTTAATTTTGATTTATATATATATATATATATATATATATATATATATATAATTATATATATATATATATATATATATATATATATATATATATATATATATATGTACTGCGCGTACAAACGCATTAATTAAAATGCGGTTTTAAATAAATTTATATCAAACGGTATTCGAAAATATATCTGTTTAAAATAGATTTCATTTAAAGTATTATATGTAAAAATAACGAAAATTAATGATTTTTGATAGCGATTATTTTAATATTACAAAGTGACACTCCAATTTTGTTTATTTGTATAGAGTATAGGTATACATTTTAGTGGTCTTGTTGAGACGTATAATACATGTAGCTATAGCAACGCGTATGTGACATGGTACAGAAGTATTTGTAAATCGAATACGTCTTAAATACATAGATTAAATTATTTTTTAATACATTTAATTAATTTATTATTATAATCTCATTTGCCTCCTTTTTCTTTATTTTTTTATAGAAAAAGGAGATAAACGAGCAGAAGGCCCACCAGATGGTAAGTGGTCACCTTCGCCCATGGCCATTTACAAAATTAGAGTTGGATGCGTTGCCGGCCTTGGGTTGGATGTGGGAAAGAATGGGCGGGAATCGGGAAAGCTGACTTACACGACATTGAACCGGAACACATCATCAGATATTTGGCGGATCGTTATTGTCATGATAGTGGTCGCGAGCCAGTCGAAGGATTACCTTCCTACCACCAAATTCCTAGGATACCCGCCTCTTACAGCACGCTACCCAGCAGCGGAGGAAATTGTATTGTACCCTGTCCTCTTACAGGGAATATTTTTTCCTTTTCCATACTTCTTCTAAATATTGTAATTGAACAAAATTTTAAACTCTTCCGTGCGCGTAATATATACATATGGACTCATGTGATGGCCAACAACAAGTAAACAACTTACTGTTTATAATAAATACATATAATTGAAGATATCTAATAAGAAGTAATTAAGAAATAATGTAATGGTGCCATGATGTTTACAGCATTAATACAGCGTCTGACTGTAAACGCTATTAGCTGTGGGTTCGATTCCCACTCGATAGAAAGCAGGGTCATTTAAATATAATCGTTCTCCCAAACTAGAATCGAACAAACAACTAACTGCCTTTACAGTTATAAAACTAGTTATATAAAAAATTGAATTAATCTATAAGACGTCATGTTAAAAGTAATTCTATAAATAATTTATAACAGGAAAAAGACTGTAGATTTATATATATATATAGTTATTTTAGCTTTTATTTTGCATAGCAGGGTAGACAGGAAGTACATAATGTTAAGACACTCCGCCGAATTCGAAACATTGTTAGTTAAAAGGCAGGACTCAAGGCTGCGCTTTGCCTTACTAAAGCGAGGAAATGAAAATAACTTAAATATAATTACTGCTCTGAGGGAATCAAAACCACAATCGATCGCGTTCACAGTCGAACGCTGTGCTACTGCGCCATGACCGGCCACTTCTAGTTTTTTTTCTTGCATTTAAAACTCACCATACACTCACCACACTCATTCACAATTGGATCTATGATCTCATACATTCGTTTTTTTTTGGTTTTAATAGATAACTCTAACTAAACACACCAGTATTATCTCGTTTCCCTATTCCTAGAAAAGATATTCTCAACAAAGAACACATTGTATCCCATTGCCATTGATGACGTTGAGAATATATATAAAAAAATATTTATCGTTTTAAATTAAACTACACAGTTGAAACGGCTTAATTGCGTATGTTTTGTTATTTGAATATACATTTTTGGAAACCTGAGGTTTCGAACACTTTAAAGTAGTCCGTGGTCACGCTTGAGGTTAGACTGAGGTGGCATTTGTCTGTTGGTTGATACAAAAATTAATGATATCAATCTATCCCATCTGTTTATTCGCAGTCTGGGTTCCAAAAGTGTATTTTCGAATACTAAAATATACGCAATTAATCCGATTAATCCATAAATTATTTAGTTATGATTAAAATATGACATTTTAATCTAGTTTTATAATAAAACAAGCTGGGCCCGCGACTTCGTGTGGATTTTTAACCTATAATCCTAAGGCGACCTAAGATACTCCTTGTTGCATTAGATATCTGCCAGTGACAGTCTCATCAAAATGGATTCAGTCAATAAAAAGGTAGCCGGCACACACAAACAGACATACAAAAATAGCAAAAATGTTATTTTACATGTCTATATATATATATATATATATATATATATATATATATATATATATATATATATATATATATATGCATTTAGTAACAAGTGATTAATTTAATATTACAAACAGACAATCCAATTTCATTTCCTTGTTCAGGCTACAGATTAATTTGTAATAAACACACAAATTAATCGATTAGCTCGCCAAAACGGTTCCGGTTTACTTATTCTATATAATAACATAAAACTTTAATAATATAAACTCAGATTATAGTCTATATTAGTTAATTATATTACTAACTACATATGTGGCAATCTAACTATAAACGATCGATTATGGGTTGGATTCCCACTCGGGGAATGATTATAGTTGTATAATTTTCATTTCCTCGCTCTGGTAAAAGAAGCCTTTCCACACGCAATGGCCCTTGAAAAAGGAAGTACGAAGTGTCTTGACACTAGGTACTTCCGGTCTATACTGCTATGCTAAGCGTAAAACTAAAAAAATATCAGCTTCACTCTCATCTGAGAATGAGAATCTAGTGTCAAGACTCCCCTCTCCGCTTATCTAAAATCAAGACATTGCGTGTTGTTTTGACAGAGCGCCAAAATAAAAATAATTTAAATATAAAACTTCGCGAATAGAATCGAATCCACTACCAATAGCGTTAACAGTAAGACGCGCTGCACTTCGATACGATTTCGTTGAAATGCAATAAATATTATGATAATTTATTATTCAAGTACACATTAGCTGACCCGGCTGAACTTCGGACCGCTATTTATTTTTCGAGGTAATATAACCCTTTTGATAAATTCAAATCAATTGGATTAGGCATAATTTTATATAGAGGCCATCGTGGCGCAGTGGAGCAGTGTCTGACTGTAAACGTGATTGGTTCGTTGTGGGTTTGATTCCTACTCCAGTGAATGATTATATTTAAAATTTATTTTCATTTTTCCTCCCTGGTAAATCACGCAATATCTTGATTTTGGAAGGAAAACAGTCTATCGAGTGTCTTAATGCTATATTATTTCCGACTAACCTTTTATATGGGTTAAGTATGAAGCAGTGAAAAAATAATATTTATTTTGTTATAGTTGCACGCTTTTAACACGCATAGCACAGGAAACAGAAAGTACCTAGTGTCAAGACACTTCATACTTCGCTTTCCACCAAATTCGAGATATTGCATGTTGACTGGCGGAACTCAAGGCCGCACTTTGTTTGTTTTTGTCGAGGAAGTGGAAATAATTATAATATAAACAATCCCCTGAGTGAAAATCGAACCCTAAACCGATCGCTTTTATGCCGGGTCCACACCAAACCAACAAAACAAAAACTCCAACAAATCAGCAACACAACAAAACTGCAAGTTTTCGAAAACAGGAACTAATTGTCAACTGCTGTCCACATATGAAAACAAAAATCAGTCAACTTTGTGATCCCGATAGAAAATGTGGCGAGCTCGAAATTTGGAATTACAAAGGAACAATGAATTATTTATTATGGCAGCTGGTAACTTCTGTACTGATAATTTCTGTATTCTCTTTGGTACTGGGTATTGATGTTTTTTATCTTTCTGTCTACTTCCTCTGAAGAAACATTACACAATATTCGTATTTCCTTTAAGGCGTCTGCCTTTTTTTAACGATTTTTATAATCAGGGTGTCGGGCATCCCATAACAATTTACTTTCTCTATAAAGTTCGATTAATTTACATGTATTTTCAACACTCCATTTTATTGCTTTTCCCGATGAAGTCATTTTGCACACAGCACGAGACAAACTGAACCACAAATTTTAAGTTTTGTTTTCTTCCTGTGGAGAGCGTACACACTAGACCAACAAAGTTGCCAGAAACACAAACAAAACAGCAACATTTTGATCTTTACCGCCAGGCGACGGGAAAACAAAAAGTTGTTGAAAACACGAACAAAACAAAATTGTTGCCGAAATGTTTCGCTTTTGTTTCAAAAATGTTGGGAAACATTGAGTTGCTGTTTTGTTTTTCTTTTGTTGGTTTGGTGTGGACCCGGCATTACAGTCAGACGCTGTCATTGCGCCACGGCCGGCCTCAAATAATATCTCATGTGTGTTATATTGATATTAATAATTAAAAATTACCGGAAATTTTAAACGTGTTATATTTAATGACAGTAGGTAATTAACAAAATGTTGCGTTCACAACATGACCATATATAGTAAAATAAAATTAGAGTCATTTTAATTAAGTATTATAAATTAAAATACATTTCATTCTTCCTTCTGTAAAGTAAACAAAACTTTTATTTCCTACATTCAAAAAAATATATGATTTTTTTTAACTTCACGCTCTTATGCCACATAGCAGGGTAGACTGGAAGTACCTAGTGTCAAGACACTCCGTACTTCGCTTTCAACCGAATTTCAATATATTGCGTGTTGAGTGGTGAACATCAAAGCCGAACTTTGTCTTATCAGAGCGGGGAAGTGATAACAATTTAAACATAATCACTTCCCCAAGTGGGATTCGAACCAACAACAGATCGCGTTTTTAGTCAGGCGCAGTCCCACTGTGCACGATCGGCCTTATATCAAATAAAACAAACAAGAGTAATTACATATCCTTGGGTCCTATTCTTATGTTCTTCGGTAGCTAAGCGCTTATATTCGTACATACACCACAGTGATAAGTAACAGGATAGACTTCTGTCTATCCTCTAGATCTTCTGATCTAGAGTCTAGACCCTACGTTGCCTGCTTTCAGTTTGAAACATTATACAAACTGCATTGCGTGCCATCTTACCAGAGCCAGGGAATAACAAATAAATTACAATCATTCCCTCGAGTGGGAATCGAACCCAGAACTAATCACGTTTATGAACACCGTTCGACATAGCCACGACGACTTCTTTTGTTATAAGTAAAAAGAATTAGGCAATTAGGCTATTCTTATTAACAAAGCGTAGGAAAGTCTAAATAGCAAACACTAAATTTCGCAAGAGTCTTGCACAATTAAGTTGTTTACCGCTTGTATGCAATACTTCCATACATCGAAACAACTATAGATATAACCTAGCGTAGTACTAAAATAATTTAGGTATCATAAAAGTAAAATTAAGTATTAAGCAACTTACTTTGCTATAACGCAGGCATTAATAAATATTTGAAACAATATCTCTGATTTTTGCGATTTTTACAGTGACTATGGACTACTGTAAAGTGTTCGGAACGTCAGGTGTCCAAAAAGGTATTTTCGAATACCAAAATATACGCGATTAATCCGTTTAAAACAGTTTCATTTAGAAATATTTAAAATAAAAGTAACAGTTTAAATGAAATCGTTATTTTGGCGCTATGGCGGTGGGTTTGATTCCTATAGTATAACAGCTTCACGCTTTATCTCGCATAGCAGGATAGGTAAAGACAACATAGTATTAAGAGACTCTATAGTTGTTGGTTCGATTCCCATTTGAATCATTTATTCCGGTATTGAGGCCAGTCGTGGCTCAGTAGGGCTGCGTCTGACTGTAACATGATCAGTTGTGGGTTCGATTTCCACTCGGGGGAGTGATTATAATGACAGTGACAAAATATGGTGTTGAGTTCGCCACTCAACACCTAATATCTCCATTCCAACGGAGTGTTTCGACACTGAGTTGTTTCAGATTATCCTGCTATACGGGATAGAGCGTGAAGCAGTCTAAACTCTTTAGGAAACCAAATTTCATCTTTCAAAGTCGCCGAGTAACTAATGCACGAAATTTACATTTATTTATTACAATTATAATTACATTGAACTTTCCTTTCACCTTTGACATATATTCAACGCTTATCAATTTTACGCCTACTACATTACAACGTTATATTTTTTATCCACTACGACTTACACATAATAATATAATTTTGTATGTATTTTTAAACATATACAATTATGTATAAAAGTAAATTAATAGTAGAATATTAAACTGGACGTATAAATTTTTAGGCAAGAAATAAGGTATTTTTCTTATAAAATCTGATACACCTAACGTTGACAAGACGTGTCAAGACACTCCGTATTCTCCGCTTTCCGCTAAATTAGAGGCGGAACTCAACGCCGCGCTTTGTCTTGCTAGAGCGAGGAAATGATAATAATTTAATTTTAATCATTCCCCCGAGTGGGGATCGAACCCACAACCGATCGCGTTTGCAGTCAGACACTGTCCCACTGCGCTCCAACCGGCCTCAAGATATACATAATAAAAACTAGAACTTTAGGTGTAAACAATAAGCGTTAATGTTTTTTTATAATATTTTTTTGTCCAAATTTTTGATACAAATGGACTTAAAACTTAAATTATTAATTAATTAATTCACGCAAACAAAGTTACGAATATCTACGAATAAGTAATAAAGTTAGTTTACTTTAAAATATATTATAATTTAATAGCAGATATGTTATTATAATAGATATTATATGGAATGTGAACAAGGCACCAATGATAATGCAGTTGTGTCGTGCAGTCTGTCTATGATGGGTTCAAATCTGGTAGAATATTTTTTCAAATACAACAAATTTGTTAAAAAATGGCGATTTTATTTGCTAAATTCAATATATAAAAGCTTTATGTAATATTTTTAAAATGTTATTCACATACTAAGAAATAATAAGAGAAATATTTTTAGAAAACGTACAATATTGTTAACACAACAAAATTCGAACCCACGCATCTTGGAAACCTTCCAAGCAACTTGACTAAGCCATGCGTTCTATATGCAATTCTCACACTAATGTGTGACAACTTTTGTTGTTACTCTAATTATGTAAAAACGTTTCCTGTAACTCAAAAGTTTTATTTTTTTTTTTTTTTTTTTTGTTTATTTGTGCAACATAGGCCCACTTGTATTGATGTAAAGTACAGGATACCATGACACTATGTTCTCTCTATATACCTTGTTTAATGGGATCAAGCGTGACGCTGAGAAAAGATAACTAGAGTTTGGCAATCCTCAATCCGGGTCAAAGTACTTTCAAGCGTAAGAAATTGTTACTGGTTTGATATCTAGTGTTGTTTTTGTTTGATGTTTTTTTTTTTTGTTAAACGTAGTGATGTCACTTTTACTAAATAATTTTTGAAGCAAATTTGTTAATGAGATTTTTGAAACAATTTAAGTTTCACAGAGTCTGATTTTAAACGCAATTAGTTTAGGTTCGATTACCACTCGGAGGAATGATTATGTTTAAAATTTTAATTTCTCCAATCTGACAAGACAAATGCGTTAAGTTCGTCACTTAAAACGCAATATCTCGATTTTGGGAAAAAGGCTATCAACGGAGTATTAACACTCCATTCGTCTCTGACTACTGCTATGCGGGATAAAGTATGAAGGAGATTATTTTAAGTTTATGTAAGATATAATTTATTAGAAACACACTAAAATATTACACACACAGCACTGTGTGTGTAATATACACTGTGATGTGTTTGACATAAACTTTTTATTAAGTTTTAAGCACGTGCCATACAACAGCTTACTTCGATGATGTGATTTAAAATAGGACACTAATCGATAAAATAATAATGGAAAATCACTGTAATAACTTAAATTACCACATTGATTTCAACTTGACATAGTTCTGTAACAGTTAATTGGATATAAATAATAAGTGACATCTGCCCCAAGCCTTTAACCTGCTGTTGCGATTATACGAATATAATTTTCATATTATACCTTATAAACCGAAGCGCCTAATTGCTAAAATTATATTATTATAAAAGGACTACATATGTATAAATATATTGTAGATGAAGATATATATAAAGCAGATTGACATTTTACACCGCATAACAGTATAGTCAGAGACAACTTAATGTCAAGACACTCCGCTAAGTGCTTTCCGCCCAAAATTAAAATATGTGTTGAGTGGCGACGTCTACGCCGCGCTTTGTCTGACCAGAATATATGGAAAGAGGAGAATAAAATGTATCTGTTGAGATACATTTCGTTCTCTACCTAGTACTAACAGGGTTATTATATATTAAATATAGACAAAGATAAAATAATTCCTAGAAACATTTGAATTAAATTTGAAACTTTTGACCAAAAGTACAATACTGCCAGTACTGCCAGTAAAATACCGATAGGGCAGACTTAAAATATGTTACCATATTAAAAGAATTTAGACACCAAAAGCGCTATATAGAAATTTTCGTCAAGCTTTTTTAGGTAGTCGAAAAGAACCTAGTGTCAAGACATGTCGTCCGTCATTTCGCCCAAAACATTATGTTGGTCATTAAGGGCCATCCATAAATTAAAGTGAAGGAGGTCGACAAAGTATGGCAATGCTTGGCAACGGTGGCCTCATAAATGTCACCAGGACTTGTGTCAAGGTCCGGGGTCGAAAAATGTTGAAATTCATGTGACGTAATTTATACATAACCCCTTAGTGTATCTGAGCGCAACGCTGTCTTACCAGGACGAGAAATAATTATAATAATAATTAAATATAATCATTGTTCCGAGTGGAAATCGAACCCACAACTAATCTAGTTTGCATTCAGTCGCTGTCCCACTGCGCCACGATATCCACAAAGTCTTCTTATCTTAATCCATAAACCCATCTGCATTATAATAAATAATAAAATACTTAGAATGACTTTCACATCTTCTAAAATAGCTAAAAAAAGAAACAGTAAAACTTAATTGTTTTATCATAAAAAATTTTATCTATATAACGCTTAGTCGTTATATAAAACTATGAAATTTGTAATAAAGTGTAATTAGGAAATGATTTAATATCATAATGGTGTGTGTAGGTTCGAGTCCGCTCGAGAACTTTTTTAAAATTATGATATTTTAGTTACCTTAGATTTCTAAGTGTAATTAATCTTTTAATAATCTTAAAGTATTATACTACACTTAGAATTTTTTTTTTGAATAATATAAAAATTTGAACACACGCGAATTTCATATAGGTTCTTTTCAAACATTTCTAATTAGCCTGTTCTTTCGCCTATCTTAGCTACGTGTTTATTTATATCTGTTTATTCAAAAGTGTATTCCAAACACATAGTAGTGTGTGTAATTTAAACACACTACAATATGTTTAAACATAAAACGTTCCATAACATTATCAGATTATATTATTTACATGGCTTTTCACTAAATAACATATTTAGACACACACGAAAGTATGAAATATATATATATATATATATATATATATATATATATATATATATATATATATATATTATTTTAAAAATTCTTTTTAAATTTTCGAAATTTGGAAAGAAAATAAAAAAAAGTTGCTTTTTTTTATTTCCGTAAGGAATTTCGATAAGTTCGAAACATCATTTTGCATCCCTATACTTCAAAAAGAAATCCTACGGGACAATTTTCAGGTTTATACGTCAAGTAATATCTGGTTTACGTAGTCTGTCGGTCTATAGATACATAGTACTGTTCTACATATAAAAAAAATGATATTCTAGACATTCAGGCCGCTTGTGACGCGGTGGAACAGCGTCTGACAGTAAACGAGATCGGTTGTTATTTCGATTCTTACTCGGGGTATATTTAAATTATTTTCATTTTCTCGTTGTAGTAAGACAAAGCGCGGTTTTGAGTTACGCCATTCAACACGCAATGTCTAAAATTGAGCAAAAAGCGGAGAGCACTGAGGTTTTTTTGACACTACGTACTTCCTGTCTACCCTGTTAAGCGGGATAAAAGCATATTTATATAGCTTGACGCTTTTATCCCGCTTAACAGGGTAGACAGGAAGTACCTAGTGTAGTAACACTATTATAATATTTTCAAATATATGTATCATTTTAATAATAGTAACATAACATAACTTTTAGTCTAAACGAGAACGGAAGTATGATACACAACAAATGTATGAATAAATTAGATTACAATAGGAATAATAATAAATACAATTACAATAGCGCAGTACGGAGTGTCTTGACACTGGGTACTTTCTGTCTACCCTGCTATGCGGGATAAAAGCGAGAAGATAAAAAAATAGCAATAAACACACTATATTTTACATTTCATGCTAACAATAAATCTTGAAACAGCGAACAGAAATTTCGTTCTTTATAAATAATAACGAATGGTTTAACAAGCCAGATCGAAAGGCATCCTAATCCCAAGAGTCACAAGTTCAAATTCTGCTAGGCGAAAATTCGTGGCGTGGCGCAGTTGGACAGCGTCTGACTATAACGCGATCAGTTGTGGGTTCGATCCCCACTCGGGGGAGTGAGTGTATTTAAATTATTTCTAATACTTCGCTCTGGTAAGACAAAGTGCGGCGTTGAGTTCCATCACTCAACACGCAATGTCTCGAATTCGGTGGAAAGCGAAGTACGGAGTGTCTTGACGCCAGGTATTTTACAGAGTGGACACAATCCAAGCCACAATCAATAGTAATCAAAGAGAACGCTTGGTATCAAACCCCTTTGCTTACCACTTACAGAGATATGAGGTGTTATTTGGTAGAAATTACGCCGCCCTTTTTCTTACCACAGTAGAGAAATGTAAATAATTTAAACGTGATAATGGGGTGTGGGAATCGAACCCAGACGTCATCCTACTGTGCCACGATAATCATATATATTATTTAATGTAATGTTAAACAATTCGATAGTTCAAAGTACTGACTAATTTTATAGTTTATACCTATATTTGTGATATATATTATAAACTGATACGTGATGACTTCATAGTCGTTGCATTTGCAACAGTCACTAGCATTCAATGGGATGCGCTTGCGCATATCATATGAATCCAGGCCGACAGTAAGTACTTTGATTATCGCTTTTATTTGTATTAAATAAACTGAATTATCGTAGCAAATGCTAGCTCGAATATATTTTGATGATTAATCCGGTTAGAATAGTTTCATTTAAAATGTATATAAATCAATGATTCTATTATGTGAACCGGTACGTATCGAAAAACCCGTATAAACGTGTTCACACTAAAAAGACTTTAAAACGTTTAATTTTAAAAAATGGATTTTCTAATACTGAAATATACGATGGTTATCCGGTTAAAAAAAGTCAAGTGTCAAGATCGATTTGCTCGAGTGGGAATAGAACCCAGAATCCACTGCATTTACAGTCAGATGCTGCACCACTGCGCTGCTAGTAGAAAATCGCGAAAATCTTATAACGCAAAAATATTCTACCTTCGACTTAGTACTACTGAAAGTGTACGAAACGTAGGATTTGCTTAAACGTATTATCGAATACCCAAATATAAGCGATTAATCCTTTTAAAATAGATTTATTTAAATTCTGATATGTAAAAATATCGTACACAAAAAATATTATTGTGAAGTGTCAAAATACTTCTTCTTCGATAAAGTAATTTGACACTAGGTCCTTGCATGCACTGTCCGGACTTACGGTAGGATCGGGGTGTACCCGAAGTCCCAGCTAGTGACGGTCGAGGAGAGGCACCGTGAGGTTTTAGTGGGTAAACGGGGCGGCCTATATTTGCCAATCCGAAGTCCTACATAACCTGTCCCGAGTCCCCAATCGGGGAGGGATTCGTAAAGCGATATCCTCACGTTAAAAAAAAGGTCCTATACATGCACAAAATGCATGGTATTATTAAAGCCATAGTAAGAAAACATCGTTATGTTTTACCAGAGCGGATATTATAAAAACAAATTAATTTTAATCATTCTCCCAAATGGAAATCGAACCCACAACCTCGGGCTCACAGACAGAGGCTGTCCCACTGCGTCACGATGGCCACATTGTTAAAATATAATCTACTGATTATATCCCCAGTTGGAATTTGAACTCGTTGACTGTGGTCAGTAACTTAGAACTGCATGACGATGACGTCAATACGATTCATAAGTTTATACTTTTATTACATATATATATATATATATATATATATATATATATATATATATATATAAATAATACCCGAAGACGGTCGTCGCGCAGTGGCACATAAACGCGAAGGGGAAGGAGATGCGAGTTCTATTCTTCATCTTCCCAATCGAGGAATGATTACATTTAAATTATTATCATTTCCTCGCTCAATCGCACAGTGGAATAATAATAATAATAACGTTTAGTAAAGATATTTTTACAAATAGACGAAAACCAAAACTCGTGCATACTTTAAATACAATAACAAACAATATAGCAATACAAACGTTATATTATATCTACATACTTGGTAACTAACCCGCAGATATAAATAAATCCAATTTCGAACTGAGTAAAATGCACTTATATATTAATAATAATAACGTATAATAAATTAGCCAAAATGTGTCTCATATTAATGTATTAAGTAATTTGATGCATGAATTATATATAGAAAAATATACTGTTAATTCCGGTATTATTGTGACCTCGAAGTAAAAAAAATTAAACATATTTATATACGCTTTTGTTCTTGTTTTTGTACTCTCACAATACACACGTAAAAAATTCTAAGCAGAGAACCCAGTGTGCAAACACTCTCCATTTTTCTCAGTGTAGAGTGACGGCTCTCAACGCCGCGCTTTATATTTTTTTTAGCTTTACGCTTTAATCCCGCATAGCAAGGTAGACAGGAAGAACCTAGTGTCAAGACACACCGTAGTCCAGTTTCCGCTGAATTTGAGACATATTGTGTTGAGTAGCAGAACTGAACGAGGGAGGAAACCAAAATAATTAAAGTTTAATAGTTTCATTCCTTCGAATGCAAATCGAACCTACAACCGATAGCGTTTGCAGACGCTGTCTCACTGCACCGGGACCGGCCTCAACTCGACTCAACTCAACATTTAGGGTTGCGATTAACTTTTCGTACAAATTTTTTCCTATATCCGCTTTTCCACCCAAAATCAAGTCATGGAGTATTTAGTGGTGAGCTCAACGCCGTGTCTTGTATTACCACAGCGAAGAAATGAAAAAAAATTAAATATAATCAATCATCCGAGTTGGATTCGAACCCATAACGAATCGCGTTTACAGTAAGACGCGCCATGATGGCCTGAAGCGATAGGATCTGTTTTATATGATAATTTAAATACTTTTGCAGTGTTACATAATGTTTAATTATAAACACTTCTCTCAAAAATATACCGAAGGTGAACTGTTCAAAAATGAAATGAAGTCAATGTCAATGTCTGAATATTTGGTCAATTGCGTAATATTACTATTAATAAAAGCGGAATGGAAATCAGAAAATACCTCGTGTCAATACAGTCTGAAATAAGAGACATTGTGTGTTATTTGGCGGAACTTAACGCTGCATTTTTTTATAAACAAAGCGGAGAAATGAAAATTATCTCTATAAATAACTAATATTTAAGTGTATTAATTAATATTTACTATTTTTAAAGTGTTATTCCACACTTCCTAAGTGTTAGAAAACATTTTTGAAAAAACATATAAAAATTTGAACGCTGCGGGATTCGAACCCGCGCCTCTTGGATACCGTCCAAGCACTCTGACCGCTAAGCCATGCTTTCTACTACCAGCTGCGTCGAAATTCTTATACGTTTTGTTATAACTTATTTATGTTGTTATTATTTCGACACAGCTGGTATTAAAATAATCGCACTTTGTTATAGAATATTTTTTTGTCTATCTGTCTATTTGTTTGTTTCAGTTAACTTCTAGAAAGGGTAGACCGATTTTGATGGGACTTTTATTTTCTGAAAGCTTGTCCAATAAAGAGTAACTTAGCCTACTTTTAGTTTAAAATAATAAACTAAAGATGGTACGAATATAAACATTCATAGCGAGAATCGAACCAACAACCAATCGCATTCACGAAAGTCTGTTCCACTGAGTCACGATGCTTTCCATTAATATCTGGAGATAAACAAGGAATCTTTCTTTTTTCATAAGTAAAAGTTTTATCAAATCAAAATATTATCGTGTTATTATGTTATTATCGCTTGTATAATTATTTTACAACATAATACATACTGATTTTTATTTATCGGTACAAGCAATAATTATCACAATTTTAATAACATTGATACGAAAAATGATCACACCTCACTTTATAGAAACAACAAGAATATTAAAGTAGAACGGAGTGTCTTACCACTAAGTGTTTTCTGCCTACTCTACTGTAAACTCCTATACCTATACAAATAAATAAATTTGTAGTGTTTGTTTGTAATATTAAAATAACCGTTTTTTACTATTTATTGTATGTATACACGATATATATACTAAATATCATTTTTTCCTATTTTTGTCTGTCTATCTGTCTGTTTGCTCCGGTTAATCTCTGGAACGGCTGGGCCGATTTTAATAGGACTTTCACTGGCGGATAACTAATATATTAAGGAGTAACTGAAGCTTACTTTGATTTTAAATTATAAAACAAAAATCCAGAAATTTTATATTCTACGCGGGCAGAGTCGCGGGAGCACCTAGTATACATTTATAAATAAAGTATAAAGTAAAAAAACTGTTTTTATTAAAAAAAATAATTTCTTTGTTCTCTCAGTGTTAGTTTATTTATTATTTGCCAATATTTTTTTTTATACTTGACACGACGACTGCGATAGTAAGAAAATAATTTTAAGCGTTTTAGTATTTTTTTTAATCGCACTTTATACACATAGACATAAGTCCATAGCTTGTTTTTTTATTTTTTTTATAGGTTCACGCTTTAAGACAGGAAGTACCTCACCACCTCCTCAGGAAGTAGTCACGACACTCCGTACTCCGCTCTCCGCCGAATTTGCTACATTGCCTGTTTAGTGGTGGATTTTACCTTCGCGATTTATCTTACCAGAGCGAGAAAATAACAATAATTTAAATATAATAATTTCCCAGAATGGGCATAGTACCCACAACTGACCGTGTTTAATGTCAGAGCAATTGTAAAATACTTCTACAAAAACAAAAATTCGAACGATGTGTCAACAAAAAGTTGATTAATGCTTTAAAACCTCAAGTCATGGCTTGAAAATCCCAAAGAAAAAAGTATTATATGTAAAAACAATATATCCATAAGTATTTAACTTTGTTTTTATCTACACTCATACAAATATAATTTATAGTCAGAGACAACCTAGAGTCAAAACACTCCATTGACTATTTTAGTATGGAACTCAACGCCGCACGTTGTCTTGCCAGAGTGGAGAAATGATAATAAATCATAATGTAATTCATTTTTATAAGTAATTATAATAGATTTTAATTTTAGTTTTAAAATGCTTTTGTTGCCTTCGCCTATATCGATTAATCAATTTTAAAACATTGCTTTCAGATTTGCTTAAAAATTAACAAATGTATCCATATCTTGCGATAATTCAATATTTTCATATTATGAAGTGAACTACAAAAATGATTATAAAAAGTTAATTATAAAAAAAAAGTTTGTTATTTTTTTTTGTAATTGTTACATTTTATAGAATATGGAGAGATACTATAAAATCTCTCCATTCTCCGTTTTTGGTTTGTATATAATGCTTCACTGTTTATATGCATGGCAATCGCCTATAGTAACTAAATATACCACTTGTGTCGAGTGTGTACCAAGACCAGAAATCTGCTTCACAATAATAACACGCGCATAGTAAATATTTAAAAAAATAAGGGAATAATAAAAGGAAACGTAGTGACACAACACTTTCCGGGAAAAATCTTGATAGTTGTCGGAACACAACGCCGCGCTTCT
Organism: Dryadula phaetusa; assembly: GCA_032432895.1. Taxonomy (NCBI): domain Eukaryota; kingdom Metazoa; phylum Arthropoda; class Insecta; order Lepidoptera; family Nymphalidae; genus Dryadula; species Dryadula phaetusa. The sequence continues at coordinate 526,046 of JAOYRS010000008.1, read as the reverse complement.
TACGTTAGCCTTACGCTTTCATCCCACTTAAAAAGGTAATAAGGAAGTCCCTGGTGTTAAGACACTTCATATTTCGCTTTTCGATGAATACGAGATATTACGTGTTGAGTGTCGGAATTCAACGCTGCGCTTTGTCGTACCAGATCGAGGAAATGAAAATATTTTAAATATAACCATTCCCCCGAATGGGGATCTAACCCACAACCGATCGCGTTTACAATCAGACGCTGTCCCACTGCTTAATGAACGAACTCAAAAAAGTCGATTTTTGTAAAGTTTAAAATTACAAAAAAAACTATATATCTATAAAACTATATATAACCTAGTTTATTTTAACAGTAAATAGGTCGCTGGTTCAAGTACCGTTGCCTCTTAACCATTCAAAACAATAGGCCACCTACAAAAGCGGGCGCATTTGTTTATTTTTTTCAACTGCTTCCAAACTATTACGGTTTTAGCAACTCTTGTTTAGAAATACACAAAAAACTTACCTTATTTCAACGTTTTCCTGTGAAAAATATAACTGAACAGAACTTTTATATTATATTTTATATAGGAATTTATAATTTTCACGTATAAATAACTCCACGTGCACTACTTGGTGAGTCCGCGTCGAACATCGTCCGAGACTAAACGTCGACTGAACGTCGACTACTAGAGCAATAATGGCACAGTCGCATATCGATTTCAATTTCAATTTTTTATCAAATTATTGTTTATTTTTCTATTATTATTTATTTATATTAGATAATTGTTTTGGTAGAATAGTGTTTTGTAGTGAGTTTGAATCCCGAGTGAAGTAATTACAAAAAATATTTAAAATCGAAAAAAAAAAACAATTGTTACTATTTTATAATATTTAACTAATGTATAAGGGAACCGCGTTACGTCTAAATAGATCAGGTCAATAAAAACATTTGAAAAATAATCTTGTCTCGGTTTCCAAGAGGTGCGGGTTCAATTATTTGTACGTTTGTCAATGAATCCTAAGCGTGAAATAATTGTTAAAAGTATTCAAAGTAGCTATCCCCAAAATGAGAATGACAGAGGAATGCCACCTCAGTCTACCTGTGACCACGGACTACTGTAAAGTGTTCGAAACGTCAGGTGTCCAAAAATGTATTTTCGAATACCAAAATATACGCGATTAATCCGGTTAAATAGTTTCATTTAAAATGTATAAAAATCGCGAAAATCAAAGATCTTATTATAATAGTCTTAGCGAATGAGAATAGAAGGCACTACACAACTTTTAAAAGAAACAAAAATATAACCAAACAAAAAATATAAATGTTTTTATATTGACACGCTCTTATAAGAATATCTAATTAAAGTCAAGGGCGTGATTACTATTTATTAATATTAAACAAAGATTTCATGTGTTAATTGTGAATACATTTTTAAAACACTTCTAATCGTTATTTGTATTATTTAATGCTAATTACTTAATAACGTTTTTCATAGTAATCACTTCTAAAAATTACTTCATTCAGGATTTGAAAAAGGATAATTAGAAATGACATTATATAAATAATAAAAAAATTAAACCAACGTCCATTATAACTAACAATAATAGTGATTTACTTACATCTCTAAACTAGATCTTTGATTTTTTACACATTTTAAATGAAATTATTTTAAACAGATTGATCACCTATATTTGGTATACATGTTGTCTACCTGTGACCACGGACTGCTGTAAAGAGTTCGATACATCAGACTTCCAAAAATGTATATTGGAATATCAAAATATACGCGATTAATCCGTTTAAAATAGTTTCATTTTAAAAAATTGTTTGAAGCTCCTGGATCAATTTTGGTTAATTGTACTAATCCCTAAGTTGAAGTATACCTAAATTAAATTAACAAGAATCATCTCGATATGATTTTTAGTTTTAGAGAAATTCGTGGATAAAAATACAAAGAAATAATAAAAAATACAAAGAAATAATATTTTAAAACAAAAAATATTTTTCTCGTGGAGGGATGGGGTAGAATACAATTCTGCTCCGCTGCTGGGTAGCATCCCGTAAGAGGCGGGTATCCCAGTAATTTGGTGGTAAGACGTTAATCGCCCGACTTGCTCGCGACTACTATCATGACAAAAACGATCCGCCATATATTTAACGATGTATTCAGATTCGAAGTCATGTAAGCCAGCTTTTCCTATTCCCAACCATCCTTTACCTCGTCTCCTTTCACATCTATCCCAAGGCTGGCAACGCATTTACAACTCTTAATGTTGTGGATGCCCATGGGCGAAGGTTGCTTGCCATAAAGGTGCCCCTTCTGCTTATTTGCCTTCTTTTTCTTTTTTTTCTATAAAAAAAAGGAAACAAAATAGAACTTTTTTTAATTTTCAATAGATACTCTTTTTAATCACACTCTTTTATCCTGTATAGCAGAGTAGACAGAAAGTACCTTGTGTCAAGACACTCTGTACATCGCTTTCCACTGAATTCGAGACATTGAGTGGTGGAATTCAACGCCGCACTTTGGTCTAACCAAAGCGTTCCTCGCTTATGTAAAAATAAATCAAATATAAACACTCCCCGAGTGGGATCGAACTAACAACCGATCGCGTTTGCAGTCAGACGCTGTCCCACTGCGCCACGACTGGCCACTCTTAAGTTTCAGTTAATTATAAGCAATAAACACTATGTAAGATAACAAATAATAGGAATAGCAAATTAATTGTCACTGATATAATAGGTTATTAACAAAAAAAACATCATTAAAAATTATCATACATATATTATTTTAAATAATAAATAAATGGGTTATTGTTGTTAGCAGCTTTTGTCTGTATATTCATGTACAAGATGTTTGACCCAAAATTTATGTTTGTATGAGAGTATGGACGTTCATCTGTTCCCTTATAACATCTAAACTAGTAATAATAGTTAGACAAACGACGTTATTATAAGTCTCTTGATCATCCGCTGATTGTAGAATACATGACGTCACGTAAAATTGCCAACAGAGCCCCATAGGGGACGTAAAGTAACTTAAAGAACAGTTTTAGACTTGGCACATTCCATATATGTAAACATTATTAGCTACTACCTACTGTTGCAAATAAAATGTAAACAAAATGCATACGATCGCTGCTATCCTTTGAACATATCTCTGTCTATTAGTATGACGTATAAGAATGCATTAAAATATATTACATATTAGGAACTCAGACTTTGCCAAAATTTGTAAAACTTCTTATAAACAATATTTATAAGTCTTCATAAATACTTGCTAGAGCTCTTCAACATCATGCTCTTTAACGTCATGATCTACATGTGATTTGCCTCACCAACATGTGATTTCACTCATCCACATGTGACATAATGGGCCATATATGATTGTACTCTTCCACACAAACAACCATGATTGTGATTTGACCTTTCCATAAATGCAACCATGGTCCACGAGTTAAAATTGAACGCTGATTTTGTTACATCCAATATTTTTCACTCCACAATCAACTACATTTGAAATTTCACTGTGGAACAAGAACTGACCAAACTTAATGGTTCTAACAAAAGTTCCAGCAGCGGGGTCAGGAATTGCATCAACACATATACAATGAAAGGGCCTACATAGGAATCTGAGTAGGATTTTGGATGTGCAGCGAAGGACGTGGAATGGTGGCGAATAGTAGAGAGTGGTTCCTTATCTTTTTCTTAATAGGACCTGCAACCCGTGAGGGCCGCCTCCAGGATAAACGGGATTGGGGGATAAACGTCCATCTTAAAATGAACTAACTTAGTCTTTACTATTTTTAAAGTGTTATTCCACACTTAGGATTATAAAACATCTTTGAAAAAACGTATAAAAATTTGAACGCAGCGGGATTCGAACCCGCGCCTCATGGATACCGTCCAAGCGCTCTGACCGCTAAGCCATGCGTTCTACTACCAGCTGCGTCGAAATTCTTATACGTTTTGTTACAACTTATTTATGTTTTTGAAAATTTTTATACGTTTTTTCAAAGATGTTTTCTAATCCTAAGTGTGGAATAACACTTTAAAAATAGTAAATATTAAAATAAAATAGCAATCTCTCTTGTTAAACGATTATTTCTTAATAATCTTTAAGTAGTAGAAATTTGTAAAAATCTCTCTACAGAGATGCTAACAACATAAATAAGTTGTAACAAAACGTATTATATATTAACGTGTATAATATAATTGAGGCCGGTCGTGGCGTGGGTAGTGTGACAGCGTCTGCCTTTAAACGTGATCGGTTATGAGTTCGATTCCCACTTGGGAAAGTGATTATATTTAAATTATTTTCAATTCTCTGCTCTGGTAAAAGACAATGCGGAGTTGAGTTCCACCACTCAACACGCAATGTCTCAAATTCGGTGGAAAGCGCAGTACGGAGTGTCTTGAGCTAAAAAAAAAGAAAGATTAGCTAAAAAATATATAGAGAAAAGAAAGATAAGCAAGTAAGTTCATTATTTAATAATCGATACATTTTCGTGCCTCACAGGAGGCACCCTTGTAACACTGTATTCTAAGTTGATGGTTTCCTCTCGAGGTCTCCGCGCCTAGGTCAGAGCTCTTCTAGTTCGGCCTCTCTCAAAACCCGGTGACGCTGTCAACACTGGTAAGGCCAACAGCATACACTACACAGTCGAAAACAAATCGGTACATTTTTGATAATTTGTACCTAATAATTTCAACGGAGACTAATTTCTTATTTCGTACTTTTTAGAGCGTGTTTTTTTTTAAAACCATTTTGTTTAACTAATTTTGGAATTATGGGAATTCATGTTAAATATACTTATTATGCACGCATGCCAGACCTAATATAGCAGTTAAGGTTTTATTATATCATATTGTATTTAACTATGTAACAAAACTTCCATGAGTTGAGGCTTGGTTTGATAGATGTCTTAATCTTTCCAAATCTTTCCATCATTTTTCTTTATAGAAAAAGGAGGCGAAACTGCAGAAAGGCGACCTGATGGTAAGTGATGGACATCTACAGCACTAGAGTGGATGCGTTGCCGATCTTGAGATGGAAGTGAAAGGAGATATTATACTGACCTCGCAGCTAGAACTGTTGGCACCGCTACATTCTGAAGGAAAGGTTAAGTGGGAACAGGGAACGCTGGCTTACATCGGATGGTCTAAAGTCATGAGAATGTTTAAGTCATTTATTAGGCTCCAGTTACCGCCATCACCACGTGGAGGTACTCCCAGCCTTTGTTGCTATTGTTACACGTTTGATTTTTACATTTCATGCGTGATCTAATAAGTTGTTACAGTTATCAGATGATTGATTGCAAACAAAGCCATAAACCACCAGCTAAAAATGTTTAAATGATAAGATCTTTGACTTTAGCGATTTTTAAACATTTTAAACAAAAATATTTTAAAGGGATTAATCGCGTATATTTTGGTAGACTCACATGTCTAGCTGTGACCATGGACTACTGTAAAGTGTTGGAAATACCAGGTTTTCAAAAATGTATTTTTGTATAACTATATCAACGTGATTAATCCGTTTAAAATAGTTTTTTTACAATGTTTATATATTTGTAACTTCAGCGGAGACTATTTTCTTGTTTCGTACTTTTTAGAGCGTGTTTTAGTATCGGGTTAGTTTGTAAAATTTCTTTTGATTAAAATTAACATTATCTTCAAAGTATGAACGCGAATTGTTGTAGATTCGATTTTAACGCAGAAGTATGAACTCATATTTCATTAAGACAAAGCACGGCGTTAAGTCCCGACAATGAACAAGCAATGTTTAAGACGGAGGAAGTAGTAACAGAATGTCTTGACACTCGAGTCTCAGGCGTCATAGGGCGAAAACCGTGAAGCTGCTATCTATATTTCTCTTCTCTGGCTATATAAAGCGCGGCGCTGAATTGCACCACTTTAAGTGCAGTGCACAATATCTCGATTTCGGATGGAAAGCAGTGAGTCATGAGAGAAAATTAAATAATTCAGCATTTTCCCCTATTTGGGAATCAAACATTACTCGTCGCCTTTGCAGTCAATCGCTGCCACTGAGCTACGGTGAATCCTAAAACTTATACAAATGTTTGTAATTTAAAATTAAATGTAATTATATATATTATATATATTTGTATGTATATTATATATATTATATATATTTTGAAATTAAAACTTTATTAATAAAGTTGAAAAAATTAATTTATATGAGTTTTTTAAACGACTTCAGAAAAAAGAGTATATTACCAGTTGACTGTATCTTTGTATGTACGAGTATCTAACCGCATAGCTTTTTACTTTGAACCACTTTTGATAATTCTTTTTATACGATAGGTATAACTTGTAATGTAACGCCAAAAAAGGGATTATACAAGTGTGTCTGTATGTGTTTTTGTATGTATGTATGTATGTGTGTGTGTATGTGTCTATGTGTGTATTTATGGATATACTCAACGCCGCAATTTGTCTTTGCAGAGCGAGGAAGTGAAAATTATTTAATATAATTACTTCCACGAGTGGGAATTGAACCCATAACCTAGTTTAGTCAAACGCTGTCCCACTGAGTATGTTTGTGCCTATTATATGTATTCGGAATTCTAGTTTTGTATAAAACTTTGTTTGTCGAGGCGTAGTGGGACAGGGGCTAATTGTAAAAGCGATCGGTTGTAGGTTCGATTTCCACTCTGGGGAATAATTATAATAAAATTATATATATTTTCTCGCTCTGGTAGGACAAAGCGTTGACTTTGGGCCGTTGAGTCCGACCACTCAACACGCTATGTCTCTAATTCGGCGATAAGTGGTCGTAGAGTGTCTTGACATTAGATAATTCCTGTCAACCCTGCAATGCGGTATAAAAGCGTGAAATTAAAAAATAGGAATTTCAACGTAACTCGATATCAAATATAGCTTTAGCAAGGAGAAGTCCTTAAGTCTTAAAAATTGGTTATTACAATATTAATATAGCCTTGTGTTTAAATAAACCGTACAGCTTATAGCCATGATGTTATTTATGTTCATCATTTTAGTATAAAAGATATATCTAACATCAAACTGCATATCCTTCTAAGTCAGTCATAAGGACAAGAGAACAAGGTAGACCTTTAGTCGAAAATGTTTTTGTGAGGCATTCATACAAAATGAATATATTTTTAATCGCTATAAGTATGCAGTTTTATAACATGCTAAACTGGGAAAATGTCAGGGTTTATATATATATATATATATATCTATATCTGAACTCAGAAATGGGGAAGAGAGAAAGGCTCGAATGTTGAAACAACCACGGAGCTCGTGGTCTATCAAGTAAAGTGAGTTAAATAATTTTTACTTTACTTTAACATAAATAAAAAATATATATTTATTGGGAAATTATATCTAGAAATTTATCTAAAATGCTTAATTTTTTTTAATTCTTATGTACAAAAACAGCATTAGTATATAAATAATTGTCCTTAGTTCAAGGATATTATACATACTTGTACTATACGTTACATAATATTGTATTACACTATAATACAAATAAAACATTATATTAAAAAGTGAGTTAGAATAACTTATTTTTTATTTAGCTTCACGCTTTTATCCCGCATAGAAGGGTAGAAAGAAAGTACCTAGTTTCAAGACACTCCGTACTTCGCTTTCCACCGAATTTGAGACATTGCATGTTGAGTGGTGGAATTCAACGCCGCACTTTATCTTACCCGTACCCACAACCGATCGCGTTTACAGACAGACGCAGTCCCACTGCGCCACGACCGGCCTCTACTTTTTTCTTACATTGATAAATATATAAACAATTAAATGTATATGAAGCTTACACTCTTCATGAGTAAGAAAAGTAGCTTGACCCTTCATCCCGCATAGCAGGGTAGTCAAAGACAACCTGGTGTCAAGATACCCCGTTGACTTCTTACCGCTCAACTCAACTCAACGCCGCTCTTTATCTCAACAAACAACAATGAAAATCGACTAAAGCAGCTATGTTCAAGGTCATAGAACAAGTCGCCGTTAGAAAGCCGAATGTATACGTGTTTTAGCATTAGAATATATTATAATATGGTTGTTACCCTTTCAAATGATCTAAGAAACTTGTTTTTAACTAAATATAGTAACTTCTTTGATTTTCGATTTTCTTGCACATTGTAAATTAAACTATTCTTTACGTGAAGCTTAAAAAAGCAATAATACGTTGTTTAACACTTTCTACATAGTACAAGACACAGAATACATCGATGATGCTTTTAATAGTCTCTTCTTCCCCAGTGCTAATACACTCTGTTCTACGCTCTTTGTACAAATTTGAGACATTACATATTGTATCATTTCTCCAAAAAGGAATCGAATCGACACCCTCGCGCTTGTTATCGCAAGTTTACAGTCATTTTTTTTTCTTTTCTTTACTTGATAGTCCACGAGCCTCGTGGATTCTTAGAACATTCTTAGAACATTATCATGCTATACTGAGAAAAATGTCAGGGGATATATATATATATATATATATATATATATAAACCCTGACATTTTTCCCAGTTTAGCATGATATAAAACTGCATACTTATAACGATTAAAAATATGTTCATTTTTTATGAATGCCTCACAAAAACATTTTCGACTAAAGGTGTCTGCTGTCTGTATGCAGTTTGATGATTAGATATATCTTTTATACTAAAATGATGAACATAAAGAACATCATGGCTATAAGCTGTACGGTTTATTTAAACACAAGGCTATATCAATATTGTAATAACCAATTTTTAAGACTTAAGGACTTCTCCTTGCTAAAGCTATATTTGTTATCGAGTTACGTTGAAATTCTTATTTTTTTAGCTTCACGCTTTTATACAGCATTGCAGGGTTGACAGGAATTATCTAATGTCAAGACACTCTACAACCACTTTCCGCCGAATTCAAGACATTGCGTGTTGAGTGGTCGGACTCAACGCCCCAAAATCAACGTTTTGCCCTACCAGAGCGAGAAAATATATATAATTTTAATATAATTATTCCCCCGAGTGGAAATCGAACCTACGGTTGTAGGATCGGTTAGGAGGAGGAACACGATCGGTTGATCGTGTTTACAATTAGCCCCTGTCCCACTGCGCCTCGACAAACAAAGTTTTATACAAAAATAGAATTCCAGCTACATATAATAGGCACACATATATATATATATATATGTATATACATATATATATATATATATATATATATATATATATATATATATATATATATATATATATATATTTGCATAGAAAACTGATTATGGGATTATATTAAATATTATCAAATTATAAACACTGTATATGTACATGTCATCATTGCGTTAGATGAAAAATCTTCCCACAAATTAGTATGTACGATTACTATTTCTTTTTAAATCATAAATGTTGTTTGAATTTTAATGACCTTAATTTTTTACACTTAATTTTAAATTACAAACATTTGTATAAGTTTTAGGATTCACCGTAGCTCAGTGGCAGCGATTGACTGCAAAGGTGACGGGTAATAAGTTTGATTCCCAAATAGGGGAAATCGGCCTCATCGGCAGAGGTCGGGTGAAGCCGTTCACCCGAGGGGGGTAGAGATGCCCAGGTTGCTACCTCGGAGTCAACTTTCGTTAGGTGGTCCGTGTCGTAAGGCTGATCGCTTGGGGAACATTAAGCCTCTGAACTGTCAGCTAAACAGTCCACTTTTTCGGTGTAGTCGGCGGCAAAAGTATTATCGGGCCTAATGAGAAGTAGCATAGTTGAGAGACCATCCGACCCGAAGGCTCGCGACAACGCCCAGAAAGCTTGGTGAGAAGGCGCGCGCTCCTCGAGCCTCTTGTCCCACGACTCGCCGCGGAGTCTGTCGAACTTATGTCAAACACTCCTCTCAGCCTTTATATTTCCCTACGGTTGTCGTCTGTCGGTTAGGAGTCATGTCGCCTGGCAGTGGCGTTTTTACGCCTTATTAATCTCCTGAGCTTTTCTCAGATTTCAAATCGTCGTTCCGGTACGTTTGAATTCTCTTATCAGTAGCTGAGAATGTATATTTAATGTAGTTGGTAAATTTATTACAGGCGTCTATTGCTAAATCAACCGAGTCAGTGATGCCTGGTATAAGCTCCTTGAGAGGAGAATTATTTACCCGAAAAAGCTTTGAGAACTTCTTCAAATATTAGAATAGAAATAATATAACATAAAGAGGTCATCGTGGCGCACTGTGACAGCGTCCGAGTGTAAACGCGACTGGTTCTGGGTTAGAGTCGACTCTAGTCAAAAAAACATATTTAAATTTATTTTTCCATTTCTGCGCTCTAGCAAGACATGACGCGAACCTCTCGATTTCGGAAGGAAAAAATCAGCGATTTCACAGTGTCTAATTCAGGAAACTATAGGTTGGTGGATAGCCGTGCTTACTGTTCATGTTCAAGAAAGCATAGCGACAATAACGTTACTATTATATAAAACAAATATATCTGTTTATCTATGAAATAGTAGAATGCATGGCTTAGCGGTCATAACGCACAAGAAACTTCAAAGAAATTCAAATTCTTATAATCACTTTAAAAATAGTAAAATATTTAGTAAGTAGCAGTCTCTCACCGAACGATTTGTTCTTACAAATAATCTTTGGACAACAGAAATTTATACAAATCTTAGAGATGCTAACAACCTTAATAAATTGTAACACGCGCATAAGTATATCATTGCAGCCGGATATAGTACGCATGGTTTAGCGGTCAGAGCGCTTAGGTGTTTTCGAAGAGGCTCGTATTTGGATCCCGCTTTTTCTAAAAAAAACATTATTTTTTTACTTATGATGACTTGAGTCAGACCAGTCCCACATATCAGCAAGTTAGTGAGAATCTATTCATTCATTCAAAAGACTTGCTAAGTCTCAATGTGTCTATCTTTTCTTTCGGTATTGTAACAATTGTAGGGTAGATGAATCAAAATTATTAAAATTGAGGCCGGTCGTAGTGCAGTGGGACAGCGTCTGACTGTGAACACAAACGGAGGTTCGAATGCCATTTAGAAAATTAAATTATATTTCAATTATTTTTATTTCCTTGCTCTCGTAAGATGAAGCGCAGCGTTTTGTTCTTTCACTCAACACGCAATGCCTCGAATTCGGCGGGACAAGAAGTACTGGGTGACACCTAGATACTTCCTGTCTATCCTGCTATGCGAGATAAAAGCGTGAATATAATAAAAAACAAGAAAAACGTGATCTATAGGCATTTCTGATAATAATGGTTTGGAGGTCATTTACTTCATTCCACAGCATTGTTTTCGTTCGCTCATCTTATGGGTTTATAACAACAGGCCGTTGACTTAAACGTTACAGGTGTCACGCGACAGTGAGCAAAAAAAATAGAATTTCCATATCTAAAATGCCATGAAATGACCCGATCACCATTAGTTTTAGTTCATCATCATGGCACAGTGAAACATCATCTGACTATAAACGCGAATGATCGCGGGTTCGATTTTTACTTGAGGAAATGATTTCTCAACTCTGGTATGACTTTGAGTGTAGTTCACCATTCAGCATGCAATGTCTTGACTTCGGGAGGCAAGTAGTCAGCGGAGTGTCTTGACACTAGGTCGTATCTGAATATCCTGCTAAGCGTAAATCATCTATATTTTTTACACTTTCACGCAATATCATGCCAATATTAATATAACAATATTAACACAATTTTAATATTAATTTCTAACACGTCCACAAATATAATCACTCCTAATATAACGTCATGCCTATTGTTTCCTGTAGGTGAAAGGCCGTTTGAATTATTTATTTTACTTACAAGTTACGTAGGTATACTGGATTACACTTTGTAATACAATATTTACAGGGATCGTATACCTTGTGGTTTTATATGAAAACTAAGCAACTCATAATGTTATTATTGATTTTTACTTTCAAGTATTTATATTTTCAAGTATTTATTTATTACTAGTTACTGTGTTACGCGTATTTGATATACTATTTAAACGGAATATTGACATTTCTCTGCTTACCTCGATATGCAGGAAAAAAATAATACAATACAAATATACTTTATTGCACACAACAAGTAAAAAGTAGTTTCATTTCTCAGTGTTGCATCATGATACTTTTTTTAGTTCAACGTTTCTATCCTGCATAGCAGGGTAGCCAGGAACTTCCTAGTGTGAAGACACTCCGTACTCCGCTTTCTGCTGATTTTGAGAAATTGCGTGTTAGGTGGAGCTCAACGCCGCACTTCGTATTATCAGAACTATGTAATGAAAATAATTTTAAATATAATCATTCCCATGAGCAAGAATCGAACCCACAGCCGATCGCGTTTACACTCAGATGCTGTTCCACGTCGCTATGATCGGCCTCATATGAAACTAGTTTTTTTATAAAAATAAAGTGTTTAAATTTTATCAAGATAATAAAAAATATTTAAAGCATACTATTGTATATGCATGTAATTGCCCGCCAAGTTGTTATTTTAATAAGCATCTTTATTGTCGCCAATACGGATCGAATTATATCCATTTTTATGACAAAATTATAATTATAATAACGAGTAATTGTGGGCTTGTGTGTAATTTTATAAACCAGAATTAGGTATTTTTTAAAAAGAAAAAGGAGCCAAACAAGCAGTAGGGCCACCTGAATCATAAATTACCTTCGCCCATGGACATCCCCAATATTAGAGTTGAGGATGTGTTGCCGGCCTTGGGATGGAAGTGAAAGGAGATAGTGTAGTGGCCTCGGCAGTCACAACTGTCAGAACTGTCAAAAGGATGGTTGGGAATAGGGAAAGTTGGCTTACATGACATCGAACTGGAATTCATCATCAGATATTTGGTAGATTGTTTTTATGATAGTGGTGGTGAGCCATCAGGGGATTCACCTCCTACCAATAATTACTGGGACACCTGCCTTTTGCATGACGCTACCCAGAACCAGAGGAGATTAGTATTCTACCCCGTCCCCTTACAGGAAAAATAAAATAGCCTGAATTAATAAAGATATATCTAGTTAACGAAAATAAGACATTTTCGTACTTATAAAATAAAAGCAAGATGATCAAAACACAGTACAGTATCTGATTATTACCACGATAGCTCTGGGATCGACGTCGCTCGGGGTAACGAATATATTTAAGATGAAAGTGGCGTTAAGTTCCGCAACTTCACACTCGTGTAAACACGTTGTTCAAGTCAGACAGAGGACTATTTGACTTAGAAAAAAGGCGAAACGTTGAAAAAAAATACTTATTTACAATTTTCACAAATTTTAAAGTAAATCTATTTAGTTTGGATAAATCATGATTTCCTTGCTCAGAAATATATGTATATAAAAAACTCGACAATTTGAAACTTTATTTTTATAGTTATTTTTGAAAATAAATTCATTTATGTATATAAAGAAATTTATACATATTTCACATTTAAAGTAAATTTTCGTTCGTAAATAACTATATAATAAAAAAAAATATTAATTTAATTTTTCACGTGTTATTTATAACTAACAAAACATGAATTCATTATTTCTCTTTCATGAAATTTATCTGGTAAGCAGTTTTAATGGATTTTCTGGTCCTTCATTTTGTACTTTGTAGTGTTTAGGTCATTTAATATAATTTTATTCTGTAGGTGACAAGTTTAGAGGACACATATTTTGGCTAACCGACTCGTATCAATTACATTTTTGGTACTTTTTTTTGGTTTTTTTTTATCCCGCATCGCAGGGTAGACAGAAAGTATCTAGTATCACTCCGTACTTTGCTTTCGACCGAATTCGAGACATTTCATATTGAGTGGTGGACCTCAACTCCGCACTTTGTCTTACCAGAGCGAGGAGGTGAAAATAATTTAAATATAATCACTCTCCCGAGTGGGGATCGACCCCACGACCGATCGATTTTACCGGTCGTGGCGCCAAACGCTGTCACACTGCACCACGACCGGATTAATCTACTGTAATTGTGGTTTTGTTGTTTTCAATTTTTGCCTAAATATGTACATAATTTGTCTTATATTTTCTATATACCTCTACTTAGAAGTTATTTACACAATAAGAATACAACTTATACTTTTAGTAAACTTATAACAGGGACGTCTGACTGTAAGCGTATTCGGTTATAGGTTCGATGTCTCTGAAAGTGGGGTATGGTGTGTGTGTGTGAGTGTGTGTATGTGTGCGTATATATTTGTGCTTGCATGCGTGCATGTGTGCGTGTGTGTCTAAAATTTTGTTCTACGGTAATATACATTCAGCTTAATAAGCCACAGTGCTTGGACGGTGTCCGAGAGGCACAGGTTTGAATCCTGCAATTTTTATTTCTTATACTAAACTAACAAAAACTCTCGTTGCCATATGTTTCTGTCACGATTTGTAATTTTCCATACAAATAAATAAATCGAGTAAAGCAAGGACAAGTCGCTTAAGATAAACTATATATATTATATATCACATAAAATAAAATAAAAATGTTGCATACATTTACATATAACTGTCACATCAATTGGAATCTGATTAATAACAAAAAGCTATTCTGGAGATGGAGATAAGGGAACGTGGCAGCAAAGGTCAATAAATATGAAATATACTTCTGTGCTTTATAGTACAAGGGCTGGTTTTCAGTTTATTTAAATTATGATTATTTCAATATTTATTTGATTAGTAGTTCTACTAGGCTTGGAGCTTGGAAAAACTCCTGCTGAAACTGGGTCGCCTGTTCCCTCGCGTTACTTTAAGCTGGGTACCGTGAGTGCTTTGATTTCAACGACGTGCCTTGCGCCTACCTTCGCCGGATTTCCCTGAAGTATGGGGTGTCACTGCCCCAGCTAGAGATAATTGAAAAAGAATACCATGAGGTTTTAGTAAGTATATCTACCGGCGTGAGAGCCACAGATAGCTCAGACTCCCCAATCCCCGAACGAGTGCCCGCGAAAAAAATCGTAAGAAGCAATACAAATAAGATTGTACAAAGTGACGTATCACTTATTAATGTAATATTTTACTTACATCATTTTGGTAAACAGAGAACGCAACGAATGGAACCCATTAAAATATTTTAGGGTGAGCGGCGTAACTCTACACTGTACTGTGTCTAAATGCACCGGAATGATTTATATTATAAATAGACGCATTCTCTATTTGACATTTCAAATTACAACAATGGCCACGAACGGTCACGCTATTTTAACTAACGTGCATATTTTTTAGTATATTCATTCATAAATATAATATCTATTCATAAATTAAATTATAACATATTAAACTTATGTTAACGTACAGGAAAATAATATTAACATTTTTTTTTATTATCTCTATCTCGATATAGACAGAAATTTAAAAAAAAATTATAATTTTTTTTGTAAAATATCTAAATAATAAAATTATCTCTTACACTATAAATATTACAAATTTATAATTAAAGTATACTAATGTGAAAACCGTGGAAATAGTCAAATTATAACTAACGAGGAACAATGATAGGCGCTGTCACGTTGGTCGTTTTCAGCTTTTTTGTATTAAACAATGCCCATATTAGTGTAATTAATCATAATAATAGTGAAATTTTTAAATCATGTATTAGCAATATTATCAAGAAATATTTCTCAAATTACTCAGACATAACGTTTTTAGATATACATTACGATGATGACGAGATATACGAAGCCATACACTCTGTTCGAGCTGTAAATGTATTTCTAAGGAATAAAATAATAGGAATGACCAGAATGGATGAGAGTTACATAATAGCAAGTCTTAATACAAACACAATACTAAATATTTTCAAAAAACTCAATAAAGAAGCATCGTGGAATCCTAACGCCAAATTTCTCCTCATAATTAAAAATCTAATACAAAGTGAACTTAAGCTAATCTTTGATATATTAATGAAGTCGCACGTTATAAATATCCTGGTTTTAAACGGGAATCCCGATCCTGATCTGTATACGTATAATCCTTACGAGAACTACGGCTGTGGGCGTCGTTACGATAGAATAATTGAATATGGCAAATGTTCACTGATAAAAAGTAAAAATTTATACCCATATAAACTGGTGACCGGTCTAAGAAATTGCACGCTCCGAGTCACAAGCCCACACTGGCCTCCGTACACTATAGACCCTAGCAGGCGAAATACCCCTCAAATAGGAGTGGAAGAATTTATATTCAGACAAATGAGTGCCTTAGAACATTTTTCTGTAGAAATTCAATATAGTGATGATGCTGAAATATTTACATTGATAACAAGTGACATGGCGGCGGTGGGGCCGATGAAGCTAATACAAACTGATGACACAGACGCAGTGTATGGAGGAATGATCCTCACACATCCTAGAGCACAAGCTTTCAGCTATGTCTACGGGCATCTATCAAACACAGACGAAATAAGGTATCAAGTTCAGAAGGCTCTGCCTGTACCTTTCTGGAGATATATGTATTTGGAGTTTAATTTCCTCGTTTGGGTCATGTTTTTGGTTACATTTATTACATTTTTCTCAATTTTCACAGTGTTAGTGAAACCTAAAGATAAAATAGGTGTTATTTTTACAATGTTCCGCTATCTTCTCTTAGTCAGTGTAAAAGCAAAAGGGAATTATTACACAAAATGTCTCTTTCTAGTATGGATTTGGTTCGCTTACCTCATTAATACGTACTACGTGTCCAGTTTCGTAAGCTTAGTTACACACCGACCCACTAGTTACCAGATTTCGAATGAGAATGATTTGTATGATTTCAATCTGAAGCCCTGCATAAGCAATCTGATGCGAAGCTACTTGCTGTCAGTCGAAAACATGACGCTTGGCAAAAATGAAGGAAACCATTGTGGCGGTCTACTGGAGAGTATTCAAACTGTTAGTAGATCAAGCGACGTTTACACAGTCGTCTTGTACTCTATTTATGATCACAGAAAAGATCGATTTTACGATAATTTCGGCAAATCAAGGACGTACTCGTTTAAAAAACCTATAAGTAAAATTGTTTATGCCATCTATTTATATAAAGGTTTCCCAATATCAGAGAAGCTCACTATGCACGCTGTGCGGTTAAGAGAGACTGGATTAATTGATAATCATTTGAAATATTTAAATTGGCATAGTGAAAACAAGGGTAAATTTTGTAGTGAAGTCAAAATGCCTTTTGTCATAGTTCCTTGGCAGATTTTAATAGTGGGCTATGTTGTATGTGGTACAGTTTTTCTATTGGAAGTTGTTATTAACAAGTTACATATAACTAGAAAACTGTCATCACGGAGAAATGTCTAATTTAATGTTTTTAAAAATATGGAAATTTTTTTGTAAATTAATGATCTAAAACGATCTTCGATTTTCTCGATTTTTAAACATTTTCACACACACACACACACACATTGTCACAGGTAGAATCTACTTTTCACGGACGGATTTTAAAGTGTTCTCAAAATGTATTATCGAATACAAAAAAACGCTTTAATCCATTTAAAATATTTGTATTTAAAATTTAATCATCTCTTTAACGCTCCGCAATTCAATGGAATTGAGTGGAATTTCATGTCTCACTGTAGTGGTTTTTAGCAAAACATTAAAATTCTTTACATTATAAACACTTAGCTATGATTATAGTATAATAGGCTTAGGAACTAATTATATGTTTAAAAAATATATTTATCATAATATTTTTAAACAGTTTGTGTTTTTATATTATACCTAATAATATATACATTATGTCATTTAACGTTATAAGGTCTTTGATTTTCGCGATTTTTATACATTTTAAATGAAACTATTTTAAACTGATTCGCGTGTATTTTGGGTTTCGAAAATTCATTTTTAGAATACTTTACACCACTGTAAATGAAACCATGGTCACAGGTAGACTCAATAGAGCCAAATACCAAAATATACGCGAATCCATCTAAAGTACTTTAATTTTAAATTATTTAACGTTATCATAGCAATCGGACAGTGATTAAATGTACATTCGGTACTCATTCGGGCTTATAATTATTTATAATTCTTTTCATTTCTAATCGCTGGAAAGAATCAACATATAATGGTATCGATTTCAGATTGAAGTATAAAAACGAAATGTCTTGACTTCATGTTTTTTCTACCTACGCCGCTATTTTTGAAGAAATAATATAAAAAATAATAATATAAAACATAAAGAAAACAAATTTTAGACAAATAAAACCGGATTTTTTAGCTTTTTATCCCGCGGGTAGACAAAAAGTACCTAGGTTCAAGACACTCGGTACTTCGCTATCCACCGAATACGAGACATTGCGCGTTGAGTGATGGGATGATGATGCGTTGTCTTACCAGAACGAGGAAGCGAAAATTATTTTAAATATAATCAGTCCAACGGATGGGGTTCGAATCCACAACCGATCGCGTTTACAGTCAGACTCTGTCCCACTTCGCCATGACCGGCATAGGCTGGTCATGGCGCAGGTTGATTTTACAAGTAATAATTGTTCTGCGTGATACTATATTGTATGGAATTTTGATAATCTATAGAGATTATCAAAATATATGGAACGTATGGAACATTGTAGTATCACGCAAAACAATAACTATTTCTAAAATCAACCTGTCGTCTCTTGAACTACAGAAGCCACGAGCGCTTTATTAAAATCGTGTTTAAATGTCAATTATCACACGTGTACAAATAGCAAAGTGGATTCAACCGGCGACAATGTGGGTCGCTTTGATTTTAATTTCTCTGAGCGTTTTCCATACTAACGAGGCTGAAAGTATTTACTCTGTTCCATATAATAATAATAATTTAAAACAATGTTTAAGTTCTTTAATAAGAAAATATTTCTCTAAGTTTTCTTTAGTGACATATGTCGACTTGCAATATGTTAATGAGGATATTATTAAGATAGTACATTCTGAGACGGTTGCCTCTCTACTGACGAAGACCTCCCGCACGAGCAAGAGTTCGTTAGACGAGAGTTATGTAATAGTTGCAGACGATGTAATTAATTTTTATGATATCATATTGTTTTTAGTAAAAGAACCATCTTGGAACCCAAACGGTCGATTTCTTGTACTAATTAGTAACGTTACAGGTGATAGTGGAAACATTTTTGATGCACTTTTAAAATATCATATTCTGGACGTTCTAATTTTGACCGAATATGTAAATCCAGAATTGTTCACTTACAACCCCTTCGAAAACTACGGTTGCGGACGTCGATACGACAGGATCATTGAATACGGAAAATGTATGGAAACAGAGACTGAAAATTTGTATTCAAAAAAGCTTGTGACGGGCCTTGAAAATTGCGTTTTGAATATCGTAAGTCCACACTGGCCGCCTTATACTATCAACCCTTCTAAATTAGAAAAAACTCAAATGGGTATCGAGGAGTATATATTTAGAGAAATAAGCGTTTTAGAGAAGTTTTCTATCAATTTCACTTTCACTGATGACGCCGAGACATTTACTATGATAGACGATGATATGTCCGCAGTTGGTCCTTTGTATTTGCTGCAAGAAGGTATAGCTGATATAATCCTGGGCGGAATGATCCTCACGCACCCGCGAGCCAAAGCCTTTAATTACATCTATGGGCATCTATCATTTGTTGAAGACGTCCGCTTTCAAGTCCAAAAATCATCAACTGTACCTTCATGGAAGAACATGTATTTAGAATTCCACGCCATCGTCTGGACATTGTTTATTCTGACATTCGTAACGTTCTTCATAATTTTCATAATACTGGTGAAACCGAAAGACAAAGGGCAGATTATTTTGAAGATGTTCGCATATCTGTTCCTTAATGGAAGGAAGATAGGAGGCAATTGTTTTACAAAATTTCTTTTCATGATTTGGATTTGGTTCGCTTATCTTATAAATACGTATTATCAATCAAGTTTAGTGAGTCTTATTACTAATCCATCACTAAATTATCAAATTTCAAATGAAAATGATCTTGCGAATTATAATTTGAAGCCTTGCGTTAGTTCTGGGATGAGAAATTATTTGCTATCGGTAGAAAATATATTACTTGAGAAAGTAGAGAGAGATGGATGTGACGCCATGTTGGATAGCATCAAAACCGTTAGCGAATCTAGCAACGTTTACACTGTTGTTTTATATTCCGTTTATAAATATAACGAATACAAGTTCTTCGACGATTGGGGAGATCCCCTAGTATATACATTTAATCAACCACTAAGTAAAGTGGTATACACAATTTATATGTACAAGGGTTTTCCAATGTTAGAAAGACTCAGGTTACACGCACTCAGGTTGAGAGAAAATGGCCTGATAGAGCATTACATACAAAATATGCGCTGGCACAATAATAGAAATTATCATTTTGGTGAGAAAACCAGAATATTGCATATCCTTGTACCATGGTACGTTTTGGCGGGAGGCTATGGGCTTTCTATGGGAGTGTTTCTTCTTGAAATTTTGATTAAAAAACATTCATCTAAGATGCCCAATTTGCTTATTAATTGTCATACATAAACGTATACGCAACGTCACTTACTTTTGTATTAGAATTTACGTGTATATCGCCGTCGAATAAATAAATAGGCCTGTAAACGTGATCTGTTGGGGATTCGTTTCCCACTCAGGGATGTGATTATATTTAAATTTACTTTCACTTCCTCGCTCTGAAAAGACAAGTGTGGCGTTGAGTTCCACCACTCAACACGCAATGTCTCGAATTCGGTGGAAAGCGAAGTACAGAGTGTCTTGACACTATGTACTGTCTGCCTACCCTGCTATGCGAATTAAAAAGCGTAGAGCGTCAATGATAAAGGATATATAATTGTAAGTGTATTTTATTTATATTTATAAATAAATTATGCTTCTTATTTAGACGGTGTTTGATATTAGTCCTGAATATTAGCAATTAAGTTATATTATAAAGGAAGTCATTTCATAATATTATTAGAAAACGCCTACTCTTCTTATCTATTATTTGCCTTCCTTGGTCAGCAATTAAAAAAATACGCACTGAAATCTATTTATTTAGACCTAGAATCCTAGCGAGAAGAATGCAAGAGAGATCTGAAATGCTTTTATAGGAGGCCCAAGGAGGATTTAGACCTGGAAAAGGGTGCATGGTAAACAAAAAATGCTTTGTAGATTTTGTGGATTTCGAAAAGGCATTTGATAGAATTGTAAGAAAGAAATTATGGGAGATACTGCCCCCGTACAATGTAAACGGACCCTTGTTGTAGGCTGTAAAATTTCTTTATCGAGATCACTCAGCCTGTGTACGAGTAGAAGCTGGCATGTCGCCTCAGTTTGATATTCAATCTGTGTCAAACAGGGCTGCGCCATGTCAGCTTGGCTGTTTAATTTATATTTGGATAGTTGTCTCCAAGGAGTGAAAGAAAGTGTCATGGGAGAGAAAGTTGGTGATTTGACAGTAAACTGTCTGTTGTACGCAGATGATGCAGTGCTAATTGCATCATCAGAATGCAAGTTACAGGCATTGGTCACCACTCTGAAAGAAGGGTGTGAAAATAATGGTCTAAACCTGAATGCGATTAAAACTAAGATTCTAGTGTTTGAAAGAGATGAAGAAAAAACGGAATATAAGATTAGGGTAGATAAAAAAATATTAGAACAAGTGAATGAGGTGTTATATCTGGAAATTATGTTTAGTAGAGATGGAAGATACGAAATAGATGTGTAAAGGCGTATTGCTGTTGGTAACGTCTTGCCGTTCACAATTCAGTACTACTGATACTGACGTATGAAAGAAAGATGAATGCAGTAGAGATGAGATCTCTTGTTCGGATATGCGGAGACAGTTTATGGCAAGTGTAAGGGCGAATGTCACAGTAAGAATGAAGAATAACGTAAAGAGGTAATTTGGGCACGTTGAGAGAATGAGTGATGAAAGAATGGTAACTAACATTTATGAAGCCAAGGTGAGTGGTATGAGAGGTAGGGGGAGACCTCGGTTGATCTTCGAAAACACAGTATCCAAGATACTGGAGGAAGGTCACGTAAAAAGCATGAGGACCTCTGACTCTCTAACTACCCGGCAAGGGATAAAGCGTTTATTTAGACACCTTAATATAATTTTAGTTCAGTTTAATTGTCAGTTAAATTGTTTACATCAGAATCACTAATCACAAATTAGACTACATTTATAGTCTAAGACATTACCTTTATGACCACTGAGTGACTTAGCAAAGATATGCTAATAACGAAAATAAATTGCAATAAGCATATGGAAAATAACTTTGACGAAACTCCATAAGTTTGAAGATACCCAAGGGGCGGGTTCGAATCCTGTTAGGTTCAAATTTATATGCGTTATTCATCTATATATTAAAAAAAATCTTTAGTCACTGACAGACAACGCACAGCCAATTTCTTTAATTTCTGCACCTAGAAAGATGCAAATTGATATACTAATATATTTCAATCATTAGGAAGCACTGAGAGAGGATATTTTGAAATTCTCACAAGAATGTTACCTGTAATTAATTAAGAGGCCGGTCGTGACGCAATGTGACAGCGTCTGATTGTAAACGCGACCGGTTATGGGTTCGATTTCCACTCGGAGGAGTGATTATATTTAAGCTATTTCCACTACCTCACTCTGGTAAGACAAAGTGCGGCGTTGAGTTCCGCCACTCATCACGCAATGCTTGGAATTCGTCGAAAAGCGAAGCACGTTATGTCTTGACACTAGATACTTTCGGTCTGCCCTGCTACGATATAAATAGATATAAATAGATATAAATAAGGATAAAAGAAGCTAGAAATAAAATATTAACAACGCAAACACCATTTCTACCTACTAACTAAACACTAAACATTGACATTTAAACTATACAGCAAAATGCATTCAAAACATAGTTTAAATGCATACAATGTCACCAGTGACGTCATCGGCCTCGGTACACAGCTAAATCGGTAATCTAACCTAGATCTTGTATACGTCGTGATCTAGCATTTTGACTAACGAACGCGAAATCTAAGAAAGATCCAAGTACCTATTGATGGTTCGTTTTTTTAATGGTTCCAAGCTTTATCCTGCATAGCACTGTACCACTATACCAGGACACTCCGTTAACTGCTTTTCGTTCCCGTTTTGTCTTACCAGAGCGGAGAAATGGGAAAAAAAAATAAAATAATCATTCTACTGAGTAGGAATCGAACCCAAAATCTATCGCATCTACAATCAAAGTCAGCCCCACTGCGCTACCTTACTTACTGATAATATAAATGAAAATATGGAGAATTTTGATTCCATTTTCTCCTTAAAATTGTCAAATTTGTTATATATACTTACATATTTATATTTTTTTACTTATTGTTGTAATAAATTATTAAATGCTCATGTAACCATCTTATTCTTTACCATATTATATCCTGGTGTAACAATAATTTACAATTTAATTAGTTCAAAGCATTTTTGTAACCTTTACAGTGCAACTGCCTCAAAATTAAATAATGTGAAAATGTAGGGTAAAAATGGTATATAATAGTATTTGAATTTTGCCAAATATATTTTAAATTGATGGAGAGCAATTTTCATATTTTAAAAGTAAAAATGGTACACGCAATATTTATAACAGTTTTACGTACATCGACGTTCCTATTCATCACTTAAATATAAATATATTTATATTCAAATTATATATAAATATAACAATTATAAAATAAAACAAAATAATAAATAATTATTAAACCATTTAATAAAAAATATAGAAATTTCATACATACTATAACCACAACTAACAATAGCTTTATTGGACCATTATTTTTTATAAACTAAGTACTTACTCTCATAACACCGTGATCCCTAAAATAGTAATAATAATTATAGGTATATATAAAATTTTACATTTAATATAATATAGGTACATATAAAAGATTACATTTAAAATAATATTAGGTACATATAAAATTTCACATTTAACATAATATAGTCACATATAAAATTTCATACTTAAAAAATTGTTGTCAAATATGCTCGAAAAAAAAAATTTTTCATTTATTATTATTATTTCCCAAGACACTTAAAAAGATGCATATTTTATAAATCACGTAAACAATAAACGTTTCCATATAAATCAAGTCACTAACTTTACGACAGACATTTGCACAACAAAGTAGTTTTATTCATATTTATTCATTTTTACGCAATAAAATTTTAATGGCTGCTATAAAAAAAATATGGATTCTTCATATAGGTATAATAAATTCTTGAATAATTATCATACACGTACAAAACGAATTAAAAAAAAATTAAAATGTATAAATTTTTCATAAAAAAACGACAATAACTTCGTCTTATACAGCCTAAAAAATATATACATATATTTAAAAAAAAACAATATTAGTCACCAATAATAAAAGAAAACAGCATAATTTCAAAGGCAAAATTAACAGGCAAGAATAAAAATGAGCAAAACGTCATCAGCTATAAAATTTTACGTCGTAACCAAAAACTTATCAATAACAACATGTTTAATATATAATAGATACATTTAAAATGATAATATTTCATTTAATAACACATTTAAATGATAGAGAACAATACAATAAATATATATTAAAGCACTGACCCAGTACCGATTTTGGAATGAGCACCAAATTTACAAATTTCCTAACAACTATACATTTATTTAACTTAATATAGTTGTAACTTACTTCATATATAATCCAATTAAGTGGCAATAAAATATATATTTTTTCTATATTTGAGCTATAAATATTTTATAATAATTATATATAATCTGTGTTACTTTTCAATTTGACAGACCTATTATTTTACTACAAAAAATGTTCTTCAAGTCAATTTTATATAAAATTAAATATTCTAAGCCATTATCATATATTGCATGCTATATTTGAATTGAACATATTACCACCGCATCTATGAAAAACTGTTCCACTGAGCCATGACGGCTTATTATTACTTATCAAGCAATTAACCGCTTAGAATATTTAGTCAAAAGATTATATACATTTTTTTGTAGGTTCATACTGGTTATAACCGGATACAGAATTACCAAATACATAGTAAAAAGGCACTTTAATGAGAATAATTGTCATGTTACAAACACTTATACAAAAAATATCTAAATTTATGTATATATATTTAAAAAAGCATCTTTTATCACATTTACTGCGCTAAATGCCTAACAGAATAGAAATCAATTAAAATTACACTAGTAGGTCAAATTTATTTAATTTTTATTTATAATTTTTTAAATCGATTAAAAAAGAACATACATATTATCAGTGTCACTGAAATTGACATTTGTGACGTACATCATATGTTTCAAGTCTCATTTTTTATCTGTTTCATGTTACTGTATGTATTATTTTCAAATATCTGGCCTCTCTTTCTGATATAAGTAACAGAATGAGACAACACATGAATTTATTTAGTAAAATAGATTAACATAAATTTATGAAACAGATATGAAATAAAAAAGAACCCGTTAGATTTATTTTGTCATTTGTGTTCGAATTTCAATTAAAATATATAAAAAAAATCATATTAATAAGAAAAAACTACTTTTATCATTCTATTTAACATATGAAAAAAAAACTTCAATTTACAAAAAAAAATCACCTATTATCACAAAAACTGCGCACAAACGAATCAATGGAATTATAACTATAAAACTACGCCTTATATACATGAAAATAAAGCTTAACTACCTTATCTGGTCGACCTCAGTTTCCAACGGAGAAAGAGGAAAGCGGAGACACGGAGCACTAAGAATATTAGACAGAGAGCAGCTATATCTAGTGTGAAATCTGAGTTAGTCATATCCAATTCTTCTAGCGTAGTCAATGGATTCTTGAAATGACAGTATACCTGGAAGTAAATGGAATTAAATATTTGTTTATTCTTTATTGCACACAAAATAAATAAGTATAAAAAGCGGGCTTAACGCTAAACACCATTCTCTTCTAGAAAACTGTGTCGGATGGGAAATGACCGTGTAGGAGTTTAAAATATAATGTAATATATAGATACATATACACACATATACTTACATACATATACATATACACACAAATAAATGCACACATTCACACATATACGTCTGCCTGCATATGTACGTGATTGGTTGTGGGTTCGATGTACACTCGAGGTAATGATTACATTTATATGAATCGTGCCAAATGGCACTGAGGTTACTTGGTTATGGTTAGTGATAGAACCAGAAGTAGGAACGGTGTATATTATGTGAAACTGAAGCAGGTGTTACTGGTGGTAATAAAAATATAGTTTAGCAGAAACATACACGCCATCTATCACATGAAAAATATCATATCGACCAACGAAGCAATAGTCTTGCGTAAGTGCATGTATCGATTGAAAAATTTAGCCGACATATACCAAAACGATATAGAAATCAATATAAGCGATCAGAAAATGCCTGCTAATCAGCTTATTGATTTAGAAAATAGACAGGACAAGCTGTTGTTAAAATTAGACATTCTTTATGAAAGAATAAGAAAGATAAGCTCTCTGTGTGTTTTAAATCCCTCTGTGAAAAATATTACTTTTATTGCTTCGCTTGGTAAGACAAAGCGCGGTGTTAAGTTCCGCAACTTATATCAATCGACCAATCAAAATTGTTAGAAAACAAAAATATTAATTTTTTATTTACTATTGCTAAATAGTACTAACTTTTTGTACTAAATAAAAAAAATCTCATAGACATACCTGATGACACTGTAGCTTAGTCCTGTTATAAGCGTACGTGGCGAGGGCAGTACCTTCAAATCCGTATCTTATATACGACACATACGTTATCCACCTCAAGTATACAGGGATTGCATCGAACGATACGAAGAATCCACTGAACAATAAAAACGGTACTGACATCACAGGCGCTAAGAAAACGCCGTTCTGTGAACAAACATAATAACATAATAGAGTTCAATATATCTTTCAAAATATCTTTATATAAATATTGAAAAAAAAATCTCGACGTTTCGAACACTTTACAGTAGTCACTAAATGTGTTAAAATCGAGAAAATTATAGATAAATCATTTTTATTGTCATATTCACAGACACACAATTAGACGATTTGTATTATTTTTTTAATTTAAGAAAACCTGTAATATTTCTTATTGATACTTTTCTTATATATAGGGTGTATGTTTTATTATTGGTAATTTAAAAAAAAACGGTAGTAAGCTTTTTAAAATTTTGAATATAAATACACATAAAAACACACACACAAAAACTCACCTGCACATTCATAGCGGCACCAACAACGAGCCCTACACTCTGCGCGACAAACGCTATGAGGAGACACGAAGACAGGAACATTGAGAATCTGAACCACTCCAAGGGTTGAGATGTTAACAGGTACACTATTACTACGTAGATTATACAGAAAATGGCCTGTTAAACAAAAAAAATGTTATAACAATAATAATAATAATAATCGCCTTAGAAAAAGTACAAAAAATAAATAAAACGGGACTTGAACCTGCACCTTTTGGAAATCATTCTCGATAACAGTTTAAAATATTGAAGTGAACTATTTAGCAAATTTTTTTAAATGAGAATCGAACCTATGACTATATTATACGCCCAAGTGCTATACATTGAACTATACGCTCTTATAATTTCCAGAAAAAAAACTATCCATATTTAATATACTTATGTCAAAAAATAACTATAACGTTATACTGAATTTCAATACTACATATTTTCTTCAAAATCTAATATCCAAAATGTTAATTTACACTTTCCACTTGAATTTGAAATATTGCTTGTTGAACGGCGAAACTAAACGCCGCGCATTATCTTAACAGAATACGGAAAATAATTAAAACAATTCACCATTTTATCATCCATTAATATTTATTTTACGTACAGACGTATCGGGTAACAAAAAACAATATTGAATTGTATCTAACTATAACAATCAAAAGAACTCTATGCTTTATTATTAAGCTTCAAATACTGTTAAGATTAAATTAAATCGCAATAAAACTTAATTGTAATTGAACTTAAATATAATTACCTGGAACGGTATATCGGATACAGTTATCGCTAAGTAATACGATCGCAGTGAATACCATCGGTTGAAATGTTCCTTTATTAGCACCGGCATTTCTAGAGGGACTGAAAATTATTTATATACAATTATTAAATTTAAAAAAAATAACAAAAATATATTTATGTATTTTCAATTTTTTAATTTAAAATACCTCTAGTATATTAACGTTAAAAGTAACTTTTTCAAGAAAATAAATACAAATGCACATTCAATTTCTTCCAAAAATAATAAAATATAAACATATCTTCAAGTGAATAAATAATTAACAATAAATCGCTTAGAGTCTGACCGTCCGTCCTACTATGACACGATAACTTCAATAGAGTAAAAGCAAAAGCAAGCTTTATCCCGCATAGCAGAATAATATGAGACAACCTTAGTGTCAATACACTCCGTTTAGTGCATTCCACACGAAATCAAGATTGCGGGCTTTGTAGTAAATTTAACGCCGCCCTTTTATCTATTATAACGGAGAAAAGAAAATAAATTTTAAATATAATCATTCCTCCGAGCGTCAGCGTCGCGAGCCCTTCGTGTTTACAGTCATCAATTGTTACACTGAGTCACAATGACCTCTAAGATTATACATACATAGAAAATACAGATAAAAAAATATCAGAAGCTAAGGAGAAAAAAAATAGTTAATATTATGATAATTTAAAAAAAATAATACTTACAACTAAGTATAGTAATCGTCATAGAAGTGTACATAAGGAATAACATGTTGAAGAAAAGAAATCCCAAATTCGATAAAACTTTAGATCCATCGTCGCCGATATCGTAGTACAGGGCTCCAATCAGAAAACCGACCAGGATGTGTGCGAAGAGACGAAGGTACATGAGCGTCTGGAAATAAACAAGAAGTAGGTTAAAAAAATATTAAAATATATATTAAATTATTTCTTTATTTGTTCTTGTCACACTTGGTCCCTTTTGTGAGACCATCGTTACTTCGCTTTCCACCGAATTCGAGACATTGCGTGTCGAGTGGTGACACTCAACGCCGCACTTTGTCTTTGCCAGAGCGAGGAAGTGAAAATAATTAAAAAAATTCCTCCCCCGAGTGAGGATCGGACCCACAACTGATCGCGTTTACAGTCAGACTCTGTCCCACTGCGCCACGACCGGCCTCTTAACGTATGACATAATAATTAAAAATTAAGAAGTCATACTCCTTTTAAAAACCATAGAATAAAAAATAGATTAAACAGCGCTATGTATTTTAAACATTGGGTAAAAGACAATAGATATTTAAATTTTACTAATTCTGTCCATAAAGGAACTTGTTCTTTAAAACATTTGAAACTTAAAAAAAATTAAGTAAAAGTTTAACACAAAAATCTCACTAATCACAATTTTTCTTTAGCTTCACGCTTTAATCCCGCATAGCAGGGTAGACAGAAAGTACCTAGTGTCAACACACTCCGTACTTCGCTTTCCAGTGATGGAACTCAACACCGCTCTTTTGTCTTTACCAGAGCGTGGAAGTGAAAATAATTTCAAATATAATCCCCCAAATTGATCCCCCGAGTGGGGATCGAACCCACAACCGATTGCGATTACAGTCAGACGCTGTCACACTGCGCCACGACCGGCCTCACAATCTTCTACATTATAATTTTTCATAAAGCTGAAAAAAAAATATAATAAAACGTCATAATAAAAAACCGAGGTAGGTATAAAACTAAAGAATCTTATCTTATATGATGTATTCTTAATAAAAAAATAAAATATTACATACAATACTTATTTATAATTAATTGTTTAGTAACTTACAAAACGTTTAAGAAACCATTAGCGTTTTGAACTACCTACCTACGTATGTAAGAAAGTACGTATGTCATAAATTTATTAGGTAAAATGACTTATTATTTTTTTAGCTTCACGCTTTTAGCGGGTAGACAGAAAGTAATCTAGTGTCAAGACATTGGGTATTGAGTGGTGGAACTCAACGCCGCGTTTAGCCAAAATTCGCGTATCAAAGAATTCAGGTCAAAAACGTTCATTATTGATAATGAGTAGAGAAAATTCAATAATATTTCAAATAGCAATTATTGAAGGGGGATGAATTAAAGGAAAAAAAGCGCGGCGTTAAGTTTCGTAAACTAGCTCGCTATATCTCGAATGAGGTGGAATGGACTTGTGACGTATGCAGCATGAACCTGATTTTTTTAAAACACATTCTTATTAATTATAAACGTATTAAACACATACTTATAAGTATCAACATTTTTATAAAATCATGTTTAAATCTTCTAACGTTAGCAAGAACACGTTCAAACGAGTTTCCAACAAAAAAAAACATTAATTTTAACTCGAGAGGGTAAGAACCTCATCGCGTCACTAAAACGTGTTAAATTTCTCATATTTTATATCAATATTTGTATGTATTTTTATATTGGTATTGTCATATCCCGAATTTGTCAGAGCAAGGCGCAGTGTTGAGTTCCGTCATCTCATAATCATAAAATGATAAAATGTTGACATTATATAATATTTATATAATACTTTTAAAATAGTTTTCTTTCTTAATTGACGTCAAAAGCATGAATAATATATTTTAAATATATACATAAACATTGTTCACAAAACTAATAAAGCTGCATCAAGGTGACCTAAGTTATAATTTAAAATGAGATTAACAATGACATTGTAATAATTATATTAAATTTATAGCAGCGCTACATTTTTACCCACATAGCATTGAGAACTTAGCAATAAGTGGCTGATCTCAACGCCGTACTTTGTCCTACCGGAAGAGGTATAGGGAAATAATACAAATATAACTAATTTTTTAAAAACGGGTAAAAATTTGAACGCGGCGGGATTAAAACCTGCGTCTCTTGAAAACCGTCCAAGTCCCGGTTTCCAAGAAGCGCGAGTTCGAATCCTGCTGCTTTCAAATTATTATATGTTTTTTAAAAATGTTTTCTTATCCTAAGTGTGGAATAACACTTTAAAAATAGTAAAATGTAGAAAAAAGTACAATTTTTATATATTTTTAATATTCTTAATAAATCTGGCATTAAGTTTAAAATAGAGTCACCGAAAGATATGCGGCGAAACTCAACGCCGCACTTTCGTTTCCCCTGACATTTCATCTACGTCACGATCATATATTACCTTTATCAAAACAAAACTAGAAAAAAGAATATCTTCTACGTTTTATACTACAATAATTTAAAAAAAAAAACACTTTTTCTATTCTGTTGTAGTCAAAACTCTCGTTACATTCAAAAAAATGCTCACCCAATCTCGTCTACTGAAAAGCAATGTTCTTTTCAAGACCACCCAAAATTGCGTCAATTCGGATGTGGCATAACGCCTTGGTGATCCGGTCGATCCTAGTAACGCCACTTCCGCGTTATCCTGCTTGTCTGTGTCCACTTGTACTACTAGAGCTTCACCTATAATAAAGAAAAATAATAAATAATATAAAATTATAGATATTTTGAACTTAAAATGCATCGTGGTAAGGCCATTGTGTCGCACTGGTAAAGCAGTCTAGTCTAGTCTCATCTGATTGTAAATTCGATTGGTTGTGGGTTCGATTCCCATGCGGGGGAATGGTTGTATTTTAAAGAATATTTCCATTTTCTCACTCTGATAAGAGTAATCATGGTTTTGAGTTTGCCACTCAACACATGTCTAAATTTCAGACGGAAAATAGTCAACTTAATGTCTTAACATTAGGCTGTTTCTGATTACCCTGCAATGAAGGATAAAGCGTGAAACTGCTTTTTTCATATTAATGAGACCATCGTGTCATAGTAGGACGGACAGTCAGACTCTAAGCGATTTATTGTTAGTTATTTATCCACTGGAAGAAATATTTATATTTAGTTATTTTTTTTTACTTTCTCCCTTCTCGGAACTTAACATTCAGCCACAAACATACCGTAATGTCTAGATTTAGGCCTGGAAAATAGAGAAAAGTATGTTTTTTTTACAAAAGCGTAAAAAAACGATCTTTCGCCCTTTAAATTGAAACTGAAAACATATGATGAAGCCTAAATATTACAGTAATATAATAATAATACAAAACTAAACATTTAAAACTCTTAAAAAATAGTAAAAAAGAAAAACAAATATATATCATTCATTCATGATTTACCTCAATGCTACTTAAAGGTTTCTGACACTAGGTTCAAGGTACGAGCAAACAATGTAAGGTTATTGAAAACGACAATCTTCGAACAAAATACATATTTCTTTGTTATGTCTAAATCATATTATCAGTCAAATTGAAATGTAAATATACGGGTTATAATTTTTTAGTACAATAAAACCTAATAATAACCAAACAGTTTCATACTTTTACCTGGATATTAAAGTAGGTAGAGAAACCCTAGTGTCAAGACACTTTATATTCTGCTTTCCGCGATAACTTGACATAATAGATCAATGGCGGGACCTAACGCCGCGGCTTCTCTTAATAAAGCGGTAAAATATGAATTCTGTCGAACTAAATTTAGACGAACAAATACGAATAAATAGTGCCCAAAGAGTTTATATTAATGTTCAAATATATAACACAAAATGTACACCAAGAAAATTCTTTGCTTATTGCATTTTAAGCCATTCTTAAATCTATTTATTAATAAGTTGAGAAGAAATTTAGAACCTTTAACCAAATACTACACAGAAATAATATATAAAAAATATAACACACTATAATATCTATCAAAACACATTTTTCTATTACAGTTAAATACACATCGCTAAGGCAACGCGAACGCTTACGCAGCAACAGCACTGCTAGTAGCGAACCCATGAGTGAGATATAAACCCGTAACCATTGTCAAATTTCAAATATTTCCAATTTTTTATATGTATAATAACGAACGTATGGATAAATGATTTTGATACAAACAGGAAGTCATTTAGTACTTTGACCTTTACTATCGCAAATTACTAGATAATAGCGTGCCTACTAAAATAAAAACAAACTGTACGCCATTATATGTTATATTAGTTAAATTATCTACTTCATAACGCAACGTTCATATGAATAAAATAATCAAAACAAGCGATCAGGGTAAGTTAAGTAAGCTTTAAGTACTTTTAATCTAGTATTTTTTACTTAACTAGATACGTTGCAATGAACGAGATATTAAAAAATTGTATGAAAATCATAAAAATTTGGTCTACCTTTGGTAACTTTCTGAGTGTCGTACATTATATGTATGTATGGTTCGTGCTAAATTTCATCAAAATCGATAGCGTTCAGTTTGTTCCATACCGAGATTAGACTTTTGGCCACTTGTATACTGATTCATGTACTTCTATGAGGCCGTTGTGGCGTATTGGGTGGCGTTGGTAGTGGGTTCGATTCCAACTCGTGGGAATGATTATATTAAAATTTATTTTAATTTCTCGCAAGACAACGCAAATTTGAGTTTCACCACTCAACACAGAATGTCTCAATTTGAAAGAGGAGTGTTTGTCACAAGGTTGTCTCTGATTACCCTGCTATGCGGAATAAAGCGTGTAGCTGTTTTTTTATACGTTTCTTTCGTAAGAAACATTAAAACCAAAATATATATCATTCTGAAGTAACAGCGTCGATTAAAACACGCAAACCATCGTTATATCCCCTCTTCCCAGGAATTTCAAGAAATCTTTATTTCCATTCCCTTCATTTACATTCTCAAAGAAAAATAGATGACAAATTTCATGTTTCTACTTTGACTAGTTTCTATTAACGTTATCTGTCAGTAACAGAGTAACGTAAGAGATTTTTAAGATATGGACGGAAAGTAAAAATTGTTGGAAAATAATTTGATTGTTTAGTTAGTCAGTTGATTTATATGAAATTAAAAATTTCGTTTCTCAATTAATTATTATGGACAAAAAATTATCTTTTGCATATAGTACGTCATTTGTCTCTTACTATAAAAAATCGACACATATTCTTTTTTTTTATATTATATTTTGTAACATTAAGCAATCTCTACAAGTGTGTGTTTTATTTTAGTGAGCGTCGAGTTCCGCCACTTAATACACAATGTCTCGAATTCGTTGGAAAGCGTAGTACGGAGAGTCTTGACACTAAGTACCCTGCTATGCGGAATAAAAGCGTGAAGCAGTGAATATCACAGTGTTATAAAGTCCAACGGACGTTTTATTCACACTAACCTACTATACAAATGTCGTCATCAATCCCAGTACGTTTAAAGTAAATGTAAATAGGTAAGGAAACACCTAACCAATACATTAACATGCAGAAACGCAAACTAAACAATCTCCATTGTTACAATAAAGGGAGTCGGACGCATCATGCTACACAAAATGGCGGAATGCTTTGAAATTCCTTTACTTAGTCATTTATTACATAACTTTTGTGGTACAACTGGGGAAATATTTAGATATAATTAAAAAGAAAAAATAATAAAATACATATATTATATCCATTTCTATCTCAAAATAAAACTTTAAACTATATATAACTTCCCATTCTTCTGGATTGAAGGCAAGAAATCCTCTTTTAATGCTCTACCCCCTCTAAATAACGTACAGGACAAAATTTCAAGTTGATTCGCAGTAGTTTTAGTTGCGTTTTGTCTTTCTCTCACTCAATAACGCAAGTTTAAAGTTTAAATCTTTAACTAAAATAATAAATACAATTTAATTAGCCTAATGTTACAATTCATCAACATATATAAAAAAAAGTAACTAAATTACCTTTGCCCTTAGATATTTCATTTGCCGCATATTGCAATATTCCATTTTGTATATTAGTACCGTTCGTTCCGTTGGTCCCGTTGCCGTTGGGCACGTCCGCCATTTTGTCTTGAATTTGAGATGCATCGTTCTTATTCCATTCGTTCTTTAGAGATTTGTCCATATCATTCTTATTGTTATATTCTGCAAGTTTCGGTAGAGGCATTCCGTTTCTGTAAAATTAGTATTTTGATAATAAAAAACGTTTTATTTGTTTTGAATTTTATTCGGAAAGTTACCATTAATGATTTATTTAATTAAATTAAATATTTTTATTGAATATAAAGTATTACATGCTTTATTTTTTAAGCGTCAAATATTTGCTACAAGTATACTAAAGTCTTTTTAGTGTGAATTTTCACCCTGGATAGAAATATAACATACAACGTAAAAGCCATCGACGGCCAGTGTTATAAAATTGAAATTATTACATTATTATAAAGCACAAAAGAAACTATTAAACAGTTCTTTTTATAGTCCCCCAAATGGCATATACAAATTTATACTATTAAGAAAGTACAATTATATAATTTTATATTTTCCGAGTGTCTGGCAGGGAGTTGAAACTTTAAGTGTCTGTCATGATTTCTAATATTAGAAAGAAAATTTATGTTAGAAAGAATTTTATATTAATTATTAATAATAAATAATAGAGCTTAATACGTAAACGAATTTCAGGTATTAATTTGCTCACTTATACAACCTGTTATCACCGGAAATAACCACAACCCAAATTCCATACATCCTCATCGTTCATACCCCTAATGGGGATCTAAACAGACAAACTTTCAGCTTTTATAAAATTACAAAACTCTGCTATCGCTGGGTTTTACTCTATTATTGAGTAGCGTAACTCAACACCGCAATTTATCTTATTAAACAACAAAATGTCTCCAATAGAAATCTTCGGAATGGCATTGGAACTACTAATTATAATTATAGATACGAACTTAATAACGATAAATTGATAGTACATAGATATAATACATTGTTATAAAGTGAAAAATATTATTATACCGTCATCAATTATATTGTAATTAGAAATAAGCATCAGGCCAAAGATTTCTATCACAATTTGAAGGATTTGAATAAATCGATAAACGCGCAATCTTACTGTATTATTTGACAACAATTATAAATTTCCGATTGTTAGTTTGTTTGTTTGGTGTGGACGTGATCATATTTTATATTCAAATTTATAAGTATTCAACAACTTAATACGTTAAACGAATTATTTTATTAATGTGTTTTAAAAAAATAAAATATTTATTTAAATAAATTAAATATTTTATTACGTTTTTTGAAGCTTACATTTATAAAGGGTGTCCCAAAATTAACGCAAGATTTGAATTAAATAGAAAATGCCATTTTTACTCTCTTCTCTCTGCATGGTCATTAAGCTTCAATTGTTGTGTTAATTGAAGTTTGTAAGCATGAAGACACAGATCTTTGTTGAGTACGCTGTAGAGAGGTTCTTGAAATTTGCAATTCTTGTCCACGACGTCGAATTGAGGTTCCTGGATTGTCAGCAACACTCTCACGCACTGCTTCTATATTCTCATTTGAACGGCTTGTTTTTCGACGACCAGTGTATTTGGCGTCTCCAACGGATCCAGTCTCCATGAATTTTTCAATTAATCTCTTCACAGTTGACGAAGTTAAAACACTATTCCGGCCATATTTTGTATGAAATTTTCGAACTGCAGCCGCCAAGCTTTCGCTATTTTTGAAATATTCTTTAATAATGAAGACACGTTGTTCTATCGTGTAACGCTCCATTTTTAATAACCCTATCCTGTTAGCTGTCAAATTGCTTTTTTTCAGGGTTGCCAACACTTCACTGCACAAATGTCGGCAAATTCTCTACAGCGTATACTCACCAAAGATCTGTGTCTTCATGCTTACAAACTTCAATTAACACAACAATTGAAGCTTAATGACCATGCAGAGAGAAGAGAGTTTGTTGAATGGATTATTGAACATCAACAAATGGACCCTGATTTTTCAAGCAAAATCATCCTAAGCGATGAAGCACATTTTCATCTTGATGGCTTTGTCAATCGCCAAAATTTGGTTCGGAGAACCCACATGTGATTGTCGAAAAACAAATTCACCCACAACGCGTGACTGTATGTTGTGGATTTTGGGCTGGAGGCATAATTGGGCCATATTTTTTTGAAAATGATGCTGGTTAAGCAGTGACTGTTACTGGTGCTCGATATCGCGACATGATTACACAGTTCTTTCTGCCAAAATTGGATGATATTGATGTACCCAATATGTGGTTTCAACAAGACGGTGCCACATGTCATACAGCCCGTGAAACAATTCAATTACTGCATGAGACATTTCCAGGTCGTGTACTCTCTCGTTTCGGTGATCAAAATTGGCCTCCTAGATCGTGTGATTTAACACCATTAGACTTCTTTTTATGGGGTTATTTGAAATCACAAGTCTATGTCAACAAGCCCACAACCACCCGTGCATTAAAGGAGGAGATTCAACGCTGCATCAACGAAATTCAGCCACATTTATGCAGAATGGTCATGGAAAATTTCGACAAAAGAGTGCGCATGTGCATGCAAAGCCGTGGAGGCCATTTGTCCGATGTGTTATTCCATACATAACCCTATCCTATGTACTTTATGAGTCAATAAAAATATAACTATTAAAAGACTAAAAATGGCATTTTCTATTTAATTCAAATCTTGCGTTAATTTTGGGACACCCTTTATTTTTAAAAGAAAACAAAATGGAAAACAGCTTTCTTACCATATTCTATACTAGCATATTCATATAAAATTCGGGTTTCAAGATAAACACCGTCAAAGAGCGACATTAACAATTTATTCGTTATGGGGTCGCCTTCCATAAACTACGGCAAATTAATTTCATGATTTTTTCACCCTTTCAGCTGGTCATTTTTATGAAACCAACGATGTCAAGCAATGTGTGGCTTAAGTTATAGATGTTATCATATCTGACATCGTCACGCTCATTGTTCGTATTATTATATTAAATACATCGCCTGCCACTTCCTCATTTATATACTCTTAAAGCATTAATACTTATAGTAATGCGAAATTCTGAATTTTTTAATATTTTTATTTATTATTTATTCTGAATAGGTTTATATCGTTTCTTCTCTATAATTTAAATAAAATGCACGAAAATATCTGCACTTAATGTAGATAGTGAAAGTGAAGGACGAAATTACATATCGCATTGAACGCAATACAGGAAATACGTACAGATAAAATATATATATATATATATATATATATGTATATATATATATATATATATATGTATATATGTATATATAAATATATATGCAATTCAACAATTGCAACATCGTTTGCGTAACTTTAAGACCATAGAATTTATTTTCATTTCCATCCTAAGTGTCAAGACACTCCGTACTCCACTTTCTGCCAAATTTGTGAAATTGCAGTGTTCAGCGGCGCGCCGCACTTTGTCTTATCAGGGCAATTAAAAAAAAAATTTCGTATAAATATTTATTTTAAAATATAAATAAAAAATATAAATTTATTTACTAAACAAATATGAATAAAACGGCTTAATGTCATTGTTTTTGAGGTTAATTGTTAAATGTGAATTGGAATCAATTAAGTCTGAGAAACCCAGTCTGCTATTATAATATGTATAATTTTATAATGGTTGAGGAAAAATCGATTCACGTTTATATTATAGTTCCTTATTAAAATAACTCATATATAGAGTTTACACCTTCGTTAAATGCGTTAAGAAAGGCCATATATTTTAATGCTTTTACATTAGGTTTATGTAGTAGGTATTGAGCGACGTATGTCAACGTTGAGATTTAGCTAACATAAAACCGCATTGAAATCGGCCTCATCGACATCAGCGTAACACCTCTTTGCGTCGGGATTTAAAAAAAATCATAAACTGAAAATCCCTACCCCAAAAATTGAACCCACATCTACCGTATACAAACCGACTCACCTGATATCATTCTTTCCGTTTTCAATAGCTCGCACCAACTTTCCTGTGTTATCGCCGTATTCACCACACGACACTTCTATTATGAAGGAGGCCGGATTGTGATATGACGGACACTGTAGATTTAGACTGCCCAGCCATTCCACTGGAATGTAATTATTAAATTAATATATCAACTAAAACTATCGCTAAAACATACGTATATGTATATAGATTTTTTAGCTACATACTTTTATCCCGCATAGCAGGGTAGACAGAAAATACCTAGTGTCAAGACACTCCGCACTACGCTTTCCGCCGAATTAGAAACTTTGTGTTTTGAATGGTGAAACTCAACGCCGCAATCTGTTTTACCAGAATGATGTGAAAATATAATCACTCCCCCGAGTGGGAATCGAACCCACAACCGATCGCGTTTACAGTCAGACGCTGTCTCACTGCGCCACGACCGGCCTCAATATATTGTTGAGCTATTGAAAAACTTAATAATTATCAATGAAGTAAGGGTTTTTTTCTAATTGGAGTAGAAATTATTAACTAAATTTATATAAATACTTTAAATTTATTAGTTAAATATTAAAATTAATCCTGTCACTACTAAGAGTTGTCTTTGCATATATTCGATATAATATGTGTATCATTATTCTGTTACCTTTTGTGTGCAATGAAATATATTCAATTCTAAAACAGTTAATCTAAAATATACGAAAATAAAAACTTCGATTTTCTCGGTGTTTTTACACATCTTTAAATGAAACTATTTTAAACGGATTAATCGCGTACATTTTGGTATTCGAAAGTATACTTATGAAAATCCGAAAGTTCGAACACTTTACACTGGCAGGAGATGGCATCTGAGAGCTCACACAAAAAATTACCTCCACAAGTATCTAGGGTAGAACGCGAGAAAATCGCAAAACATCTAGTTATAAAATTTTGATAAAAAAATTTTTTTGCATCAACATTTCAAAAATATATTTTCAAATACCAAAATATACGCGATTAATCCGTTTAAAATAGTTTAATTTCAAACATATTATCACAACATGATTCATGAATATGCTGTATGTCACAAGCTGACATGCAAAGGCGACAATTATATACCAGTGCGATATTAATTGTATCTTATTTATTCCGTATAATTAGTGATTAGATAGCCGTTTAAAGGTCAATTGGTGGATCTAACTGTTGTGTTGTAAACATTCATTAAAAAATGTACTTACAGACTAACTAACTATTTTATTATCAGTATACGCATTTACATGGTCCCCCAGACGGCGGAGTGATTATATTTAAAATTCTCCTCACTTCCTCGCTCTGGTAAGGCAAAGTGCGGCGTTGAGTTGCACCACTCAATATGCAAAGTACGGAGTGTTTTGACACTAGGTACTTTCTGTCTAATCGATTAAATATAGAAAACGACATAAAATGCATTAAAAAATAACAAAAGGAAAATTCCAATGTAACAAAAGGAAAATTCCAATAATAAAAGAAAAAAAAACTATATTTTTATCTTGTCATATACATACAACATTAAAAAAATACTCAATCAAGGTGACTTCGAACCATTAACACGATTGGTTGTGGGTTCGATTACCCCTCAGGGGAATGATTTATTTAATATTTTGATTATATTTAATATTCATTTTCATGTTGCCGCACCGATAAGACAAAGCGCGGCGTTGAGTACGCCGATTATCACGCAATGTCATTTAGTGTCTTGTCTTGACACTAGGTTCTCACTGGCTAGGATGACCAAATCAATGCCGGATAAAACTTTTTTATATTATAACCACTATACAGACTCTGGTCCATAACTTTTTATTCATTAATTCTTTTTTATTATATTTTTTTTTGTGATAAGTTGTAACGCTGTTTTTTTTCTATATAATTTAAAAAGAAATACACACCCAATCTCCCAGTACTGCCTTGATATACGCACTGTCCGTCCGCAAGCGTGTACAAATGGTCAAACATTTCAAACAAACGCGCTGAAGGTTGGTGTATGGTGCAAATTATAGTTCTGCCACCCCTAGCCAACGTCTTGAGCAAGGATATACATTGGAAACAGGAAGAGCTGTCCAACCCTGATGTGGGCTCATCGAAAAACATTATAGGTGGATTGTTAACTAGCTCTAAAGCTATGGATAACCGTTTCTTTTGACCACCAGAAAGGTTAGAGGTCATTGTTTTATGATGTTCCGAAAGACCAAGGGTTTCTAGAATTTCTTGGATCTGCAAAGGAAAACCGGGTTATTTATAAATATTTATGTAATATTCATTAATTAGTAGTACATGTGTAAATAAATATAAATAATAATCCTGTATAAAATATTAAACAAAAACGTTAAGAAGAAATTTAAAACAGAATATTCTCTACAAAAGTGTTTCTCGAAAAATATTCTGAACACTGTATGGGTTATGAATATTTCTTTGATTTGACACTGGGTAATCAAATTTAGTCGTTCAATACAAGTTTTTGTTGTTTCTATGATTTTCTTTTTACTATAGTACAATAAATAAAATTTAATAGTTATGAAAAATTATTGTTATTACTTATAACTTGTAGGTAACAAAAATATTAACGACGTAAAGTAATTGCCTGACCTTAAGATTTAACCTTAGAAAAAAAATCTTACTTCTTATAAAGTATATAAATTATATTCAATC
Organism: Dryadula phaetusa; assembly: GCA_032432895.1. Taxonomy (NCBI): domain Eukaryota; kingdom Metazoa; phylum Arthropoda; class Insecta; order Lepidoptera; family Nymphalidae; genus Dryadula; species Dryadula phaetusa. The sequence continues at coordinate 484,697 of JAOYRS010000008.1, read as the reverse complement.
ATTTACAGTTTTCATACTAATTAAATGCTGTAATGGTGACATTAAAAGAGTTATTTATTGTGCAGTGGTATAACATTTGATCGCCATTGCTTGTGGATTCAAAACACAATAATCAAATTCTAAGGTATTTCACAGTTGTCTGCGATCGTAAACCTATTATTAACTCACCACTTCTTCCTTATCTGCTCTCGTAGTAGCACTAGGGAGTTTCAAGGCGGTGGCCACCGCCATGGCTTCTTCGACAGTCAAATTTCCATGCAATTGATTGTCTTGCATGATGTAACACGAGAGCTTTCTGAAGCTCGACAGATTACGCTCCATGCCGTTCACTGTGATACTGCCCTCCATACCGGATGTTCTGGGGACAAATAATAAAAATTTTCTTAAGGAATAGTTTATATAAGAATAGATTAATAATATTTATTATTAGATAATTTCCGGTTAATCAAAATAATAGCAGGAGATGCGCATAGATTAAATATCATATATTAATTCCTGTACGTAACAATAACATACAGATATTAAGCTGCTTCATTGCATTAAATTATTCAGTAAATAGTTGTCCATGCGATTATTTAACGTAATAAACTGTCATTAAGTATAATAGACGACGCTGAGTTCCATCACTCAACAAGCCATGTCTCGTATTCAGTGGAAAGTGAAAAATATATGCGGGTGTGCACTTTAATGTTAAAGTAACGTAGATATATCAAAACAAAACAACAATAGGACACTATCATTTTCTAATTAAAATCAATATTCATTGCATATTAAAATAATATTGTACAATACAACGCAGCATGTGCTTAACAAAGAAAACGCACGTTGCTAATATAAACAATTATCCGAGTAGCAATCGCTAATGGTGCGTAACTGGATCTATTAAATTGTTAACAGCCCTGAGTTTTAATTTCTTTATTTATTTATAAATAAACGTCAGAATTAAGTACAAAAAATCATTTTCTGGACGAAGTCGTCATTCACGTATATTCTTAATATTGAACTTGACTGCCATTTTCACATTAATTTGTTTGATATCAACTATATATTCAATTAAACACGTATTTCGCTCAAAATTTTACATAATATTACACTTGAGGAAGAAATGATTTAAATCATTTAATCGAAGATAAATCAATTCACTTGATTACTGGGCATGGACAAGACTTCAAGATCTTATCAACACCTTGAGTTTCTGTCCCTAAGAAGATACAATAATATTTTTACTATCTTATTAACATTCTAATATAGAACTCTTATTGTCTAAGGAAAATTATTAACTATCAAACAAAAAGGCACAGTTGATTCGAATATTGTATAACACTCCATTTAATTACATTTTTGTAGTATATTTAAAATTAGTACAAAAAAAAACATTTTATTTCCATTTCCTTATTACGATTTCTCGCTTAAGACGCGTTTTGTCAGGGTCTCTACGGAAATATATTTAACAGGTTTTACAGTATTATTATAAATAGATGCCATCACGGGCAGAGGCTATTGCAATTTTATTATATTTTTTGCTTAAAATGAAATCTCAGTTGCAATATTTGTTGTGTTCAATTTGTTACTGTATTTCTTCACATTTGATGTTTATACAATGACCCGCTCATTCGGTACGATAAGGCGTTATCGTTACGGCGTTTAACGCAGAATATGCGAAAGAACAAAAAAAATAGTAATTTTGTATCAATATTTTGTATTTATACAAACATTGGATAAAAAAACATTGTGAGATACAAATTTTATATAAAATGAATATAATTTTAGCATTATCGCAAGCAAACTGATTTGCATCAAGGGCACTAAATCAAACCAAAATACCACGTGTAACGAAATAATTAATACTTTCTTTTAAAATCTACTTAAACGACAATATTTATTTTTAATTTAAATATTATTACAATAACAATATTTAACATACATTTTTATTAAAATAATACATAAATGAAGCTAACTTGACGAATATGATATTGCTCTTGTTAGCCGAGTGTTGTGGGTTCGAATTCCACTTAAGTGAATGTATATAATTTAGGGATGTCAATGGTTTGGCTGATATTTTTTTCTACATAATATTATTTATATAATATTTTTCTATATAATATTATTTTTTTCTATGTATTATTTTTTTCTATGTATTATTTTTTCTTTATAATAATATTATTTACTCTATTATTATCGTTATTATTAATATTAATTTTATAATACACTTCGGACAGCCAAAAATACTGGAAAAAACTGAAATTTCATATGTATATTCGTTGGGGAGTAGAAAACTGTAGAGGACTTTTTAAAATATTAATTTATTTTACATAAAATATATTTATGTTTGGTACGTATTGTTAAATTATGGGAAGGGAAAAAAATACAGTAGTAACCATTAAAGAGAGAAACGGAAATGGGGTACGGATAACAATCAGTTCTCTCTATATATAAAATAAATATCATCTTCTTCCTGCTTAAAATGAATTTTATATTACTTTATTTTGTGTATTTATCAAATATTCATTTTTAACAGATATTTTTTTGACCCGTAATAAAATATATTTATTAATATTGTAGAGGCCATCGCCGCGTCGCGCCGCGACAATTGTGAGTTTGATTTCCATTTCAGGAAAGTGTTTATATTTAAATTATTTTCATTTCCCTTCTCTAGTAAGATAAAGGTTGCGCGTCGTTAGGTTCCGCAATTCAATACGCAACGTAACGTATATATGCGGAAAAGGGTGAAGAGAGAGTACACTAGGTTCTCTCAACCTACCTATAGCTATATGCTATATATATAACACGTATAGTTTTAATAATAAACATTCTTTAAAATCATACGTAATAAAATATACACACCAACTACACAAAGATAGGCAGTGGGTGCAACTATTGTTAACAATATAATTATCTTATCCGCTAGTAGATTGCCAAATCTGATTTTAATCGACGGTCATAAAATATACTTTGGTATAGTGTATTAGTTAAATTAGTTTTAAATTGTAGCGTTGCCCAATTGCCACGCATGGATACGTTTTAGGATACGCTTTACTAATTCAAATATGTATTACATTTGGGCTGGATAGATTTTGATGGAACTTTTGATATTATATAGTTGATGTAGGGAGTGATTTAGGCTACATTTATTTCAGAACTATTAAAAAAACATTGACGGATATTAAAATCCACGCGAACACAGTCACGGGCACAACTATATATCTTATAAATTAAATATAATAATTTTATATTAAAAATGTATTTATCAAAGTATTAATATTAATAAGTAACATTAGAAAATAAAAACAAGAAGGAAATGACAATAATCAGGTATCCCAAGATAAAACCCTGTTTGGTATGTAGTATACATTTGGTTGTACATATTATGGGTTTTAAAAGCACAGGTTCCAATGTCGCTAGCTTAAAAAAACACACAAAATATATGAGCTTTTTTCAAACTTAAGTATTTCATAATTTATTAGAACTATTTTGTACTACAGTGTAAAATGATTCACGGTTATTCACACCCGAAGTGGGCGTTAAAAACATTGTTACTAACATTATTATATTAAAACATATTTAATTTATATAAAGTTATAATTTATTATGAAATATTTATTAGTAATTAGACTTTAAGCTTTTTCCTCATAGTGGGGTAGTCACAGTGAACCTTTCCCGTATAAACTTTATACATAATAAGAAGCGTAATTCCATGCCAGAAAACCAACGAACTAACAAATAACATAAATATAATGAGATCTTTGATTCCCTCGATTGTTAAAGTAGGTTATATATATATATATATATATATATATATATATATATATATTAATAGGATGATCCGCGAAGGTATTAAAATTCAAAAACATCTTAATTTCAATAGAGAAGATGATTGGAAACTCTCAACCGCCTGGAACCCACTTATAAAAAAATAGTCTCAAATCCACCACACCAGAGACAAAGATACAGTCTGCAAGCTCATTCTTCAAGAATTCAAGGCAGTAACGCGAGGCAATTAAAAACAGATGGCGGTACACTGATATAATTCATTACTGTATCAACTGACAGAGAAATGCCACCTCAGTTTATCTGTGACCACGGACTTCTGTATAGTTTCCGAAACGTCAGGTTTTGAAAAATGTATTTTCAAAAATACTAAAATAAACGCGATTAATCCGTTTAGAATAGCTTCATTTAAAACATAAATGTAGTCATTATTCCTGATGGTAGTTGAATCCACAACCTATCTCATTTCGAGTCAGCCCCCTAACACGTACAATGATTTACTACTTATAATAATAAAATAAGGAAACTCGTCCAATAAGAAATAATTAAATTGGTGTCATTAAAAAATTCTCTTCGCAATAAATTACCTTTAACTATCAAGGTAACCATCAAGTTAGCAAGGCAAGTATTTTACCTTGTTCTTAAAAAAAATTTTGGTTATCAGCTGATATTAATTATAAACAAGAAGTGCCCGCGATTTCATCCGCATGGAATTTAATATCTCTGAAACTTTATTTCAAATATCTAAAATAAAAATAGCTTTAGTTACTCTTTACTACGTCAGCTATCTGCTAGTGAATGTTTTATCAAAACAGACCCAGCCGTTCTTGAGATTAGATTAAAAAAAAACAGACGGATAGCCAAAAATTGTAATGTGTTTTTGATAAATGTACTCATATACATACATAGGAACACTTATAGTAAAAATATGCTTATTTTAATATTACAAACAGACACCACAATGTTATTTATTTGTATAGATGAAGCTATTTACTTATATGGCAATAATTCAACAAATGTGACGTAAAGAACATTAATAAAGTCGAAACGAGGACAACTGTGTGAATTGGTGTAAGTATAAAATCATATCTATATATAATCGAAAGATGTGCAGGAAGGAAACATATCGCGAAATTCAAATTACCTATCAATTTTCGTCGATATGTTAACGTTTGTAAATTGTTTTAATAGTTAAACATTGTTACAAAATTACAGTTCATTACAACAAAACGAATAACTCATTTTTTTCTTATTATATTGTATCAAAACAAAAATATATTTTGTAAGCTTCACAACTTTATCTCGCATAGGAGTATAGACAGGAACTAGAATCAAACACTCTGTACCCCACTTTCCATCGAATTCGAGACAGTTCGTGTTGAGTGACGAAACTCAACGCCGCGCTATGTTTTTTACCAGAGCTAAGAAATGAAAATAATTTAAACATAATCATTCTCTCGAGTAGGAACCGAACCCGCAACCGATTGCATTTACAGTCGGGACGCTGTTCCACTGCGCCGCGAATACATGCACATACAAATACATGCTTTGATGTTTATAGTGATACATATATAATTAAAATATATATTTAAATATATAACTGCAATGATTTTATCCATGGATTTACTTAGAGTACCACATAATTTTCATTAAATATAAGAAATAAATTGATAAGGGTAAAATAACTGTGTATATAACTTATTAATATAGATTACAAGTGACATTTAACATAAAATCGATGCACGATTCTCCATGTATGTATTATTATTAAAATATGTATGCAGAATTTGTGATTCAGACATAAGTCTTTTCTTAAACTGATTCGTTTATTTAATATTTTAAATATTTAGTTATATAATTATAGAGATCAAACTGACGCGGTCTCTGACTGTAAACGCGTTTGGTTGTGAGTTTGAAATTTAAACCACAGATCTTACAAGAAAATACAAGCTATGTTCAAAACGTATCGCGAAGATTGAATTTGCGCGGTTTACGTATACGCGGGTTACATATATTCGAATTTAGATTTTTCTAGGCGTCATGTTGGTACTTATGTGTCTGTTATCTCACTTATGACGATAAGATCAGCCACTTTGAATGGTTAATTAATTGTTGACATATAAACAGCTTTGATTGCACGTGTTTTGGCTTTATACAAAAAAGGGGATCAAGGAAACAAGCTTTATGTGAAATACGAAATAAAGTGCGCAGATGCATTCCGAATGTTGACTGTGGCTTACGGAGAAGCAACCTTGGACCCAATAACCGATGAAGTTTATCGGTAGTACAAAATGTTCTCAGAAGGCTTTCGATCAGTACATTCATAAGGCCCGATCTTGACGGCATAAGTGAGAGACATGAGCACCAACGTAACGCGACAAAAATCGAAACTTCAATATACGAAACCCGCGTTTTGCAAAGGTGAGATATATACAGCAGGGCCTCACACTGTCTGCGGAAGGCAGATGAGCCTTACGATACTATAGTAGTTATCATGAACTCAATACTACCCACGAAAATCCACAATCTCCACCAATATGAGACATCGCAGATCGCTTCCGCATGCTACTACGCACCTTTGTGATGGGCCGCCATTGATCTTCCTACAGTAGCCTACACTTGCTGGCAATCAACATGGCCAAGCACTGGCAAAACACAAGACACAAAGCAGGAGACAGTCAAACATTTTAAATCCATTAAATAAACAGGCATTGTTTTCGTGGGTATATAAAAATTTCCCACATACCTATAAAGGTCTCGTGTTTTGAATGACAGTAAATCAAGAAATTTAATATAATGATAATTAAAAATGTTAATAGTCAGAAGATTGTTCTCGAAATTTTGTTGTTAATAGCTCTGAGCGAACAAAATAAAGATAATATGACATAACATTACAATTAGTTTTCAAAGTTAATAAAGTAATTATTCACACATCAGGGCAGTCAGACTTCAGCTTATTTCTAACCTAGTAACAAGACACTGCGTTCTTCATTTTCTGTCCTAATAAAGTAAATAATTTAAACAACAACCACCGAGTGCGAATTGAATTACGTATACAATGAGACGTTGTCCCAATATGGCCAATAGCATCTTATTAGATTTTTTAAAATATTTTTTCGGAATTTTAGTCACAGCATTAACTTTGGCACCTCCGTAAAATCTATCTACATAATTAATACTGCTAATTTAGTAACTAGTTACGAATATTTAATGAATTATAGAATATGAGTCAATGATCATCATGCCAACTAGAAACTGTTAAACACCAAGATAGACGTTTATAAAACACAACAAAACGAAATGTCTATAATATAAAGTAATTAATAAAGTTGATTCCATTTTAGATAAGCGTGATGTCTCCTCTCTCACCCGCGCAGGGGGAGAAGGGTAAGGGTTCCAGGACTGAGACCTCTGACCATTGACCTCGAATATCAGTGGGTCCCTGGGTGAGTCGTTAACCAACGACCTGAATTTTAGTCCTCTCCCGATAGGGGATGGGGTAAAATGAAAGGGGGAGCGGATGAGGCCCAGCTACGTCATCAGCAGCCGCGACAGCGTTTCAAGGAACAAAGGGGGAGTGGATATCTCTATAGAGGTCTTATATCTTGGGGGCGCTGACGCGTGCCAATGAGGGCGTACCAAGCCGCGCAGCCTCCTGCGTATATCCGACATGGTCTGACATACGCCCAGTAAAGCCCAGCTTGGAACGAAGTGGCAGCGATGACATAAACAGATGTCGCAGCTTAAATAAGGCCACTCTAGCTGCGTCCGCTTTACACTTCAAGAAATGCTTATATGTATTAGAATTATTTATTTTCTATTATTATTTATTTGCAAAGTCTCATTCCATGTGTAGGATATGAAAACATATTTAAAAAAATATAAAATATGATTGAAGCTGGATTCAAACCCGCGCCTCTTAGAAGCTGTCCAAGCGCTCTGACTCCTAAGCCATGCGTTCTATATCTGTCTGCGTCAAAACTCACATAACGGGTTCCAATTATTTTTTGTTGTTAGCATCTCTATAGAGAGGTTTTATATATTATTTCTAATAAATAATCGATTAGCAAAAGAGAATGTTATTTATTCAATATTTTTACTGTTTAAAGCGTTAGTTTACATCTTTAAAGTGTTATTCTACACTTAGGATTTGAACAGTTTGGAAAAAACATATAAAGATTTTAATGTAGCGGGATTAGAACCCGCGCCTCTTAGAAACTGTCCAAGCGATCTGAACGCTAAGCCATGCGTTCCAATCCCGCTGCGTTCAAATTTTCATCCGTTTTTTTTTAGTTTGAAAGCGTTATTCCATACTTAGGATATGTTTTAATTAATCATTATAAAATTGATGAGGCCAATTGTGGCTCAGTGGGACAGTGTCCGACTTTAAACGCGATCGGTTGTGGGTTCGATCGAGTGTTTTGAGTGTAGGTACTTCCTCTCGTCGACCCTGCTATGCGGAACAAAAGCATGACATGATAAAAAAAATTGAAACAATGATATTAATCAAATGTTCTTTGCTTATTAAAATAACGAGAATAAAAGTCTTTTCATTGCTTCAAGTCTTTTGCTTTATAAAGATAAATTGGACGCACTTCCAGGTTATCAAACTGCGTGTATTCAAGGTAAATAAAACTGCATATATTTTTAGATGGTCAACTTCACCGATTGACTCTGCATAACTTTTATTTATTAAGCATAAATAGATTAGACGCCAAACTGCAAAATGCAAGATTCTCGAAATAATCAAAAAAGGATGTTTGAATAAGATTATTTAAACATGCATACTACAGAAAAAGCTATATCAGTTATAAGTTTAATTTATTCTATGCGCAATTAAATATAATTAATTTATTTAACCAACTTTAACAGTGAAAAGTTACTTACAGTGACTTTCTACACTCTATATATAAATATAAACCTTAACTATATCAAATGCTACACATCTCCATCCAAGTAACATTCCTAAAAATAACCCAAAAGTTTTCCTTTACGTAAAAATTAGTATATAAACGATGCAACAATACTTATAAACATTAATAGAAATTTTGAAATAAAAATGTAAATTATTTTTGTACTTTAAAATACATATGATAAGAAACAATAATTCGCCACCAGTAAATCAGGAAACACATAATTACCCAAATATATTACTCAACGAAAAAAACAATTAACACATTAGTAACTTACTTAAAAATTAGAAATATTATTTTTTAAGAGCGGCTTTACACAACCTAATGTCAAGACATTCCGTTGAATGCTATCAGTCCGAAATCGAGACATTGCGTAGCGAGTGACGAACTCAACGCCGCGCTTTGTCTTACTAGAGCAGGGAAACAAAAATAAATTTTAAATATAATCGTTCCGCCGCAAGGAAATCGAATCGTTAACCAATCTCGTTGACTATGAAACGCCAATGCGCCAATCTCTATTATCTTTTATCCTTATATTGTATTTTATTTATTGAAGAACAAAAAAGGTTCGCTGAGAATTTAGATACCTATTTTAGTTTGTATCACAGCGTTGAGTTCCGCCTACTAAGGCGATAAAAATAATTTACCACTAGAGTATTTCTTTCTACTGAACCATTATACACATTATACATAAAAATGATTTTACACATTAACCTTATGTACAATATTTTTTTACCTTAATTAATTCTACTGAAGCCCCTTCAGGAATTTCGAGTAAAAATGTAAATATAATAGGATTACTTGAATATTTTCAAATTTTGTAATTTACATAATTGAATGCAATTTTGAAATTAATAATTTTAAAACATACTCAACGGCTACAAGCCTTAGGCACTGCGCTCCAAATACAATGGTATTCCTAAGGACTTCCTCCTCTGTATAATCCACATATATTATATTATACATTTAGTAATTTGTATAATAACTACTAATGAAATGGTCGCTACAATAAAGAAGTCGTCTTCAATTATTGCGCAGCGCTATTAGACTTTGCACTGTATATTTTTATACAATGAGCAATATCTACGTTAGTGCTGATAACATAAAAATTTATAACAATAGTATATTATTTATAGATTTTTTTTTACATTGAAATCTAATAAACATGATTAAATTATGATACAGACAAACGCTTAACGTATCCATTTAATAACAAAACTAATATCCGGCCACAAATAGAAGTTAAAAAATATAACACAAAAATGTCAATTCTTTTTCAATTTGAGTTATATGAAGAAAGATCTGTGACTTTATTTTCAATTTACACACCTTTCTCTCACTCCGTTCAACCAGTGATAAACGAATGAAACCTATATTTCAAAGATCACTAAAAATATAAAAAACAAATAAAAAATAGGGTCAAGACACCTAGGCAAGAACACTATATAAATTTTGCATTGTAATCGGTTTCGGACACACGTGCAAACAACATGCAAAGCATACGTTAAAATAACGATAACTTCAACATTATCTTATATTAAATAAGAAAGTAATAAAAATGTATTATTAAAAAAACTACATATTAACCGGAATTCGAACCGAATACACACACTAAACCACAAACTAGCAATAGATATAGTAATTTCTTGAGCTCTACCAGCCACTAAGCCTAGCCAGTGATTTACGCAAGCGACTGCTCGCATGTCTCTACATTGCAAACCTCCGGTGTCCTAGTTAGCTGACGACTCAATACGTAATTTATTGACATGAATGGTTACATTTTTTTTGCTATGTTTTAAATTGCCTATCCTTTTATTTGTGTATAACGAATCGAAGCGTTATACAGTCAGGATTAAGCTGAATGCTATAACTATGCCATTGTATTCCATAATAAATAATATAAGCCACAACACTTTAAGGTTATATGCATAGGAAGAATCAAATAATAAAACAAATACTAGAGACAGTATCATATGTTTGATATATACGCTTGTATAAAACACGTAGCTGAGGTAACGCTTATTTTACGTATTATACGTATTTAAGTGTTTCTTTCTAGAGTAAGATCAAAAAAATTATAACATAATAATATTATGAAATTAAATAAACATTTCCAGTCGTGGCACAATGGGACAACGTCTAACTGTAAACACGATCGGTTCCGGGTTCGATTCCCACTCGGTGTAGTGATTATATTTAATTTTTTATTTATTTCCCGAAAACTCAACACGAAACCTCTCGAATTTTTTGGACCCTGCAATGCGGGATAAAAGCGTGAAAAAATAAGTGGATACCAAAATGGCGTATATATAGCTTTTGTTACTATTTAAGAAACACATGAAGAGTACACAAACTTCTCCGTTCCATTCCATACAACATAACTATGTACACATTGTTACGCACTGTGCATTGATCATCTGACCCATTTGCTTGTGATAACAAAGTTCCGGTTACCAATAATTCTGACGTATATATTCATACAAATATATATTACTAATATATTATGTCCTTTTATAAAATATTACCGGGTTTAAAGTCTAATATTTTGTAACTCAAAGACGGTTATCGTATATTCGATACGTGTTTGACATTTTTTACTTTACTTTATACTAATAATTTTACATTGACACCGTTTTATTTTTTCATTTTTCCTTGTTATTAGAAAGAAAAAAATCATATCTCTTTCTATCTCCGATAGTAAATACCGACTAGCTCGTTCCGTAAGTCTATAGGAAATTGAATTCTCTACAAAAAAAGATCTTCTACACTGATTCTTGTGTTCAAAAGTTATATATATTACTGGTTAATACATAAAATTTTCTCATGAATTCTAAAACCATATAAAAAAATCGTTCACAAAGACCTCTACGAAAATTATATCCTATGATATCTCTAATAAATTAATCGTTTAAAAGATATTCATCTCTAATATTGAGACAATATAATTTAACTTTGGTATAGTTTATACATGGAAAATTAAATATAATATTACTAAACTATAAATAAAGAAACTGATACGTAACGGCTTGTCCACTTAACAAAAAGGAAAATAATAATTATAATTTAGAAAAAAAAATTACAGCTATTAACAACAAATAATACGGCAAATAACCATAATTGTTACAAATTAAATACAAGTAATTCCTTTGACTGTATAAATACATATATATTATAAGCATGCGCATAGCAGTCCGTACTTCGCTTTCCACCGAATTCGAGACATTGCGTGTCGAATGGTGCAACTCAACGCCGAAGAAAGTGAAAATAGTTTAAATATCATCGCTCCCCCGAGTGGGGATCGAAGCCACAACCGATCACGTTTACAGTCAGACGCTGTTCCACTGCGCCACTAGCGGCCGATCATATTTACTTATATAGTTTACATGCTTGCTGGTAAGCACGCGATTTTAACGAACGAAACGTCTTGACACTAGTTTGTGTCTGACTAACTCTGTTATGCGGGATCTGCGCTAGATCTCGATTTTGGACAAAGTCAATCAACGGAACATCTTGACACTAGGCTATCCTTAACTACCCTGCTAGACGGGATTCAGAGTGAAGGTATTTTTTTATACACTTCAGTTATAATTATACATACATACTGTGCAAAGGTCGTTATAGAAAAACTTATTGGCCTTCTATTATTAAGCGTATTATTAAGCGTATAACAAGTAATAAACATTAACGTTGAATAATTTATATTATGATACCAACTTATTTACTTTAAAAGTTTTTTATCACATAGCAAAGGAAGAAGAAGAGAGGCGGTCGTGGTGCTGAGGGACAGCGTCGCAATCGGTTCTGGGTTCGATTCCTACTTGGGGCATTAATTGTATTATAATTCTCTAGTAAAGCACTGCAAGTTGAGTTTGGCTCTCAACACGAAATATCTGAAATTCAAGAGAACTGAGATTAAAAATGTAGACGAACAATTTATTAATATAACGATTATTTTAATACTATAAAATAATCCGTTTGTCTTCATGTTTAATTGTATAATAAATTTCAGAATTTTCTCCAATGAATAAAATCATAAAGTCATTGTACTATTTGTAAATGTTATTAATTAGGATAAGACAAAAATGAAATTATCAAAAATTTTGAACGTAGCGGATACCAAAACACCTCTTGGTAACCGTCGGAAATATTCTCTTATAATGTGTAGAAATCGTAAGTCATCGAATTTTGCTGGACTTGAAAAGTTTTAACGTTTGTTCCGGTTCGATTTAAACCTAGTATACTTTTAAAAAGTAAAACGAACTGACATTACGATCTTCATCTAAATCAAAATAGCAGAAATATGAAAGTAAATTCATGAGTCAAGCACATAAGTGTATGTACTTCTAACACCGATTGCTTGAGTTGAGGTAATTTAAGGTTATTTACGCTATATAAAGAGAAAGTAGCAGAAATCATGTCACAACAAAACGTCAAAGTGAAAACATGAGTTTTCTATAGTCAACCGCTAACGTAATGTTTCACCCGCGAAGCGTGACCGTCAGTTTTACCATAGCAACGGTTGTTATGATCATTTTTTATCATATACACATCACGCATCGTGTTTTTCATACTGCAAGATATTCAGAGAGAACCTAGTGTCTAGACACCTTCAACTCAAAATCGGGACATTAGATGTGGAGTAGGGAACCGCAGTGGTTTGTCTGAACAGAACGGAGAAATTCAGATAATTTGGATAAAATCATCCCCTAGTGGCAATCGAACGTACGTCATCGTCGTCGTCTCAGCCCTATAACATAACTCCCCAAGGATTTTACCACAACCAATTCTATTAGGCATTTATAACCTTTATACTACTCATAGATACTAATACACTATGTTATAAGTATACATATATATAAATAAAATTTATATCTAGCGATTTCTTACATTTAATAAAGGATGTACTTATTGGTACGGAGAACATTTCCCCTATCCGTCAATTAGTGCGAAAAATTGAGACATTCCTCATAATAAGTTATAGAAATGTAAATAACTGGCTTAAAAAGTTTCTTACGGCGGTACTTCTTAGGTCTGTGGCATTAACTTTATTGTGAAGTACAAAAAAAAGAAACAAATTACTACTTGCATATACAAATAAATTACAGAATGTATGTTTGTAATGTTAAAATAACCACCGTTTGCTAAAAACATATCTATGTGTTCACGGTACATATACCAAAGTAAAATTTTAACATTTTTACCTTTCTTTCTGTTTGCTAATCTCTGAAACGGCTAGACCAATATTGATGAGATTATAACTGGCAGATAGGCAGCTGATGTACTAAAGAACAATTTGGACTACTTTTAATTTTAAAGTATTAAATAAAAATCCAGAAATATTAAATTCGAGGCGAACAAAGTCGTGGGCACAGCTAGTATTTTAATAAAATTATTTGAATATAAAAATTAATTAACGAATTCACAACAGGTTGATCTTTTGTACGTATCATTTGTTTATTTGTCATTTAGTACTGAATAATTAACATTACGCATGTCAGCCTTCAACATTCTGTAAACGAATAAAAAACTTTAACCTTTATCGCGACCTACAAGGCAGTTTTCGTTTACTGCGGAAGGGCATTTTAAGACCAAGTTTTTATTCAATAAAATATCGTATTAAAATCACTTTAGACATAGTATTGATACAGTGAGTGGTCCTTCAAATAACTATCGATTGTATGGTGGCTCCAATTAGCGCATAAGTTATAACCATAAAAACCGATGTAAGTATTTTTATTGTGAAGTTAGTTTATATAAAACCCTTATTAACCTGATATTTATAAATATAAATATTATTCTCATATTCAATTTTCCTTAGGCTCGAACGTGTCAATATAACTTCTCCCTTTATAATCTACTTAAAATAACCTAACACTACCGTCCTATTACAACCACGCATTTTTATTTTTTCCACGCAATTAAACAAAACAATAAACTAATTTCTTAGAAAAAGTTAATTTTCATTTGAACGTAACGGGATTTCAATCCGCGCCTCTTGGAAACCAACCAAGCGGTATAGACAAATCAACGGTACGTTCTTAAACAACTATCCATTATTCATCTTAGTGTGTTAATAAAGTAATAAATATAAGGACTCCAAGGAGAGCATGTAACAAGAGGTTGATGACTGTTGACGAGACAAAAAAGGACTGTAGCGTTTGGCACTCCGTTCTCTGACTGTCTCGTTAGGGACCAAGGTGTGAATATTCATTTAAAAATATTAAAATAACGTTAAACTCACTTGTATCCAGTAAGTATGTTGAGTAGTGTAGATTTGCCAGCGCCAGAGGGCCCCATAATGGCGGTCAGTTCGCCAGAACGGAGCCTTCCCGACACTGACTTCAGGATTGTCTTCACATCTGAAATAAAAATTAATAATTAATTTTATATGTTTTTGCAACTTATTTTAAAAAAAAAACAAATTTGCTAGTTTTATACATTTTTCGTGTGAAGGGATAAACTTGTAGCCATTTAAAGAATGATTATATTTAAATTATTTTTATTTCCTCGCTCTCATAACTGCAAAGTGGAATACGGAGTGTCTTGGCACTAGGTAATTCCTGTCTACCTTGCTATGCGGAATAAAAGCGTGAAGCTAAAAATATAAACACAATGAGTGATTTAGTGAACCTTAATAATAACTAAGATCTAATCTTATTCCACAATATTCATCGTGCGGATGCCCACTCAAGGCACAATGTCGCGAATTCTGCGGAAAACGAAGTACGGAGTGTCTTGACACTAGATAGGCTTTTTCTCTACCCTATTATACTTGATACAGAATCGTGAAAGTAAGTAGGTAAAGAAATTCAATCTATAAATATTCTAGTCGACAAGAAACATTTCAATTCCTACGTAAGCAACACTAATGTACTTTGCCCATCAATGTCACGATAAGTATTGCTACACACAAATACGAAACAATCTCTGCCATATGTGTCTTATCGAAAAATCACTAACTGATTACTTTAATTATTTGATTTAACGTAAAAAGCATATTAATTTAAGAATGAGATATGATAAAACATTTGACTCTATAATAATAGCCATTATACTAGCCGCGACTCTGGATTTTTATTTTATAATTCTAAAACGATATTTAAATAAACTTAAAATAATACTTTTTATTACATCAGCTCAGCAAGTGAATATCCCCTCAAAAGCGATTCAATTTTCAAGGAACAGACAGATAGGAATTAGTAAAATTTAAAAAAAAATCATTTTGGTATATGTACCGTGTTCACATACTTATATATTTATTAAAAAGCGATTATTTTTGTGTTATAAACAAACAATCCAATTTAATTTAATTTTCTAAAACTATATGCATACTACAAGTATAAGTCAGTCATATATGTTTTATTAATGTATTTTGTTCATTTAATCGAGTTTCAAAACATAGTAATCAGGTTTTATTAAAATCAATAAAATATAAAAGTACTTCCATTTGGGTACACAAGAGATTATATAGCAAATGTTTATAAAAATTAAATTTTTAAATGATTGAATCTTATTCAGAATTTTTTAATAACTAATTGGAATTAATTTTTTATTGACAATTAACATTTCTTGCTTATGCTTCTTAACAAAGTAGATAAAATTCAAGTATTTCAAAAGAGTAACACGTAATAAAAAACTAACATCAATACCTGATTAATACTGGTGGGCCAGAAAGGCGTGCGAATTTTGAAATCGGATTGATCGTGAGAGAGACGGGGAGCGGGGCGCGGGTGGTGGGGATAAGGAGCTTGGTTCCCAGAAATTTAATCGCCATGGATATTTTTATTGGAGAGGTGCGTGCGTTCTGTATAAAGGCTTAAAATGGCAATTCGTGCACTGTCGTCTATCTCGCCCTGAGTTTAGTTTACATAATTTAAATCAATGTCCTAGTGAAAAGGTTAGCAGATCGTAGGTCAAAAAGTTTGAGTCTACGGGTTCGACACTAAATCGAAAACCTGCGGGGAGTCAAAGGTCAATAGGAACAAAAGAAACTGTAAGCGAAGTCGCGACGTCCGTACGGCGTGACACCCAGTTACCAATCCTGAGAGATCAACTGAGCTCACTATAATATAAGAACATCATTTAGGCGTATTTTGGCAAAAAAACTTAAATTTCACCTGTATAAACCCGTAAACTTCAATTAGTCCAGGAATTGAAACCAAATGACCACAATCTTCGTCGTGCTTTTCCCGAAAAAATGTTACAGCGTTTTCGAAGTATGAAACAATTTTCTCTTCTCGAATGAAGCTCATTTTCATTTAGGTGGACATGTGAATAAGCAAAATTGTCGGTATTGGGTCTCAGAATATCCCAAATTATAGCATCAAAGACCATTGCACTCACCTAAAGTGACAGTTGGGCAGCCATGTCGGCTAAAGGAATCGTCAAACCACATTTCTTCGAAAATAAGCGAGGCCAAACCATATCAGTAAATTCTGATCGCTATACAGACATGTTACGTAACATTTTTTTTTCCATAACTGCATAATTTTGACGTCAGTTACAACAGCAGGACCTGGTTTCAACAAGACGGCTCGAGTATAAAATAATATATATACATCCAATGAGTCCTTAGCAGATGTAAACGAAATGCTTACTGGAAAACTGATATCGAGGGGACATTCCGTGACCTCTTCGGAGCTGAGGGTGAGGAGCGTGAGGTCCAGATTGGAGGAGTGTGTACGCTTAGATGGTACACATCTCAGTGATATTATTTTTAAAAAGTTAAGTTCTCATGTTTTACTTTATTATAAAATAGGTTACCTGTTCTAAGCCTTGTAGTTTTAAAATTCGCATAACCTAATGGCCCACCCGGTACAATCGAGGATAAAAATTAAAAAAAGCTTAGCAAAAATATATAAAAAACCAATATAAAATCTTTCTGTCTAGATTTGTCTTAAATACGTGTAATTGTACAAGAGAGATTTTGGGGGAAATTATTAATAGTAATAGTCGAGGGAAACCTCTTTTATCTTGCTCCAAGATTTTATTCCACATAGCAGGGTAGACAGAAAGTATTTGGAGTGTCAAAACACTCCGTGCTTCGCTTTCCACCAAGTTCGGGACATTGCGTGTAGAGTGGTGGAACTCAACGCCGCATTTCGCCTTACCAGAGCGGGTAAGCAAACATAAATTTTAATTATAATCACTCCTCCAGGTGGGAATCGAACTCACGACCTATAGCGGTTACAATGCACCAATGAGCCATGACCAGCCTCAACCTGAACCTTGCTAGCCAATATAAATAAATTCTGCTCTCAACTAAGTGCTGCGCAATTTTCTTTGCTGTACAGCAAAGAAAAAATCAGCAGACACTCTTCCCATTAAAATGCAGCCAGCGGACGGAATATACTTATTTATTGATACATAGAAGCTATTAACAGGTAAATTTTTAGTTGAGAAGAAATGATTGAATATATTTTTCATATCACCCACCGAACTGCGGATTTTCACGAAGCTTTATGATATTGTTCTCTGATGCGTCTCACTCATTACCGCTTGAGAGGCTCTTAGCCATATAAGTCTGCCATTGACTCCTGTGCTATAATAAATATTGTGACACATTTGTTGAAATAATTTAAGGTAGCATTCTTATCATACTTTCGTAATTAAAGATAATATGTTGCCATGTTAGCTAATCTATAATTGTGAATACATATCGACATTATTTATGTATACATCATAAGTTAAAAATAAATTATTATTTTCATAAGGAAATATTTCTCACACACAAGAAAAATAAATTGTAACAAGCGTAGAAGAACGTATGGCTTATTAATAGCTAGAGACTTTCGAGAGTTCCCGACGTGTGGGTTCGAAACGCGCTACTTTCAAATTTTTATATATTTCTGAAAATATTTCCTTTACTTACAATAGATACGTTATTGTATCTATTCTTCTCTATCATAGACATTCTAAAAGTCTACAATGAATATATATATAGTGTATAAACAATCAGAAAATTTTTATAGTATTCATAAAATTAATAGAAAATATATATATATATAATTATTATTAGAAAATTTTTATAGTATTCATAAAATTACATACTTTATTTTATAATTCAAATTCAAATAAAAGTTTTCAAACTTTTATCTTTACTATTAAATACGCGAAACAGCAAAAGGTATGATATTATGACGTCGTACAGGCTAATAGTTGTAATAAAAAAGTCCATAAAATATACATGAAAATTAGTCTTTAATATTTTTATATCATTTTTCAATTTTTTTATCACATAAAATGTTTAATTTTTTATAAATAAAATGTTATTTCTATTGTAACAGTACCATAGAAGACGATTTTGTAAGGGAATGTAGCACAAATTTTGCAATGATAAATATTTTCGTATTCGGATTTCTTTTTTTGCTGTATATACCAATTTTTAGGTCGAGTTATGAAATTTTAAAACATATATATATATATATATATATATATATATATATATATATATATATATATATATATATATATATATATATATATATATATATATATATATATATATATATATATATATATATATATATATATATATATATATATATATATATATATATATATATATATATATTATCAAATATCTATATAATAATACATGAAGCTCTTTGTACATTTTTTCACGAAAATAACGCGAACTCAGCAAAATGCAAAATGCTAATATTTTTAAAATTATATTACATTAATAAAATAAACGTAACTTCCACTATCATGTGTTTGACGTACATATTTATATAAAGTGTAAGTAAATATACGAGTTGCTAAAGCAACGTGTTTACAATGCGTCAACAGGACATCTATCTATTATAATCAATGTTAATAGACATTTTACATACAGACTTTTTAAAAAAAATTTTGTATTTTAAGTCTCTTTCCACACGTTCAGTAACAAAAATAGAAATATATATTAAAATCTTAGGATTAAACCAAGACACTTTTCAAAAAAAGGTGAAATTCACCATTAGTGGGTAAATAGCACAAGAAACACAACGAATAAATATATTTTACCTTACCTTACCTTACCTTACTTTACCTACAAATGTACTATAATAATTCAACTATTCACTGCCATTGTAACTCATGGGAAGCGTTTCATTGTAAACACGATGATTTTAAGTTTGAACTTTGAACGTTATTCGGTGGCATCTTTAGTTTCAAATAATTTTGACATGACAATGGTGAACCGCGAATATTAAATACATAATACAGTATTATCGAAAAAGTGTTCTATTGCATAGATATTAAAATCTATTTCAGCATATATCATGTAATTGTATAGAATTAAAAATACCGGCTCTGCGCTTAATTTAATATCGTAAGGCTATGGAAATACCAATTCAATTAACATAAACTATTTTTTTAAGGAAACATTTTTTTGCAAATATTCGCATTTCTAAGGCGATATGTTCAAGTTTAACTTATTAAAATCAAGAGTGGCGTTAGTTTATAAATCCTAACCCGACCCTGTGCCTAAAATGAGCGAAAAATAAAGGGATACAATATCATTGAAATATTATTAAGTTTGTAGTCATGATAATAAATTAGCAACTAAGTTTTTTTCGTTTGTTTGGTTCACCTCTTGACGAGCTATGTGGGACTCCGTCCCGATACAGATCGTCTATATACCCAGTAAAGCCTTAGGGTGCTCTACCTCTACCACCATCAGCCCGGCCACGGGAGCGCCAATCAAGTTACTAAGTTAATGTAATAATTAATAGAAAATTCAAATACCATTGGACCAGTTGCAGTGCAAACACGCATTCTGCCTTGTCGTCTTGCATTTCACTTTATAAAAAGTGTACATCAAACACTTAGAAATGTGTGTGCATGTGTGCGTAATATTTATTTTATTGTATTTCTAACGTATTTTTATTTAAACAAATGAGCATTTCTTCTTCTTACAGACCTTTAGTACCAATATCCAATACCATAATCATTCCGTCCTCATTTCGTAAAAAGAGAATACACACTATACACCCTACAAGCATTACATAAATAACCTATTTTTTTATAAAGACATCCTACATCATCGTTTAAAAAAATACATTTATACTAGTTTAATTGTCTGACTCACATTTACTAGCGAGTTTAATAATATAATATCTAGATATAGAGACAATTATATAGAAAATGTAATCACGTGAATATGTGCACTATTAAAGTAATCACGCTTACTCTTTAACTAGTTGTGGCCCGCAAGATCTTAAATCCCGAAATATCCCGTTTCCATGGAATTTTTAATAAATCCTCGCTTAATGCTCCTCTACGCCCCGAATGAAAATATATGACATATTTCAGCTTTCTAGGTCGGGCAGTGTCCGCTGTGCGTCTGTCAAACACTGACTCAAACAGTTTATTTTATATACTTATTAATTTTTTTATTTCCTTTATAATATTATGGCTAATATTAGGACATTAAAAATGAATATAATTATACATAATACACTAATTTAAGCATTTAGTATAAGATAGGTAGAGTTATACACCGTTAAATTGAAGACAATGCCTTCTTGTGTAATAAAAAATGACTACCAGTTACACAATGCTAAGGCTTGCGTTCCCATATAAAAAAGCAGCTTCACGCTTTATCCCGCGTTGCAGGGTAGTCAAAGACAGCTTAGTGTCAAGAACTGTCGATTGCTTTCCATGTTTCTTACATATCTCCACGTTTTTATCGATACACAGGGTATACAGTAAGTACCTAAAGTCAAATTTGTGTTCCCATATAAAAAAGCAGCTTCACGCTTTATTCCACATAGCAGGCAAGTCAAAGACAACCTAGAGTCAAGACACTCTGTCTATTGGTTTCCATGTTTCTTACATACATTACCTCCACAGACGAGGTCAGATTGTTATTAAAAGGTAACGAATCACTATTGTATAGTGAATTCTCGAGGTAAGCAAACAGCAGTCATCTTCAGATTTAAGGTAGGCAGAATAATAAGTGTAAATCAAATCAATGTATAATCAAAAATTAAAAAAATATTGAAATTGACAATCTGAACAGAATTTTACTAGTAAATACAATATGATTAATTGAGAAAAACCCAAAATTTAATATACGAGTACATTTCCAAAGGATTGTTATAATGTAGTTTACATTATACAAAAGCACATAAACAGATCTGAAGTATTATTTATAATAATAAGATCTTTGATCATGTACAGTTTGATCAAATCAGTACCTGTGACCAATGTAAAGTGTTCGATCGAATCGTCAGGTTTCCATAAATGTATTTCCGAATAACATAATAAAATAGTTTCATTTAAAACACATTTATTATTATGTGTAAAGAGAACACGACGCAACGTACTACATGCACATTTGTCAGAGACAAAAAACACGAAATCACAGCAAAAAGAGGTGGCAGGTTCAAAACCTGAAGTAAGACAGTAAAATAATCATTTTTAATATACTTTACCAAAGATAGACAGTCAAATTGTCCTCCATAAGATTTCTTACTATAATAAATATTCAATGCTTAATATTTATTCGCAATAATTAATATTATATGCAAAATGAAAATACAATTTTAACGTTTACCTTGAAAATATAATTTTTTTTTGTGAGTTCAGCGTTAATTAATATATTATTATGTTTTTCTTAAACATAGTTTATACCAGAAACTATAAGTATGAGCAAATAATAACAAATTTGAGCGTCAATTCAAAGAAATTCTCAGTAAATGACTTTAAAATCATCTTTAATCATATAAACATAAGCGAGTTGTGCATTTTTTGCTTCCTATGCGTGTGTCGTTCCTATAAATTTGAAGTAATATGACAATTATGTTAAAACCTTGACGACTAGCGTACAGACCAAGGATAACGAGTTGTGTAGAACTGTTATGTCGACAAGTGTACAAGTTTTGTACGAAGTCAAATACACAGAAAATATTGCAAAATATCTTACAGAACGAAGTGATCATAATCAAATACTACCATGAGTGGCTAGGTTAAGCAACACGCAGTCCAGTCAATATTGCCTGATAGACACTTTGAAGCTGCACTTAGAAAAAGAGATTCAAAATATTGTATATTTTTGATAACTTGAAAATAAAGTGCGGCGTTGAACTCCTCCACTCAACACGCAATATCTCGTATTCGGTGGAAAGCGAAGTTCCACACTAGTTACTTTCTGTCTACCATGATATGTGGAATAAAAGCGTAAAGCTAATAAAAACAAAACTTGAATAATTAAAATTTGTAATATCAGCAGTAACTGACCTCAAGCAAGACAAAAAAAGTTACAAATTCTTATGAGACAGGTATGTTTATCGCAATACAACTTAAAAAAACTACACTACAAAAATCTAAAATTTTCATACTAATGTATATATTATATATTTAAATATTAAATAAATAAGAGAAACTTCCATTTAGATAAAAGATATACCTGCTTAATTAATAAATAAACAGTATATACGTTAAAATATTGTAAACTAAGTAATTGCAAGAAACAAGCAAAAAAATTATCCGCGTATTTTAAAGTTATAAAAAGCAGAAAATCATTAAGCGCAATATGCAATACGCGACATTAATTTTTTCAATAATACTTAAAGTAAAATTATAAACCTAAGTGAAGTCGGTCGTGGCGCAGTGGGATAGCGTCTGACTGTAAACGCGATCGGTTATGGGTTCGATTGCCACTCGGGGGAGTGATTATATTTTAATTATTTTCACTTTATCGCTCTGGTGAAGACAAAGTGCGGCGTTGAGTTCCACCACTCAATACGCAATGTTTTGAATGCGGGATAAAAAGCGGGAAGCAAAAAACTAAATAAAAGTAAGTGGCAGATAACCGACTCCACGTACCCCGTATAATGTAGGAATTCCGTAAACAAAGAAAAAAAGAGTGGCTATATATTAACTTCATGCTTTTTATCCCACATAGCAGAGTACACAGAAAGTACCTAATGACAAAACACTTCGTACATCGCTTGCCATCGCTTGAATAAGAGGCATAGCGTTGAGTGGTGAAACCTAACGCCGCACTTTGTCTTACCAGAGCGAGGAAGTGAAAATAATTTTAAACGTAAACACGCCACCGAGTGACAATCGAACCCACAACCGATCGCGGTTACAGACAGACGCTGTCCCACTACCGGCCTCGGTACAAGCTTTATTATTATCGTATATAATACTAATAGGTCATTAATCGCTCATTACAAGCCCCTATAAGAAAACAATGAGGCTGTAATTATAAATGAATTGAACGAACAGTGTTATTGTGTTATTAAAATGTATATATATTCACGCAAGTTGTATATTATGGTGTAAGCAAAACCAATGATAAGACACTGTGATGGCGGAGCTTAACGTCACGCTCTAACTTACTAGAAAAGTTAAAAGATAAAAATTAAATATAAATTTTACTACGAGGCCAATTGCCACACAATAGAGGGATTAGATTTAAACAATTGTTATTTTTTTAGTCTGGAAAAACAAAGGGCTGCTTTACATTTCGACAATACGCGTATCTGGAGTAGAGCAGAGAACGAGGAGCAAAATATCTTGACACTAGACTATGATAGCCCAGAGCCAATGAGGCTGCTTCTTATTAACAATCGGTCGAAGTCGCAACCATCTTTGACTAAGTAAATACTTTCCCACTACGCCATAATGGCGAATAAAATTATGTATTAAAACATTTTTTTGCTTCATTGTTTTATACCGCATAGCAGGGAAGACAGAAGTACCTACTTTCAAGACACTCCGCACTCCGCGTTTGAGTGGCGGAACTCAACGACGCATTCCTCTTACCAGAACGAGGAAATGAAAATAAATAAAATGTAATCATAACGAATTCGGTGAAAAGCGAAGTATGGAGTGTCTTGACACTAGGTACTTTCTGTCTACCCTGCTATGCGGGATCAAAGCGTGAAGTTAAAAAAGAATAATAATAATCATATGCCCCAGTAGGAATCGAACCCACAATCGATCACAATTACAATCGGACCCTGCCCCACTGCGCCACGACTGGTCTTTACGTTTTTTTTTTATAAAAATTATAAAGTTAAGTTAAAAACGGGCTCTTGAAGGATTTACCTAAAGTGAACGACATTGAATATTAAAACAGCTTCCTCTTGTACATTTTATAACATTAAACTCGAAATCATTACTGTCTTGGACATGAACTTTAAAGTTTATTTTATAAAAAACATTAAAGGTTAACATAAAAATTTGTTATTTTACAGAACTAATATAAAAATATTTTTTTAGCTTCACACTATCCCTGACGGGGAAGTCAAAGACAACGGTGCGCCAGACGCTACGGGCCCACTTTCGCCACGTCTAATTCATACATGCCATTTTCTTTGGGGAGTTCTCCAGTATCTTTAATACTGTGTTTTCAAAGGTCAACCACGTTCTCCTCAGACCTCTTGTACCGCTCATTTTTGCTTCATATATCTTTCTTACCATTCTTTCATCACTCATCCTCTCAACGTGCCCAAACCACATGAGCACGTTCTTCTTCATGACATTCTCGCTTAAGCCTGCAATTCTGCGTATCTCCTCTACCATCGATCGCATTTATCTTTCTTTCATTCTTCTTTTGATCCACCCACGTTTCGTTGCCGTATAACAGCGTCGGTGTCAGTCGTTTTGCCGTCGTAACAATGTAGCCAGGCACAGTTAATGCTGTTACTGGCAGCAATACACCTTTCCATATCGATTTCGTATTTTTATACAATAAATTAAATATATATTTTTATTTCTAATATATCTCGAATATCTCGAATTATATGAAGTAAGCAGAAAGAATCTAGTAAATCTGTTTCATAGTAGGTTAGACAGAAAGAACCTAGTGTCAAGACACTCTGAACTTCGCTCTGCGAAAAATTCGAGATTATTTGTAAATTACCTATACTATTATTTGTAAATTATACTTCCACTATTATATCTATATTATAAGTAAATTTATATATTATACGTGGTGGGCAAAGGCGGAAGAAGGAGTATAGAATTTGGCATATTTACAATTCATATATAAAGAAGTGCACAAAGACAATCTCTTTTATAATAATGTATTACAATTATATTATATTCATAAAATAGGTATTATAAACACTGCTAAGCGTTTAACATTAAAATATTTTGCAAGAGTGACTTACACGTTGTTAAGGCTTTAGGTATTTTACGTGTAAACAAGGCCTCTAGTAATTATTAAATGGAATTTTTCCAACTATTTTTATCGTTAAAGCTTTCCTTATAGTTGTTTCTTGAATTTAAATATATTTATGGCTTTTTCCAAATCGATGAAATTTCACGAAGCTGGTTGTGGATAGCCTGACTGTAAACACGATTGGTAGTGAGTTCAATTCCCACTTGTAGAAATTCATTCCTCAATAATAAGAGGCCGGTCGTAGCGCAGTGTGACAGCGTCTGATTGTAAACGCGACCGGTTGTGGACTTATATATAAAATTATATATAAAATTATTTTCACTTCCTCGCAATGACAAAGTGCGGCGTTGAGTTCCACCACTCACCACGACATGTCTCGAATTCGGTGGAAAGCGAAGTATGGAGTGTCTTGACGTTAGGTACTTTCTGTGTACCCTACTATGCGGGATAAAAAGCGTTAAGCTATAAAAAAAAAATAAAAAAAAACTTTATAAGATAGTGTGTAAGTGGAGTGCATTGACACTAGGTTGACTCTGACTCTATATGGAATACAGTGTGAAGCTGTAATAAAACGAACACTATCGTACATTTTAGCAAAATATTGTCCTTTAAATAAGTATCACTGAGTTTCTTACACCCTTATTTTTCATATTAGAGGTATTAATTTTCGTGAAGCGGTGGTATATTATTATGCATGAACTTCTTTGAATATAATTATTTTAGACTTTGAATGTCATCATGAATGTCACTGAAAATCGATTCAAAAACAAAGTTTTGATCCTTTCAGACTTAATACAAAAGTTATACAAACAATAAAATTCACAACGTACGGCTATTACGACTTCCCGTTTAAAAAAGAGTTTATCTCAATTACATACAAATAGGTTTCTTCCTGAATATTTGTAAATTGTTTCTTTGGTTGAATTTTAAAAGAAATGCTCTTTTTTATAGAGTTTTCCTTGTTTTTACTGTATATATGTAAATACCTTATTAATTAGTACGAGAGCCAGTAATAAATTTATACTTCTTGCTTCTTTTTTCGTTGAAGGAAATAGTTAACTACATTCTTACCTGGCTCCCTTATCAAAAAATCAAACTCGCTAACATTTGATAATATTATAATTCGATGAGATCCACCATCATGTCTCTGCCAAAACGGTTAGGTTAAATAAAAAAATAAAAAATCATATAAAAACAATTGTTGTTTTTAAAAATTTAAAGAAAAAAGTAGTTAATTAGTACATCCGTTCGTTTTTCACAGAGAAAATAATAAAAAAATATAAATATTTATACTTAAATATATACTAATAATTAAATTTGTAAGTATGACAGTTAAATGAATCACTTCCTCTTGGTTTTGCATATATTTATATGTGATTCAGATGAGCATCATAGATTGAGGACCGATTTAAAATGCATTATAGTATTTGATGGGCCAATAATATTATTTTATTTATTGCTGAAGGTTTAGTTTTATTGCTTGCTTTTCCTTGTTAGATTCTCTATTATATTACGAAATTTTGCTTTAAAAGCTTAAAATATTATATAAATATTAACAAAAATTGAATTAATGGTTTTACAATCTCATACAATCAATATATACAATAAACATATAATTGTTCGTTGTGTGTATACGGAAGACGTACGCAAAAACTATTCTCGGCGGCATTTATCAATGTGACGGAATTCAAAAATAAAGAATTTTAATATAATATTTTCGTTTATCTATTTAGGCGTGTCTGCATGTTAATCTCTGACACATCTATAGGGTTTTATCAATTTAATATATTTTTTAATAAAATCGAAATATGAATAAAATCAAATAATTTATACGTTTAGTTACTAAATTACATATTATTACATTAACTTTCCTAGATACTAACATATTCCTTTATGTAAATAAAACTTATTAGCTTCCTTAAATTATTCGCGTATATTTTGGTATTCAAAAATAAAGATTATAAAACCGGACGCTTCAAGCACTTTAAAATAAGTAGCTCGTGGTAGACTGAGGTGGCATTTGGCAACTGTCAGAATGCATAATTATTATATCCAAGTAAAGATATCTATTTGTTTTATATTTATTTGTAAAATAAAGTATGTTTGTGATAAAATGATCTTTTAGTATATGTAGCGAAATCCCTCTACAAAATTTTGTGCAGTCTTGAACCTGCTATATGAACAAATACAGGCGAGCGTATAGTAGAAAACGGAGGGTTTTGACACTAGATTCTCTCTGTCTAACTCGCTGCAAGAAAGAAAAGACATGAACGTCTTTGCTTTGTTTAAATTTAACATGACCGAATGACAAAAACACACAGCTTTCACATAGAAGAATTCTTGAAAGATATCGGGAAGTAGTGTATTCAAATCCTTTTCTGTGCGCATTTTTTATACGTATAGATATATATATGGTATAGATATCATTGAAGATAAATTAAATATTTTTAACAACGTTTTTACGTACACAATAAGTAACTACAATGTTTTTGTTTATATTAAATTAAAATAAAAGGTAAACCCGATGATGTACTGTAAAATGTACGAAAGCGGTGCACTGTGCCAAGCTACCATTTGCAAGTCATTCAGGGAAATATGAATGTTCACTTTTACAATTCTATAGAGGTATGTATCATGAATTATAATTCATTCAAACAAAAAAAAACATAAATATTAAAATAGTTTTAATTAATAAATAAAAATAAATGGAAAAATTAAAAATACGCGATTTCTACACATTTTATATGAAACTATTTTAAACAGATTAATCGCGTATAATTTGGTATTGGAAAACACATTTATGAAAAACCCAATGCAAAATATACGAGATTAATCCGTTTAAAATAGTTTCATTTAAAATCAAAGTTATGTAAAAAGAAAATTGACAAATTGTTATATATTTTACAATAATTATTGAACGATATTGTGAGAGTTACTAATAATTTAATGTTTAAAGAAAACAATATTCGAATCATTTTTACAAACATTATAAGTAAAGTAGTGTGAAATTGGAGTATTGGTTTATTTAAATAAAGTTTATTTAGAAAAGTACTTAACATGACCAAAAAATACTAACATAATGACGTTTTTAAGAATACATTAAGATAACAAAACAAAAAAATAGACACTTTAGCTGGATTGACATACACTTTTGTATGAAACTCCTTACGTTGCTAAGGAAACGTATATTTTTCGCGTCAATGTTACACATTTTTATTAGACAGGACTTCATCAAATATCAATAATATATAAATATATAAATAATTCAAAAGCGAAGGCTTATCATTCTGTTGAGTGAATTACAACGAATGTTACAAAAAAAAACTGTTAAATAATTATGCTAACATTTAATATATTCTTAGAATATATTATTATTATATTAAAATTAATTATTTATTTCATTTAATATGACCACTGAGATTTTCTTCCATAGAAGCAGACTTCATATATGTAAATGGATTGTTTTTTGCAAAAACTAAATACTTTCAAATAAACAAACTACACAGACAGACAGACATCTCTACAAAAAAGTACATATATACTAGTTATTTCCTCGTAAATTCAACGCCATGAGTAGAAAGGAAAGGTGTTAATTACGTTTTCACTTATATTAAGCCTCTTGGTTTATTCTTTCGCGCAAAATTCTACGTGACCTTATTTCATACTGTTAAAAAAAATATATGTCAATAATTCTAATCGTGAATAAATGCACTCAAGGGTATCATTATAAAGACGAAACATGTAGCTGATTGATAAGAGCAAATGAGATAGCTAGTAACTACTAAGTAGTGATAAACACGATATTCAGACTTTAATCTTGAACATATACGAAGAAGTTTTATCCAAATTTTACGCATTTCGCATATATATATATATATATATATATATATATATATATATATATATATATATATATATATATATATATATATATATATATATATATATATATATATATATATATGTGTGTGTGTGTATATATATGTATATATATATGTAAAAAAAGGACATACCTAATGTTTTAATATAAAAATGCAATTATCTTTTTATTACTCAGAGAAATTACATTTTACATCAAATTAAAAAAAATCGTGTATTGAATAACGGAGCTCAACTCTGCACTCCATTAA
Organism: Dryadula phaetusa; assembly: GCA_032432895.1. NCBI lineage: Eukaryota > Metazoa > Arthropoda > Insecta > Lepidoptera > Nymphalidae > Dryadula > Dryadula phaetusa. The sequence goes on along the minus strand of JAOYRS010000008.1, from coordinate 454,761 downwards.
AGTACAAATTTAAAACAAATATAATTGTTTAATATTTTTAAAGTATTGTTCCACACTTAGGATTAGAAAACATTTTTGAAAAAAACGTATAAAAATTTGAACGCAGCGGGATTCGAACCCGCGCCTTAGACGGTCTCCAAGACGTGCGTGTTCGAATCTAGCTGCGTTCAATAATTGTCTTGGTTAAATTGAACTAATAACCATCGCGTGTAGAGTCAAACTAACCCACTGGGCCACGATGGCCTCTGTAACTTTAATTATAATACCGATAAAAGAATAATATAATTACTGATTATATTAAGAGAAACAAGCACATCGTTAGACGTAATTACAACACATGATAATTACTAAAGTGACGCTATTATAAACGTTTATACTACAATAAAATTATGAAAATAAAACACAAAGAGAAAACACAACAAAGACTAAATAGCAATATTAATATAAATGGAGATTTTCGTGTGATCGTACTAAACGGTTGCATATTTAACAATAAAATAGTTTAATATAATTATAATATGATATTTACTTGTATTATTGAAAATTTATACGTAATTTTGGAATTGTAATGAAAAACACACTTACTGCTTTTTCTTCCTTCCTGGACTCTGTACGCGAGGTCTGTAAACGCCAAATCCACTGGAGGCCGCTTGGGCAGATGGGTGAGGGTCTTCGGCTGAGCTGGTGTGATTGTCACCTTCAGGCTGCCCTTCCTGTCAGATATCATTGGTTTAGATTCCTCTGCGACGAGGCTCAATTCCTTATCCACTTTCATTTTGCACAATAGATTCGAACAACAAGAATCAAAGTATCATTTCCTTAACAAAGAAGGTAAATAAAATAAGCGTCGCAGTACATGCGTTACGCCGTACTCTCGCGCACACACTGACTGGCTGACAGTATGACACTGAGTTACGACGAAATCGGAGTTGCCATCAAAATCGATTTTGCTGGGACAGTCCCATATTGTCTTACGCCCCAATAATTTTAATATGGAAAAATATGCTAATAAAATACACTATAGATAAATTAAAATCAAGAGTTTAAATAAAAAAAATAGTACATATATTAAATATTAAAATTAGCAAAGATAGGATTATCTCTCTTTTAGGCTTAATAAAAACAGTCTTTGTTTTTATTTTTTTATTGTCCCTATTTTAGTTCAAAAGATGGCAACCCTAGCCGAAATGTAGTGTTGAACTTTGCGCCGGCGCAACGGATACGTTTTATCAGGGTTCCGTACTACATATACATATATTACATAGAATCAAAGTTATTTACTTTAGAGTGCATATTAATTGTAAATTATAATGAAATGAATATACATTAGGTTAATCTTTGACCAAATTACTTCATACCTTTAAATATTGTTTTAAATTAATAATAGTATTGTTAAAATTGTATTTCTACACATGTTACTTTGTTTTCATTTATTTAAAAAAAAACATTTTCATGGTTTATACTGTATAACAGAGTACTCAGCGACAACCTAGTGGCAAGACACTCCATTGGCTAATTTCTGATCAAAATCAAGACATTGCATTTAGTATTGAATTCTAAAAAGTTTCATTATAATTATATGTATAGTATATATTTGTCATTATTATTGCCTACTTCTTAATTATACTTTTTATTACAGTTAAATGTCCATAAATCATATAATTGCATTAAAATTTGTATAATAAATTTTAATTTTATAAATAAAGTAACAATTCAAATTTGTGTTAAACTATATCAAGCTTTAAATCATATAATATAATATATAGTGTACAAAATGTACAGAAGAGCACAAAAAGTAACTTAATTGTTTTATTAAAAGCACATTTTCTTATTTGTATAAACAAATATTCTATATCGGTATGAGCTATAGTTCCTTTCTTTCAGATTTGCTAAAATATGAAGAATCAAGCACTCCAAAAGACCACAAATTACTTCACAAATGCCATTTGCCTACGCAAACCCCATGAATGATAATCATTTATATTTTGATGTAATTCAGTAATATTAGCAGTCACAGGCCATTTAAACTTAATCTTAGAAATAAAATGCAAAACTAATAAAGTTGTGTCTTATATGTATTTTATATATTTAAATATTATTAAATAAGTAGGAAATATAATCTTTTTTAAAATATCAAGGTAATCTATTTTATTTTTAGACAATTATTTAAATTTCAGCTAAATATGTGTTTTGTGTATGACATTTTTTTAACTAGAACTAGAACAACTTAGCAGTTGATTACTGACAATACTGACATTATGTTGATTGATAATTTGAAAGTGCTAGTTCAAATAAAGAATATTTGGATTTCATTTGGTTTGATATTATCAAAGATGAGATGAGAATATTATCAAAAATATCAATAAATCACTGGAAAAGATAATATTTTATTATAAAAATCTAAGTTTATAGATAAATTTGTATAATATTCTGTACTTAATATAATATATGATTAAAGTCGCAGTCTCTATCTAATTTCAAAAAATATTTCAACATAGGTTTTTGCGAATAAGTTTGATTCATTTTATTTTTTTTAATAATTAGCTAACATATTATGTAATATGTTTTAAGAGGTGCAAACATTTTTTTTTTCATACATTCCTAATGACGAGAATTTATCCAGTTAAATAAATCTTTGCTGTATTTGAAATATTTTGAGAGGAATAGATAGAATTTAAAAAAAAATAATTAATATATTTTAAATTAAATTTTAGCCTAATGCACTTAAAAAATTAAAATTAACATTTGTAGGTATTTTATTAATAACTTGTAGTAAAATAAAACACATCTCAACTTTCCAATATTATGTAAAGTTTAGTCATGAAATCATTTAACAATATATTCGTTTGGTTTCTGCATTAAACTTAAAATAACAAAATTATATACGCAGACTAGTAAACACATTATATGAATGTTTGCATAAAAAACGCAAAATACGAGAAACTTAAAAAGAGGTCACGAGAAATGGCTACGTTGAAAAGTATAAGCATATATACAAAACTCATATATCATATTACCCAAAGTTATTAAGAAGAAATTTGCTATCCATATTGGTTTCATAAAAAGCACATAGCACGGTTTAAGTGTATAATATTTATTAAGTATTTCATAAAGTAAACACTACACATCAAAACAAAACAACATGAATATATTTTGCGAATGAAAGCGTAAACTCTTAACTCGAAACTTCAAAAACTTGAAACTTGTTGAAAGTAGCTTTTCGCAAATTTATATTTTTTATCTGTATTTCTAGTGACATTTATTTAATAATTAGAAATTGTTTGGATTATTTATCGATATAAATATTGTTTTTATTAAAATAATCAAACATACCTTTAAAATAGTTCCGCTAAAAGCGGTTATTTACCATTTATTAATGTATCAATATTAAAATAATATCTCTTCAGTCTTGTTACTTAATTGAATATTTATTTACTATTATTATTAGCAAAAGTACTACCAGAATAATAATACAATATTAAAATATAACAAATATTAATCGAAATGGAAATGACATATATTGAAATTAAAATATAACATGGCAACATTTTTAAAAATTATAAGGGACTGAAGTTCAAACTTCAAGAAGTGGACAAATATTTCAATATTACGTCAAATAAATTTCTTTTCCTAATGATGTGAACATTAGTTTAATCTTAACAAACCATAATGAAGCAATAGTTAGCGTATAGCCATGGAAAGTATAACTGTAAGTATTATTTTATTATGAAGTTTTTGTTTATTTACTTCTAAGTGTTCGATAATCACATATGTTTTCTTTGTTCCAGAATTTTTGTGTTTCTCTTATCAAGGGATTTATAGATAGCTTACGGGGTGTTACTGTTTTATTATATTTAGATAAAGAAATAAATGAGCGGGCACTAAGTCGTTCTCCACCTGTCGATTTTGATAGTAGCAAACATAAACAAAAGCAACCAAAAGTTAAACAGTAAGTTGTTTTTATATTTTAACAATATTATATATTATATATATAGCCAACTTTCCATGTGTTAATTTTTTGACATTTTAATTTGCTCGAGTAGTTTGAAAATACCATGTGGTGTTTATTGTTATCATTATAATAGATATTTATACAATTATTAGTATTGTTAATTATATAATATGATGATGTTTATATTCCAAATAATCTAAAATTTTCAAATATTTAAAAAAAAAATCCTAGTTTTTTTTTAAATGAATAATAAAAATGATTTAATTTTATATTGCTTTTGATTATTTTTATTGATATATTTATTTTATTCATAAAGAAACAAAAGTTAAATCATTATTTATGTAAAGATTTTCTTTTTTCAGGGAATCAAAAGTACTTACTAGAGTGTTACAATCATGTATACTCAACGGTTTCATATTTTTGCTAAGCATTCTCGTATTCGAGTATGCTCTCCTACCTGCGGTCAAGTACTTAGTAATACTAGTGTTTGGACATAATCCGGGAGTTGCGCATAATGTATGGGGCTGGATGCAACCATTTCTGTCAATGACATTTAGAATGATATGGGTCTTACCACTGTTTTTGCTTAGCAAGCTTGTAAATAGTCTGTGGTTCCAGGTGAGTGTTTTTTTATGTTAATTATCACTCTCTCATTTGTTTTTCTTAATCATTAATAAAAAAAAAATTATGTTATTAAGTTTTGAGATTCTATGAATATTAACACAATTTAATATTCTTGTTCATTTCTCTAGAGACAGTGCTCCAAGTGCCAGTAGAGCACAAATCACTAGCCATTGTCACAGTTGCCACATAAAATAATAAACTTATAAATTATTCAAAAAAAAATTTATATATATATATATATATATATATATATATATATATATATATATATATATATATATATATAATAAATTAATTTTTAAGCATGTATTATACATGTAATTTTTTATAGGATATAGCAGATTCAGCATATAGGCATCGAAGAGGTCGACCACAATTTATGTCAAGTGTTAGCAAGATTATTGCCGACTCACTATTTAGTCTTTTGGTGCAAGCTTTATTTCTAGTTCAGGTAAATTAATGTTTTTTTAATTTGTATTATTTCATTTTTAAAATAGTGAATGGCCGTGGACCTGACTGCTATAATTTTGTCTAATATTATACTTTAAACTTTTTTGAGACCGGTTGTGGTGCAGTGGTATAGGGTTTGACTGTAAATAAAATATTTGAAATTATTTTTACTCCTTGCTCTAGTAAGACAAAGTGCGGCGTTGAGTTCCACCACTCAACACGCAATATCTAGAATTCGGTGGAAAGCGAAGTACGGAGTGTCTTGAGACTAGATACTTTCTGTCTACTCTGCTATGTGGCATAAAAAAATGTATAGTTTAAATTACAATGAGTTTCTTATTCAGAACCGGTTGACAAAAACCCAATATGTTATATGGAGGTTGCAAAATTACATTAATAAAAACTCCATTTAAATGGATTTAGCCATTTCTGACAAACGGACATTTTTATTTTTTTATCTTTATATGTGATACAGATAAAAAATAAAAAAATCATATTTTTGGGTTCTGTTATATTTGCAAGTGCTTCCAATAACAGATATTCTTATATATCTTTGATATACGGACTTACTATTTTAATAAGACTTATGAAGGTAGTTAAAATTCAAACAGTTGAGTTATTAAAATTATATTCTAGCTATATTTAGGCGTTACGTAGTCTATTATATATGTTAGTAAATAGTAGTTGGAAAATGTAGTATGGTGATAATATAATACTTTTTATATAAATTTTCATTGTGACGTTAAACGTGATTGGTCGTGGGTTCGATTTTCACTTGGGGTAATGATTATATTTTAAATAATTTCATTCCTGTATGTCTAAAGTGTCGAAGTTGATTTCAACACTCAACTTCGATGTCTTGACTTAGGCGGAAAGCAGTCAACGAAGTGTCTTGACACTTGGTTGTCTAAACCTACCCTGCTATGGGATAAAGCGTATAGGTACTTTTTTAAAATAATTTGTTCTTTAACCATATCTAATTTAGTGTTGCCACAACAAAAAAAAAGAGCATTTTTATGAATATTAAAAATATTTTATTCCAGAGTATGCTAGTCAGCATGTTACCGATAACATATATAGGTGAACTGCTATGTCTCGTACATATGTGCCTATTATATTCTCTATACTCATTCGAATATAAATGGTTCAACATGGGCTGGGAGCTACACAAGCGGCTAACATTCATCGAGATGAACTGGCCATATTTCCTAGGATTTGGGTTGCCGCTGGCAGTGTTAACTCAAATACCACAATCTTACATTATAAGGTTGGTTGTGATTAAAATGAAATTCGTATTTTTTTTATTGTAATAGATTAATTATTATTTTAAAGGTGATCGGTTGTGAGTTCAATTCCCACTCGGCAGAATAATTATATCTAATTTATGTTCGTTTTCTCTCTCTGGTAAGACAAGCGCGGCGTTTTAGTGGCGGAATAAAAAAATCTTGAAAAAGAGTTAATAAATTCATTATTATTATCCATAAATCCCTTAACATTAATATAATTTATAAATTAAGATATGAAAAGTAGTTTGAATGACTATATTTTATTTCGCATACCACTATAAGCGGCGTTGAGATCAGCCACTCAACTCGTAATATCTCATATTCAAGCGCCAAACGGGGAACGATCCGACTTGAAACTATATTCTATATTAAAAAAAATATGACAAATATCTTTCAAATAAAATGTATTGAATATACATTTTTTAATAGTTCTTTTATTCAATATGGATTTAAAGATATATTTTCTTCTAGTCCATCTTTGCACAGTGAGATAGCGTCTGACTGTAAACGCGATTGAATGTGGATTCGATTCGCACTTGATACAATAATTAAAATTTATTTTAATTTTTTTGCTCCGGTAAGACAAACCGCTGCGTTAAGTTCGCATCTTGATACGCAATGTCTCAACTTAAGGCGGAAAGCAGTCGAAGGAGCGTCTTGACTTATCTCTGACTGCTATGCGGGATGAAGCGTGAAGCTGCATTTTTCATTTTATTTATTTATTTATAATTAAGAAGAGATCTTAATTAGTTAGCAATTTCTATCAACCTTTAATTTTTTTGGTGCATCTGCATTTGGTGCATTTTGGTGATCCCCCTCGGGGGAGTGATTATATTTAAAATCTTCCCTTCCTCGCTCTGGCAAGACAAAGTGCGGCGTTGATTTCCACCATTCAACACGCATTGTTTCGAATTCAGAGGAAAGCGAAGTACGGAGTGACTTCACACTATGTACTTTCTGTCTACCCGAACTAGAAAAAAAAACTATATATTAATATTATTTTTTTGATAATTTCCAGTGGTTGCGTATTTTCAATATTCTTCCCAGTGTTTATATTGAGCGGCAATGAAGCTACTCCTGTGGCGGGAAGGTGAGTTATTATGTCATTTTTATTTTTTTTTCTCAAAAAAATGTACTAACGCAAATTTTCTTTAGTAGTATATTTTTTTGGATTCGAACGTGCAACCAAAATCAAAGACTGGACTCTCTTAAACTACATAGATACTAAAGCCTCTATGGGACTTATATATATAAAAGAAAATTTTATAGATAACCTACTAAGAAAAATATTTTTTAATTAATTGTACTAAAATAAGTCCAAAGTTTTTAATGAATTAAGTAATAATTTTTATTTGTTTTTTTTTTGAGAATAAGTTTTGTTTTTTTTTGAGAATAAGTTTTATTTGTTTTTTTTTTTGAGAATAAGTTTTATTTTATAATGGTTAGTTTTTACTAAAACCCAAGCATTTATATTTAATCGAGCTAAAATCTTAAAATATATTATAATTTAAAAGGTATTTAATTATATTACATATAGTAAAAAAAAAATATTGTCATTTTAAGAAATACTTAATATGAAAATTATTTTAAAATAAGAATATTTTTGAATATAGTTTGGCTTAGTAGTCAGAGCGCTTAGATGCACTGGAAATGCGGGTTCAAATCCTGCTGCCTTTATTTTTAAACGTTTTCTAATATAATTAATAAGTTATATTAACTTATTTATTTCCCTTCGCCAGTGACTATCCTCTCCGTCTGTTCTCTCCTGTGGTCGCGATATCTAACGGGATGTTCCGTTTCGTTAGACACAGTGCTGAAGATAAGAGATGATAACACAAACACAAATACATACAAAATAATTATTTATATATTTATATTATATGTGTTATTGTAACAGCCTGTATATGGTAGTCATTACGGCGCTTTACTAGTGACGTTACTGTAATAAATGACGATAATGTTAAGGAGTAACCGTTCTACAGTGTTTAACGCTGTTTTTTTATTTTACCAAAAATATTTGAAGTTAAGCATTTTTCTGGTGAAAACTATCGCGTGTTTAAATACTTTAGTTAGACAGAAATGTTATAAATTAATATATTTCAGGCTATTACAGTAACACTCGGAGATATATAAAAAGCTCATATACACAGTTAGTACATAGAAAGTTATAAGGACATATTTAGCCGTTAGAGACTGTTGGTTGTAAAGTGTGGAAAGAGCACTCCCCTTGGGAAGGAGATTAAAAAAATATGGTTTTATTATGTGTACATTTAAAAAAAATGTTTTTTTTTTTTGGGAAAAAATTAAATCATTGAAAAAAAAATAGAAAATCTAAATTAAATTATATATGAGTCAAAAAACAATCTTGGCGCAATGGGACAGTTATGGGTTCGATTCCCACTCGGGGAAACGATTTCTTGTAAGACTAAGCGTGGTGTTGAGTTCGCCACGCAATGTCTTGATTTTAGGTCAAAAATAGTTAACTGATTTTTTTTTTTGAATATTCACAATATTTACTAGTAAAAAAAATAAAATAAAATGCTAAATTCCATTTTAAATATATACTTATATAGTATATTAATTAAATTAAAAATAGTGAAATAAATAAAATAATAAATAAATAATCATACATATCGTTGAAATTTATTCGAAAGACTTGTTTCTGTGTATTTATATATATTTACAGGGAATTTAGGTTTGGTTTTAATTATTTATTTTTTTTATTTGAAATTGATTTATATAGGGGTGTTCTAAATTGACAATTTTTAAAATTAATCTGGTATGTTATGTGTTTATGTGTTTTTTTTAAGGTGATGTGTAAAGAGTTTGTTTAATGAGTAATTTAAAAACTTTTTTTTTATGAAAATGAAAAACTACAACATTCTCTGATAATTATACGCCTTTATATATTACATATTTTTAATTATAATATTTTTGTACATTAATTGGGTTTTTTATGTCTTATTTTTAGGTCAGTTTCTTTAAATCGAATCTTTTTTTAAACTTAATTTTGAGTTACTTCAGTCTCTTCCAATATCATTTTTCATGTAAAATACATAGATAATAATAAAAATATTCTTTTAATATTAAATTTCGTGCTTGTGATATAAAATATATAATATATAAATATATCTGTCTGTATATGTGCTTTTATGTCTATTCTTTTTAAGTATGCTTACTTATAACATTATTTTTTATTGTTATTATTATGTACTATTTATTAATTTTATTACTGCTGTCTTTTTTATTAGTTTTTTTATTTACCTCTTGTTATAAATAACACACACACACACACATATATATATATATATATATATATATATATATATATATATATATATATATAGCATTCTATTTATTTATTATTATTTTATTTATTATTTATTCTTATATTCGGCTATCTATTCTTGTATATAAATATATACATACATATATATGTTTTTCTTGGCACTGACCTAAATCCAACGGTGCATATTGTTGTGTACATTATAAATGTTTGATATGTAAGTCTTGTCAGTTGTCAGTCGCTTATGATATTGTGATTTTATTTTTACATGACATTATTTATTAAAGGAATTGACTGAGAAGTGATGTTTTTTGTTTGTTTTATTTTACTCCTTTTTAGGTATTCTTTTGCTTTGAAAGATATTGTTTTATATACACTTTTTTTGCATAAGAAATTCTTTATTGAAAACAAAACTAAAGTAAGACAGCTTTATGAAAAGTACAAATTACAAAAGTTTTTAGTTTGGATACAAAAATAAGAAATCAAATACATTAATTGAAAAATCCTATCTATTATTATGTAAAAAAATGTACCTTGTTCACTTGTTATATATACATATAAATAATATATATAGTATATATATATATATATATATATATATATATATATATATATATATATATATATATATATAATTATTTTTTCAAAAAATGGTTAAAACAGTGAAATGCTTTATTAAATGACTAGATGCATTGAATATGAAAAAAAAAATCTTATTAAAATAACGCCAAATTATATAATAATGTGCTTGGTATTTTTACAAAAGCCAAAATATCATTTCATTGTGTTCATAAAATGGAGATTTTATTATATATGTAAGTACAAAACATTATTTTTAACTGAGACTGATAACTGATGATCAAAACATATAAAAATTCTTATGATTTTTATAGATAAACTTTGATCTCTTAAATTATTATTTTAATTATTGCTTTCTTTGTTTTCTTTAGACTTTTATTCCACACAGCCGGGAAGACACTATTCACCCAGTTTTAAGACTTAAGACAAAATCAAAAAAACAAGATGAAAAATTGTAAATAAAACAAACTAAATAATATATAATGTATTTATTTGAGACACGGTTGGGATATGTTACATTTATAATATAGACATTGGACATCAAATTTACAAAGTATAGACAAAGTATCAAAATTATACAAAATATAAGGAAATGTCTACAATATCTTATAAATGAAGTATAAAAATACATATTTTTACTTAAAAATAACCCCAAAGTGAAATCATATATTCACAATCTTTTGTTTCAATAATACCGAGGTAACAGAAAACGTTCGAAAAATACAAGTTTCATGGTAACAAGAAATTTAGCTAAATACGAAATATTTACTATATTATGAAGCACGCTTCACGCTTCATCCCGCATAGCAGAGCAGTCAAAGACAACCTAGTGTCAAGACACTCCGTTGATAGCTTTCCGCACGAAATCGAGACACTGCATATTGAGTGGCAAACTCAACGCTGCGCTTTGTCTTAACAGCGCAAAATTAAAATTATTTCTTAAATATCATTCGCCCGATTTGGAATCGAACCCACAACCAGTCGCGCTTACAGTCAGACGCAGTCCCACTGAGCCGCGATGGCTTTTCACTATATTTAAAAGTAAGATTAATACAATAACATCATTAAGTATAACTTATATTTAGTATGAGATTAAGATTCTTTTTATTAATAAACACGCTGTATATAGCATACAGCGTGTTTATTAATAAAAAGAAATAACATACAACAAAATAGAAATAAATCATTTTTTTACTATTTTGTAACACTCTGTTTTCGAATATATTTAGTAACTACTTTTGTTTAACCAAAAAAAAAATTATTAATTCAAAACATTTCTCCGAACGGTATATGATAGAATCAATCTAATACAATTTTAGTTTCGTATAAAAAATTATAACAAAAAAACCATTTATTTCTTTGTACAAATTATTTGTTTATTTCCCATTTAAGTATATAATTAGTTTAATACTTAATGTAAACAATAATGAGCGATATTACTGCGACATATATATTAATAAAGAAATATTAAAAATCGACATTTTTATATATATAAAAATATCTTTTTTTTTCACTTCATAACATATCTGACATGGAATGTATAAATTAAAAATAATTAGCAAAAGTTTATTGAAAACAAAAAAGCATATAAAATATATATTAATACATCTAGAATATTTTACAATTATATAAACATATGATCCCATTATTGTTTAATAATTACTTTATACAGACAAACAGGTAAATAATTCGATATTAGGAATATGTGATATACATTGTTATTTTTTTTTTCATACATTTATAAATAACAGATTATATTTAAAGTACAGATTATATATAAACTATTATGATATACGTTCTAATAAAAGCATTGCCTAAAAATACAATAAAAAAGCTGCACTTTTAGTTAGCGAGCGCAACAAGAAATAAAATAATTATGAGAATACATTTTAAGATTAATTAATATGAAGTTGATAATCACAGTTGTCAAAATCTATTTCATATTTCATTTAAAATGAAATAAAATTAAAGATTTTATATACATATATAATATAACCATATTTAATAATATTTTGAACATAATGAATAATACACAAAAAGCACCAAAAACTTAATTTATCACAGAATAAATAAAAACATTTGATTAATTTACAAATTTATGAAAAACTTGCAATATTTCAAATATTATACATTTTTAAATATTATTCTTACCTAAAATAAAACTTATATATTATTTAAGTTATTAAAAAAAGGCTTTATTAAAAAACAATGTACTAGATTGTTTATTTCAACTGAAAAATATTTAAATAAAAAAAGATCACAGAATAACGGAATGTGTGAACAATGTTACCAGCATCAAAAATAATCATAAAAAGCTTTAAGCTTTTTTTGTTGCCATTTAAAAAAAATGCTTTATTCTATTAAATTTACTTACAACTATAACGCACTAGCATTAATATCCCGACTTGTTCCATTATAAATAATCGTGTACTGTACTCTACTAATTAAATATCTGTATTATTATAATTATATCTAATATTCTCTAAAACATATTAATAATATTATTTTAATATACTATCCCTACAAAAAAAAGTTGTTTTTTATCCTAAATATGAAATGGCAACACCACTAATTTATAAATCCAACGAAAAATTGTATATTTATTTTTTTGCCCGTATTATAATATAAAAAATTTCCTCATTTTTGTATAAGTCAAACTAAATCAAGTTAACGTTGAATGATACAGATGATGAAGACTTAAGTAATTTATTTTAGAATACATTAATTTAAGTTTTATTATTATTTTTAATATGAACGGTCTTTTATATTTAATTTATTTTTATGATAATTTACCTACAATATATATATATATATATATATATATATATATATATATACGATGTTTTTTGTATGTGTTTGTACGGCTTTAACTAAGATAAAGATTAACTTTCATTACTAATAAGTGACAAGCAATATGAATCAATATATCTTTAATCTTTTAAAACTCTATCATAATTTAATAATAATAATATCAAGGTACAGATATATATATAACAAACTAGCTAAACACTTTATTTCACTCGCATGTCATTCTTGCCAGAGGACGTAGTGTCAAGACACTCCGTCCTACATTGCCGCTCAACGCCGCGCTTTGTCTTATCTCGCTTAACATAGGGACTAACCATAAAACTAAGGTTATATACAAATTTAATAAATGGGATCACATGTTACATGCATATATTTTATATACGTTTTAATAAAATATTACTAAGAAATTACTTTATATAAACTGTATTTACATTTAAATGGAATTTCTGCTATTGAAGAACGTATGTAATTTTTAGAATTAAAGTGACTTATATAAAAGTAATATAATAAACGTAAGAAAACATCGAAAAACGATCCAATATTTACAATTTTACAAGCAATAGTATTAATTTTTATTTATTATTAATAAAGCTAATTTACATAATGTTTAAGCAACATAAAAATGGCGCGAAAAAGGAGAAATGAGACTTAAAAACAAAGATGGCGCGTAACAGAAAAACGTTACAATTTTTTTATATTACTTTAAAATTTCTCCCGTCCGTCAACAAAAAAGTGTCACTTTAAATATTAAAAAAAATAACTTTAGCACAAGAACTATTTGTGAACATGCAATTCATTATATCAGTTTATTAAAACAAAATAAACTATTTTAGTAGCTATAAAAAAAAGTTTAATTTTTCTTAGCGTAAATTTTTTTTAGCCTTTATCAATAAGTTAGAATTCTAAATTAATTCACTTTAATTCCAAAGGCGTGTATAAAGGTTTAGAAAGGTGTTTAATTCCAAAGGCGATATTTAAGGGTTTTTTGTCTTAATTATTTAAAAGCAGATGATAATTTAGCATATTATGGTATTTGTAATTGATATTTATTAAATAATAGTTTCAAATGTTATTATTACAGGACTATTTAAAATACAAAACTACTTAAAATACTTTACAATAATGCAATATTATACTTTAAGAAAAATGAAATCTTATAAATTAAAAAAAAAGTTCCAAGAATATATCAAGACTTGCAAATTGTTACAAAATCATGATACATACTTATGATTTTACCAAAATTTCTTATTATAATTGATAAATATATAATAATTTTGAAGCCAAGTCAATGATTTAAAAATATTTACTTATTTCCCTGCATATTAGCCTAAGAACTAAGTTCTAGACAGTCAGTTTAGTCTAGACTTAAAAAATATTCCTAACAAGTATAATATATGCAAAAGTAGACTAATACATTTAAATATAGATTTTTATATTATCGTATTGAAAAAAAAACAGTTTTTACACTTTTCCCTATCAATAGGATAATCAGAGAATCTAGTGGCAAGATATTCTTCATATTAACTCCAAATTTGAGACGTTATATGTTGAATTGCGGAACTCAACGCCGTATTTTATTACATTTAAAACTAACCACAAATGCCAGACAGACACTATTACAATTTGTGTCAAATGACGATGTATTCAAAATAATAATACCAAAAAGAACAAATATACATACAAACTTTGCATACACAAATATATAACCTCAAAGAAAAAAAACCATCAATTAAAAAAAAACAATTCCAAAACATTATTTATTATCAAAATGTACGTTTTTTACTTAATTTCTATATATTTAAAGTAATCTCACTAGCAGCATGCCGACCGCCGCTCCCACAGTCAAGCCAACACTTAGCATTGTCGCTATTACCGATGACGCCTTTTCCCTTTCATGCATTTCTACCACTCTGAAATATATATGAAAAGATATATTATTATTAAAATATATTATATACTAGAAAACATTTCACGCGCCTTTCGGAAACCGTCCAAGCGTTCTGACCGCGCACGCCATGTGTTCTACATCCGGCTACGTCACATTAATACAATTTTTTACAACTTATTTATGTTATTATCTAATCCTAAGTGTGGAGGCCGGTCGTGGCGCAGTGTGACAGCGTCTTACTGTAAACGCGATCGGTTGTGGGTTCAATCCCACTCGGGGGGAACGAATCAATTTAAAGTATTTTCATTTCCTTGCTTTGGTATAACAAAACGCAGCCATCGCCACTTAACACACAATGTCTCGAATTCGGGAAGCGGAGCACAGAGTGTCTTGACACTAGGTACTTCCAGTCTACACGGAATAAAAAGCGTGAAGCTAAAAAAAAAAACTAGTAGACTAACAAACAAACTCACATTTTCATTTCATATACGTATACAGATTATAATTCATTACCTAACTGCTGCAAATAGAACACAGGAATAGGGAATGTTATTACGTTCTACGGTTTTCCTTATGTAAAATTAATAATTATAAATTTGATATTGTGAAATATTTAATATAGTTATATACTTTAATGTTATAACATAAGATGTAACTCAAAACTCACCTAGTGGAATTAATCATAACTATATTAGTGAGATATCCGTTGGTGAAGGCGAACACTATCATAATCATGATGTATTCGTAGTCCCATAGAAATACGACCGGCAAGTGTTTGCGGGGCTGCGCGTTACACAACATTAACATCGGAATACCGAATATTCTGAGGACACTCGCCCCGGCGATCATCCATTGGTTATTTGGCTGATGAAGGACAAAAAAAATAATGTATATATATATATATATATATATATATATATATATATATATATATATATATATATATATGACATCACTAACTGGGTAGCAGAAATTTGCAAATATCTCTTTGCAGAGATTCCAATAACAAAAATGAATTCTAACAAGCGTAATAACATCATTTGTTGATCTTAAGGCTACAAAATATTGTAATCTTATAAGAAGCTGCACTTAGTCACGGACAAACAATAACACACAAAATTTTTACAAAACGTATAAAATATATGAACGCAATGGGATTTGAACCTGCACAGGGGTCACAAGCACCTGGCAGGGGCCAATAGACCATGCGCTTCCAGCTGCGTCGAGATTCTTATACGTTTATTACAATTTATTTTTAAAAAATAATAGTTTGGTGAGAAAGAATATTATTTAATTAAATATTTTACTATTTTTAAAGTGTTATTTTAATACTTAGGATTATAAAACTTATAAAAATATACCTTAGTTAAAAACAATTTACAATCCTAAAAATAGAATAGGAATAACACAAAAAAGGATAACATAATAAAACACAAGTAAATACGATAAATATATAACAAAAAAAATCTTTAATTAATAGAAAAATAAAATTTTCTTACCCGTAACAAAAATCCAGCGACAAGCCGTCCCGCGTAATCCCCACAATTGAATATCAAATAATTCACGACTGGCACAAAAAATATATCTGCAAAAGATAACAAATTGATTTCAATATTTCGACAACAACTATTTCCTTTAAAATCATACACTTTTTTGTATTTATAAGACAAAGCGCGGCGTTGAGTTCTGCCACTCAACACGCAATTCGGCGGAAAGCGAAGTACGGAGTCTCTCGACACTAGGTACTTCCTGTCTACCCTGCTGTGCTAAAAATCTCTACATATCAATGACGCCTTTCAATCGCAATGCAGAAGACAAGTCTGACTGCAATTGCGATTGGTTGGGAGTTTGTGTCTCAGTCGAGGATAAATCATATTTAAAATTTATTTCTTCGCTCTGGTAAAACAAAGCGCGGCGTTGAGTTCTGCCGCTCAACACGCAATGCCTCGATTTTGGGCGTAAAGCAACGCAACCAAGCAATAACAATAGGTTATCTCTGACTAGATTTCGGAAATATAATTAAATTAATTGCTTGAGAAGAGACAAACAATCTGTTAAAATTCTTGAAAAAAAACGTACAAACATTTTAAAAATTTCGATGGTTGTAGAACGTATAGCTTAGCAGTCGGAGCGCTTGGGTGGTTTTCAAGAGGCGCGGGTATGAATCCCACTGCGTTCAAATTTTAATGTTTTTTTTTCAATACTTATTTTCAATTAATTATTTTTTTTAATGTTTTTTTTAAAAAAGTAAAATATCCATTATTATTATTTATCTTACTTTTTGAGCAATTTATATAATAAAAAAAACTGTAAAAAAACTATAACTGTGTAACTATACCTCTTTATTTAAATAAATAAGGTATCTTTGATTTAAATGAAAAAAAATCGTTTGCCATTGAATTAAGTGCAAACATTAGGTAAGTATACACAAGGAAAAAAAACATTATTTTTTACCTATTACCTACTATATCTACCACCTATATGTACGTAACCTATGGTAACACTCAAAGATAAAATAAGCATATTATAATTAGTCGGTTCACGTTTCCTCTCGCATAGCAGGGTAGTCGGACAACCTAGTGTCAAGCTCCACACTCGTTGGCGCAACTTAACGCCGCAACCAACTGGCTAATAATGAAAATCCTATCAATAAGTAATAATAACAACACGTGTTTAACTACTGTACTGTATGCTTTATATAACGTCATCATAATATCGTGTATGAATCATTTTGTTTCTAACAAACTCGTCTGACAAAACTAAGCAAACATTATGAGAAAAAATAATTACAATTGTAAACACACGTAGCAATGCTATCTTTTTGGATAGTATTTTAACATTATTTACATAATAAATAATAACTACATTTTTATTCGCTTCGTGTACCCCCTAAAGTAAATAAATTCAAACATTGAGTTGCGGAGCTTAACGTCGCACTTTATAGACAAAGCGAATAGATGTAAGAAAACATTCGTGAAATCCAATTAGGATTTGAACCCCCAATCAATTTCTCATTATAACCTAAATTAATTAAAAGGTATTTATTATTTTAAGGTGTCTTATTAAAAACTATAGCATAAAATAAATTAAAAAAACGTATAAAAACATATAAATTCCTCTTCAGCTCTGACTAATAACAAGAATTTCGACGTATTTCGATGTGTATATCGAGGTATGGCTTAGTGACCAACACCTTGAACGGTTTCCAAGACACGCGGATTCGAATCCGAACCTTCAAAAACTTTATACATTACCTAAAGATTTTTTTTAGCTTCACGCTTTTATCCCGCTTTGAGGCCGGTCGTGGCGCAGTGTGACAGCGTCTGATTGTAAACGCGATCGGTTATGGGTTCGATCCCCACTCGGGGGAGTGATTATATTTAAATTATTTTCACTTCCTCTCTCTGGTAAAGACAAAGAGCGGCGTTGAGTTCCACCACCCAACACGCAATGTCTCGAATTCGGTGGAAAGAGAAGTACGGAGTGTCTTGACACTAGGCACTTTCTGCCTCCCTAAAGATATTTATATTTATATAAAATACTCACTATTCCAATCAGTGCCTGACGTAATAGGATGAGATTCTACCAACACCGTCACCGCTGGATAAACAGCCATCGAAATGCCGAACACAGCGAAAATGCTGAACGCGTAAACCCATATCTTCTTCAGAATCATGATCATAGACACCTCTCTATGCCGATTCGTCGCCATGCCGCCACCCCTCAGGATGTGATGCGTAAAAAAATCGATTTTATATAGAAGAACATACGAAACTAGGGACAGTATCACCATAATGTCGGCTATACAAAAATATATCAGCGCGCTGTGTAAAGGAGATATTTTGAACGCAAGCGATATTATTTGGGCAATCGCTGCTATTATACCGCCTAAGGATTGCCCGCTTATAACGGCCGCCATATATTC
The DNA here is from genome assembly GCA_032432895.1 of Dryadula phaetusa. Taxonomy (NCBI): domain Eukaryota; kingdom Metazoa; phylum Arthropoda; class Insecta; order Lepidoptera; family Nymphalidae; genus Dryadula; species Dryadula phaetusa. The sequence continues at coordinate 435,963 of JAOYRS010000008.1, read as the reverse complement.
TTTTGAGAATCTACTTGCTATACCCACAAGGCCGCCGATGAACACTGCGCTGGCAGCTGAAACAAAAAAAATACACGATTATAATACTTTAGAACTGTTAAGACAAATTGTGGCGTTCAGTTACGCCACTTAGTGTCTTGACACTAAGTTCTCTCTAACTCAGCTGAGTTGGATAAGGCGTAAACAATATATAACTAAATACAAAAAAAATCCTTCATGATTTCTATAAAACCTAGAACAGCGCAGGCAACAGTTACTGCGTGTTCATACGAAATAATTTGTGGGATCGCTTCTCACTCTTCGCTGTGTGATTATTGATTATACTTAAATTATTTTCATTTCCTCATTCTGGTAAAAGACAAACTGCGGCGTTGAATTCCGCCACTAACAGGCAATGTCCGAATTCGGTGGAAAGCGACGCACGGAGCATTTTGACACTGGGTACTTTCTGTACACCCTGCTATGCGAGATAAAAACGTGAAGATAAAAAAAAATTAAAACATATAAGTTCACAAATTGCACGAGTTGGAATCGAACGCACAACCATCGCGTTTACAATCAGACGGTACCTCACAAAAATTATTATATATAATAACAAAGGTAATTCATATACTTCTCTCTATACATAATTACATACATTATTATTGACAGATAATTATTGAGCTGCAATTACGATAATGTAAGTAGATTATTCAAACATATGAGCTATATTTTACTGGAGGCTTCTTTGACACGTAAAATACGCATTATTTTCGCACTTTGTACAAAGGGGTATGTCAAACACGTGAAAGTGAGTAATGTGTAATTATTTCATTATTTACTATTACATATTATATATAATTTTAATATATTTAATATTAATACAATATTCCTCAGTAGGAATAATTTTCCCAATTAGTGGGTTCCAATTTTCAAAATTGTAATTTTAAAAGTGAAAAGAGTAAAAACATGATTTACTTACAATATAATAATATAATATTATATAATTTTATTATTATTTAATTTATTTTTCATGGTTGTAGGTTCGATTCTCAGTCGAGGAAATGATTATATCAATTTCTCCGCGTTGGTAAGACAAAACGCGGCATTGAGTTTACCACTCAACACGCAATGTCTTGATTTCTAGCGGAAATCAATCAACGGAGTGTCTGGAGACTAGGTTGTCTCTATCTACCCTGTTATATAGGAGGAGGTGTGAAGCTGTTTTTTTTTTAAATAATTTATATCTAAATAGAAATCACCATAGTATAACTGTCATATATAGATACCTAATCTTAAACCTTTTAGAAACCCATGAAATTATACCAACTAGCGCATTATGTTAAACTAAAACTATATATAGAAACACAAATAAGAACATTAACGTAAAAGCGTTAGATATAATCGCATTTGACCTACATCGGACCCCGCATACGTTTTGCATAAGGGGTCAGATTACGAGTATGCAAGTGACAAGTTTATCAACAGGCTTTGAAAAATATATTAATATATAAAATATATTTAAATTTCTATATAAAGTACCTAATTATATGACTACCGTCATATTGCAGTATTTACTTTGTACGATTTTTTTTAGCTTCACGCTTTTTATCCCTAATTAGCATGGTAGAAAGTAACTGGTGTAAAGACTCTTAGTACTGCGCTTTACGCCGAAATTCGAGACATTGCGTGTTGAGTGGCGGAACTGTACGCCGCGCTTTGTCTTACCAGATTATAGATAATAACACAAATGTATCTATTCTCTCGAGTGGGAATCTAACCCATAACCGATCGCGTTTACAGACAGATGTTGTCCCATTTGCTCCACGACCGGTCTCCTCTACTCGTCCCACCCATTCTCGACACTACCCGAATCCATTTTACCCTCTTCGAAAAAATATTTTTAAATCAATGTTCAATATACATTGTTACATAAATTAATACATATATCTAAAACAAATGTATGAAAAAATTGCAATACTATATCGACCTTCTGATTCTCTTTCAACTTAGTTAAAATTTCTAATTACCAATCTGATCTCATTTGTTTTTCAAGTTTATTTTCCTTTATTTATCATCAAAAAAGTCACATCGCATTTAAATATAGACCGAAACTCATTTAGTACCATTTTTATAGCTTTAAAAACTAAATTTATTAAGGTCAAAAATATAATAAAATCACAATATTTTATATCTAAGCATTAATTTATCGAATTAATTTTAATATTATAATACTAAAAGTAATCCGGTTTATGAATAGATTCTCCTCAATCTAAATTAACAACAGACATACAAGCGTACACAATTTTATTATATCCAGGTCGTTTTATAGTTATTTAAAATATAATATTAATATTATTTAGTAACGATTGTAATTTCTTCTTTTTTCTGGTAATTAACTGGTTAATATCAGAGCTTGGCCAGGATCTGCCTTACTACTCATCGTAATTAGCGTTCACGGTTTCAAATATAGCGATTATTCTAATGTTTAGATGTATTTTTTAAATAAGCAATTATTCAAAATAAATTAAAGAAACGCGTCAAATTCCGTACCAAGCGTAAATAACTTGTAAGTCGACTTAAGCCTATGTTGTTTTTCAAATCATGAAAGGCTATTATAAGGAATTGCTATATTATAATTAAATTCATGTGAATTATTGAATAACTCTTATTTACACTAAATACAAAATTAAAATTTAAAATAGCTAACAAATAAAAAAATTGTAACATAAAAAAGCTTAAATTATCATAATATTCGGACACGCGAGCACAATTCGAACAAGTTAAAATGTAAAGAGGATTCAAAATAGCATTACAAAAATACAGATGAAAGTAATTTAAAAATATGCAAAAACATATAATGTTGCTTTTATTATAAATAATTTATATATATATATATATATATATATATATATATATATATATATATATATATATATATATATATATATATATATATATATATATATATATGTTTCCTTTCATACATATTTCTTTGTCACTAATAAGTAATTGTAAAATAACAATTATATAACAACTTGTTCTATGATAAGTTATCGAAAGGGAAAAGGTCAATTAATTAGCATGTACCGCGTAATAAAATTAATTCTTTTGTTTATACTTTATTTAACAATCGGGAGCGTGAATATAATTTATTTATTTACTTCACCCGTTACGGTAAGACAAAGCGCATTGATACAAATAACAAAATAAATATTATATATTTATTTTTATTATAATAAAAATAAAAACAATAGAAAAATAATGAAATCACTATATATAAACTTTTTGTATGGTATTTTCCAGCAATGGTAATGCCAACGTGACGCTGTGGGACAACGTGTAAACGCGATTGCTTAACGGTTCAATTCCCACTCAGATTAATGATTATATATAATATTTACTTTCAATTCTCCGCTCTAATAAGACAAAGTGCGGCGTTGGGTTATAAACTTAATACACAATGTCTCGATTTCGTGCGGAAAGCAATCTACGGAGTGTCAAAATATACTAAAAAAATTAGCATTAATAATAATAATTAAATATATAAGTATTTAATTAAATTAGCTTCGTAAATTGAGAAATAATCTGCCTTGTTTCATATTCGTTCAACATCCTATAGTAAATGTCAGTACAAATTTTACATTACAAAACAAGAAATGTATATCTAGAAATATAACCGACATTTTTAACCGAGTGACCGCTTTGGTTGGTCCTTTCATTATTATTACCCTCTAGTAAGACAAAGTGCGGCGTCTGGTTACGCCACTCACCTTGATCCTGTTGTTCAACTAATATAGCTTTCAAAAATTAATAAAATTTGAAAGATATGTTTAAATTTAATTGTTTTTTCGCGCTTAAGAGTTAGACGGAGCCTATTGTTTCATGGCGGAACTCAACACCGCGTTCAGTCTTAATATATTTATTATATAAGCACTGAAGTAACATAAAATTTATGTATTAATAAAAACTTACCAGTCATAATGACAACACTAGTCATTGTTATAATGAAGAACGTGTTTTGCCATTTATCTGTGTCTACTTGTACGAACGCAGTTGTTACTAGAAAACATATCGTTACCACTACTAGAGATCCTTGAAGCCGGCTTTTGACTGAAACCCTAAAAACGTGAACATGTTTAAAACATAGAAGTAAAGCGTTAAAGCGCAGAGTTAAATTCCGCCACTTTTTTTAGCTTCACACTTTACAGAAAGTACCTAGTGTCAAGACTCTCCGTACTCCACTTTCCCCCGAAATAGAAACATTTCACATCTTTTATCACACTTGATCTTACGAGAACGAGGAAATAAATTAATTTAAATATAATCACTGCTCTGAGTGGGGATTGAACCCACAATCGATCGCATATGCAGTCAGACGCTGTCCCACTGCGCCACGACCAGCCTATTTTAAATAATAAGAAACATACATAACATTTTCTATAAAACAAAAAGTCTTTAATGTTGTACGCTATCATTTACAGAAATATTGATAAAATAAAACTTGTTAAAACAGCATTCTTCAGATTTATTTTTTGCTGTTAGTCTTGTCTCAGGCACAAACAGTGTTATATTTTATTTTTATTATCAACAAATTCAGTGACTAAAATAGGTAAAAATTGTCAACTATAATTCATATTATATGTATACTTAGAATTTACATTTCTAGATCTTTATTCATTCTACAATTAAAGAAATATAAGTTTCTCTTTATAATGGTGAAAGTCCTGTCAAAATCGGCCCATCTGTTCCAGAGATTGGCCACAACAAACAGACAAAAAATTAAAATAAATGTTAAGTTATTATTTGTACTGTGTATACATACACTCATTTAGTAAAATCAGTTATTTTTAAAAATACAAACAGACACTCCAATTTTATTTACTTGTATAAATACTATATTATTTATCTGTATTTGTAATTAAAAATTTTTCAAATGTTAAATATCTCATACACGGGAGAAACAAATGGTGAGACATTTTTTTATCTCTCAAGTAATAAACAATTACTTCTTTTCAAGAAAAGAAGTAATTCATTCTTTTCAAGAAAAGAAGTAAGGTCAAGACTTAAATCTAAATTAAGCTATTAGAAGGTTATTATTTTTTATCAACAAATTAAACTAATAAATATTTTCAATAACGGACTAGATTGGTATCAGAAAAAAAAATATAATATAGGTTCTATATATTAAAACATAAATGATAATTGAATAATATACTCACAAATGCCCATAAAGAGAGTTCAAAATTAAAAATATCAAGTTGGGTATAGCTGTAGCAACATTGAGGTAGGATGTGAATTCTGCCTGGAATTGAGTCTTCCGAACGTACACTGTGACATTGGAAACATCACGGAATTTGTACATCCAGTACTAAAACAATAATAAAATAATATTATCAAAAAGGCATTAATTATAGCAATTGATTGTGTATATTTTGGTATTTAAAAATATATTTTCGAAAGCATGTTGTTTCAAAAAATTTTATAAAAAATCTATACATTACCAATATATGCTATTAATCTGTTGTAAAATATCAAAATCCATTAAAAAATTCAATTTGGTACTTAATTACATAAAACAAAGTGTGATTGGCATAAAATGTATTTACTTTGAAAAATAAACAAATAAGATAGTTTCTAACAATTTAAACTAAACATAATTTGAGCTGCACATATAAATGTTTCATAATAGTCATAATAAATAAAATAAATATGTCATGTTATTTGAAACAGATCCAGATGATGAATCATCTTACAAATAATTTTTGCAGAGATTCTGTTAATATTTCTAAATGTTATTTTTAAATTAGACACTTATCTGGTAGACAGTAAGTGCCCAATGTCAAGACACTCACTTTCCACTTTGAATTTGAGACATTGAATCTTGAGAGGTGGAACTTAACCCCACACTTTGTCGTAGTAGAGTGATAAAGTGAAAATAATTTTAAAGTCCCCCGAGTGGAGATCAAACCCAAAACCATTCCTATTTACATTCTATCCTATGGGCCTAATATTATCTTATCTTTATATAATAGCTAAATTATGTAAAATATTTATAATTCATTGTTGCATTTGGAAATTGATTTTCTCTAATTATTTCAGAAATAAATCTTTATAAATTGACACCTTTGTGTTGTTCTGATATATTACTGTGTTTGATATATTCCTTTGACAGCTTTTTCAGATAACTTTTGTATAAAAGTAAACTTGTGTATAAAATACAACAATGCTTATATTTATATTATTAGCAGATTAATAAATGTATAAATTATATTATAACCCATACAAACCTTATAATAATATTTGGAAACATAGTAAATGTGGTTTAATTATATGCATTAGTAGTTACAGCTATTATATTTTTTAGGCAAAACTTAATAAATTATTAAAAGATTTAGTAAAGATATAAACTCTTATCACATTCAATCCTTGATCTATATTTAAATCACAGTAATTATCGTAGATTATGTGTTCAATATAGAGAAATATTGTAAATATGTTAAATGCAAATAATAACAATTATAATTTACAAGTAATTACTTTCCCTATGTTAAAAAATATTTCAACAAATTACATAAAAGAAAGTGGTGTTTTATACAAATGAAAATATATTTTAGAAAATATTATTTATTAACAAGTTATTTTTAAATACTTAATAAAATATAAAAGCTATGTGTACTCACATCATTGGCAGTAATCAAAAAATTCCAAGGCACAAGCGATGTGATTCCAAATAAATAAAACAGAATGTAAACAATATAATAACTATCCCGTGGAGCTTCACAAGTATCCAATACTTTGGTGGAACACGAGTCATTTACCAGTTCCCTTTCTTCAGAATAATCAACATCCTCCTCATTTTCAATGTTTTCTATATATTCATTCTCTTCATTGTTAATCGATCCCGTAGCATCCATGATATTGAATTTTATATATTTGGTACTTTAAATTATGTTGGAAAATCAACAGTTGCTTAGTGTTACTTATTATTCATTTAGATTTTCTATCAATTTAAACGTAAAACTGGGCAAATTTTAAATGAATCATTATATGGATAAAGACGAGCAACAACTCTGTGGGTAACAATCGACATTTTTATTATTTGACATATTGGTTCAGGGTTGCTATTAAATAGATGTTGCAAATAAATAAATATATACATTACATTGCCATAAACAAAATGAATTCAGTTGCGCTAAATAGCAAATCCAAATGTAACTCACAACTAATTAATTAAATTAAAATGATAGAAATAAATCATAGGTGTATACGATTTCCATATTTATAATAAATATAAGTATATCCCAATTGCTTTAGGTCGTTTATTGAGATAAGAAAAGTATGTGATATAAAGTATACATACTTTTCTTATCTCAATAGTATACTATATGTAGAGGCCGGTCGTGGCACAGTGGGATATCGTCTGACTGTAAACGTGATCGCTTGTGGGTTCGGTCCCCACTCGGGGGAGTAATTATATTTATTTTATATTCACTTCCTCGCTCTGGTACAAAACAATGTGCGGCGTTGAGTCCCACCACTCAACACGCAGTGTCTCGAATTCGGTGGAAAGCGAAGTACGGAATATCTTTACACTAGGTACTTCCTGTCTATTCTGCTATGGGGGATAAAAGCGTTAAGCTAAAAAAAAGTAAGTAAAGATGTTTTTTATTAAAATTCTTCAAAAACGTAAGTAATTTTTATTGTAACTGGTTGAAAAAAATCTTACATACTACAAACATTACTTTATCCTGCTTATTTTTATAAAGCTTTCTGTATAATTTGTTGAACATTTAAAAAAATATTGGACTATGCATTTAGAAATACTATATAATTACTTATCACACATATTTTTATTACAATGTTTAAAATTATTAGTATTATTAATAATTTGAATATAATAATTTGAATATAATAGTGATGTTTCTAATTATATTTTTTAGTCATTATTAAAAATGGATTCGAAATACCAAGATTAAAAAGCGCATATCTTAGTAATAGTATAAGCCTTACAACAAATGCATATTTTTTAATTAAGAAATTAAAAAAATGTATTAAGTGACTTTTATTTATATTCAAGTCTCGTATTGTTAATAGCAAAATAATCTTTTCCTGGATTACCGGAATGGTATATTTTTTAAGCATTTCAACCATTATTATTTAATCATTTACGATAATTATCTGAGCCTTGTCTTCATGGTTTTAAGTCTTATCTTAAAATTTACTTTGGAATCGCACAATAAAAACAATTATTTTAGTCTTTAAGTATTTATTAACAAAAAAAACCTACTCTAAAAGTAAACTAAAATGCAAAAAATAAATTTGTTTCACAATAATTTATACGTATTTTAATTTACTTAAACTAAAATTATTTAATAAACTTTACAAATACACTGATATATTTTTTTTTGTCGCTGGGAAATGTAATTTACGCAGAACATCCGCACGCAAGGAATAGTGCCCCACTGACGGATGATACTATGGGACTCATCAGTGAACCCAATACTACCCACTAAAACCCAGCGGAATCTTCCTTCCATGGTCGGATCAGGGCTTCATCCGCTCTTCTCCTGATCCGCACGATGCTCTCACTCGATGGTATTATTATCTCTCTCCATTATTCGGTATTAACCTTCCGAGGGCACCGGCGGCTTTCACAAGCTTCGGCGCAAGTTGCACGAAGTGCGACGAGAAGGACCATCGACCATCCAGGATTAGACCCAGGTACTTCATCTGGGCCTGTACCTCCACCTCCTATCCCTGAATGAGCCTGACCTTAGCACGGGCCGTGAAATAAAAGGGCCTCTGTCTTAGGCATAGAAACGCTTTGATGCGATCGATGACAAGTTGGGCGCCGGATTCAGCCAGGCATGCCGCCTCTTGATAAATTGGTCCCCGTGCAGTGACGAGGGTGTCATCCGCATAACAAATGACACCTAGCCTAGGAAAAAGACGACAAGGCAGGAGCCAATCGTACCCAAGGTTCCATAGCGTCGGGTCCAAAACCGACCCTTGTGGAACCCCACAGCAAACCCTTCCTCGAACCACTTGACCATCTCCCCCCACCCAAAGGGCTGTAGTGGTCTGGAGGTAGTCATCCAACAACCGCCGGAGACAGGGAGGTACACCATGGTAGCGGAGAGCCTCTCTTAATATCTCAAACGGGAGGCTGCTAAAGGCGTTAACCACGTCCAACGAGACGACGAGAAGAACATCTCTCTCTGCTATCGTGAGCTTTCAGGGCGTTTAGAGCATTAATTATTGAGCGGCCAGTCCTAAACCCGAACTGAGCCTCTGAAAGATCCGGACCTTCCTTACCTTACCTTCTCTAGGATGAGACGAGCAGCAACGATCTTCTCAAAAAGTTTGCCCGTCTCATTCAACAACACAATCGGCCTATACATGGAAGAAGAGTCCAGAGGGTGACCCTCCTTGCGTAATAGGCACAATCTTCCTCCCTTCCACATCTTAGGAAATTGTCCAGTCGACAGGCACTGGTCAAATAATTCCCGAAGATTGTCACTTAGGTATTCCAGGGCGACGCTTAATACTTATCCTGGAATATCGTATAGCCTTGGAGCCCTCTTTTTAGCCCTCAGCCTCTTCAGAGATAAATCCATCTCCCCTACAGTAATAGAGAGAACCACCAACTCTCCCTCATGCGCTAAGGGAGGGGCCATTATAGGGGGGATGTGTTGAGGATTTCCGGAAATAGCTCAGCTACAAAATATAGGAAGAAGTCTGGCAACAACGTTTCCGTTAATGGTGCACCGCGCGCTCGTAATTTGCCGCGCGCATCCAGGTAGGGGCGCCCCCATGGATCCCGGTTCAAGATCGCCAACAGCTCCTGGCGAGCTTTGTTCTTCGCCGAATGGATGGTAAGCTACAAGGCCTTCTTCTCTCCTTATACATGTCATGTAGCTTATTCTCAAGAGCAAAGTCTAATCCATTTCTCCTCCTACACCTTGTATATGCACGTCGCTAGCAGAGTGGTTTATATTAGTCTGAAGGAAGTATGCTTGTTTCCTGTCCATTATAACGACATAGAACCTTAGTTCCGTCCCTGACTTGGGCCTTCGGCTCTAGAGGAGACTCTAGTCCCAGCAGCTTCCATCCCTGTGACAGGCGGTGGGCGGCACTCAGCACTACCACCGTCCGTACGAACGGTGGTAGTGCTGGGTGCCGTACGTAGTAATTGTAAGGGAACATCTATGCTTCCGTTGCGGTTGCGAGGGGCACAAATCTCATATGTGTCGGGCTGAGCCGCAATGTATGGCTTGTACAAACCGTACGGCACCCAGCACTACCACCGTTCGTACGGACGGTGGTAGTGCTGGGTGCCGTACGGTTTGTACAAGCCATACATTGCGGCTCAGCCCGACACATATGAGATTTGTGCCCCTCGCAACCGCAACGGAAGCATAGATGTTCCCTTACAATTACTGAGGGACATTTTGAGGGGCCTGGAATGGCCTAAAGCTAAACATCTGAAGCACCGCAAAGGGGCTCTTCTAGAATTTGGACCCTGACCGCTGTCTTCATGCCCCTAGGGCCAGGAAGTATTTCAGATACAAGGACGGTATCAGCTGTACATCCACTAGTTCTCACGACAGCATTCAGCACTTTTTCTTTAGTGACCGAGTCATCTAGTCCCACCAACTTGAGGGACGCGTTCTTACGAGGCCTGGTAACCACGACCACGCCATCCAATACCTCTTCTCGGCGCTCCGCTATCATATCTGCTTGCTCTGAGGAGTTCGCAGCAGATAGCTTTAGCAATCAAGCATCCGAAATCGCCTTGTGCACCGTCAAACCCTCAGTTATGTTCAATTGCGGTAGATTAATATCGGCTTGTGCTCAATCTAGGACCTGAGCATACGATATATCTTTTCCCTTGGCTTCCGTCGTTAATGTGATCATAACAGCCTTAGTGCGGGGAGTTTATATAAGGTGATATATAGTACACCTATGGACTTTACGCCTAGCAATTAGCGAAGCGGGGAGAAGATCTGATTGAATGCGCGACCCGACGTATCTAACAATAAATTGGGCGTTCATAGCCGTTTTATATAGTATTATGATTGTTCTAACATTTAATAGGCACAGACTTTAAAATTGTAAAATATAATAAACTACGGACGAATTTAATAATTAAGATTTACCTAAATCAAAATAGATACAATTTTCAGACTTGTAAATTTATTTATTGCTTCTTAGTTTACTTTTAAAATCGGTTTTTATTTGTTAAAAAATATTTATTAAGTGATGGATAAACAAATATGCTTCTCGAAAGACGAGACAATGGCTACTTGTGATAGAAAATGATAAACGACGACGGAGACGCTTAGAAAAAAATAATAAGGAAGTAAACAAAATAAAAACGCATCTGCTGTAAACTGCTCAAACCTTAATAATATTTCACTTGATGAATTCATTCTTCATTAGATCTCTAATAGCACTCACACTCCATCTAGGTTTAAAGTTTACATCACAATAAAATATTCAAGCCCAAGTACTATTCCTGCAAATTCTTGATGAATTCCCTGGACTATCTTTTAGCTCATCTTTAGATTGGCTCCAGATCTTCGTGTAATTGTAATGTTTTAAAATCATAATATCTTTGATTTTCGCGATTTATTCATATTTTTAAATAAAACTACTTTAAACGTCGTATTCGAAACGTCAGGTTTCCAAAAAATGTATCTTCGAATCTAAATATATACATGATTAATCCGATTTAAATAGTTTCATTTATAAAGTGGTTTATATACTTAAATGAAAAAAATAGCAAACGCTCAAGTCGATACTTTACGATTTTCGAAATTTCCTCTCGATTTCTTTAAGATTTTAAGACATTAACAGAACCCGGTTTCCTTTTCAAGGGGCCACCAAAACAGATTATCAGGTGTGATAGTTTAAGAATTTAGAAAATTGCCTATATAAAAAAAAACTATCTTAATTTGGTACTATTTTTGTACGTATGAACCTTATGAAGTAAACCCAACAAACCCCGGTAAATGATGTAAACCGTTGACAATTTCCATCAACAGAACCTAAATAGTAGTTAGTCTCCATCTAAGCGTAAAGTTCTTAACATTACAAATTATTGAAACACAGGATAACTGCTGAATATTGTTGAGGAGTCCCCTCGACTGTCATTCGGCTCCATCATCAGATCGACTCCAGACCTTCATGTAATTATAGTGCTTTAAAATACTTCATGACAAAACTAACAAACGTATTATCTTGTACTATGATTTTTAAAAATTCCTCTCGAATGCGAATTGAGTAAAATCCTCCTTCTTTGACTAGGTTAAAAGGCATGTTTTTGTATGAAACATTATAATAGTAGAGGTAAAATAAAAGGCTGCCAATTAAAATATTAAATATTTATTATATTTATTTAATTAAATTTACTATTTTTGTACGTTTAATAATTAAAGCATTATTTAAATTATATAAATTGTTACAAGTATATAAATAGTTGTAGAAATAGATTTCATAAGAATAAAATATATATAAACTTTAATAAAGAGTAAATATAAAGCCAAAAGAAGAATAAATTGTAATATTTCTATAAAAGTAGAAATATATTTTTTATACATTAAAATTAACTTAAATAACTATGTTACAGGACGGACATACAAAGTAAATAAAATTAAAATTACACTTTTCCTAAAACTAAATTGTGAAAAATATAAAAAAAAAAACTAAACTAAACAAGCAAACATACAGACGATTATATGTTAAAATAATTTTAAGTAATACATATTTACGTCTTTTGCAATTATTAAAAAAAACATAAAAATTAGTTGTATATGGTAACAATTTAATTATAAAACAGTAATTTTAATGTAATATTAATGATACCGTTTAAAAGCACTATTTGAAATTATGAGATCGTGTCATTTATATTAAGTCCTATTTAATAAAATGCCAAATAATTTAAGCCACACTTAAAGACGTCATTTAGAATTAATGGCATTAAATAATACTAGATGTCCTGTTGAAGTGTCAATAACAGGTTGCCTTGGCAACGCGTATGTTAATATATAAACGTGTATTAAAAAATTATCAGCATTCTGCACTTCTCTATATAATTGTGCCAAATTCCATACTCACAGTTCACCTAATTTTCGTGATAAAGGGGAAAAGTTTTAGCTTCACATATTAATACATAGATAATAGTATAATTTAACGTAAGTTTTAATTAACATCTTTAAGTGTAGCTAGGAAATAATAAAACCATCATTAGTAATATTCAGAAAATAAAACATTATTTGTTAACATAGAGAGTTAAAAAATGGCGGAAAAAAAGAAATACAGATAAAGTAAATGTAAAAGCTAAACATGAAGTTGTCAGTCTTGTTTAATTACCTTTTTACCAAGGTACGAAGACAATGGGAATTATTTTTATTTTGTTAAGAAATATATAGATATATATATTGTAAGGCCACTGTTGGACGGCTATTTGATAGGAATATTCCTAAAAATAGTAATAGTATACATAAATATAGATAGCACAATTGGAATGTTTATGAATTTAGAATGAATGTTTACAATCACTTCACATTTTTTATTAAATTTAAAAAAAAAACAAAAAATGTCAAAATAGTAATTGTTCTTAGTTTTTGACTTTGCACCGTACATAGGATAAATATATATTTTAATTTTCATGTCATCATTACAAGACACAACCGAGGCGCGTTTACGTCTTAATTATCAAAAAAAAAATAAGAAATAGTGATGTTTTTAATTATCTATATATAATAATACGTATATTTACAATTTTTTGAAGATTTCTTAATATGTCATATTAAAATATTTTAATATTTTCTTCATAATTTCGATCGATTCTCTGTAGAAAGATAATGTTGCAATTATTATAAAATTATGTTAATTAACAGTTTTACACCGTTTGATACTCAAAGTTTATCGTAACAGATATTATTACAATTTGTTCATTGTTTATGATATAATTACAATCCACACTCAATTTAATTGCACAATATAGAAGGTTGTGCAATAAAATTTAATGCAATATATTTTGACTATCCATAATCTACATAGCAGTTTCCAATGGCTGACTGTATGATCTGCTGTCTTCAGACAATGTGTTCATTTGTGAGTCTTCAAAGTCGAAGTCTGTTTCTAGTAAGGTCTCAGACCTGGATCTAGAATGTAGGTCTGATGCGAAGTGGGGAGACGGGGATTGGGAACTTGGGAAGTGGGGAGACGGCGGATGGGGAGATGGGGAATGTGGGTAACTTGGAGGGTCAGGGGAATTAGGTAGGCGGTCGTCGTAGTATTGGTCATCTGAAATTATAAAATAAATTCATAAAGATATGCACTAAGTATACAGGAATTATAATAATTAGATGTTTATACTTAGTTATAAGTTTATTTTATAGATATTGTTTTAAATGTAATATTATGCAAAAAAACATTTTAATTTTTATAATTTTTTATTTTATATGTTTTAACATATAGAATTTGGGCTAATTGTGGCGCAGCGGGTCAGCGTCTGACTGTAAACGCGATCGGTTGTGGATTTAATTCCGACTCTGGGGAGTGATTATTATTTAAATTATTTTCACTTCCTCGCTCTGGTAAAATAAAGTGCGGCGTTGAGTTCCGCCACATAACAGACAATATCACGAATTCGATGGAAAGCGAAGTACGGAGTTTTTTGACTGCTATTCGGAATAAGAGCGTGAAGCTAAAAAACCATTATAGGATAGCAAAGAAAATCTAAAGTTAAATTACTCAAACATTTAGTTATTGACAGAAGCTATAGAGAAAAAAAAATATAATATTAATAAATATAATAAAAAAATATGTTTTTTTAGTAGTAGAATTTGAACTCGCCCCCTAATAGCACAAATAAAAAACTGAAACTAACCGGGCACGTGTCTCTGACCAAACGTGGAAGTAGAAACTTGGGGTTGTTCCGGCATTTTCGATCTCAATTCCATTAAAAACGACAATTTCGGTTGACCGCCGTGTTGAGGCGCTCCATACCTTACATTCTCTCCTTCCGTCTCTCCGTTCAAAAACTCTCCTCTAAACGTAGGCTCAGTTTTGAATACTGGCTCTTCAGACTTATTTCCTCCCCGTAACGGTAAAGTATCAGATGTATAATACTGTGTTTCGTTAAGCGGCGACATTATATCCAACGGCTGACCATTGGGATGGTGTAGTATCGGCAATTCTTCCAGCGTATTGACAAATGGCGTCACGTTTCCAGAATTTTCTCTGAAACCTTCGTTCTTGTATGACAAATCGTAATTATTCTGCGGCACGCTGTATTCGGGCGAGGCGGGTTTTTTATTGAACGTGCTGTGTTTCAGTTGTATAATGTTGTTAGGGTTGTGCGCTTCGTATATGTCGAAGCTCTGCGTGTCGTCTATGGACGAGTTGAACTGACTTTTCTCCATAGACTCCATTGAGGTCGTGGACGCGAGCATTTTGCGATAGTCTGAACCTTTTGTCAGCGTGTCCGTTGATCTTGTGCTCTGGAAGTGAGGAAAAACGATTACATTAACATATGAAGGATAATGAAATTTATGCGTAAATCTTTCCATACAAATAACATTGAAATATCTGTTTTGCAATATTATAATCACTGTTACGTTATGTACTAAATACAATGTATAAATACATATTTCAAAGTAACTTTGTACAATTTTCTGTCTATCTGTTTGCTCCGTCTAACATCTGGCACAGCTGGACTGATCTTATGAGTATTTTCAACGGCAAATAGTTCATGTAATAAAGAGTAACTAAGGCTAATTTTTAAATTAAAGAATATATATCCAGATATACTATATTTATATATATACAAAATTAATCAGTTTAAAAAAATATTTAATGAATATGTGTAAAAATCAAACAATTCATATTATAACAAAAATAATTACCATTTGCGCCATCTTCCGTCTATACGGTGTATCTGGAAATCCGCCATTGATGCTCCCAATAGACCGCACCGAATGCAGGGACTGCCTTATAGAGTTACGTCGCTCTAATCTTTGTAGATGTCTGAAAATTATTTATGAAATAAATAATATGCTTGAGCCACCGCGGCAATGGACACGTCTAACTGTAACAACTGATGGTCTTAGGGTCGATTCCCACTCGAGGAATTGATTATAACATGCTCTGGTAAGGCAAAATGCGGCGTTGAGTTCCGCCACTTAGCACCCAATGTCTTGGCTTCGGGCAGAACCCTTTTTTGAAATGTGAAGGGAGTGTCATGACACTAAGTAGGTACAATAATAAAAAAAATCGTTAACACATTAACTTAAAAGTGTTATTATTAATTCATTTTAAACAAACATTAGAATATAATATATATAAATATCTAATTAGACACTATGCGGGTTCCGTACAACTTAACAAATAATTAAATAAGAACATCTAAAAGCAAATGTTATTTAACTAGTTTAAATATATTTCGCATAACTTCCCGCATAACTAAACAGTCGGAGACTTCCTAGTGACAACACACTACAATTTTCACTAATCAATGGATTTCTCTTAATTTCTGTATGAAAAATATTACTAAAAATATATTCATTTAACTAAGAACTAAAGCAAAAAAAAACGAAGCGCAACATTGAGTTCCGCAACTTGACAAACAAATACTCCATTTAAAATGTAAAAAAGAACAGAGTGTCTGAACACTAACTTATCTCTAACATTTATTTTCATAAATAACTCCCAATACGGATACGTTCCCGATTTAGGACTCGGGACAGGTCATTCGGGACTCCAGTTTGATAGATATGGGACTCCTCGTTTATACGATCCCTGCTATATGAAATATGTATAGTTAAGCTGAAAATACCGGCCGGTCGTAGCGCAGTGGGGCAGCGTCCGACTGTAACGCGATCGGTTGTGGGTTCGATCCTGACTCGGGGGAGTGATTATATTTAAATTATTTTCACTTCTTCGCTCTGGTAAGACAAATTGCGGCGTTGAGTTCCACCACTCAACACGCAATGTCTCGAATTCGGTGGAAAGCGAAGTACGGAGTGTTTTGACACTAGATACTTTCTGTCCTGCTACGCAGGATAAAAGCGTGAAGCTATTAAAAAAAAGCTGAAAATACATACAAATATATATTTTTTGTATTTGTCACCTGTGTTTAGACTTGGAATACCAGCACATCAAAGCAGCCGCCACCAATACGACGGCCGCCACCAGCGCCCCCACGAAGCCCACCGCCAGCGCGTCGCCCCGCCACGACATCGGGTCTATCGATATTTTTGGATCTGAAAATGTCTTATTGTAAGCGAGGCTTATATAAAAATAAATTGTATAATTTTTTAATTATAATTAAAGGCTATTGTCCCAGTGGACAGCTTCTGTTTGTAAAAATAATGGTTGTGGATTTGATTCCCACCCGGGGAAGTGTAAAGTTATAATAAAAATATTTTCATGTTGTCGTTCTGATAAATCAAAATGCGGCGTTGTGTTTCGAAAAAAAAAACAGATATAAGTACATATATTATTTATAACAGTCTTTATAACAGTATGATTTGATTCTTTATGAGTTAATATAAATTCTGGGAACATTTTTTACAATTTTAATCTGTCTGTTTGTTCTGGCTTATCTCTTGAACGGCTGAACCGAATTCAGGCGGAACTTTCACTGGCGGATATTTAGCTGATACAATAAACTATATTGATATAATGGACTATTATTATAGGATTATGTGATAAACATTTAGAGATGTTAAAATACACACAAAGTCATGGGCACAGCTAGTTTTACAATAAGAATGAAATCGCATACGCTTTGTTGAAAGTATCTATGTATTAATACATAAAGCAAAATCCTTGTACCCCTTTTTACGAAAATAACTCAAGCTGTGGAGTATGTAATTTGGCACAGTTATAAATTATATAAAGAAAAATAGCTAATATAAATAATTTAAAAAATTAAAATATTTTAAATTAATAAAACAAATGTAACACACTAGTTACTACCACGTGTTTGACATAGCTGCACACACACGTTGCGTCGTGTGTGTGCAGTGTGTACAAATGAATAACACGTAAGCGTACCAATTTCACAAACAAATGCGTTCTTGTGCAGACAGTCAGTCTGCTCCACGGCCGAGAACGCGAACGACGAGCACTGCCTGTAGTCCAAGTGGTTGACCCACACGCGGTCGCCGTATTGGAACCATTGGTTTTGACGTCGTATGAACTCGTACAAGTCCTGGTAGTTGTTTGTTATGAACGGCATTGACGCGTTGTCTGACTGTGGAGATACATGTTACTTGGAAAATTGATGGATGGATAAATGGATGGATGAATGGATGTTTGTAATATATTTTTTTATTGAGTGTTCCAGAGCGAGAAAGTGAAAATTTCGAATTTCTGCTTCTTCCCGCATAAAAATTTGGGAAAAAATGCCTGCTAATTCATTACTTTCTCCAAACAAATCTATATATTTACCAGTTTTTGCCCTTACTTACCGAGCAAAACTTTCTAGCCTCAGCATAAGTCATGGGAGCTCCCACATACATGTAACATGTCCCCGAAACGGGGTCCCATCCGGGAGGACACTTCCCACCACCGAGGACCGTCGCGTTGTTCATGTAATATGGCCTAGAATAAAATAGTAATATAAAACACAAACATTAATGCTAATAATAAAAGTACAATACACTTCTGTTACAAAACTAAATATAAAGGTGTATAATTAAGTTACATATATATAATATTACTGAAAACATTTTTCTTTATAGCTTCACGCTTTAAACCGCATAGACTCGGAGAGTGTCAAAATATTACGTGTTGAGTGGCGAACCTCAAAATCCCCCGTTGCTATACAAGAGCGAACAAATAGAACGTAATTTTCCAATAGTGATTAGTGTTAAGTCATATCAAAAAGCGTAAATCAGCTATTCATTTAAATATTAAAAAAAATCCTAGAAATGAAAAAAAAATATAATAATTTCTAATGGCAATCAAACCCACAACCAATCGATATCTCAATTCTAATTCTCAGTCGCATACTGTTCTACGCCACGATGGCCCCCATCAATTAAATAATTTCATTGTTAAAAAAACTAAACCATTAAAAACATTCGATAAATAAGACATAAATACACACCTATAGTCCACTTCCAATAATAGAGGGTTGTCAGACTGGTCGCGGATTCGACCCGCCACAGCGAGACTCTCATTGTAACTCCAGTAGTTATGCTTGGCGTCGATACGAGTACGCCATAGGTCGAGAGAACTGAAATGTTATGGGGAATACATATTAATAGTGAATATTACATAATATATTATAAAGTTTTTCACACTTAGAATTGGAATGGAATTCGAACCTGTGCCTTTTGGAAACAGAGTGGATACAAAATGTATTAATTGATACGTAAAGTGACTAAAACATGATTCATTTTTTACGAAATTTATAGGGACAGATAGGAGTATGAATTTTGAATTGAAGAAGTATTTAAAACGATAAATATTTTTTTTTCATCATAATACACCAGAAATACCTAAAATCGAAGTAATAATTATATATTATAAACATTGCATAAGAATAATTATAACAAAGAATTATAATTATAAAATTATAAAAAATGTATAAAATAGGTATAAAATATAAATGTATAAATAATAATTATATTATATATAATTAGATGTAAACAAACTCACCTCATATATTTTGGGTTAAAATCGATAAAGCTATGGTCCCGGCAGCCATGCAACAAAAACATGCAAGTCATATATTTTATATTTATTAACGATAATAATAGGGATATTGACTTAATATAACAAAAATAATAATTTATAAAGAGAATAATTAAAAAAATCATATATTTTTCTCGAAAATCATATGTATGTGAAAATCAAAGTAGATAAAATATGATAATATTAAGTCAGTACGTTATCGACTTTTAATTTATATTTAAAAATATTTGTAGAATGAAATTTAAACTTCAAATAAGCAGCTTCACGTTTTATCTTGCATAGCATGTAGTAGGCAAAGACAACCTATTAAACGGAGTGTCTTGACACTCCGTTGACTGCTTTCCATCCGAAATCGTGACAGACAGAATCAACACCGCGCTTTGTCTTACCAGAGCGGACAAATGTAAATAAAATTTAATTAAAATTATTCCCCCAAGTGGAAATCGAACCCGGAACCAACCGCGTGTAAGGTTAAAATTGAAACATGAAATAAAATCAAATCACATTAAAATTGGGAATTTTATTCCTTTGTTGTATTAAAATAAAACTTTCTATTATTGTCAATATCCCTTTTAAATATATAATTAAAAGAGTACATTTCACCCATAAAAATACATTATAGAACGAATACCTACTTAAAATACTTATGACACTTGCTGGACTTATTTAATACTATATAAAATATATCTAAATAATTTAACATGCTTTTACCTAACTTCACCATGAATAATATAACCTTTAAGAAATTGATGATTCATGCAATTATATTTTATCACAAAAAGCACTTAAAAATTTATAAAAGTAATATTATAACCAATATACACCAATAAATATTTTGTGTAAAAGGCGCGAAAATAAGATTGACAGACAGCTTGTCCTTCAATTCGTATAACAATTTCAAAATAAGCTGTCAAATTTAACAATATAGATAATAAATATTATATTTATATTTATTTTTCTACAGATAACAATTTTATTTTTTATTTTATTACTCACATTAAATATTAAGCACATAACAAAAATTAAGGAATAATTTGATAAAATTTTGAAAAAATATAAAATATTATTATATAATCCGTAAAATTAATAAATATTGGAAATTATTAAAACACTTACATAGATCTGTTAACTGTGATCATTTCGTAATCGTTGTCCGGATTGAAGAATATATTGTCGACATAATGTTGTCCAGCGGTACCTGCTACTACAGTGGCGCGACCTTCCCTGTCTAATGCGAAGTTCCTAAAATAAATAAAAAATATACACTTATACATATATATACCATATTTTTACGGTGTTTTTTTTTTATATTTCTCTTCTTTTAGATATTGTTCGTATTTTGACGCTATCAAGTGTTTGTATGTAAACGCGATATCTTATGGGTAAGACAAGTAGAAAACACGGAGAAATTATTATATTTAAAATAACTTCCAGTTTATTACTCTGGTAAGACAAAACGCGTTTGAATGCCTATGCAATGTGAAAAGCACGCAAGCTTTTATCCGCCATATTATCTTATATATATATATATATCAGTCTTGGAAAACTGGTATTAGATGGATCTAATACCCATATATTGATGGAGAAATAAAAAATTAAGACTGTCATTTTCTGCAAACTGTCAACAAAATTGAACATATATTAAAAATTTTGGCTCAAACCAAACTTAGAAAAAAATTATATACCTAAAATCATAATAAATAAAATTTAGGGAATATATAAGGCCAAACTTACTTATAAAATCCATTATGCGATGTCGTCTGGTATATAGGAAGGCGTACTTTATCAAAACCGGAAACTTCTAAAATCCTTAGGCCGGTGTTATGATGAACGTAATTGTGAGTAAAATTAGATACAACTTGACGTAAAACTATGACATCGGTGTACAGAGCTCGGTTACGCGTAAAGTAGTTGCGATATATTGTAACTTCTTGATATGGTGAGGACTGTCGACCTGAAATGGTATTATTATGAGATTTAATAGAATTTTATAGGTATTTTTTGGGATTATATTTATGTACGCACTAGGCAAAGTGAGGCGTTGAGTACGTAAATCAACACGCAATGTCAGTCAAGAAGTGTATTGATATTAGTCTATTGGCTTTTAGTATCGTTATAGTTTTAGTATCTAATTATTAATATTTAAATATTTAATAGTATCAAAACTTATCAAATGTTCAAAGATTTATATATTACATAAGAAGACAATGTTACCATCTAAAGCATTTTAGCGAATCGGGTATGCCGGCTGCAGTGTAATTTAAAATGAGGAAGGGGGAGTATATTATAGTACTATAGTTTTTAATATTAAATTAATTTTTACCTTTTTTTTCATGTTTTTATCCCGCATAGCGAAGAGAAAAAAAAGTACCTAATGTCAAGATACTCCGTACTTCACTTTCCGCCGAAGTCGAGACATTGCGTGTTGAGTGGTGGAACTCAACGTCGCATTTTGTCTAACCATAGCAAGAAAGTAAACGTAATTTAAATATAATCACTCCTCCAAGTGGGGATCGAACCCACAACCAATAACGTTTTCAGTCAGACGCTGTCAAACTAATCATAATGTAACTGATCACTGTCATTACATTGCAAAAATATATGAAAAAAAAAACTATTATTAGGGGCATTTATTGATGCAAAGAACCCAAAACTACAACTTTGAATTTTTTCGTCTGTTTGTCAGTCGATCTATGCGTTTGTGCACGCTAATATTAGAAAGGGCTAAACCAATTTTGATGCAGTTTTCCCTATTGTATTTTGCTAATCAACTCTCAACATTAAACGTTTGTTTTTTTTCAACCAGTTCTAGTAGAATAAGATAATTATATGAGTATAAAGTATTTTATTAGACAATATTGCTATAAAATAACAGTTTTCTTGAGTTCACTAAAAATCTAGTTTTAAGCAAATTATAATTTTATCGATGTCTTTTAAAGCAACTTACGCTTACGAAGACGAGTGCAGCACTTACCTAACACTAATGAAATATAGTTGAGAATATAAACGTACCTTCAACTTGAAGACAAGGTAAGTCGTGATTTTCAAAGAATAAATTATTATGTATCCAGCCTCGTAAGGAAGTTGCTGAGCCTCTTGAATCAGCTCTGACGAGAAGACCGCCGACGTTATTGCGTACCAAGTTATTCTAAAATAATATTAATTACCTTAATGTTACGCTTTTGTCCCGCATAGCACGGTAGACAGAAAGTACCTAGTGTCAAGACACTCTGTACTGCACTTTCCACCGCTTTCGAAACATTGTTTGTCTGATCAGATCTTGGAAATGAACATAGTTTTACATTCCTCCAAGTGGTATTCGGACCCACAACCGATTGCGTTTATAGTCAGACGCTGTCACGTTAAGTTTTTTAGTTTGAATAAGATAAGTATATTAAAAAGAAAAATATATTTGGCCAATATATAGAACTCTATATAAACTCACGTAATGCGAATTTTGAACCTATGCCTACTTAAGTAACGAGCCAATCTCAGCCTTTACATCACGTAAGACTACTGCATTTAAAAACTTGCTTACTTGCGCTTGATTTAATATACAAACTTTTTTAGGTCAAAAACGTTATTACTTAAAAAAATATAAAGGTAAAATCTATATATTTTTTTTTTCAAAATGATCATAAATATAATTACTAAATACTTTAATAATTTTATTTTGTTTATGTCGTTATTTTTTTTAACTTCACGCTTTTATCCCGCATAGCAGGGTAGACAGAAAGTACCTAGTGTCAAGACAGTGTTTAGTGGTGGAACTCAATGCCGCACTTTGTCTTTTTGCCAGAACGAGGAAGTGAAAATAAATGAAATATAATTACTCCCCTGGGTGGGGATCGAACCTACAACCGATCGTGTTTATAGCCCGACGCTGTCACAATGCACCACGACATTCATTTCAATTAATTTTATTATATTTATATATGAAACAAAAACCTTTGAGGGTTTGTTTTATATATAAATATAATCAAATGAGTTACTGATAACTTACTCTGAAAACTAAAGTCTGTGTGTTTTGAACATCTACTCGTACAGCAGCTTCGCATGTAGTGAAATTTCCATACAACTTTAAGCAGTTGTTAGTTATTTCGTTCCTTGTAATCGCGACTAGAGGATTTACTTCGCCCACTGATTGGTATGTAATAGCACCGTCTCGATTATTAGTAAATTCACTATTCGATATATTATGTTGGACGTCACGATCTAAAATATAAAATATACGTATATCAAATACTAAGAACGTTTAAAAATTTAAATAATAAATAAAATTTATATTTTTTCTCTAAATAAATATTCAATAAGAATACGCTTACTAAATCCAATAGCAGATATCGGCAAAGTCACAATTTCAGCAATAAATCCATGTACGGACGCCGCACCATTCGCGAAGAGCTTGACACTCAGGCTGGCACCTTCAGTCCTGAAGAGTTTCTTCTCATCAGGCGATCCATTCTCCAAATAACCAATCTGAGGCGCTGTTATATTATAAATATCTCCATCGTACAATGTCAATGAATCACGTTTACCATAGCTCTGTGTATGATTAAATAAGTTAAATTGTAATAATCTGAAGCCAAAAGGCTTAACTCTGAACATGCTTTTAAATATTTTCACGCAATTCACGGGATTGTTGTCGTATTTGTAATATAATAATACTCTTTCTTCAACTGTAATCACTTTTGTGCTATCACAAATGTCTATCAATGAAAACAGATGGTAAGGCAAGTTAAGATCCTTTAAAGGAGTAAAACTTGATTCTTCTGATTCTCTTCCTTCCCCATTCAATGATATGGCGTTAATGCCTTCCCCCAAAGTGTCACTTATCGTGTTAAACATCATATTTATGGTGTCGGTGGGCGATATCGTATTGATGCCGTGGTACGCGCATTTAGATATATTAACATTTTCAATGATTGGATTTTTTATAATGCTTTGAACAGCCGGTGACTTCTCATTATGCAATATACCAGCACCGACAACTTGCACGTGTTGCAGACGACTTTCAATCTTTTTAAGAGTCTCATGTGTATGATGATCATGTATTCGGTGTTCGTAGAGGGAATACTCAAACTCTGGATTAGCAAATCGTATTCCGCCCCAGTAATCGAAATTTTCCTCCAAATTTCTAGAACCACAATGAATAAAAACGAATTCTGAATTCCACTTGCACTCGTGTCTATGACCGTAAAGTTGACCATTCAGTCGGATAGGGCAATCTTCATAGTGTTCTTCAGTTCCCACACATTGCAAAGGTTCAGGCCAGGACCATACACGGGAAAGAGAATTGCTATGATACTCCACTCGTCGATCGTGAGCGAAAAATACATTTATAGGATCAAATCCTAGTTCCCGGCATACAACTTGGGCGTTTCTCTCTGTGAAACGGTTATCGCACATTGGTACCCACTGCAGTGTTGTTCTATTATAATATTCTAAAAAGCCTTCATTGTTTCTATCAAAATTATTGTCGTTGATTGAGCAATTTCTGCCAGTGCAAAGACGAATGGAGTCTTGCGCAATCAATGTTTCTAACTGTCGTCTACGCTTATGATGATTTGAAGAGTACTGGCCTATTGCCCGTTTTTCTAACCTATTAGCTTCCACGTCAATTGCAGATGCTATTGGCCTCATTAATATAGGTAATTGACCGTGTCCAATAGCATTTAATGTACCCATAACTAGAATACCGACATTAGGTGCAAACTCTAGCACCACGCCTGGATTTATTGTGAGTGTAACGTCTGGCATAACTGTGATATCGGATTTCACAACATATGGTTCGATACGAGCGTCTAAAGCGAGGTCTGACGTTAAACGTCCACCAAGTTCATTTAAGTTGATTACAGTCTGCGGACTAAATGTAACGGATACGCTTGATTCGAAATTATCTTCGAGTAAATATGGTAAATACGTTGCTATTGCATGATTATTCCAATCATCAAAATCAAATATTTGCTTCCGTATTTCTCTTTCATCAGCGCTGCCCCACCAATTCTCAGTAACATCTAGTAAATTGTTTATTTTTGCAGTTTTAATTCCAGCTAATAGTGTGTATTGCAATGCATTATTACCGAAAAGGTTTCGGCTAACCTTTACTTTTTGTATTCCTTTAAAACCTAAAGCATAGGTGGGGTCAACACTTCTCATAATAGCACCTCGATTTATTTGCACGCTGTACCGGTTATCTTTGATTTCGTTAAACACGAACACTGCATACACAAAGCCCATGATTTCACTCTGGCTGTCCATTACAAACTGTACCATATATTGTCCATTATTTCGTAGTATCACATTACCATCAATCTTCATTTTCTTTTCCATACCTCTTAAAGATATTAATCCATATTTACAATTATTGTCAGTGTATACATTTTTTGTAATATTAACTTCAGCAAAATGCCCATCAATAACAAATCCGAAATTGTTATTATTACGCCAAGTATTGTTGTGCATGAAGACTGAATGAGTGAAATTTTCATTATATTGCCAAACGTATGGCAAGCTTATGTCAAACCCTCCATATTTATTCCTCTCTATTGTATTATCTTGAAGCACATAATGATATAAATTATTTGAGCTCCTCAAATCTCTTGCGAAATGATAAATCCCTTTGCCATTATCTGTAATCAACGTACTATTCACCATTATCGTTATCTCGGTTATGTTGCTCTCGTGAATATCCCAAAATGGTGTATTAATATATATTGCCTCTTCTGTATTGTGTGCTATTTCGCAATTTATTATTTTAATGGTTTCATTGGCTTTACGCAGAAAATGATCACCAATTTCATTTAAATAACGATTGTAGTACATAGCTCTTACGCCTTTAGTGTTGCCTTTTATTTTTGTGTTAGACACTTGTAAGGTCGGAACAGGACCTTTGATAATTTTATTACGTATATTTTGTACTGGAGCAATAATGGTACTTACTACTAAAACAACACCTCCTAAAGCTCGCAGACCACTTTCATATTTTAGTACGACACCAAAAGTATTACTGGTTGTAGGAAATACAGACAGGTCGCGGTCTAGACACCACACTGTACTGGCTTCGTTAATATTTTGTGAATCATAAATACATATACTCTCTGTTGAGTAATTGTGAATTGGATTTAAAAGTTGCAGTCCAAGTACGTAACCGGGGTTACATTTTATGTCGTAAGTTTTCACAATATTTTCTCCCCTACTTTTAGTGAAAACAATATGTCTAGTTTCTCCATTAACCAAAGAAATACCTGTTTCATATTCGGGGATCATTATAGGGTGATAGTTGGATTCGTCCATATTAAAGCCTGGGTCTAAATTAAACCACCCTGCTATTTCTCTTTGCTGTGGACCTGTTATGTGTGGATTATGAGAAATGCCAGCAATATTATTATTTTCTATTGTAGAACTGTATATTTTCAGACCTAATTGTTTGAAACTTATACCACTGCCTTTATTATTGCTGAATTCTGAATTACGAACTGTATTGATAGCATCTGCTCCATATAAATCGGAATACAAAATTCCTAAACCGTCGTGATAATTATTGGCTATCTTAACGCTTTCAAGGCTATGACGAGCAAAATCGATTTGAAGTGCAGGCTTGAATAAGTTAGACGAATAGTCAAGAAGACCCGCTTTCTCTATACTTACATATTGCAAGTCAGCTCTTTCAGCAATTACACTAAATCTG
Source organism: Dryadula phaetusa (assembly GCA_032432895.1). Taxonomy (NCBI): domain Eukaryota; kingdom Metazoa; phylum Arthropoda; class Insecta; order Lepidoptera; family Nymphalidae; genus Dryadula; species Dryadula phaetusa. Next base: position 408,575 of record JAOYRS010000008.1, on the reverse strand, counting down.
ACTCCAGCCCAACTAGTTTCGTAGCACCTAATACCGACGTCGCTCTCATGTGAACATGAATTTTCGAAACTGTCTACCGTTTCTGCTTTGCATTTAGTAATATCATTATCAAATTCAGTACATTCCACATTAGATAGTATCACATCTTCTGTAGTACCTGCGTTGGGAATTTCACTCGGTTCTAAGAACCAGTCATCAGGGTTTAATACTAAGCCTAGCTGATTGCAAACTAAAGCAGCATTTATGATGTTCCAACGATAATTGCACACAGTACCCCATTTGCCTTCTATTCGAACTTGTAACCTTCCTTCATATTGTGTTCTGCCACCCAAAAGTCTAATTGGGACGAATGGTTCTTGATAGCCTGGTGTAGTAGATGCTACCTCGGTATCAGTTTCATAAACACTATCATTGGACAATGCAGCTTCTTCTTTTAAGGTAAATGTAATATCATTGGGACGTTTTCCTCTCGCTTCTATTTTACCCGCGACCATCATTCCAATAGCTGGTGGGAATTTTAGTGTGACTCCAGACTGCAGAATTAGTCTACCCCCTGGACGTATATTTATATCTTTATCTACATCGTACTCTCCTTGTCTTAAAATTTCGATACCTTCAACTTCACCACCAACAATAGATGATCCTGGGACATTAAATTGAGGCACGTAAAGAGAATTATAATTTATTTGAGTAGCTCCAGGGTTGCTGCTATGTAACAAATAGGGCATGTAAATAATTTTTGCTAAATTATATCTATCTTTTCTATGAAATAATCTATTATAGACTTTTTCTTCTTCGGAATAACCTAACCAGTTGTATGTGCAATTAAGTAATTTACTTTGATCCTCCACATGTGACCCTATTTCATACTGGGCTTCCGGGTTATTGATAATATTTCTAAAAACGTCGATGTTACTCGAAGCTAAAACAATTGTAGCTGCAACCCTACTTCTTGGTGTTAGTCGCGTGGATAAGCCTTCTATGGCTTCAAATGGTTCCCTGACTTTATTTTCGCGAAGATAATTTCTAGAAAATAATATATATTGAAGATCACTGTATGGTGATAATCCAAGATTGACTACAAAAGGTCCTTTGTTACCATAGAAATAATTATGCTGGATATGAAATCTAGCGGGCAATATTTCAAATTCTTCAAGATATTTTCCTTCTACTTTATTAAGTATTGCTATTGCCCCATATTCACCATGTTCAAAGTAATTGTATTCAATTTTACCAATGACATTAAGAGCAGGCTGAATTTTAATGGGCACACGTTGATTTTGATAAAATCTATTATGACCAATTTGTAAATAAAGCAATTTCATTGGATCACTTAACTTCCAACACGTAGCTATATCAATAGTACTTTCTACACTAGAGTTAAACCAATTTCCAGTAACATTAACCCAGCTATCTCCACAAAAGTTACCATGTAAAATGCCCACTTCCAAATTTTTGAATATTTCAGAATATTCCACAACTGTAGTTTGATTGCTTGGAATAAATTCAGTTTCTTGGGTATTATTTATCCAAACAGCAATACCGTATCCAAGGTTTGAGCTTAACGTACTTCTTGAAATATTTCGATTGCCTCCCGTGACTGTAATGTTGATGCCGTCTCCTTGATTAAAAGATATTCTACTCTCCGTAACATTGACATCTCCGGCACCACTTACCACTTGAAGACCAGCAACATGATTATTATTGGAAATGGAAGTGCGATGGACATGTATTTGAGATCGAAGATTTTCTATTACTACACCTCTGCCATTGTTATCGGAAATAATAGTGTCTGTTACATTTAAGTCGTAAGTTTTACTAATTCCTGAGGTTAACCTCAAAAATCCAACGATATCGGTCTGCGTATTGGCGTGGAATCTTACGTACATTCTATTTCTCGTCGACGTCACACTTTGTGGTCGAGTGTGGTTTCGTATATTAAACGTTAATAAAAGTTTGTCAGTCGCTGATAGTCCATCATAAATAAAAATTTCTCCTGTGTCATTTTTGTTAGTAAATATTTTTAAAAAGCTTAAAGTAAGAACGTGATCTGATCGCGTGTAAAATTTTTGATTACAATCTCTTTCCATATTTGAATATCTCGATTGTTCTATAGACATTTGTATAGGGAACGTCTGGCTAGGGGTCGATGCAAGTGTACACAGGTCAAATATTTCACTTCGGTCGAACTTATCATCTACATTCATTTCGTGCACCACGTACTTAACTCCGTCTCCACCGTTGTCGTGAATAGAGCAATTCTCTATCTTAGTCATGCCGTATGTTGAATTAACATAGATACCATAACCTCTATTGTTTTGTATCGTGCAGTTGTTTATGATTACTGGCGCGTCTGGTGATGTCACGTTAATGGCGTTAAAGGCAGAATTTGATATTTCAATATCCTCCATTAAAGGTGGAACGCCTATTATATCTAAGGCGCTAGTAGCATTATTATCTCTACCTAGCCCCGCATTTCTTATAGATAAATGTGCTAATACAGACATTGAGGTTGGAACATATAAAGTATTTTCAGCTGTAAGTATTCTTTCAAATACGGCATTTTCAAATCGTATGCCCCTCCAGTGACTTCCAGAAGTTCTTAATTCATTATCATCGTGATGTGGCTGACATTGGATGGCTAAGTCAGGATGATAGTCACAGACGCCAGAACCCAATTGTCGCGATCCCCAGTCGCATTGAAACAGGTCATACTCCGTGCCTTTACACTTGGGTTCCTCAAATAAAAGTCGTGCTCGCCTTCCTGGTTGCCGATCTATCCAACTGTAAAACGTTCCGCCCATGAAGCCTAATTGCCTGCATGCTGTTTCCATGTCATTTATAGTCCAACTGGAATAAAATATTTTTTTTAGTAAATATTAAATAAGTCATTCAAAATTATGAATACTATACATAAAATTCAGTTTCTTACTTTCTTGAGTTGGTACAAACAGATCTCCATTGACCTCTGTGTAACAGTTGCACTCTCCCAGCTAAAATTGAAGGTCCATCAACTAGGCGTATATCGGGAAATGGCTTCGATTGTTCTTTTGACTCTTCAGTGCTTGTAAAAGTTATAGTGCTACCATGTTTACCCTGAAAAAAAAGTAAATATTTTGTTTAACAATGTACTCTATATTTTTTATGTAAATATGACATTAAATTGTTACTGAACAAGCAAAATCTAGAATAATTAGTAACTGAAGCCAGTTTCGCGTAATACTTTTGACATCATAATGCAAGTCTTTTGTTTTTACTCAATCATTTCATTGTTTTGAAAATGCCCTTTAAATAAAATCTAAACGTCCGTTTCGTACATCCGCTCGTTTTTGATACGCATCGCCCGTTTTACATCACTCCATTAAGCGAATCGAGGTCTAGCGAAACGCCGTGTTTAGCGTAAAAATATAATGTTGAAATATCTTCTTTTATTCTCTTATTCCTTCATTGAATCGTATATACAAATGTCTTAAGTCTATATATAGTTTAAACTGCAATATCTTACAATATAATCAATATTATTTTTATCTAAGCCGCATCTTGAAGCAAAATGTCTAACAGACACGCTTGTAGTTTTGTTCCATACTCAAAAGAAAGGTTTGTTTAAAATATTAAAATATTATTTATTTTTTAGCTTTACGCCTATATCCCGCATAACAGAATAGACAGGAAGTACCTACTGGCAAGACACTCCACTTTCAGCCGATTAGTTATTAGATTTTAGGTACACAGTTAACAAAACGGTTAAAAAATAACCGAACAGTTGAATAAATTACATCATACATCGTAATTTAGCAACGGCAAGTCGTAAGTCCAAATACGATATTACATTATTGAAATTTGATTCTTATTACATTAGATTTAGAATTAGAAATGTTTCGTATGAATATGATCTTCCATACTAGGGGCCAGTGGATCGTGACGGTATGAATGGGATTTGTGAAAAGGCAGGAAGCCATAGTGAAGTGCAAGGGCACATTAGAACGTGGGCTGCGCGTGCGCCGCCCATATTACATCATAACCTTCGAGTTTTTTATTCTTATATTATATAGATAAAGGTCAATATCTAGGTGAACGACTGTCACTTTTATTTATATATATAAAGTATGAAAGAAGGGCACGTCACCAATTGCCTTTAAATTTGCTTTTTTACTTAGTTATGTGTATTATTATATTAGATAAATCATTATGTTTTACAAAAGTAGAATCAGACAAAAGCTCCTTCACGCTTTTTCTCGCATAGCAGGTTAGTCGATCAACATAGTGTCAGAACACTCCATTAAGTATCTTATATACAATGTCAGAAAAAATTAATAATCTATAAAGTAGAAAAATTCTTTCTAAACGAAAATTCCGTATAGCACAGTGACATTAACAACTTAATGACTACCTATTGGAGATACAGTAGTCGTCACCAACGAAGTAGAACGATCATAGAGGCATAATTTTGTCCAAGTCATTAGTGTAATTTTTGAGGCAGGTCGGTTGTCCGTTAAGTTACGGCTGGTCGACTGCACGTAAAGGCAAAAAACTATAATACGAGATATTGTGTGACTCAATTGACGTATGAATTAAGGACAATAAAAGGACGTGATGTAAAAATCGGATTAGTATGTTTTTTTTCATAGTTATGGTCGTATAATTAGGAAAATCGTTTTGCTCAGGTTAAATATTTTATAATTAACCTACCCCATAGTTATAGGGAACGGAATGCCAAACACTACAGTTCCTGCATACTTCTTGCGCCTCGTTCACAGTCATTAGCCTCATCATGCATGTCCTCCCGAAGGTCCACACACGCTTTTTCCCGATCTTCCGCCAGTATCATTATAATATTTTTACGCAAGTCAACCGAGGTTTCTCGTACCAGACACCTTTGCGTCATGGATACGTTTTTTACCAAAGTGGTAAGAAAGGATAGTAATAAATATTTGTTTAAAAAATATCTCAAATTCAATAAACAGTATCATGCATTCCATATTTTTATTATTAATTATAGTTATAGTTTTATTTTCATCAGAAGGTACTTTTATTGAATTTTCCAACTTTATTCACTTTTGGTTTATTTATACCACCTGCAAGACATGAAATAGCCGTGAGTCTCCACGTTGTGAACAGACTTCCGGCAAACAACGTTTCTTGGCGTCGCGTGGAATTTTAAGTAAGCGACGTTCCAACGCACAATGATTGAATAAATTGTTATGTAGTGAATTTTATTGCTTTGTTTGAATTTCTTAAGAGCTTCAAAAGGTAATATTTTTTACCAACTTTTAATTACGTTATAGTAATTTCTTTTCTTATTATGAATACATTATTAAGTTCGGCTTATATTTACACTATTGTCTGTATAATAATATTTTAAATTATCTATTAAGTCCATTCTCGTATAACCGTAAAAGAATTTGTGTAAATAAATGAAATAAAAAGTCCATGTCGAATGGCTACTGATGGCGGTCGTGATTTAGCTGATTTCTCTATAATTTTACTGTTTACTATTGTATAATTTTTAAATTAAACTATTTTAAATGGATTAATCGCGTATGTTTTAGTATTTGAAAGTATATTTTTTAAAACCCGACATTTCAAACACTTTACAGTAGTCCGTGGTCACGTGTAGACCACGCAAGTCCAGGTTAAAATATGTACAAGATTAATCCGTCTAAAACAGTTTCATTTAAGATGTTTAAAAATCAAATAGCTTTTTATTGCAGTACTTAATAAAAATGCCAAATTATTGGCGCTTTAGTTTCACGCAATATTATATTCATCATTTTTTACATTTTTTATGATATTAAAAAGCACTGTCTTGTTTTCTATCGATTCTTACATATTATAACAGGGTATGTAGGAGGATTAAAATTTAAAACATTTCAAACTCCACTTTCCACCTGAATTTTAGATATTGTGGTATTTAGATTTGATTTTAATAAAAGTCTTAAGTATACGAAAGAGCGAGTAAAAAGATACGATTCGGTGACACAATTGATTTTTTTTAGCTCACGCTTTTATCCCTTATAGCAGGTTAGACAAGGAGCACCTAGTGTCAAGACACGCCGTACTTCGCTTTCCCCCGAATTCGTGATATTGCGTGTTGAGTGGCGGGACTCAATACCGCGCTTTGTCTTACCAGAGTAATAAAATGTAAATTATTTAAGTATATTAATTCCAAGAAGGAATTGATTTCCGATCGCGAAAACCGATCGCGCTTACCGTACGCAGATATCGTAATTTATCCACAACCATACGATACGGTGCGATATCTCCAAAATAGTTTATTGTTACACAAGAAAAATTCTTTCTAACAAAAAATAGAATATTCTCCTAAGCAATTATTTACTAAAAACACTGTACGTTAAGAAAATTAGAATTTAAAACAATATTAATAATGATAAAAAGCAACAATTATCAGGTTCACACTAATGGGTGCAAACTGCAAAGCAATCTAGTCACGGCTTCACGCACCAAATACGTTAGGTTACTAACCTTACTTGTATATAAGTATAATCAATATCATAATACGAAGCAATTACGTAATGTTAGTATTAATCAATAGAATTTGAAGGTCTATAATGTTTTTGTATGGTGAATTGGATTTTCTGGCGTAGTGGGGCAATGTCTGAATGTAATCACGATTGCTTATGGGTTCGATTTCCACTTAGGGAATCAATGTGTTAAATTATTTTCATTTCCTGTAAAACAAAGCGCAGCGTTGTCACTTAACGCGATATGACTCGAATTCGGGTTGAAAGTGGAGAAAGGAGTGTCTCGACTTGTTGTCACTGACTACCCATGGTGGGCAAGCTGCAAATGTATGCAGCTTGCATATTGGTGTACATACTGTTCACGTTTACACCTTTAGTCAATAATTTTAGGCGTGACCTCTGCTTTGCTAGTAAATAACGCTAGTATAAGTGTAATTCATTGCCTTTCAACCAAAACAGATCAATATTTAACAGATAAAAATATTTTATTTTATTCATAAAAGTGTATGCATATGAAGATGTAGATTCAAAACCTATTAAGAAAATTGCACGTCTGTATTTTTCTTATCATATCAGATTAGTTTTAAATCAATCCTTTGTATTTTTCTATTTTCTTCAATGCTAGCAAAGTTTTGAGTTCTTTTATTTTCAAAAATGTATTGTAAAAATGGCCAAAATCAAAGATCTTATTAAATTTAAAGCTATAATAAGTAATTATTAGGGGTTTAATTAAAAATATTGAATTGAATTTTCGGTTAACAACCGCAACGACTTGACAGCAATATTCCTGGGAATGCGGTGTTAACTGGCAAAGGCAAGTTACAAATTATCTGGTTTTTCTTTTGTTTTAAACTGTATATTAATATAAGAATCGGTCGTGGCGCAGTGTGACAGCGTCTGACAATAATCGCGGCTGGTTGTGGGTTCGATTCCCACTCGGACGAATGATTATATTTAAATTATTTCCAATTTCTCGCTCTGCTAAGACAAAACACGGCGTTGAGATCCGTCTCAATGTCTCAAATTCAGTGCACGCTTGCCGGAGTAAGAGTGTCTTCATACGAGGTGCTTCCTGTCAACCCTGTTATACGGGAAAAAAACGCGAAGCTAAAAAAACATAAAAAGACATGTTGACATAACGAAAATCATAGCGTTTTATTTGAAAGCGTTTAGAGAAAGAACGTTGCAAATACACTCTTACCCTTGATCTCAATAATTTGTAAATGTATGTGTTGTGATATTCGTTGTTAAGAATTCGATTTTGATACTGACTTCGATATACTTCGGATTCCATAGAGACAACGTCTGACTGTAAACGGATTTAGTTGTGGGTTCAATTCCTACTCGGAGAAATTATAAAATTTAAAATTTATTTTTATTTCTCTTTTAGATTTTGAAAGAAACAATAAACAACGAGAGGTCAACGGAATATCTTGACACTAGGTTGTTTCTCACGATTCTGCTATGGAGGATAAAGCGTGACGCAGCCTTTATTCATATCACACTGTTCCTAGATATTAAAGAAATTGCTTAGTGGATAATTGAAAGTGACTAAATATATTTCAATATATCTAAAATAAATAACTTTAATTACAACAAAAAAAACATATTTAAAATGACATTTTTATAATGATCATTCAGTGCAGAAATGTCACGCTTTTCATAATCACTAGCAGAGCGAGACGATGGTATCTCCGCGCTAAATGTTTGTCACACCATAGCAAAGCCATGCCATTGTCCTGTTTACTGTTAATGTTTTTGAGAGTATTTGATATCGCGTTCTCTCCTTTTTTTGTTATGCACAATAGCTAGTTGTCGTTATGGATCTTTTTAGTGCGTTATTTATTAGGTAAAATTATTCAACGTCATGGCAGAGTAGATGTAGCCTGTCTATATATATGTGTGCGATCGGTTGTGGGTTCGATCCTCACTCGGGGGAATGAATATATTTAAATTATTTTCATATTCTCGCTCTGAAAAGGCAAAACGCGGCGTTAAGTTCCGCTACTCAACACGCAATGTCTCAAATTAGGCGGAAAGCGGAGTACGGAGTGTCTTGACACTAGCTACTTCCTGTTTAGCGTGCTATGCAGGATAAAAGCGTGAAGCGCTAAAGAAATATTTAATTCAGTTCTTTATTGGCGCTCCGAGCGTGCCAGTAGAGCACACATCATTTCGCCAATGTCATGAATATTGAGAACAGCAAAAGAGATTGTACGGTTAAAAAGAGTAAGGATACGCTTATATAAATTATATATACATTAGATATATACTTTACAATATTTTCGAGCTCAGAAAGTAAGTGACGTTTAACAAGGTTAATTCCGCCAACTCCGCAAAGTAGGGGAAATGCGAGACGGTATATTGACTAAAGATGGAAATTGCAGAAGAAAGTGTTTTAACACTGGGATTTTTGTGACTATTCTACAAGGCAAGAAAAAGCGTGTACCTACTTAAAATGGTTTATTCTAAATATATACAAAATATTATAAATTCATGTTGGTAATGTCGACATACATTACTGCGCTAGTGTTATTAAAATGTTATTGACAATACAGCAGAAATTATGCAAACGGTTTCGTTGAGCAGTTGCATCAAAGGCCTCACGAACGCGACATTTAGGCATTCCGCACGTTGCATTGAGATGTGATATTTCATGCTATTTAAGTAAAAATCGAAGTATTTGCTTAATTTTAAATAAAAATACATATATATATATATATATATATATATAATATATATATATATATATATATTGCAGTGGATCATCCAGAACTATTATTTTTTTATTTTTTTTTATTTATTTCAATTTTATTGCTTCAATATAAACAAAATAGACACATAATGTGCAATTTATTGATATTAAGCAATATGACCATTGCAATTAGCGCCACTTGAAGGTAAAAACAAAGAAACTTCCATACATTTCATAATCTATTCAACATTAGACAATACAACTTTCAATTTTTGCACAATGCCGATTGCACATTACCGATTGTTTTCATTACAGTAATCAATTACTGTAATGAAAACAATCGGTAAGAACATGAATTCAGAAGCAAAAATCTTCGTTAAGTAATTTTAACAAGAAAGATTTTGAAGGAATCTTATTGGAATATATAATATTATTTTAATTTGGACTAGCCGACACACCCGTCGGTCTGTTAGCGTGAATTATTGGTTTAAAATAATTTGCACCTTACGCTAGTTTTAGAAAGTTATCTATGTATATATTTATATCTTAGAATGATTTGTATAGTGTCCTTGTTCTAAAATCTTAAGCAGCGACGTGTAGAGCTCGTGTTAGGCACTTATAAATTTCTATAAATTTTGTATAGGTATTGGAAACGCTTAACACTGTTATTAGATACCTTTATATATTGCATTTTCATGATGATAATCATCATCAGCCGGAAGACATTCACTGCTAGATATACGCATCCAGCATGTCATATTTAAGATGATTTATTTAGCAAAAACATTTTTACATTAAAAATTAGACCCAAGTTTATACACTATAAATAAGGCGAGGCCGATCATGGTGCTGTTGGTCATAGACTGACTGTACAAGCGATCGGTTGTGGATTCAAACTCGGATACTCGGAATCTATTTTCATTTTCTCGCTCTGGTACGACTAAGTGCGGTGTTGAGTTCCGCCACTCAACACGCAGTGTTTTGAATTCAATGGAAAGACAAGGAAGGAGTGTCTTGACACTAGGTAGATATACTTACTATATACCCTTTAAAATATATTTTTATATAAAAATAAATTAATGGTCAAGTCGTCATAAAATTCGCAGGAATTACAGTTAAAGTAACAAAAGAACCGTCTCAAATGCATTTGCACGACTTGCGGTCCGCAATTCTAACCTGTCACCGCTGTTATTACCAATAACAGTATTGCGATGAACGCAATACGTTTGAAGAAATATTAATTTAACTTCAATTTGTTAGGCGTTTTGTTCCCTTTTTGTGAGCTATAAACCTACTTACTTTAATTAGAAAATGATACTTTGTGGAAGAAAATATACATATAAATATATTAAGTAAAGAATTTATTAATGAAATAACTCCATTGGAATAGTGGCAACGTCTGTATGTGCACTCTCTTTGTGTTGAATGAACAATTTCGAGACTGTTTTTTCAACTTAACGCTTTATCCCGCAAACCAAGGTAGACATTGACAATCTAGTGTCAAAACACTCCGTTGCCTAGTTTACATCTGAACTACATACATTTATATTATACCAACTAATTTCATAACAAAAGTAAGTTAATATATTTTTTACAAGTTGACTGTAAATATTACATGGGATCGCATTAAAGATCGCCTCCCACGCTCGGAGCAAAAGTGAATATACATATATATTAAGTAATTTATAGAACCCAAACGAGATCGCAATAACTGATATATACTAGACATTGAACTCATTTTTACTGTGCAAGGTCTTTCTTAGGATTTGCTAATATGATGGCGTGCCAGTAGTTAATTCGATTTTTTTTTAGCTTCACGCTTTTATCTCGTATAGCAGGGTAGAAAGAAACTACCTAGTGTCAAGACAATCCGAACTTCGTTTTTCACCGAATTCGAAACATTGCGTATTAAGTGGTGGAACTCAACGCCGCATTTAGTCTTACCAGAGCGATGGAGTGTCAATAATTTTAAATATAACTCCACTGAGTTGGATCCAACCCACAACCGATCGCGTTTACAGTCAGACGCTGTTCCGCTGCGCTACGACCGGCTTTTGATATAGTTTTATCTATGTATTGTAAGATTATAAAGTATAGAAAATTTAGTTAAAGACAAGTGACAGATTTTTCTAGTACATATTAATGTGCCATAAATCTTATAATGCTATAAAAAGGTATAAATATAAAAAAAATAAAAATCAATAAAAACATATTATTTGCGTGTGTGTTAGTATTAATAAAATATTTTTTAACAATCCAACGTTTCCAAAACTTTACCGTAGTCCGTAAGGTGGAACAGAGGAGGCATCCGCCTATTAGTGTAGCAACAAATAATAAAGCCATAAATCCTTTTAAAATTGCGAATTTTCAGTTAAAATATATAAAAATTGCGAATTTCAATGATTTTATTTTATTTTTTTTGTTTATTTTCAAAGTAATTTCTCAAAAAAAACGAGAAAAATAAGACAAATTACGTATTATTATTATTATATTAAAAATCCTGTAAAAAAATGGAATAAAATTTTGGTAGATTATTAAAAAAATTAGTTAACGAGATTTATCACAATATGACCAAAGTCTAATTTCTAGTTGAGCACCAATAAAACTAGTCCGATATTTATCTTGACAATTGAATGAACTGGTTTTATGTAACTGGCCGTGGGACAAAATTTTACGCCATATTTATTTATTTATCGTTGGAGGATCTTTACGCAATTTCCTTTTATGGAAATAATGAGAGAGAAAAAAATGAATTTCTCCGTTCTTTTTTATTTTTAATCAGCATACTATTTTAATTTATACTTTCCGTAATAAGGTCACATGTGTTACTAAAACATAAATTATTTCTACTACCTTCAAATGATAATTGCGCTTTTAAAATTTACTGGGGATATTAAGCAATTAAGAAACAAGATGTTGTTTTGTCATCATCATCTAACAGAAGAATGCCACTTCGGTACCCCTTACCACGGGCTACTGTAAAGTGTTCATAAAGTCAGGTTTACAAAAATATATTTTCGAATACTATAATATTCGAGATAAATCCATTTAACCGTATACGACCGTGAAGCCGGTCATGCAAAGTCGAACAGAATCCGACTGTAAACGCGATTGGTTATGGGTTCGATCTCCACTCGGGGGAGTGATTATATTTAAATGATTTTCCCTTCCTCACTCTTGTAAAGACTGAGTGTGAGCTCCACCACTAAACTCGCAATGTCTCGAATTCGGTGGAAAGCAAAGTACGGAGCTACAGTACTTTCTGTCTACCCTGCTATATGTGGGTAAAAGCGTTTAAAATAGTTTCATTTAAAATGTGTAAAAATCTCGAAAATCAAAGTTTTTATTCGTATTAGATATTAGTAATACTTAAAATGTGCTACTTTATGTTAGGTTAATTTATTAAGTCTGATTAGCATCTGATTTGATTTTATTAACAAGTGTCTAAATAGTCCGCAACTCAACGCTACATGACCAATAATAAGGATATAAGATAGAAAATTAAGGAAAAAGTTATTAATTCTTTTTCACTTTCTTGCAGAATAGCCGATTATATAACTTCTCGTTCTGGTGAGACAAAATACGGTGTTTAGTTCCGCCACTCATTACACATGCAAAGAAGAAAAGCGAAGTACAGAGTGTTTTGACACTAGGTACTTTCTGCTTACCTAAAGCTAAAAAAGTAGCTAATGTACAAGTACCATATAGCAATCGTTTATCTTTTAACTGTAACGCTACACGCGAGGACGGGAAACCGTGTCTAGGTGCAGGATGTCATAAAATATGGACGTAAATCTAAAAGAAGGGGAGAAACTCATAGGAATATTGGTATGAACGAAATATGACCGTAGATTAGATTTAATCAAAAAAGAACGGTACAAAATACGATTTGTGCTTTAATTTTATCATTTTACGTAAAAAAAATAGAAATAGGTTGATTTTGAAATTAATATTTTGAAAATAAATTTAAATGAAAAATTTTAATTTTGTAAATTGCATCTTTTTTTATTACTCATGTCAAAAGACAACGTCACTTTGTGTTGGTAAATTTATGCTTTAAATTATATAATTTTAGGAGCGGCGTTAAGTTCCACAACTCTGTACGCGAAGTCTCGGCTTCAGGCGAAAAGTGGAAAACGGAGTGCCTTGACAATAGATTTTCGTTGACTACTTTGCTATGCGGGAGTCATCGCAAATCTAAGTAAACTACACACCTAATGTTATGTAAGTATGTATGTTAATATAAGTTATTTAATAATTAGTGCATAATACTTGAAGCTTATTACAACATTAACTAAGAATAAGACCAACAATATAAGGTGAACAGAAGTTGTGTTTTTATAAAAATATCAAAATCATGAACATAAATAAAAAGTTTAAAGGTTAATTTATATAATAAAATGGCATTGTTCTTGGTTGTTAACAGATTTTTTTTTAATGAAACACGTGGCAAGTAAATACACCCAAAAGAATGTATATTTAAATAAAAAGTATTAATAACTAAAATTGAGGGTCAACGTGCCGACATGTAGTGATATGTATCTATTTTCTTTAGCTTCACGTTTTTATCCCGCATAGCAGGGTAGACACGAAGTACCTAGTGTCAAGACACTCCGCACTTCGCTTTCCGCCGAAATTGAGACGTTGTGCGTTAAGTAGCGGAACTCAACACCGCACTTTGTCTTACAAGAGCGAGGAAGTGAAAAGAATTTCAAAATAATCATTTCCCCGAGTGAAATCGAACCTACAACCGATAGGGTTTGAGTAAGACACTGTCACACTACGCCACTACTATTCTACCTTTACATAATATATAGAAAACAAATTGAGAGGAAATGCTTAGCAGTTAAAAACGTAAATTACTTAAATAACAATACTTTGTTGGTCTGGGATTACTTATGGAATTAATCCATAAGTTATCCCAGACGAACAAAGTTAACGGCGTTAGTTAGTATATATTTATAGTTTAAAGCCATCGTTCCGAGTCAGTACCATTGCACTATTTCACAAACGTGACTGTGGAAGTTAACAATGAGTTCGTTAACCTGGTACGGCTTGAAAAGAGATCGTCCCTTCGAATATCTTCTAATGTCTACTTTCTTTGCCTAACACAATAAATTAATGTATAAATAAATTGATTTATCTACGAATACGAGGGTAATCGTGACGCAGTGCGACGTCTGACTGTAAACACGATTAGTTCGGAGTTCGATTGCAACTCGGGGAAATGATTATTTCAAAATTCTAATAAGACAAAGCGCGGCGTTAAGCTCGCCCCTCAGCATGCAATGTCTCGATTTCAGGCGGAATGCCCTTAACGGAGACTTGACACTAATTTGTCTCTAATAACCTGAAAATACTTTCGTCTATTTTCATGAAGTTTATTGGGGCTGAGAAAGATAAAGTTTAGCATAGTCTATTTTTACAGAGAGAAAATCATTTGTACTTATAACACATTTAATGAAAGTAATAACAATACACATACTAACATGTGTTTAACACAGACTTTTGTATAAAATGATGTACTCGTTGCTAAGGAAACGCGTATTTTACCCATCAAAGGCTACTAGTTATAAAAAAATATAGCAACTCAAACAAAACATTTTTTTAATCTATAAGATACATTGCAGACAGTTTAATTAGGTAAATTATTATACGCGATAAAAATATGTACATTTACATTGACTTTAGCGATTTTTATACACGATGAATTTAAAATTTTTGGCATTATACAGTCTACCTGCGACTACTGTAAATTTTACAGCTTGAAATATCAAATTTTTAAAAAAGAAAATGTTTCAAATACACGCTACTAATCTAGTTAAAATAGTTTCATATAAAACTCGCTTAAATACGAGAATTTCATGGTTTAATGGATTTCCGTCACAAAACAAGTTCCACTTTACTTTTGATATTAAAAAGAAATATGAGGAGTCCATGATGTTATATTTTTATATTTTAGCCTGCATTGAGGGGTAGTTAGGAAGCACGTAGTAAAGACACTCCGTTCTCCGTTTCCCGTCTAATTCGTGACATTGCGTGTTGAGTGGTGGGACACAACACCACACTTTGTCTTTACCAGAGCGAGGAAGTGAAAATAATTTAAATATAATCACTCCCCCGAGTGGGGATCGAACCCACAACCGCGCGCCACGACCGGCCACATATACTTCACATGAAAGCGGAATGGTTAAAAATCGATTACTATAAAAGCATTAGTGTTTGTGATTTAGTATTTTATATAATGTGACTTAATATACCACGGTACATTACTTTACAGCGAAAGTTAAGAACTTTCTTCGGTTCCAATTTGCGGGACACTGAACTTGCGAAATAATATTGTGCAATTTCGTATATAGAACAAAACTTTTTATTTTCTTTAAAATATCTACTTTATGAATATATTGCACGGTTAATATAAAAATAATATTAAGCAACGTAGTTAATAGAAAGGCGGAAATCAACACCGCGTTCTGTTTCATCAGAAGATAAGAGTAATAAATTAAATATCAATATTGTACCAGTGGAAAATCGAACCCACTAGCATTGAGTGTATATTCAAGTACTGTCCTATTGGATTGTGATAATATCACCTCTTTCTTTTTAATACATAGTAAACGGAGAACAATGTCTCGACACTACGTTCTTCGAAACTCGCGATTCAGCTGTGCAGAAATAAATGTGAAGCGGAGAAATGCATTCAAGGAATATATGAAATAATAAAGTTGTAAACCAAGAAATATATTAAAATTTTAACTAATATTGTATTGTAATTTGAATATTGTATAAAAGTCTAAGGCCAAATTTAATTAAATTACCAAATTAAATTACCAAAAACTATAACATAATGCATCAGAAATTTTACAATTTCTAGGCCTATAGGTCTATCATAGTTATCAAAAACATGCATTACATGAATCAGCTGCTATCTCTCATCCGTTATGACATACAGTAGTCAGAAACATAATGTCAATTACATAATTAAAATTCCAGATAATATAAACAAATCATTATATTGTTTAGAGAAGCGTTATGCCATTTCTAAGTGCGTCTGATTCTAAGAAGGAACAATTATAACACAAACAGTAGGTGATAATAGCTGTTATGAAGATAGGAACTTCAAGAAATGTAAAAAAAAAACAGCTTCATATTTTATCCCGCTTAGCAGGATGGTCAGAGACAACCTAGTGTCAAGACACTCCGTAGACTGCTTTTCCTGCGTGATTGAGTGTTAAGCAACGAACTCAAAGTCCCGCTGTGTCTATCAGAACAGAAAAATAAAAATGAATTTGAAATAGAATTATCCCCTCTAGTGGAAATCGATTTCCTCCTTATCACTTTTATATACGTCAAAAATCACAAAATATTATCATTTCCCCGAGACACTGTCCTACTGCACCTAAATGGTGTCAAGTTTTTAATTCACAATCAAAATAAAACAGTTTATTGTATAGAAATTATTAATGGTTTTTTTTTAATATGACGAAAAATGAGATGTTTAATATATATCCTGTTCAAATCAAAACAAAATGTAACATAAAATTTTTAACCATGTTTGACTCCAACTATAAGATAGTAGCGGATGTAAAACGACACTCTGAATTAGTAGGAAATGAGTTATTGTATAAACATTGCTATTTGTAATAGCGTCTGATTCACTGCAGATATCAACATACCTTGATTGTGATAAGACAAATTGGATAATGCCTACCGTTAAAAGTATTAAGTATTCATATTAAAATTTCAGAATAACAATCATATAAAAACGACATAAATATTTGTTGCTTTTTTATCATTTTATTTTACATGAACAAATTATTGTTCCATGCAAATTTTACATATACCAACTTATTTGACATTTAGATTTTTTTATTTATTTACTTAATAAGCGAATTTATAGAAAAAACAAAAAACATATATATTTGCTTCACGCTTTTATCCCGCATAGCAGGGTAGACAGAAAGTACCTAGCGTCAAGACACTCTGAACTTCGCTTTTCACCGAATTCAAGACATTGCGTGTTGAGAGGTGGAACTCAACGCCGCACTTTGTCTTACCAGAGCGAGGAAGTGAAAATAATTTAAATATAATCATTTCCTCGAATCTATAACCGATCGAGTTTACGTAAAGGCTGTCCCACTGAGCCGAGTACAAAAATATATATCAAAGAATTATTGTACGATCAATTGTAGGCAAGCACCACATGCGATAATAATTGTCTAATAAGAAACATAATAATTATTTAAATACAATTATAATAATACATAACGTATTTATAACCCAAAATGATTTCAATAAAAACAAATTACATTAACTTATTCTAAAACAAAAGAAACGATATATATGAATTAGTAAAAAATTCCTTTAATTACAAAAAAATATAAAATTAAAAAAATAGAGATAAAATGACAATTAATAAAATATATTATTTAACAATTTATTTACTATAATAATTTCTTTTAGTAAAATAATAATAATATTAAAAAAAAATAGGCTTTCAACGAACAAGGTTTGTACTATATTGAAAAAAAAAACTGATACCAACATGACAAAATAATTTAAATAATGTAAAAACTGTTACACTAATAGTACGTTAAAAAAATGTTTATTTTTTACAGTTTTATTCAAATTCAATGCTGCTTTACCTTAACGGATGGGATTTCGTAATCTAATTTCATGATACAAGGGCTCAGTTATACCTTAACTGGAAAAGGCTCGCTAATTCTGCTAAATTACTTAATGTTCAAGGCAGCTCGTTTCTTATTAGGAAATGGCATTTCAAATATTGTATTGAAAATAGAATTAAACAGTATGATAAATGTATGCAAACTTCTTATCCGAGTATAGGATGTTTTCATGCTTTATCCCTCATAATAGCATGCACACCTAGTGTCAAGACACTCTCTCCACTGCTTTCCGCCCGAATTCAGAACATTACGTGTTAGGTGACGAAATTCAACGCCGCTTGTATAAGACTACTACTTACAAATTTATTATATATAAATTTAATGTACACACTTATTTTTGATACTTGCGGGTTCGATTCTCGCTCCCGTTGTTTTTGTATAAAAAATCTAATTTATATATTAAATAAATAATCTATATTAAACTATATTTAAAAATGTTTGCTCGAATTGATTATTGAAATAAACATATTGTTACATTAACAATTTTACCGTTAAATAAACCCATTTCTATAGATTTTGATAAAAAAGGAGCACAGTGTTTTCTCGTGTTTCACTTTTACTGCAATAGTTGAGTCATACACGGATAAGACGGAGCATGTTTATACTTACATAAATGCTAGTAACAAACTTGTACATCGATAATATTAATGATATTTTAATAACCCATTGAGGCACAGTGGCGTTAAAATAAATCTACACGTGGTTATTGTGAGTTTGTTTCCAATCCACGGGTCTATTATCGTTATTTATTTTTATTTAATTCATGTTCATTTCAACAGATCTAAAATAAGATAAAATAAAGGACATTTTTTTATCTTCACGTTTTTATCACGCGTAGCAAGGTAGATAGGAAAATACCTGGTGTCAAGACACTTTCTACTTTGCTTTCCGCAAAATTTGGGACATTAGGTGTTGAGAGGCGGATTTCATCGCCGCGCTTTGTCTTATCGAAGCGAAGAAATGAAAATAATTTAAATATAATCATTCCCCGATGGTAATCGATTGCGTTTACAGTCAGACGCTGTCACCACCACCACCACGATTCGACTCTAAAATCGATTTTTTTATGTTATTGTTATTATTATTACTTTATACTTAATTGTGAGTATGTTTAACATGCCTTTATTGGGTTCACCTGTATGCAAATGTTGTACCGTTAATTTAGTCCACTTGCTATAATCCTTGTTCGAGATATTATCAACGTGTCCGTATTCGTACACAGTGCGTTAATGTACGATTGTAAATACGAGTGGTTGTGGATTCGATCCCATTCGGAGGCACGACTATATATACATATATATACATATATATATATATATATATATATAAAATTTATTTCTATTTCTCCGTCCTGGTAAAACAAAGCGCGGCATTGACATCGCCACTCAAAACGTTCTCGATTTTCCAGTAGAAAATAATAAAGGGAGTGTCTATACACTAGCATTGACATCGCCACTCAAAACGCTCTCAATTTTCCAATAGAAAGTAATAAATGAAGTGTCTATACACTAGGTCGTTTCTGACTACCCTTGTAAGCGGTATAAATCGTGAAGTTGTTTTTTTAATAATTTGTTTTACTTAACCTTTGATAAAACATAAAAATCTTATAAATATATTTACTTCAAAAGTAAAAGATATTTATTTCCAAAGGCCACAATCGAGTAAGAATTAAACAGTAAACGATGAATCAGACCTACCGTCACGTACTCGCAAGGTTAGCCACTACTCGTGCTATTAGATGTGAGATATAAGAACACTATGACCAATCAACCGAAGCATAACTGTGATACAGTTAGGGTCTTAGATAACAGGTCACTCACATGACGATTAAGGGTTTAAACAGACTGATAATTATGTGAGATAAGGCATTCTAGTTAGTAAGAGAGAAATGAGTGTCAAAATACTGTATTCTCCATTATCTGTATTTGAAATATGCAATCTTTCCCTGAACGGACATCGAACTCACAAACCAATTGCGTTGAAAGTCAAAGACTGATTCCACTACGCCACGTTGTTCTTGCAATTTATTATGAATACGACTAATTCCTATATTTGTGTATAATTTGCTTATAATAAATATAACAAGAATTATTATCACCACGCTTCAACAGAGAAAGAAGCGAAAAATTTGAAACGCATTATTTATCATTTCTGGGTGAGTTTGACACATTGCATTATTTTTACAACTCTGACTTTGCACCGGTTTTAAATTTATAATATATATATATATCTCAAACTACATATATTTTTATTTGCTTAAACAAATTAATTAGATTTTATTAACGAACATAACTCTAAAACTAGAAACTAAGCAGTAATAAGCGGTAATCATTTTATAGTCAAATAACAAAGATAACAGATCGTTTACTGAGTACAAGAACCTTAGCGTAAATGAGATATGGAGATAAGCTACACGCTTCGTCTATCGGAACAAGATATGAATTTGTTGAGGTTTTAAAAACACTATAATGCAAAAAGTAAATAAGCACAAATTATAATTATTTAGCTTATCTAAGACCATTGTGGCACAGTACGAAAGATTCTTCCATTAGGTTTTAAGTTCGAATTCCATAATTATATAGTAGTAAATTGTTTTTATTTCGCTTATCTTTGAAGACAAAGCGCTGTGTTGAGTTCCGCCAGTCAATACCCAAAGTCACAATTTTGGAGGGATAATGGAGAACAGTGTCGTGTCGTGAGGGTCTTTCTGACTCTTGAAAATCGTTATTAATGCTTCAAATTTAATTTTTTTTAAAAAATACTTATATATGAAAATATAATTTGATTCTATTTTAGTAACTATTTTCTTAGGTAGAAGTGTATTATTAAAATATTATCTCTATATATGTACATATCTACAGTCAGTTGAGTTTAATAATAAAATGAACATAACAGTATCTTGATTTAAAATTACTTTATAAATCAGCTATTGTACTTTTATAAAACAAACTGTCACTGTTCTTGTTTTAATTATAGCAATGAAAATATTACAATTAACTAACTCATCATAAAATCGTATGTGTTTTGTAGTTTGATCTCTTTGTTAAACTTATTCTTAATTGTAAATAGCAGAAAACGGAATATCTAGACTACACTATGTTGTCTCTTATTACCCTTCTATTCCGGATAAAGCTAGAAGTTGCGTTTTTAAAAGCGCCCTTATATCATGGGATGCCCATGGCCTGCCAACTTATGGGTGCCCAATAGGCCTGTAAATAACTACAGCGTAAGGCAATTCTAACTTCGCATATGAAACACGACTGGACTTTTTGTAACTTTAATATTAATCTATATAAATTATAAACTCTATACAACTTCGATACAAGCGTTATTCAATGCTAATACATGTCCCTGAGTGTTGTAGACCAATTAAACGTAAGCAAGAACAATAAAATAAAAATTTACTATAGTTAGAAAACCGTTTACGTTTCAAAAGATACCAATGAAGCATAACTATCTTTGTTTACAGATCTTGACACGATTTTGATAGTCGTCCTAATTAAACAGAGTACGGTCTGTTTCTGATAAAAACTCCTATCAAAGTACTTCTAATGTTGATTTAGAAGGTATGGATGGGGAGTGATACATAAAAATATATATAAATGACGTTATGGGATTGTTAGAGAGATAGCCTATGTATATACGTTGTTTGTAGGTTGAAATCCTAGAAAATTTTTTTTATAGCTTCACTTTTTCTGTCATAGCGGAATTATTAGAGATGGTAATGTCAAGATACTTGGCTGCGGCGGAATTAAACGCCGCGCTATGTTTTACTAAAGCAAGTAAACGAAATTAATTTATATATTTATCGGATAAGTTATAATAATAAACCAACCGTGTTACATCATACATATGTATATCTGAACATATTTACTTATGATTTGATTTTACTGATCACTGTCATCATGTATACGAAACTTAAGGCCGGTCGTGGCGTAGTGGTGATTATTATATTTAAATTATTTCCATTTCTTGCTTTAGTAAGAAAAAAGCGCGGCGTTGAGTTCCGCAATGTGTGAAGTACGGAGTGTCTTGACACTTGGTAGTTTCCGACTACGCGGGATAAAAACGTGATGCTAAAAAACAAAATAAGAAATCATAGTGTAAAAAACTGTCATAAATACAAGATTGATTCCATTCTATTATTTTTTTAAACCAAATAGATAGTGAAAGTATGAAGAAGCAAAAGCGTTCTTTAAAGACCAGTAAACACGTAAAAACACTTAAAAACAAAAGTATATTAGTTATTTTACCCAATTTCGACTAGACGTCTAAAACACCCTACTATTAACTGCATGTTGCGTTTCAACATTTTTTCACCCTTTTGATAAAACTGGATTCCGACAAAAAACAACCCTTGCGTTAGTGAAAGCGTTTTTTTTTGCGTGAAGCCTTATTATTAGAAATTTGACCAAGAAATAAGTATTGTATTTAATTTAGTATGGGTAGAGTCGAAATCTATGCATGTTATAATAATGTTACTGATCGATGTCTTTACATCGAAGATTCTCTTAAGGCCATCGTTGTGCAGTATAAATAAGTAAACTATAAACGTGATTAGGCCTCGCTTTAAATTCCCACTCGGTGAAATGCTCATATTAGAATTAATTTTATTACAACACTCTGATGAGATATAACGCAGCGTTCAGTTACGCCACTTGACAAGTTGCTGTTGTTTCAAGATTGCGAATTCAGTCGAAAAGTGTAGAACGGCAGTGTAGACAGTTGGTTTTCTCTGACTACTTTGCTAATATAGAAAAAAAACTTAAAAGCTATTCGAAATTCTATCTCTATATTACAGTGACTTCAATATTATTAGAACGTACATTAGACATGCTTCATTTGTAGACCGTGGGATTGTTTGCGTCGCGTCGTCGGTCGGTCTGTGCGTTTACTGTGAAAACCTTGTAGAAACTATACATTCATTATTGTATAGAATTGTATTGTAGTACATTTTGGAATAAAGAAAGAAATGAACACTCATGCGTTTAATGTTTCAATTAGGTCAAGGCTAAGTACTTTTGTTTATTTTAAATGAAACTATTTTAAACAGGTAGACTGTTCACCTGTGACCACAAACTTCTGTA
This sequence comes from Dryadula phaetusa, assembly GCA_032432895.1. Taxonomy (NCBI): domain Eukaryota; kingdom Metazoa; phylum Arthropoda; class Insecta; order Lepidoptera; family Nymphalidae; genus Dryadula; species Dryadula phaetusa. The sequence continues at coordinate 385,624 of JAOYRS010000008.1, read as the reverse complement.
AAGAAATTTGAAAAAACGTATAAAATTTTGAACGCAGCGGGATTCGAACCCGCGCCTCTTGGATACCGTCCAAGCGCTCTGACCGCTAAGCCATGCGTTCTACTACCAGTTATTTATGTTGTTAGCATCTCTGTAGAGATGTAACAATAAGATGTAACCAAAAAGTATAAGAATTTCAACCCAGCTGGTAGTAGAAGAGGCGCGGGTTCGAATCCCGCTGCGTTCAAATTTTTGTACGTTTTTTCAAAAATGTTTTCTAATCCTAAGTGTGGAACAACACTTTAAAAATAGTAAATACTGTAAAGTGTTCGAAACGTCGGGTTTTCAATATCTACGCTATTACTCCGTTTAAAATACTGTCATTTAAAATGTATTAATGTTTAATTTATTTATATACTTTTGTTTACTTGTAAAATAAGTAGGTATAACGTTTTCTCTTAAAATTTCTGTGATAGTTTTGTTTTTTGTAAGTAAGTAACTATAATACTATCCAATTATTAATATCGAAGGCCTATATCAAACTCTTTTTAGGTGAAGATATTCAACTCTTATAATTTAACTAGTAAATGCCCGTGTCTTCGTTCGCGTGTACTTTATGAACCTTCTCATTCACTTGGATGTTTAGTCGTTTGTAAGGTTAGCAAGTACTAACAGATAAACAAGCAGAAGTTCTAGTAATCGTGTATTTATAAATGTACAGACATTAAACATTTACAAATTCATTATATTATAGATTAAACGAAAATATAAGAAATATTTTGCCATATAAAAAAATCAAGTAAACGGTCATAGCGTCTACACTAACTTTATCTGAGTTTAATTCTATAATGAAATTACTTTTAATATTCAGAAGCACCCAAAATGCTAATTAGATATAATCTAATAGTAACTTCGTGTTAATTCTACTTAGAATCCCAACGAAAGCGTATTCACATGATAATGAGCATATCGAATATAAGTACGAAAAAATATTTGTTATTAAGCAAGTAAATTGAGTTATAAAATGTTTTTATAGGTTTTCTTTGTATTTTTCATTTTTAACATGAATAACCTCCTCGTTTTTTAAACTCGTTTTATTTAAGCGGGGTATTAAGAATTTAGTGTCAAGACATTCATTTCTGCACTTATTGTAGCTAAAAAATGGAACTTAGAACCAATTAAAGTCCAATGACGGTGTGCCACTGCACCATGATCGCCTCTTTATTAACAATGTTTAATCTAAATATTTTTATTTAAAAGTAATAATAAACACGATTTCTTAATATTAAAATTACGTAACACCAATCTTTCTCTTAAAACACTAACAGAGGTCACGAGTGATTTTTCAATGGGATTGAATTATGCTGGGGTCAGGTCAGCTCGATGTCCTGTCTTTGAACATCTGCGCTCTGAGTCACAATGTACTTATATGTATATGTAGCAATATGGTGAATGTATAGCGTAGGACGTAACTGAACAGAATTCTTTAATACATTTTAAATGATATTTAAATAAAACTAAATGTTTATTTATTTTAAATGAAGCGTTGTTCTCGTTACTTGAATAATAGTGTTTTAGTGAGTAACGGAGTGTCAAGACACTCTGTGATTCACTTTCCTTTAATGACGAAGCTCTATGCCGCTTTTTGTCTTAATGTACGTAACAGAGATCGATGCCACGACTATTGCGTGAATGCAGACACTGTCGCACTGAACTACAATGACGTTATTGGCGTAAAGTTTACGTTTTTTTAGGGATAGTGTTTAAAAATATTAAAACGAAATTTATTGGATATAATTATATTTAATAATACAATACCATAATACGAAAAAAATAATATCCCTTTGTTTTTAAATACAGCTCGCCTGTTTTATAGTGTCATAGTGAGTAGTGCCAAGATAATGGGAATGGCGAAACTAAGCGCCGCGCTTTGTCTTACCAGAGCCGGGAAACGGAATTAATTATTAATGTAGTCAATTATACCCCAGAAGATCGATCCCATGACCATTGTGTATAAAGAGAAGCCCACTGTCCCAAATTAGCGATAAACGTTAAGTTTTTTAAGGAATAATTGTTTTAGTTCTATAATGCGATATAAATTGATCTCCAATTTGAATTATCCGCGTAAGGTATTATGGGGACCTTGTAAGGATTTTTTTTAATTATAAATTATAAAAAAATACATATGTTATTTATTTCCTATGTTAAAACGAGTAAATATTTATTAAGCGTTGTGAATTTCAAGTTATTTGCTCCCATTATATAAGTATTTGCTTTAGGCAGCAGGTGAACGAATCAATAGAGCGCGCGATACTGTTATCAAACTACTTGGCGTTATCAAACTTTAGCAATTTATCAACCGTTATCAATTGAAGGGACTGCCTTGGTTTATAGGTAAATGTTTATTAGACCAGTGCCCTATTTTAGTTGGTTATTACAATCATATAAATTATTACCATTTTTGGTATATTTATTTTATTACAACATTATTTAGTGAAATGACTCATCAAGTCACCTCAAAAAGGAATCTGATATGACATCAACAATATATAAATAATTAGAAATGTTATTTTTTTTATCTAACTAGAATCTTTTAGAAATTAATTATTTCGTTAATATTAAATATTTTAGTGATAACGGCCATGTTTCTATATACATTTACAAAACATTATAAAAACTCTGTGTGAAAATAAAATTTAAAAAAAACAGAATAGGATAACATTTATCTGGACATTTCCAAGAACTTAGTAAGTTATAAATAAACAAGAATGTCCTTAGTGTATATAACTATAGATCTTTAGTTTAGAACTAGTTAGGACGATAACTAGTATGAAACATTACTTAAAACCAAAGCTTAAAAACAACCAAAGGAATTTGCTTACTATAGCAACGAGCCTTCCCCGCACAGTTATTCCAATCATAGGCGCGAATCTCACTTCAACACCCGGCTCGACCACCAACTCTCCTTCACTCTCTACTAGTAGATCATCACGGAGAAGGTATGGGCTACCCTCCGTCTTCCAAACAGTCCGGCCTCCTGCCACTACGCCTCCAGGCAGCTCAGTAAGTCCTAACGACTTATTTAACAGGTAAGGATCCTCACCTATCCTAACTTCTTGTCCGTCACAACAAACAAAACACAAAATTAAAACTGTAACTACCGTCCGCCACTTGTATTTTGTATCACTAAATTGACTATGTCTTTTTTGCACCCCCATATCTTTGAAACACATTTTCAGTAACTAAAAATTCATTGCACTGGAACAACCTGACTCCTTACACCTAGCTAGCACTAAGACAAACAACACAGGTACTTTACACAATGTTTTATCATACCGGCGGTGTTAAATAACAGATTTTTTTATTAAACAAAACTTTAATTTTAATCAGGTTTAAATTAATTTAAACCGACTTTGTCTTATAAGTCCCAAAACAACTAAACAAAGGTGGGGCGATGTAGTAAGGAAAAGCGAAAACACGCGCCTCGGCGCAACCGTTGAACAAAGTAGTTTGGCCGGTTTGTATCAGTTCCCTCCTCCCTCCTACCTCAATTGTTTTTACTTGAAAGCCTCCTCCCCTCCATTGCTATTCTGTAATGACGTCACTTAAACTCGTTCAGTCGCACCTGTACTGATCCGTTCACTCAGTGCTGACAAATGTTAATCGTTCAGATTATATTACAAAATAATAAATTACACTTGGAGCTATAATAATGATTTTAAAACTCATATTTTTTTAATTATATTTACCGTTTTTAAAATGTTCTTATTTATTATTATAGAAAAAAAAAACATAAAAGTATCTATTATTTAGTTCAATATTAAAAACTTTTTACAACTTGCAACACTGGCTCGAAGTAGACAATTTAATTTGTTCGTTCTTTCTTTACCGTTCAATCATCAACTTCATTGATCCCGTTTTTCATATTTTAAATAAAATAAGATTAGTTTTAGTTTCTAAATCGCAAAATAAAACATAACATATAGCTTAAGTATAGATTTACGTGCACCTACGCTAAAAAAACACGTAAGTACTCATTTTTTGTGGTTAGAAGTCGAGTTATTATTTCGGGTGTCGTGGCATCGTTATTGACGTGACGACATCTTGTTTAATGTTTAGCTCTTTGTAGTTTGTATTTATGGATTGACCGCGTCCAATCATTATCATTTATTAAATTTTACTTGTAGAAATATCACCATGAGCTCAGGAGGGACCCGTGTGTACGTGGGCGGTCTTGTGGAGGGTATTAAGAAAGAGGATTTGGAACGCGAGTTCGATAAATACGGCAAGCTTAACTCCGTGTGGGTCGCGCTTAACCCCCCCGGTTTTGCTTTCATTGAATTTGAGAACATGCAGGAGGCTGAGGATGCTTGTATGGCGTTAAACGGGTTCGAGATGTTAGGCGCCACATTAAAAGTAGAATTATCGAGAAAAAGAGACGGTCCGCGTCGGGGCGGTAACTTTAGGGGCGGCCGCGGTGGCAACTTCAGAGGACGTTCGTTCGGGGGCTCGCAGGGCGGCGGCAGGTCCTACGGCGGCGGCAGACCCTTCAATCGCAACAACCAAGGCAACGGCTATGGCTCCGGCTATGGGGGAAACTCTAGATCTAGGTCACCGATCACTCGATGTTAATTTAATTCTAGCATTTAGTTAGGTTTAGTGTTATCGTAATCTGAAGCCTTCCAAGTGATAAAAATTCAATGTCTGTTTAATACTGGGGGTTAATGCTTCAAAGATGGTTAATGAAGTTGATGTCCAAGGAATTAGAGGTAATGTATATAAACATTTTTTGTTTTTACTTTATTCATGTTTGTTTTAATTTTGAGGTTATTTTGGATTGGTGTGTGATAGTTCTATCTATATATATTTATTTTTCATTTATAATAATAACTACAAAGAAATTGTGTTACGTCAAAAAATGTTTAATTAGTTGTAAAGATTAATAGATTTCATCTTTTAATACATCACATTGCATTGTTCTCGAAATAACCTCAAAACATTATTTTCTGTTTTATTATTTGTTGACAAGTATCTTTAATATGAATACAGATGATTTACACAAAATTAATATTTTTATCTATATTAACTAAATATATATTAAAATATTAATTAAATCTTAACATTATTCACTTTTTCATATATTGTAACAAACTCAGTGATACAGTTATCATTTCACACAATCATTATCAGAACACAAACAAGATTGAGGGCAATGTCTATATACATGTATATTGTATTGTTGTTACAGTAGTAAACATTCCTACATGTTTTCCCTATTTTAGGTTATAGTTCCAAGTAATTGTATTCATAAATAAAATATATTGAATTCAATTACTTGAAATATATATAAATTGTTTAATATTTAGCGTTTGCCTGTAGATTGTAAACAGGAAGTTGGTACAGACTTACTTTTTTTTTCTATTTCTTAAATAATTTCTAGATATTTGATATTATTTATAAATATAGAAGAATTTAATAGTTGAAGTCATTTCAACATATTGTATTAGTAACATTTGTTCATACATGATTAATATTTGTTTTAAAAAAGGAAATTATACTAAATTTATTTGTAAAGTTCATTCTTAACACACTAAAGTGTTTCCATTGTCTTTTTGTTGTTACTCTTTTTATTTTATAATCATTGTATTGGTTTTGTATGTTTTTCATTTATTTTTAAATTAAATTGAGCTTTATACTCTGTAGGTATGTTATAATAGCAGCTTCATGCTCTATACCATGTAGCAAAGTAGTTGAATAGAATCTAGTGCCAAGACGCTCTGCTCATTGTTATTTTTGTATATATTTTAAGTGTCATATCTCACTAAATATAGTTTTGTATTAACGTTTTACGTATATAAAAGTAAATAACAGTGTTAAATAGTATGCAATATATTAAATTCTTGACAACTAGATTGTCTCGACTTATATCTTTATGAGAGAAAAGCATGAAACTTTCTTTTTAAAATGAACACATTATTTTGATTTAAAATGATTATTATGTATTATTATTGTACTTAATGTGATATTAACGTGAAATTTCTTTGTTTCAGTTCCTTGGTATATAATTTTAATTTGCATCTATAGAAGTCAAGATATGGATGAACAATCTTCAGTATATCTTTAACATTTTACCTAAGCACCTAATGGGCTAAGTTTCTTTATGTATAATAAATAAAAAACACAAATACAAATGTTTGCATTTCATTTATTTATTCATGACGTAAACATGTAAAAAAACAGTTGGTTAGTTAATAATAAATTATGCCTATAAATAATTTAGCTATGCTTTAAGATGGGCTACTCAGGCACGCCATGAGCAATTCCATTTTGTTTAAGAAGTTCTTGCCCTCCATTTTTTCTAGTTTAACCTCTTTGAAAGCTCCGCCCAGATTTTCCCATTTTTTATCTTGAACCAGTTCGCTGACAAAGAAATCTTTTTTGGGCGATTGAGCTATGAACACTTGGATAGCGATGGAGGGTTCGCATCTTATTGCAATCATCCTGTCACCTGTAACAAAACAATAGATACTTGAAATGTACAAGAAATTAGAAAATATATTATAAATACATATTTTTGTATCAACCGCATATAATAAAATTATTAAATTTTAGGATATAAATTCAATTTACATAGTGCAGTATAGTTTCAGGATAATTTCATGACATTTGGAATACTTCAAAAGCAATTTCAATATTGTGACAAATAACTGTACATTTTGTAAATAATTTGAGGTAATGAATAGAAAAGGAATTAATTTAATTATAGAGTTAAAATATTACAAGTCTTATATAAACTGACAAATATAAACCAAATTCTGGCTTACTTTTCGTATATATCATTCATATCTATCATTTCATATGTAACATTACATAAATAACTTCAAAGCAGTGCAATGCCAAAATATCTACCCGTAAACTCTAAAGTTTATTGGTTTAATACTCACTAGAATAAATACATTCATAAATTATATTACTCTGCCTCTAGTAATCAGAGACAAACAGCAATTTTTCTTAATTAAAAAAATAAAAGCATAGATTATTTTTAAAAAATTACCATTAGGAGAAGCTAAAAGACATGAAGAAGCGTTCCCCAGTGGCTCCACTGGCCCACAGCCGAGGTGTGAGCTGCTGGCTAACAACTGCCATCCCATACACCTGCCTACAGCTTGCACTGCCGTCATTTGATGTTGATATATCTGTATTATTGTATAATAATTTAGAATTTTATAATATACCATTTGATAAATAATATCATATTTACAAATACCAAATGGTATTACAACGTCTGACTGTAAACACATATTGGATGTGGGTTCGATTCCCAGTCTGGAGAATGTTTATATTTAGAATTTATTTTAATTTCTCTGGGTAAGACGATGTGCGGCGTTGAGTTCTGCCACTCAACACGCAGTCTTGATTTTGGGCGGAAGCAAACAACGGAGTGTCTTAACATTGGGTTGTCTTTGATGAACCTGCTATTGGGATAGAGCGTAAGGAAAATAGAAAATATAAAAGTTTGGCACAGAGTAAAAAAAAAATTTTTTCTGAAAATAAATGACATGCTAACAAAAAATATTTTAAAATTACAATACTATAATGGCAGGAAACTATACCTATAGTAAATGTCAAATGTAATATATTTAAATATTTTAAAATAAAGGGTTATATGGAAATAAGATATTTAATTCTTTAAATTACCACATATATCTATTATTTTTGTGTTATAAATATCAGTTCAGTACAGTGGTATAAAATAAGTTTTAAAATATATTTATTTAAATAAATAAAATTTGTAATATTAATAAAACATTTTTACTAAACGCATATGTACATGTGTACATATATACACAGTACATGTATCAAAATAAAAACAATATTTTTAAAAATTTTATCTGTCTGTCTGTTTGTTCCGGTTAATATCTGGAATGATTGGTCCAATTTAGATCAAGACTTAGACCTAGGCCTTCACTGGCAGATAGTTGATGTAACAAGGAATAACTTAGGTTATATTTTAGAATAAAAGTAAGAAGATCTAAAATTGGTCAAATTCACGCCGACAAAGTCATGGTCACAGATTGTATAAAAATAAATATGCGTATATCAGATTTTAAATATCTTTTAGTAATTGTTTTTTCTTGTTTTATCTAAATATACTATGAGGCCGGTCGTGGCGCAGTGAGACAGTGTCTGACTGTAAACGCGATCGGTTGTGGGTTGGATCCCCACTCGGGTGAGTTATAGTGAGAGTATATTTAAATTACTTTCACTTCGTCGGTCTGGTAAAAAACAAAGTGCGGCGTTGAGTTTCACCAATCAACTCGCATGTTTCGAATTCGGTGAAAAGCGAAGTACGGAGTGGTTTGACACTAGCTACTTTCTATATAAACGAATATCAATATATGTATAATAAAATTTAAAAAAAAAATAACGTTTAAAATTAGTTTATATGAAGTAAAAGTGAAACAGCCCAATATATATCATATTAATACATTAGAAACACACATTTACAAAACAAAAATTACAAACACAGATTAATATATGTTTGACATACACTTTTATATAAAGTGACATTCACATTGCTAATCAGCCATAATGGTGCAGTGGAACAGCGTCCAACTGTAAACGGTATTGGTTATGAGTTCAATTCCTAATCAAAAGAATGATTATATTTTAAATTTATTTACATATCACCGTTATCAACACGCTGTTTGGATTTCGCGCGGAAAACAGCCAACGGAGAGTATAGTCACTAGGGTGTCTCTGACTACCCTGATAAGCGGGATAAAGCTTGAAACAAATATGCAATAATTACCTGACAATATATTAGATCTCTCAACTCCTGCAATTCATATGACAAATGTCTCACTTTGCCATCTCTACATATACATTTGAGTGTTTTCTCTCCCACATGCACCACCAAGGAAGTTCTGCATACTGCATCATAACTATTAAAATTAGAAAATGAATTAAAATTACTTAAGGCTGATAATATTTTTTTAGATCATTCTATGAATTTATTTAAAAAAAAATGGAAATGCTTGCAAATATGTTGTAGAAAACTAAACTAAACTACTGACTGACTAACTGACTGACCGGTAGATGGATGAGTAAATACATAAATAAATTAATAACTAAATAGAATATATATTAAGTATTCTTTCAAATAATATTATGAGCAAAATCAGCATTGCAAAGACTTTAGATTTAATAGAATAAAATTTGTCATATATTTATATGATATTGATATATATTCAAAAAAATCATTATATATACTAAAATTAGTTAATTTTGTTATAATAACAATGTTTCTAATATAATAATAAAAAAAAAAATTGTACAAATTAGAACTCCAAAAACCTTATTCCATACTACATTACATGTCTTTTATTTTAGTTCCTAGAATTTAAAGCCACTCAAGAATTTCAGTTATTCAATGTTGTTTATGAGAATTGTTAGTTTTAACATATTAAATTATCTTAAAATGATATACCCATAAGCCATAATGTTGATTTTCACGCAGGACTGCGTAGGACTGTTCAAGGCGTTCCAGTGCGACACTATCAGGGGATCCTTTACCTAAATACAATAACATAAAATATGAAAAAAATATAGTTCATAAAGTATATTATTATATATAAAAAACATCTTAAAATATCCTTTTAGAGGTTTAAAAATTAATTAAATTAGCATTACAAATTATTTAACTAACTGTTCTTACAAAATTCACCATGAATAGGCATTTCTTAAAAGTAATATTATTATTATTAAAGTTTGGCAACAATTCATTACATACAGAAGATGGTATAATACAATTGATCAAAAATTCAGAAAATATTTTGTATATTCAATTTTGAAAACATAGTAAACTAATATTGTTGCATGATATTAAAAATATAAAATTGGGCAAAATATAAATTTATTGGCAACATTATTATTAGTTATAGTACATTTGCACTGGCAACATTATATATAACGTACTCTGTTTATATTAGCTCTTCTAGCGTGCAATATGGCGGATCTAAGGAAGTAAAATATAAAATAATTATGAAATATATGTAATACAGATTTTTATTATTTAACTAATAATAACACCTATATATGTATAATATTATTATTATTAGTATATTAATACGAGATGGAAAGACTTCAGAACTTTTACGTAAACTAAGCAACTCATTAGTATCAGAAAATCAATATTTTTATAATACTTGTAAAAACCGTAATAAAAATCACACACACACATACACAATACTATGTGTTTGACATACACGTTGCTATAGCAACACATGAATTTTACGTGTCAACTCGGAGACCTCTCTAGAACTATTTTCAATTATTAATAACTCACCTCGTGATTATATTTAAAAATATTTTCACTTCCTCGCTCTGGTAAAGACAAAGTGCAGCGTTGAGTTCCACCACTCAACACGCAATGTCTCGAATTCAGTGGAAAGCGAAGTACGGAGTGTGTTGACACTAGGTACTTTCTGTCGACCCTGCTATGCGGGATAAAAGCTAAAAAAAAAATAACTCACCTCTTTAGCTATAGTATCGAGTACGTATTCACTGCGTCGCCTCATGAAGAAGTGCTGTGCTTGTTGTATGATTTGCTCTAGTAACGATTGTTCTTTACTCATATCTAAAAGCTCGTAGCGATCCGCCGCCATTGGACCTGTATATATAGTTTTAATTGTTAATACTTATTCAGCCTCGACGCTTTATCCCGCATGGCCACCCTGCTATACGTGATAAAGCGTGAAGCTGAAACGACAGAGATAATCTAGTGTCAAGACACTCCGCTGACTACTTTCTATCCAAAATCAAAACATTAAGTTAAGAATTCAACATTGCAATTTAATTATAATTAATCATTTTATTAGATAACAATTTTAAAATTACACATAAATTTTTTTAAAGGAACTATTTTGAACAGATTAATCGCGTATATTCTGGTATTAGAAAATATAATTGGTGAACGGTGAACACACGATTAATCCGTTAAAAATAATTTTATTTTCAAATGTGTAAAAATAAAAGATCTTGTGTGTGTGTGTGTGTGTGTGTGTGTGTGTGTGTGTGTGTGTGTGTGTGTGTGTGTGCGCGCGTACCCGCGACGGAGCGTCGCTTGGAGGGTCCCAGCGGGCCGGTGGCGGGGTGCGGGAAGGGGTGGTGCGTGTTGGCGTGGTGCACGGCGCGCAGCAGCTGGTGCAGCGAGTGCTCCAGCACGTGGTCGTGCTCGTTCTTGTTGCCGCGCTCCTCGCTCTGCGGCACGTCACACACTCTGTTTACTGTCTAGAATACACTACTAGCAGCACGCGACGTTGTTTGTCGATTAGAACATATTTACTATTTTTAAAGTGTTATTCCACACTTAGGATTAGAAAACATTTTTGAAAAACTCTAGTTCTTATACGTTTTGTTACAACTTATTTATGTTGTTATTAAGTTGTAACAAAACGTATAAGAATTTCGACGCAGCTGGTAGTAGAACGCATGGCTTAGCGGTCAGAGCGTTTGGACGGTATCCAAGAGGCGCGGGTTCGAATCCCGCTGCGTTTAAAATTTTTATACGTTTTTCAAAAACGATTAAAACATCTTTAATGTCTCGATATTTTTCATTCCCGTGAAAATTACGGAAAATCTTATATTATAGTGATCCCAAGCAACTTTAACTAGGAATAATCATGACAAATTTCAGCTTTACATCCAATAATTTACTCTTTTTGGCCTTTGATTTAACTCTGTACCATTTATAGTCAGTAAAATTACTGATCTAAAAGCGGGTACAATAATACACTAAATCAATTAACGGGATTTACCTTAATATACCGAAATGATGCAAAGTTTTAAATAAATAAAAATATCATATTTGTTTTAATTCAAAATGCATTTCTCTTTATTTATCATGATAAAATATAATTTAAAATAAAATAAACATACCTTAACAGAATCTGGATTGTTATTATTTTGACCATTATTATGACATAGGCCAATCAACAACTGTATACCTGGCAACACCTGAAATTAAATTAAATGTTTGAATTAAAAAAAAAAACAAATAAATCATCATTTACGCCGATCGTGACACAGTGGGATAACGTCTGACTGTAAACACGATTGGAAACTGTAGGATCCATTCCAATTTGTAAGAATTAATTTATTAAAATTAATCTAATTTTCTCGATATGATAAAACAAAGCGTAGTGGCATTATTTTCCGCTATTTACCAATTAATATCTCAAACACGGTCATAAAGCGATTTCTCTGACCTCACATATCCATGTCTCTGAACTGCTATACGAGAAAAAGAGTGAGAGACGCTGGTAGTGTCATTATAAAGTAGAATTACATTAAAATTAATTAATAAAAAAAATATTTAAATTAATTAATAAAAAAAATATTTATAAATAAAAAAAATATTTTTACGCTTTATTCTGCATTACAATGTAGTCAAGAGAGTAGTCATGTGTCAAAACACTTTATTTACTGTGTATCGCTCAAAATACAGACATAGCGTCTAATTTGCGGAACTCAGCGCCGTAATTTATCTTATCAGAGCAGAGAAATGGAAATAATTTCAATAAAAAGGATGCTGATTTCTAAAAAAGTAAATTCACTCACAGTGGCCATTATCTGATTTCCCACAACCATATGGGGTATAGACGCATCCAACTGAACGGCTTCCGCCGCCATCCTCGCGAACAACTCCTTACAAAACAGTACATTTTGAGCGGCTTCCAGTTTCTGTTGCCAGTGGAGTTCCGCCCCATCACCGGGCAGAGTCCCGGGACAGTTCAGTGCAGAGGAACTGAGTGTAGCTGTTACTACTTCTTCTTGTTCTGCAATTATTACCTTCAAATTAACTTTAAATTAACCTATGTTTTCTTTTTTCTTAGATATTTCGAAAACTCTTGGTGTTTCCTTTAGGGTTATCTATACTCCGTAAGGCACGTACCTGACAGATTGTGGTAAACTGACATACAAATTGCTATGGTAACGCGTATTTTACGTGTAAACAGGGTCTTTTAGGTAAGTAAAAGAATAGGAGATTCAATTGGATATCAAATATGGAGATTAATTATTATAAACAATCAGTTTAAGAAATCAACTACTCAAAAGAAAATATCATATTTTTGATTATTCAAATGATATAATAAGTCATTATTTAAATTATTTAATGTTTCTTCTAATTTCTTTCGCCACTAACTATTATTAAACAAAAACCCAAAAAAATTATGTTGTTTTAATAAATGAAATATTTTAGTATTTATTGTGATTCACTTTTATTATATTAGTATATTAGAATCAATAAATTGAAATAAGAAATTATTCCTTCCTATCCTTGATAATTAACACATACACTCAGATTTCATGATATTATAATATTATATATCAAATCATAACAACAAGAAAATATATTTAGCTAACTAATTAATTATTTACTACTTTAAAATTCAAGTCTTTATGTGTAAGTGGTGGAACTCAATACCGCACTTCAGGCCTGCAGTGAGTGATGCAGTGGTACAGCTTCCGACTATAAATGCGATGAGTTGCAGGTTCGATACCTAATCGGGATAATCATGATATAACGCGGCGTTGAGTTCGGCCAACGCGCTATTGTAAATAATACACTGACCTTTCTGACATACAACAGATATAAAGGCAACACCCTGTAACTCAGGTGGAACGGTCACTCGGAGAGCGGACGGTGTGGGACCCGTTGCATTCATACTCATAGCTTGGGCTATTTGTTCTTCCGGGGCTTTTGTAACCTTAAAATTTAAAGATAATTATAAATTAAATTTATATTAATATGGAGACCAATGCAACTATGTCTAAAAAAAGGGGATAACAATTAAAATAGATAATTAGTTATTGGTACCTCAAAAACTCCAGTCTGACTAAACTTAGATCCAGCAGTGCGATAACTTAAATCTCCCACAATTGTATTAGAAACTTTCTTTAACCTCCAGTTTTGTCTGAGACGTAGCAAGTCTATATGAAAATCTGGCATGTTACGTGTCATTCTCATCGTTTCACTGGCTCTTAGTCTTTCTACACCATTTAGGAGAACAGCTCCAGCTGCGGAAAGGGCCTTCTTCCTGCCATATACCTGAACCATTGGACGGCTTTCAATTTGATCTGCTTGGATTGGATCAAGAACCTAAAATGTGGTAATGTATTATATTTTATAACAAACATTTATTTATTAACTTTTAATGAAGTACTATATACAAGATAAATAAAAAAAGTATCCCTAACTTTAATATCTAAATTTATGCTGTATGTATTATATTTTTGAATCAGTAATATTGAGATTTCAACAGTCACCAGACAGATCTAAAAAAATATAACAAATCAAAAAATAATAATTCAAAAACATAACATAATAAAGTAATACCTACCATATATCTTTTTTCTTTAGCAATACTCAGTACATCAGCCAGCACGCACACTTCAGTCAAGGCATTTCGAAGCTTGTTCCTCACAGAATCCCAGGGCCATAAACTCGACTGATATCCTGGTTCTTTCTCTTCTTCTGATTTTACATCAGAACTACTTTCACCTTCTTTTTTAATATTACAGAATTCATCATCACTTTTGGCAAAGTCAATTTTTTGTGCTAGCCTAGTGAGATTCTCTGACATAGACAGAGGTCTGTAAATAATAAGAACTTAATATAGAAATCATCTTTTATATCTAATCTATATCGTATAAATTAAATACAAAACAAGTGAAAATATTTCAATCTGTATATACAATAAAAATCTACTTACGCTTGATATATTTCTTGCCCATCGTAAGTAATTTCTTGTATTTGGTTTTCGATAGGTGCCTCTATTGATATGTTTACTGAATTTGCCATTTCACTTAAGTTTACAAATATTGACCAACTGATAATATTCTCACTCACGAGAATATAACTTATATATTATATAAATGTACAGAATATATATTTATATGGTACTATTCTATCTACACAAATAAATATTTAGTAATTAAGTTTATTGTAAAATAATTTACATTTCGTTTTCATTTCTAACCATAATAATATTTTGCATCTAGGAGCACCTACGGCTTCAGTGATTGCTTGAATCTGCCAATGTCACAAATTTGTCAATAACTGAACTTACTTTTTTAATTTATTCATGGTTTTGTAGTCGAGTTGTTTTAAGTATTTATTTTAATTTTTAGACTAAAATTTTATTGTAAAACAATTTTGACGGTACTTATATCATGACACAAGTGAGTAGCATTTTTAAAATTTAATCAAATTTATCAAATATACAGATTTGTGTAATAAGTGGGAAAGATTTTCTGTATTCAATTTAAAATAACAGAAATTTACATAAAGATTGTTCAATTTTAATATTTCAATAAATTAAACTGTTGTAAAACAAAAACAAAATTTTATGTTTTGTTACAACTAACCGAACGATGGTTTGATAACTTATATTACAACAATAGGTGTATCCGATTGAATAGTGAACAGGAGTAGATTTTTGACATTTCTAAATGTTCGGTGGTTCTGTTTCGTCGTGTAGCGAGTATGTGTGGAATTATCGTGTTGTAGCAGATATTTAACTCTTTATCGGTAGTGTAGCGCCTTAAGTTAGTTGTTAATAATTTAGTGTTAATTTCTGCAATAACAGAAATAGTACACTGTGCCTTTATTGTGTCTGAACCATTGATAAATATCTTAGATTTGTGTTCTGGGAGGAAGATGACGGTTTTTATCTACGATAGTGTTATGATTTCCGTATAATTGTTTATTATTCAAGATGACGACGGCTACTAAATCTTCAAACGTAACTATTAAACCGATTGAAGTGCCTAAGGCTTTGCAAGAAGGAGAAAAGTTTATCAAATGGGATGAGGTATGTAACATATTTACCTTTTTTGATTTATTGCAATAAAAAATATATTAAATGAATAAATAAAAAATATTGTTTTCTATTTTGATAAATAAATTTTACGATTGTTTATCATACTAAACAAATTTCAAAATATAAACATATTTTCTCTAACAACATTATATATATAAGAGTTAACTTAATCATACATTTAAATTTAAAAATAATATCTGTTTATTATATAATATAGTTAACAGAATTTAAATTACAGAAAAGTGTATACATTAAAAGTAGGGACTGAGAAACAAGCTAAGGTTATCTAATTTAAAAGTTACTTTTGTCTTAATTACATTTCCTTTTGATAAAAAGACTAAAATGAAGTCATACCTAGTTAAAAACAATTAGTTATTATAATCTCTATAGATAAATAAATATAATATTAATATTTTATTTATTTTTAGGACTCTGGCATTGGTCTACCCGTTACCTTACGGGTGGACCCAAAAGGATATTTCTTATACTGGACAGATCAGAATATGGAAGTGGAAATGCTGGATATTGCCACTATTAGAGATGTTAGGACTGGATACTTTGCTAAAGTCCCAAAGGTAAGTCATTTATAATGATTTGAATATTTAATAACATCCATAGAAAATGTAAAGTATTAAGAAATTAATTTAATCTCAAGGTATTTATAATATAGTTATGTTACTTTAATGTTGTTTGTGGTTTGAACATAAATTATTGTGGTATATTATAATTTATTTTATCATCTTTAATTTATTTTAAATTACATATTATATATTATAACTATACATAGAATATATATTATCTTTGTAAATATTGTATTCTTAATTTCTTTTTAATTGACTTTAATCTTGTATGTCATTTAAATGCAATTTTTTCTATACCAGATATTTGTTTGTGATGTTTGAATTAATTTTCACATTACAATCATTTCCTAAAAGCTGATTTTACACTAAAATAATAGTTCTGAATATAGTTTATCAAACATCAGTATGCCAGTTGGTCAAGTCAATTTAAATAATGACTTTGATAAGAAAGATATGATTTGTTACACTTTGTTTTATATACCATGTGGAATTCAGATATTAGCCTCAATATTTTGAGTGCTGAAATTTTAAAAAGTAAAGTAAAAGTAAATAAATCAGCTGTTTTAGTTAATAAATTAGTTATTTCTTATTATTTAAAGTTATATCTAAATTCCGGATTAATATATTTTTTTCCTTGTTTTGCTTATATATTTCTTCTTGTTAAACAGTGCCATTCTCATTAATAATAATAATAAAAAAATGTTTAGATGAGTATATTATTTCTTACACTTACATATAGAAAAATAAAAATAACATATATATTTAAAATAAGTAAGTACTTTATTTATTTTTGCAATACATTTTGTCTAATTCATGGTTATGTTGGTAACATATTGACTTTATCCAAATTTCGCCAAATTATTTTGTTTTTAAAAATTGATGTTTTTAAAAATTTACGTTTGTTTGACGTGTCTTGACGGCTTTTTAAGAAAAATATGTTAACGTAAAAATATAAAATAAACTGCCTTTCGTCTAAGACGTAATTCTTTTCCCATTTTAAAAGTCATCGCACCTGTAGCTCCCCTGGTATACACGGTGCCGTGGACGGTAGTGATCACTCACCATCAGGTTATCTACACGCTCTTTTTTGCAGGAAATATATATATATATATATATATATATATATATATATATTTATATATATATATATATATATATATATATATATATATATATATATATATATATAAACACACGTAACTAAAAGAAAACAACCAAAAAATATTTTACGTTTGTCTGACGACTCTTCAACACTTTTTAAGAAATATATATCGATGGAAAAGCTGAAACTCTTCCGTCCGTCTAAGATGTAATATTTTGCCATCTTAAAGGCCGGCAACGCACCTGTAGCTCCTAGTGTTACATGGCGCCATGGCAGTAATCACTCACCATCAGGTGATTCACACGCTCTTTCTTTGCAGAAATATAAAAGAAAATATACACAAATACAATAAAAGTAAACAAACAAACAGTCCTTACTATTATTTTCTAGTTTAGATTGTTTTCGTATTTGCTTATGACTAACAGATTTTATCTAACAAGGCGTTTTGTCTGTTTATGGTATAAGACGTTTATGTATGTTGTTTTTTAATTAGACTCATGTACCTATTGAGAAGAAAAAAAGCTGTATTTTTTTATTCGACGTAAGTAATAATCGTGATTTTTTTTGAATTTAAATATTTTAAAAGTACATATTGTACTTAAGATCATATACGTAAGAACGTTTTGTTTATATATAAATTTGAAAGTAACACAATATCTATAGACATCTTTGTAAATTCGGATATTTTTTCTTCTTAAAAAACACATGAAAATAGTAAAAGTCATAATTTTAATTTATCTCACGTTCCGCCTTATTTAGTAGATAAAGCGTCGCGTTTGTTTGCTTTAGTGATTTCCTCGCTGAGCGTGAGTGACATCCAGTGAACGAAATATTTTATTTTAATTTTATACAAATAACTAGTTGTTTTCCGCTACATCGTTTACGTCGATTTTAATACAAAACCTTCATGTATCTATTTTCATATGAATTTCGAGTAATTTTGATTTACCGCTCCCTTACTTTGCAAGGGAAATCTCAGTCCAGTAGTTTCGGCTGTACTTTGTTTTATTGTTGTTCGCAAAGTCGTTGATTTCAAAAATATTGATATTTTATTAAATTCTGTGTAATATATTTTTTAGCAGGATTTGCACCTCCTCTTTCGTAATAGTTTGACTGCAATCTTATACATATATAATATAAATAAATAACTAATTTATAAAACCACATTCAGTTACAATAAATAATTTATACATTTAATAATATTTTTGTTATTGGCAAAATTCAGTTTGTCACGCTTTTCCTATATATCGCAAGAGATTCTAATATCAAGATATTTCGTTTTTATGATTGCACCTGAACAAGTGATGAAAGACGTAACTAAACACAGCGCTGTGTCTTACCCATTTCCCCGAGATTGAACCCGTAACTATTAAAAACAGTAACACGCTATTCCACTGCACCAAGATTACGACATTCACCAAGATTACGATACAAGAACGCGGATTTAGGATATTTTTTTTCAAAAATTCGCTATATATAAATATTAATCTTAATGAGGAAAAAAGGTACAAACCCAGTCAGTAGTGCAATAAATATATATATATATATATATATATATATATATATATATATATATATATATATATATATAATGTAATTGTACATTGTAAGAAACATTTCATTGTTGTTAAGACCCTCAGGCATCAGGTATTCACTTTCTATCCACTGGGAATGGAACGCTTAGACTCGTTAATAAATAGTAAATCCCTCTAGCGGGGATTGCTGGAGTTTCGAATCCTTTGGACTGCTAAAGTTAGTTTATAATACAGTCGCGTATATTTTTTATGTATTTATATTTCTGGAATTAAAAGGTAATGTTCTAATACTTTGTAAATTTCTAGTCACTTAAATGCTTGTATACTATATTTTTAATATTTACTATTTTTAAAGTGAAAATTCACACTTTGGATTAGAAAACATTTTTGAAAAAACGTATAAAAATTTGTAAAAAAATTTGTATAAATCCCGCTGTGTTCAAATTTTTGTACGTTTCAAAAATGTTTACTTTATTCTTCTAAAGATTCAAATGAAAAGAAATTATTTAATTAACTATAAATTACATTTTCTCTATATCTAACAGCAGGGCAGTCAGAGACAATCTATTGTCAAGACACTCTGTTGGCTGCTTTCCACCTGAAATCGAGGTATTGCGTGTTGAGTGGCGAACTCAATGCCGCGATTTTTATTACCAGAGTGGTGAAATGATAATATATTTTAAATATAAATCATTACACTGAGTGGTAATCGAACCAATCACGTGTGCAGTCGCACACTTTCACACTATGCTACAATGGCCAAATGATGGATAAATTAATTTAAATAATAATTTTATTTTTAATGTAAGTAATTGTTTTTTTGTGATTTAAGCTTATACGTTATTGTTAATTTAAAGTTGAGTAAATAAATTAAGTTCCGCTCTGGTACGATAAAGCGTATGTTTTGACACTAGATTGTCTCTAACTTTGCAACACAAAGTGTAAAGCTGACTTTTTCAGTTAAATTTGTAAATTAATATAAAATTAATAATTTTATAACACATATATTCATTTTATAATGATCATAATGTTGTATGATATTGTTACCATGATTATAATTAGATATTCTTGTTTTATAACACCTTAAAACGAATGGAACTAATATATGCAATCAATAAATCAATGGGGAATCGAGGATCAATAAACAAGAAAAAACAATCTGCATCAAGCAAAGAATATCTTTTTTGTCGATTAGGGACTTGCTCGTTACATTATATAAAGTTATTGAGTGAGAGAAGAATTTGAAGTATAATTATTATTATACTTAGGTCATTATAATTAAAGTAAGTTATAACAAGTGTATAATGATTTTGACGTAGCTCAATAAGGTGTATGGTTTAATTAGCTAGAGCTCATGGACGGTTTAATTTTTGTATATTTGTAAATATTACTTTACTTGTAAATATTTAAAAAGTATTCATATAGTGTAATATTGAGGCCGGTCGTTATTAGTGTAATATTGGGGCAGCGTGTGACTGTAAACGTGATCGGTTGTGAATTTGATCCTCACTCGGGGGAATGATTATAATTAAATTATTTACATTTCCTCGCTCTGGTAAGACAATGCGCGGCGTTGAGTTCCACCACTCAACAAGCAATGACTCGAATTCGTTGGAAAGCGGAGTACGGAGTGTCTTGACACTAGGTACTGCCCAACCTGTTATATAAAAAATAAAAAAAAATAGTATATTATTAAAGGCAAGTGTGTCTGTTTGTCTGTCTTTGTAAACTGTTTTATAATTTATTAAAAGAGTAGGTACATACGAGAAAAATTAAGAATAGAAAATGTGTATTTTATGCCATAATTTTTACACATGTCAGATAGCTTAATCAAATCTTACCATCTGAGCGAAATTGAACATGCATATGAGATTTACTGAAATGCACTTCAAAATTCTAGTATTAGGTGATATTAATAAGTATTTTCACCAAAGTATTAAATAAGTTCTACTTTATGTTTAAAAAACAATTGGTTACCCATCTTTGCAATCTTGTAAGACAAGGCGCAGCGTTTAGTTTCGCCGCTCAACTCGTAATGTCTCAATTTTATTTTAGTTGGAACGGAGCGCTTTGATACTAGGGTATTAGAAAAACACTTCAAAGAGTGAGCGAAATAAAATATTAACAACTGAATATTAACGACAGCAAATTCCTTAAATATGTTTATTTATGTTACACTGCAGTAGTCTCTAATCGTAATTGGTGAGTGCTTTAATATTTAATTACGTATCCGGATATTGTAGCTCTTAGCGTTTGCATTATTAGCATACCACGTGGAACAGAGTTTTTTATTATAAAAAAATACTTACTTTTTATTTTTACTTACTTCTGTTTAACAGAAGATGTTTTATTAAAAACATATATTATTAAGGAAAGACCCACTCATCACGCAATGTCTCGAATTCGGCGGAAAGCGGAGTACGGAGTGTCTTAACACTAGATACTTCCTGCCTATGCCGCTATGCGTGATAAAAGCGTGAAGCTAAAAATATATAAACAAAGTATATCACTATATCCAACCATAGTATACTGATTTTAATGTGTGGAATTAAATACTGTTGCTGTTCGGGAAGGTAATGATTTATTTTTAAATAATTGTGAAATAATCTTTCAAAGATTCTCAGCAGAACTGTCTTCTGATCCGTTGGATTATAAAAAAGTATAATAAAAATAGCTTTTTTTTATATTTTGTTTTTAATTTTGTTTTATACTAAATTTAATTTAAATACTGGTATGTTATCTTAATATTTTTTTAAATAAATAATATCATATAGCCCTAATTTGTGCCCTGTTGTCGATTTCCCGACTAAAACTCAAAAAAAAAAATATATATATATAAATATATGTATTAATATATATATATATATATATATATATATATATATATATATATATATATATATATATATATATGTATATATATATATATATATATATATATATATATATAATAAAATTAAGCTCCAGTATGTATGTATTCTATATAAGGTATATATTTCCTAAATATGTTTCACGACTAAGAAAACGTTGATTTTTCTTTCGTTTTAGTTTCTCAGAACCTGATTCAATGTATATTTCATATTAGTTTTACAAAAAAAAACTATGTTATATTAAATGCTTGAAATATCGTATTACATACGGTAGTTGTTTGTTAGTTCGAATCTCGGTTTTGGGAATGTTTAGGTTTCAAATAGTTTTGTTAAAGTGTGACGTTGTGCACTGTCACCTCACGTAGAAAGAAATGTCGTTTCTTTGAACGTCAAATGACAGTGCACAACGCCGCATGTTAACAAGACAAGGAAAAAAAAGACAGGCCGAGTATCTAGTGCAAAAAACATTATTATAAAAAAATATATAAAATAAAAGTTATATATATTTTAAAAATGTTATGGTAAGCACGTAATATCCTCGACAGTAACTAATACAAAATTATGTTTTTATATACGTATCGTCTTTATCCCATTATAAAAAAAGCTAGCTCTTTATTTATTCTAGACAGAACAAACATATACGCACAAAAATGACTACGGGTAAGGGAATTGGTTAGATCATTTACGTTTCTTTATTAAGTTTAGTAAAGTAGAATACCTACAATATAAGCAGTCTAGGTCACCATTTTATCCGTTAGTTATATTGAATTGATTACAATAATTCTGCAAATAACAAAAAATGCCCAATTATTATTATTTTCGACTATAACCGTACTAGAATATCCTGCTATATATAATGAATATGCTTAATTATGCTAATTAGTTTCAAGCTAGCTTAGATATCACGCATAGCAAGATAGGCAGAACCGCACTTTGTTCTACCAGAGCAAGGAAGTGAAAATAATTTAAATGCCCCTCCAAAGTGGAGATCGAATCCACAACTGATCGCGTTTACAGACAGACGCCGTCACATTGCGCTACGACCGACCTCAAATTACACATGGGCAGGTAATAAATGATACATAAAACATTATAATGGACTCTGTTCTTTACTTTCTGGCTTCACGATGCGAGTTGATTGGCGGACGCCAACACCGCGTCTTGTCTTACCAGGAAAATAATTTAAATATAGACATTTCTCGTCGCTCAGTGGAACCTTAATATAGTTAATAATAGATATTTTCGTCATAAATCTTTTTTCCTACCATTACGACATTTTTCTAATGGAATCTGCTGGCCATACGACGCTGTGATAAGGAGTGGCCTTTATAGCCGTTTTCACGGCGATACATTTACCAAATGCCAACGAAGAATACCGTTATACCATTAGCCGTGGAAAGCTTTCCAATGGATGTGATTATTTATTTTCATTGATACTTGCTTTTGATTGTTTTCTGCATTTCAACCAACTTGTTCAAAATGGCGGTTGTTTTCTTGTGTGTTTTTTTTCTCTTTGAATTATCGAGAGTTATACTTTAGTTTAATGGTTGTCTTTTTATTCTATACATTTTGCCAATTTAAAGAAAGGAAGGACTTAAAACATACAAATTCCCTCAAAGTAGTAGGTGAATAGGTTTCAAACCTACACCTATGTCGTGTAATCAGACACTTGTCAATTGCGTCAATAATGCTTAACAAATAAGATGAAGCTGCTTTTCTCTATGATTTTTATACAAATTCGTACTAATTTCTATATAGTTAAAAAAATGTGAGATGTTACTGTACATAGAGTTCAGTGTTTTCGATAACATGTGTTGACATTATATGACACATTATGTGATTCCCTCTACCTTCTCCGTTTAGAGACATTGCGGTGTTCCGTCTTGAACCATTTTGCTTATAAAAAGTATTGAGAAGAGAACTCAACGCTATATATATATATATATATATATATATATATATATATATATATATATATATATATATATATATATATTCCCATAATCTCATATATGTGCCGATAGAGGTAGAATTCGTGGATTGGGCGGTACAAGTGTTATTATAAAAGGGTAACCAAAAAGATTATGTTAGATCCATTACCAACTAATCGATGTTCGTTATCAGATATTTTTGATGATAACCGGCACCAAGGGACAATCTGTTTCATATAGAAAGTTGGAACACTATAATTACGATTTGGTACTTTTGTTTTAATTACTTTCAAACCCACATTCGTTATATTTCAAACGTATATTCGTTATTATGAATTAATTTGTATGAAGAAAATCAGCTACATAATGTGTAATTACGTAGCCGATCCTTTTTCTGATTAGGTTTATTGTTATCAGTACCTTTGTTTCTGTGAAATGCGAGGACAATTCTCAGTAGGTAGGCAAGTAAAAAGACGAGAAGTGCGGAGAGGCAAGTGTTATAACACTCCGTTTTTTACATTTTGTCTTGTTTTTAGATTTGAGGTGCGTTAGATGGCGGAATTTAACGCCGAATTTTATCTACCCCAAAAAGGAAATGGAGATAGTATGCGGGTCGAGTGAAGATGAAACTCAAAGTCGTCTCGGTACAGCCTTCTTCAGCCAGTTTTAAATTCTTGTTAATATCGCTAGGTTTACCATACCTTTTACTATTTTGTATGGTAAACCTAAGTTTATTATTAAAATGATTAATTTTTATACTTTATTATAAAAGAAAACGAAGACTGATTAATATAATCAGTATAATTAATTTATATAATAACGGCGAGAACCAGTAGCACCTGGGTACCTTGGTTTTATTAATCCCAATAATATTTTCTAATAATCTGATTTTTATATGAAACGCGTAGTGGAATAACTAATGTGATTGTATACGCTTTTGGTTGTAGGTTCAATTCCCACTAGGGGGATGATTATATTTAAAACAAATATTTTCATATCACCACTCAGCACATAATGTCTCGGTTTCAAACAGAAAGTACCTAATGGAGTGTCATGGTACTGTATTGTCTCTGACTACGTTACGAATTCATATAGAAAATCATTAAATTTTTATTTAAGCAAGCTTACGCTTCCAGGCTTTTTGAAGGCTCTACTATGAATCAAAAAGAAAAAAATGATATTAAAGTCAGTTTATATACCATAAATGAATCCATATGAATATAACAAACAAAAAACACAGTCCTTAAGGCGACGTCGTTTTTTCTGTCTATGACAAAACCTCTAATTTTTTATTTCAAAGCAACGTTCCAGCACTTTGTATAAAATGCCATAAGCAAACATTTGAATAAAATATAATATTTTTATAAACGATTTCTAAATACAAAGGTATTTTTTATTTGTATTCATGAATTATATGATTCCAACGTTGACGTTGGATGTTGACGTCCAAATTCGTACACATAAGTCTTGATAAAGTGAAATTTTTAATCTGTATATTTCTTTATTTATTATCTGTGCAAGTTCCCGCCCAGAATAGTTTATAGCTTAGTGCGTGTAGTAAAAAAGGAAAAAAGTAGGTCAACTTAGACGTGTCATCAAGCACATTGAAGTCCATTCAGTATTTTTAAATTGTATTAATTATTTTATTATTAAAACTTTATATAATGTATTTAAGTTTTTTTTAGCTTCACGCTTTTATCCCGCATAGCAGGGTTGATAGGAAGTACTTAATGTCAAAACACTCCGTACTCCGCTTTCCGCCAAATTTGTCGATTGTCGAGTCGCGCAACTCAACACCGCGTTTTGTCTTACCAGAGCGGAAATGAAAATAATTTAAATATAATTATTTCTCCGAGTGGGGATCAAACCCACAGCCGATCGAGTTTACAGTCGGACGCTATCTCACTGCGCCGCTCAATATATGTTTATATCTAATTTAAAGTATAATTTTTTTGACATTATTATAAAGCTATTGAAGTAGATGGCCTTAGGAGTACAGAATGTGAAGGCTGTATATAAGCTTCACCTGAGCCAAATTTCATACTCCTTCATAATTTTTACGAAGAATGGTACAAAGTATTGACTTCACATATTGAATTAATATAGATCATAGAATCATGAATTTATTACCAAACTTTTTAAATATAAAAACAGATTGTATCAAAATCATAGATATGAAAATAACAGCAAAGTTCAATATTCATAATATTCATTCTTGTTGACTTTGACAATAAAAGAACGACGATCTAAAGGGATGCCAAGTTCTATAGTTAATCATGATTATTTTATTTTATTTATTTATTTTATTATTATTGTTATTTATCCACCAGTGATAATAACATTAAACCATGATCAAAGAAAATTCAATTTCAAAAAACTAAAACTAAATTTATCATTTTTCAAGGTATATAAAATATATAGTATAATTAGTTGTATTTATTTTTTTATATATTCATATAAATAAATTAAAAATATATATAGTGCGCCAATAACTCGTGGATTGAGAAATTAAAAAAAAAACTATATTCATGTTATGCTGGGAATAATATATATTGATAATATATATATATATATGAACTTAGTTTGCATTATGAAATATTAAGAGATACTTTAAAGGTAGTTGGAACTCTGTTTAGTCTGTCATTTACTTTTTTTACATTTTTAGTCTATGTATAGTATATATAGACTGAAACTGTTAAAAATATATCAGAGTCAGAGACAACCTAGTGTGTAGACAGAGTTTGCTGTTTTCCCCTAAAATCGAGACATTGCGAGTTGAGTGACGAACTCAACACGCAATGACGCCACTCTTACCAAAAAATATGCGGAGAAATGAAAATAAATTTTAAATTACAATCATTCCTTCGATTAATAATCGAACCTACAACCAATCGCGTTTACGGTCAGGCAGTGACCCACTGCGCCACGATGGCCTCCACATGTATTTTAGTATGTATATTGTCATAGAGATAGACAGATATTATTATGATATATATGTATGTATGTTTCAACAAACAAAAATTTCATTTTTTTCCACAAATCTGCAATATTTTAGTGTTTTTTGTTTTCTTTAGTTAATGAATTCGATAGCGATACAAAGTTGGAGGGATCATTTAGATTTTAATAAAAATATGATATAAAACATAAAATCCACTGAAAACATGAATACGTGTGTAATTTTACGTATATATATATATATATATATATATATATATATATATATATATATATATATATATATATATATATATAAGTAAATAAATAAATAAATTGAATATTTTCTATACTAATAATCTACTTTTAGTTATCCGATACGTATATTATAGTTGCATTTGCAATTTCGTAATTTAATCTTGCATCCTTTTGCTTGGTCGGTCCTTATGGCCCAGATTTCATATCAGATTCTCCTTTATAGTAGTATCTCGAGATCTGTACGCTTTACAATGGATGTCGTTTTTAGCGAAATAGAATGGCTTATGTTATTTTTAGGTAAATAGCTTTTATATTGAAATAACTTTTTTGGTAAATAAGTATATTTTAAAAAAGTAATAAGTAGTGATTTTGGTCAGTGGTTAAGTCAAAAATAAAGAAAATATAAAAAAACAGCATTTTGGCCTGAATGTGACATTCTTCACCCAACACTCAATGTCAGTAATATACAAGCGAAGGGGAGAACGGAGTGCTATAACACTAGGTCCTCTGTCCTAGCAGCTAAGTAACATATACATAATGATCTCATGTTTTACTATCTACTTACAAATAAGTAATCTTTTCTTACTGTAAATTTCACACGTATTTATGTTTTCAGCGGTTTTATGTTTTATATCATATTTTTATTAAAAACTAGACGATCCTTCCAACTTTGTATCGCCTTCGAATTAATTCATTTTTCATTTCTCCGCATAATTTTTGGTAAGACAATGCGTGGCGTTGAGTTCGTCACTTAACTCGCAATGTCTCGATTTTAAGGGAAGACAACCAACAGAGTGTCTTCACGCTAGGTTGTCTCTGACTCTACTGTGAAAGAAAATGACAGACAGAGCAAATTTCCAGCTACTTTTAAATTATATGTCTCTCAATATTTCATAATACAAACTAAATTCCGTGCGTAATATTTAATTACTAACACTTTGTCTCTCTGAATGTAATTATATTTTTTACTGTTTTGCTTGCTTTTTCTTTAGCCTTCTGGAATACTTCCAAAAAAAATTTTGCCAAATCCGTCCGGTCGATCTGGAATTTCATCACAACTAACAGACGTCATTTCGTTTTATATATATAGATAAAAAATACAATACCTTAATAATAAGTTATAATAAATGAGCTGCTATCAATATACGTACTTGTATATATTGTATAAATAAATGAACGAAATGCTTCGCTTTGCCACTAATTATTTCAGCCATTGTTAGTTAAATAATCAATTTATTAATTAAGTATTGGATTGAAAAAATATATCTGCATTTATTTGTAAAACTGATATAATTAAACAGTGTTGAATTGTTTTTACGTTTTAAATAATAACGTTATTAAAAATTTTAATGTATATTTATTAATTTAATGGTCGAATAAGTCGTCCTTTATAATATGTAAGCTATTTAGTAAAATACGCGTTACCTTAGCAACCTTATATCACTATATATAAAAAATTGTATGTCAAACATATGGTAGTTTGTATAATATTTACTTTATTAATTTAAAGTAGTAGATACCGATCGTGGGGCAGTGGGACGGCTCTGACTGTTAACGCGATCGGTCGTGGCTTCGATTTGCACTCGGAGGAATGATTATTTATAATTAATTTTCATTTCCTCACACTTTTAAGACTGTACGACTTTGAGTTACACCTTTTAACACGCAGTGTCTCGAATTTGACGGAAAGCTTAGTACAGTGTCTTGATGATATGACACTAGATGCGTCCTGTTCACCCTGCTACGCGGGATCTAATTTATTAATTTAAAGTATTTATAATGGATTATAATAGAGAACATTGGCTTTCAAAACTTCTTAAGCATATAAACATAAAAAATCAATAATTTTCTTTTCACATATAGAAATTGCATACAAAAATGAAATAAAGAGTAACAGTAACATGTATACATAATTGCAGCCTGCAACGCGACCTTATCACTGTTAGTGATCTATGACAGGTAACCTTAGGCATAGATATTTAAATGCATAGGATATTTATGAAGCGCAAAAAATAGCAATAATAAGGAAAAATAAGAAAATAATTAGTTTTAGATAATGTATAATAAATATAATATATATGTACAATCGTATATGGACGTAGCGCAGTGTTGACTTAACTCAACACGATGTTAATGTCAAAAGTCGTTAAAGTCGTTTCACACTATCAGTAAAGTCAAAGTTTCGGCAAAGTACCGTGATAATTATTCTTTTATACATTATCTATTGAACGTATCCCTGTCAGTGTCGGTAATGATGCATTGGCAGTGATTTATGTAATTTAAGCAGAACGAAATATTTATATATTGAAATATAATAGTGTAGTTCTCGCAGGCGAAGTCGCGAGTAGACTGCTAGTGTATAGTATTTGTAATAAACACCTGTTTGTATGATGTATGGTTAAAACTGGGAACAAACAAAACGCTACGCGCGATACAATGCAATAGAAGAATAAAAATCGTAAGTGTTGTACAAACAATTATATTTTTCAATAGAATTATTTTAAACGAATTATTCGCGTACATTTTGGTATTCGTAAATACATTTCTAAAATCTCGACATTTTCAAAACTACAGTGGCCACAGGTTGTTTGTTTTACAGTAAACACTTATATTATTTTAAAATTTAATTTTCAATCCATACTGTTTATTTTTTCTATAAATATATTTAATATAAGTGACTTTGTCTGTCTGTCCGTTAGTCTGTCTGTGACGTCATCACAGCCAAACTGTTAAACTAATTGTGATGAAATTTCATATAGAGATAGATACCTACTTGAGGATCGGAGGAACATAGGCATTGACATATTTCTCATTTTTTAGTTTTTCCAGGAATTTCAATGTTTTGTCATTGTTGACGTGGGCGAATCCGGGTGCGGGTCGTTAGTTATTTATATATTTAAAGAATATTTTTTCACTTAGTGCCCTCGGTGTCTACTTCTGATTATAAAATTTTTCCTGCATTCGAACATATTACATTTAACTCTTCGTGTATTACGTAACTAAAAGTGCACATCTCTTATTAACTTTTAAATTTTTATTATACAGTTGAAACATATATT
This sequence comes from Dryadula phaetusa, assembly GCA_032432895.1. Lineage (NCBI taxonomy): Eukaryota > Metazoa > Arthropoda > Insecta > Lepidoptera > Nymphalidae > Dryadula > Dryadula phaetusa. The sequence continues at coordinate 355,488 of JAOYRS010000008.1, read as the reverse complement.
TCGATAGCAAAAGGGAGTGATACTAATTTATAATGTAAACTTTATTAATATACGCAGAATTTAGTATTTTATATTAGCTGTTTTCTTTTATTTAACAACATATATGCCAAGGTGAGGGGTACGAGAGGTCGGGGGAGACCTCAGTTGACCTTCGAAAACACAGTATCGAAGATACTGGAGGAAGGTCACGTAAAACGTATGAGGACCCCCCGAAGGGCATGCATGAAGAGGATAATGACTGTGGACGAGGCGAAAGAGGTATGTAGGGACCGTAGCGTTTGGCGCTCCGTACTCTCTGACTACCCCGCCAGGGATTAAGCGTGAACCAAAAAAAAAATATATACCTATGTTTGAAGTATTTATTATCACTATTGTTTGAGTAATTTCTTCTAAATAGGTACGTATATAGGTGTGGTAAGAAGTACAGCTTCTTCTTCTTTTATAGTGCCTCTCCAACTAGTGAAAGTTGGCGCAAGTCAGCTCTGCATATTTTGCCCGGTCTCTGGCTAAATGGATATATTCCATTTCCAGCTCCAGCGCTTTTTATTCCCGTCCATTCTTTGATGTTCCTTAGCTATGACTTTTTTCTACGGCCGATTCTGCTTGTCCCAGAAACATTTCCCATCTTTATTACTTGAACTTATATGAACTTCTGTTCACACCAATCATGTCTGAGTACATGTCCTAGATATACAATTTTACGCTGTTTTATGGTTTTCAAATGCTTACGTCTCTGGTTAACCCGGTTTAGAACTTCATGATTCGAGACTATCTGTCAAATAAATCTTCATAATTCGTCTATTTGCCCACATTTCAAACGTTTCTCTTCTCTTCTACAGGATATAGCTGTTTTCCCTCAATATAGTGAAAGCTTGAACGTATCACTCGCGTACTGTTTAAATTAATTTTAAGCATACATTTAAAATAGATAATCGCTTTAACAGGAAAAAGTACTTTAGAATCATAAATCTATTTTATTCTATATTGCAGAACCAAATGTCATATTCTACTTCGTAAATAAAATTGAAGTATCGATTTTCAATATTAAAATAACCGCATTTTCCTAATTGCATATGTATACATGGTACATGGTTTGGCTTTCTGTCTATGTGTTTCGGCTAATCTTTAGAAGACCGAGACCGTTTTTTACTAACAGATAGCTGATGTATTAGGGAGTAACTTGGGTTTTAAAATTTTTATTTTAGAATTAAGTATAAATAAATCCAGAGATGTTAAATGCAACGCGAACAAAGTCCTCATACAAGTCGTCTATCATAAAACTCGTATAACCAATCAGTCATTACATACACATAATAACTTAAGTTTAAGGATTAATTAACATCAAATGAAAATAAGTAGGTATTAGAATATGTTATTCTGATGTAATCGGCAGACGTGAGCGTTTACTGAATGACTATAATGAATGCACGTAACGTAGCATCTAGTTGCAAACAAACTAGTATCATTTTAAAGCGGTTTCTAATTTAGCCGCTTTTTATCTGACTACTGCAACACTAAAAATAGAAGGTCGCATTTCACGAGACTCATACATACATAATATGTGAAGCGTCTCCACGTTTATTATTTATAACGCGCAAATTCAGAACACTTGCGTTGGAGAATATATAAAATGTGTGTACATTTTATTTAATTGTAGTCAGTATAATATAACTGCAATCAAATCATATATAAAGGCATTATGGCAAATAAGGCAGAGGTAGAGCGTCTCATTGTAAACAAGACTAGGAGCAGGTTTCACTCCAGTCCAATAAATGAAATAGATTTGGAAATGTGTTTTTGATATCGGGGGGCGGCCTATGCCAAGCAGTGGACGTCTTCCAGCTGTTGTTGTCTAAACAATAGTTTTGGCTAAACAAAGTGCGACATTGAGTTCCGCAATGTCTCGACGTCGGGCGCAAAGTGTAGAATGAAGTGTCTTGGCACTAGCTTCTGAGGCTAGCATGCTTTACGGGAAAAAGCATGAACACGCAAAATGACATAAGATATAACATGATCAGCTCAGTCGAGAATGTGAAATACTTAGTGTCAAGATATAATAAAACTCTGTACTGCGCTTTACGCTAAATTCGAGCCATTGCATATTGAGTGGCGGAACTCAATGCCGAAATTTATCTTACCAGAGCGAGGTAGACACAATAATTTAAATATTATCACTCCCTCAAATGGAAATCGAACCTACAGAATGCTTTATTTAATATATTATAAAATATTTTTCGATGCAATTGTGATTCGATTTCCACTTAAAGGGATGTTTATTTTTACGAAAATTATGCGAATACTCCTCCATATATGATAATTTTCCGAAGATGAAATTTTTATGAAAAAAAAATATAGTAAGGCTCTTTTTAGTAATAATAACATCAAATTAATGTATTTAACATTCACTTATGTTTGATATACACTTTTGTATAAAGTGAGATTGCCGAGGAAATAATAGTGTAGTGGAATAGATTTGGTTGTACTTAGATAGGTTTGCAATAATCGAGTCAATCTAGAGTTAGAGTTCGACTAACTAGTGGAATATGAATTTTACTGGACCAAAGATAATAGACGATAAAATAGATTAATATAGAAATATAATTATAAATATAGTTATTAAATAAAAGCGATTGGCAACTAATATATATATATATATATATATATATATACTTTCATTATTACGTATAAGTATTTGTACATAGAACTCCTCCATTATAAATTGAGTGGTTTACAGACAACGTCCAGATAATAATAGTGTACATTGAAAGCTGACAAAAATTTGGCATGTGGCGTCTTTGGGGAATTCTAAATTCTCGAGAAAATTCTAAAGAAGCGTACTAACAGGGATTTTACGTTTTACGGTTGATGCTTCAGGGTTATATAGCTAAACTTGGGTGGTAACATCTAGTTTGTTATATAAACGCGTATAATTTATTAAAAATATAGATATTTCGTGCTTCATCCCGTATCGCGAGGATAGACAGGAGGCTTCCCGCCTAATTCGCGACATTGCATGTTGAGTGGCTGAACTCAACGCCGTGCTTTGTCTTACCAGAGCAAGGAAATGAAAATAATTTTAATACATTCTGTCCCCCGAGTGTGAATCTAACACTGAGCCACGACTGGCCTCATATATTTGCTACTAAATATATGTAGTAGAGATGATAATAAAAAAGTACATATATAAGAAAATATATAAACATTTATAAAGTGTAAAAACACTTCCGGTTTTCATGATTTGATGTTTCATTCCAATTACATCGATGTTCGTTACATTAATTAGTTACGTAATACTTCAATTTTTTAACGTCGGTACAATTTTGAATTTAAAACTAGCTAGTGTTCATGCGATTTTTTTAAATTTAAAAATTTATCAATTTTTATGTGTTTTATTGATTTTATATGTACAATATTCTTTTTTATTGTTTCTAAATTAACATTACAATCAGTGAAAACTTGAGAGAAAACATACGAACTAAAATTCGGAATGAATGAAAATTTCCTATTCATAATCGATACTAGAGCGTATAATAATTTTAGAAAAAGTCCATTACACACTAACCGAGTGATGAATACTCCTCAATATAACGGCACCAGCTCAGTGTATGACTTTGAAATTGCTGAAAGGGTTATTGTACTCAACGTTGGAAATAACTTTCGGTCGATTTTCAGGAATTGCGGGTGAAAATTTTGGCTATTAATACAATTCACAAATTTTATATGACGCTTTGTTTGGAGTTGAAACTTGCGGTTGGCATAAAGAAACATTGTAAACGTAAATTACGCAATATATATATATATATATATATATATATATATATATATATATATATATGTGTGTGTGTATATTTTTACAGTGAATTAGGAGTAATCTTTTAATACTTAGATAGACGCTATAATATTAATACATAATATCGTTTTTAAATATAATAATTGAATTTATTCTCATTTGATATAATTTGATTTAGAACACAAATTATTATAATTAAAAAAATCTTATTAGAATTATTATATGTAACAACTGAGTAAATTCAAGATTTCAAAAATAAATAAATTATTTTAAAAAAATCTATGAAAGAACGTGTCGCTTGAAAGAATGGAATAAAAAACACGATGATTTTTACTAGGCTTTTATTTTTAATAATCGTTATTTTATTATATACCATCTACCATATATCTATATCTTGTTATAAATACAAGATTGTAGAACACCACCACCCTTAGTCTCGTCAAGTGGTCTTAAGTCAATCAATGCGTAACAAGGAAAATGTAACGCGGATATTGCTACTTTAACAAACGCTTTTTTTTATTATTTTCAAATGTTGTATTTTGTAAAAGTGCGGAAGAAGAAGATAAGGCTAGAGTACCTTCTTGTTTTTTTATATTTTTTTAAGCTTCACGCTTTATCCCTGATGGGATAGTAAGGGACAATGGAGCGCCGAACGCTATGGTTTTCTTTAACGTCATAAAAGAAAATGTGATCTTACTGCGAAACCTAACGCCGTACATTGTCTGCCCAAATTAGGATACTATTATTACCTCTACTAATTCAAATCTACTCATAGAACAGGTGTAGAAAAAAACATTGTATTGCGAAATAATTTAAAACATCTACTTACATATTCATAATAGAGGCCGGTCGTGGCGCAGTGGGACAGCGTCTAACTGTAAACGCGATTGGTTGTGGGTTCGATCCAAACTCGGGGGAGTGATTATATTTCAAATTATTTACACTCCCTCGCTCTGGTAAGACAAAGTGCTGCGTTGAGTTCCACAACTCAACATGCAGTGTTTCGAATTCGGTGGAAAGCGAATTACGGAGTGTCTTGACACTAAGTACTTATTGTCTACTCTGCTATGCAGGATGAAAAGCGTGAAGCAAAATATATATATATATATATATTCTGAAATATACATTCATAATTAAAACCTATAATTTTAGCATTACATCATAATATACATGTTAACGCTGAAACGCCAGAGTTTTGCACTTAAGTCCGATAACAATTAATTATCGGTGGAAACGAGAGTGTTGAACCGACCAGTTGTTTTATTTCATTGAGTGGATCCCCGCTAATGAGCTGGAAACGTTCAAAGTGGACGTGGGAATGTGTTCTTACCTAATATTTTTCTTTCATAGCGTTTTTAAATGGATGTTTTTATCATTCTTTCTTAAATACTTTGTGCTTTGTTTTTTTTATTGGTTTTCAATATAAAACTTATATGTATGTATACATACATATTATTCAAATAATATTACTTTTATATATATTATTGCGTAATGAGGTAATTGTCTAGTTAGTTAATTGTTAATTAGTGGTGGATTTGATCCTCATACGGAAGAATTGTATTTAAATTATTTACATTTCCCTGCATTTTGGTAATTGATAATACAAAGTGCGGTATGTCGCACGTAAACTTTATCAGTTCTCTTTAGGTTTGCAATATCTCGATTTAAGGTGGAAGGTGATAAAGGAAGTGTCATGATTACTTCGTTTTATATATATATATATATATATATATATATATATATATATATATATATATTCTACCCTTGTGAAAATAAACTGCAATTTATATCGAAAAGCTTCTTACAGTCTGGTTGTCTACTTGAATTCTTATTTCGAATTCCTTATACAACGAGAATCATTATTAGTATAAAAAAATCATAAAAACCCAAAGTATTTTAAATGTTTAAACATTTTAACTGTTTTATACAATTTTTTGTATCACGAAACGATTGCAGTCATTATTCATATATCTAGAGTAATTTAAAAGTTTCAGCGAGCGATGAAATGTTGGTCTTTATTTCGATTTGCTCAGTATTGGACGCTGCGGTGAAGCTAAAAATAATTTCCATTTTTGTTGCGTTTGCGTCCGATGGATTCATCGTTTTAATCATAGTAATAACGGATAGATAAGTTTTAATTTATCTCAAATGTTTTTCAATCAATATATATTAATGGCGAACATAAATGTAGCATTTATGAGCAATTTTATGCCAACTACTACAATATAACTTAACAATCAGTTGTGGTTCAGACCACAACTTGAAATAAACTCATTTATGAAAGCAAATCTTAGATACCTTGTAAATATTTCATGGTCGAATTATTGAAGAATTTTGTATATACAAAGAGATGAAAACGCCTGAAGTTTATTTGTAACAAAACAAATTAATTCAGCAAAATCCTTCGCTTAAGGCATTATCCGCCAAAGAGTTGATTCACTTGTACATTCCGCGAATTCGACTTTCAATATTTATAAGTTTATGTCAATTGAGTGTTCCCAGCTGTTTTTGAAGGGTTTTTACGATAATAATTTGTTAAACAAAGTTTTTGAATACAAACTGTTATTGTAATGTATTCTACAAATGAAGCCCTTTCAATTTGATGCCCATATTGAGTGGTTTGTACGAAAATACGTAATCCGCCATTTTGGTTTGTCGGCCATTTTGGTTTTATCCTACATAGTAGTTTAGACAGGAAGTATGTACGTACTCCGCTTTCCGCCGAATTTGAGACGTTGTGAGCGAGGAAATGAAAATAATTTATATAAAATCATTCAGTAAAATAGGAATCGAACCAACAACCGATCACGCTTACAGTCAGAAGCTGTCTCACTGCTCTACGACCGGCCTTAACAATTTTAATTATATATACGTATAAAAATTAAATATCGTCTATTTTAATCGTGGTTTACATGCAAATTTCAAATCAGCTGTTTTAATATATGGCGTTGGAAGCTTCTGTTTAAACAAATAAATAAACTGCATGTTAATAAAAATCTTATAAAAAATGAAATCCCCTCTGCGTAGAGTGGGCTAATTTTTTCATCCATGCCACTTCCTTCTGTATTGTCTTACGACAGGAATGTATGCGGTTTTATTATATGATTAAGACTTTCCGCTGATCCCACGCTCGTTTAATCTCGGTACGACTTCCTACGGTGTTTTATGTTAAAACTATACAACTACGTGTTAATTACGCTCAATCCCCACGTGATATCATAGCGGTGGCTAAAAGTGATCTTGTAATAATTTCTTTTATATCCGTTGAATGCCAAAGCTTTTTATTAGTTGAAATTCCACATATTTGTCATATTTTTTTGTTGGAGTCGTTATTAAGACAATGTCAGGTTTGAATGCCATGTCATAGTTTATTTATTTTTTAATTGTCATTTGTCATACCTGGATGTATGTTTGCGACATTGATTTATATCAATTTATTTTAAAATATACTTTAAATTTAATAAAAGCATTGAATCATCTGCATTTCTCATATTAAGTTTCTCATGGATTATAGAAATTATTTTAAACGGATTAATCGTGTATATTTAGGTATTGGAAAATACATTTTTGGAAACCTCTAGTATCGAACACTTTACAGTAGTCCGCGGTCACAGGTAGACTCTATCTTAAGCTAAAATAGATTCATTTAACTTCTGTTATAATCGCGAAAATCAAAGATCTTATTATGTTGAACTGATTATCTCAAAATCAGCCATCAAATTACATTTATCATCAAATGACATTGACTTTGGACAATTCATTATATGCATACGTAAATCAGTAGTCATATAAAATTATGACAACACATGAAAATATCGAATTCGATAAAGCGTATAAAACAGTAAAGTTCCAGGAATTGTGACCAGGCTTATTTAATTGTAACACTTTTAATATTAAATTTTATTATGATAAATATTTGCAGTAGAGGATTCGCAATCGCGGCCGCGGCTTGCTCATCTGACCGGAACATCGTTGATATGTCACACGACCGTGATAATATTATATGTGGGTCAGCAAAAAACTGTTATTACGGAAATGCTTTATATATTTTTTCGTATTGTGTAATCGGTTCACGTTTTATCCTGTATAGTAGGGTAGAGATAACGTAGTGTCAAGACACTCTGTTGACTGCTTTCCGTCCGAAATTGAGACGTTTGTGTGGCGAACTCAACGCCGACAGTTTTTTGTCTAGAGCGAAGAAATGAAAATTAATTTGAAATATAGTCTTTTCTCCGAGAGGGATCACAACAATGGCTTTTTATAAATGCTTAAGTTTTCCTATCATTGCTTGCGGAGCCAGAGACCAATGTCTATTCAGGCCCAAAAATATTTATGAAATAGTAAGTAATAAGTGATTTGATATACGACATCGAAATACAAGGCGATCGTGGCGCAGCGTTTGACTGTAAACGAAATTAGTCGTGGGTTTGATGCGCACGTGGGAATGGAAATTTTTAAAATTTTTAAATTTTTTTCCTTGTAAGACCAAACGGGACGTTGAGTTAGCCATTCAACATAATAGCGTGTTGATCTCCGATCCCAACGCTACGCTCGCAAGTCTCGATTTCGGGTGGTAAGTAGTAACGGAGTGTCTTATCACTAGTCGGTTTCTGACTTCTCTGTTATGCAAAATAAAGCGTGAAGCTGCGTTCATTATCTATATACTAAATGCACAGAATTTTGACAATCAGTTAAATATTAACTAACTGCACTATGGTGGTGTTATGAAAGATCGATTCCCCGATTAGTTCCCTAAACGTTTAGGGAATACTTTTACTCACGTTTAGTATATTTTAGCTGTCGGGTTTTATCAACTTCATCTCTTATATAAATCAAGCCAGTATAATTAATAAGCAGAACACCTATAGCAAACAAAGTCTTATAAATTTAAAACTAACTTATTGCCTTACTTCTAGAAATATTAAATCCCTCGTTATAAGAAAGTTTTACACAATAATAACGTTGTTATCCGTATATAATACAAAACAAAGAAAGCTGAGTTGTCCGTTGAGTTTGTAACTAGGAAGGCGCTATAGCGTCACGTTCCAAACTAATTTAATTAGTTTTGCCATACAAAGACATAATCGGTAAATGATTGTGTTAATATTGTATATTGTCCATTTCTATCATATAAATTTAGATGTGTTTATTTTTGAAGTTTTAAGGTTCAGTTGCTCATTTAATTTTAAATTATATAAATAAATTATATTTAAATAAATTATATTTAATTATATTTAAATTATTTTCACTTCCTCGCTCTGGTAATACAAAGTGCAGCATGTCTTCTATTCAGCGGCGAGCGAATTACAGAGTGTCTTTTACACTAGGTACTTTCTATATACCTTGTTATATAGAAAAGATAAAAAGCATTTAATAAGATATAAATGTACGGCATAAAATTATATTTAAGAGCAATTGAAAATAAATAAAATATAATCAGATTCACGAGTGGGAAGGATGAAACTACTAAACATCGAGTTGTACAGTCAGACGCTGTCGCACTGTGCAACGGAGTTTCATGTGTTAAACAATTATATGGTTTTTTTTACTTGAAGAATCCTATCTACACATTCTCTAGACCAACATCCATAGCTTGTTCTAATAGCATTTTTGAATAGTAAAACTGGCTAAGAAATCAAAATAATTATATAGTGGATGGTGAGGCCGTAGCGCAGTGGAACAGCGTCTGACTGTAAACGCGATCGGTTGTGGGCTCGATTCCCACTCGGTGGAGTGATTATATATAAATTATTAGCACTTCCTCGTTCTGGTAAGACAAAATCCGGTCTATTTTCGCATTTATAATATTATTATGGATGATACAGTTTCTTTTACAATAAGCTACGTGCTTAAAGTTTCTAGTAAATAGAAACGCTTACAAAAAACGATGTAAAATTTCAGAATTTTCTCTCTTTAATGTCCACAATGGAGAGCACTATCGCACAACGGGGGCAGCTTGTCGACTATAAAAATAAAATAACCTACAATTGCTACTTGCTAGTGTTACATGGTACACACCCCGCGGGAATAATTTCGTATATCAAGAATACGTTACTATTTTACTTAACTCTACGAAACTAACGCCGTGTTAGCGCAGTGGGACAATTTGTTAAACACGCGATGCTTTTGGGTGCAATTTACACTTGGTAAGGTTATTAAATTTAAATAGTTTTAGAAGTTAAAGCGCGGCGTTAGGTTGCGTGACTTTATGGTGACTGTGAATTGAGTTTTTAATTGTCCGAACACTAGATTATTTCTGGCTTCTTTGCTATATTTCAAAGGCCGTGCATGTGAAATGAAGTAAATTTATTGTTCATTTTTAAATTAAACTATTCTCCTTGCATACACTTAAAAATACATTTTTTTTAAAAATTCGACGTTTCGAGGACTTTATGTACGTAAGTACAATTACTGGTATTTCCATACTAATATTATAAATGAATGAAAGTAACTCTGTCTGACTGTCTGTCTGTAAACAGACGAAAGTTCATATAGATAGAGATGTACTTGAGGATCTTGGAATGATCATGGGCTACTTTCTTATCCCATTTTTTGTTTTTTCCAGGAATTTTATTGTTTTATAATGTTAGTTTAAGCAAAGACCCGTGCAGATGGTTAGTAGATAATAAGTAGTAACATGATATTGTTTTAAATTGCTTCAAATTTGATCAACTCTTTTATTACACAGGGCAACCCTTTATTCTATCTGTATTTTTATATCTTTCTCTTAATGAATGTTTACGTTTTTAATTTCACTAATAACAACTGCCAGTTGTGTTTGTTCTGTGCTGTCAAAATGAAAAACAGCTAAAAATATATACTGAAAGTAGATTGGAATTGTTGGAAAGCAATTTCGTCATTTTCATTGTAAAACTTGGTACAGACATATTTTTTTATTCTTAATAAGCTTTTACTCTTTACTTTACACGTGGTAAATGGTATCTACATATTGATAAGTGATTTTTTATTTATTTATAAAAAAAATATACCGACCGAAAAGTTTGTATGGATCTAGCGCAGAATGCCTCTATTTTTTATATATATTATACATACAATGAATTATTCAAATAAATATTGCAATTTTTTTTTCTTATAAAGTGCCATACTGGGCTGAGGCAACTAGTACTTTTAAGGTCAGAAGCGGAGGACCTTATGACGTACATATAACTTATAATTTTTTTTAGATTCACGCTATTATCCCGCATAGCAGGGTAAACAGAAAGTACCTAGTGTCAAGACGCTCCGTACCTCGCTTACCACCGAATTCGAGACATTGCGTGTTGAGTGGTGGAACTCAACGCCGCTGTGTGCCGAAATGAAAATAATTTAAATATGACTACTCCCTCGAGTGGGGATCGAACCCACAACCGATCGCGTTTACAGTCAGACGCTGTCACACTGCGCCACGACCGGCCTCATTATAATTATATTATAAATATAGTTTAAATTGGATATGTTGTACAAAAATATAGTATTCATCAGATTGCTATTTTGCAACCATTTTGGTTTAATGACTATACTGATGGAAATACACGTGTATTTTAAATTTCATCTCAATCGGACACTGGAAAGTGTATCAAATTTAGCTTGCAAATTTAGACCTATACTAACACATTAATTAATTAATTAAAAAAAAGGAAACCATTTTTGAATCTAATTCTAAGTGTGGAATAACACTTTAAATATAATAAATAATAATATACCATAATATAAGGCGTTGGCCCAAGCGGATATATTTCTAGCGCGAAGTGAATTCTATGAAGACGTATATATTCATAATTCATGAAATATGTGCATCCAATAGTGCCGCATCTGTTGTTGTCATGTAATGTAAATCTAAAACCAAGAATACATTTAGCCGCTAGCCGCAATCCAATTAGAATGTACACACAATATATCAAACGTGTGCTATTTAATATTATTTGTATTGTTAATTTTCGATATATATTATAAGTATGAAGCCGGGCTGTATACGCGATCGGTTGTGGGTTCGATTACCTACCCACTCGATGAAGTGATTATATTTAAATTATTTCGACTTCCTTGCTCTGGTTAGACAAAGTGTGGCGTTGAATTCTGCCACTTTACACGCAATATCTCGATTCCTGCGGAAAGTGAAGTACGGAGTGTCTTGATAGAGTGAGAGACATGTCGGAGTGTATTTTCTGTTTGTCCTGCTATGCATGATAAAAACGTGAAGCTAAAAATAAAGTTTTGTTTGTGACTAGATACACTATGGCACTTTAGCATAAAATTATTTGCTTGGATTATTTTTTTTCTTTATTGATTTTATAAATAATTCTTTTGAGTGAGTTTCCAAACTGTCATATAATAATTTTATAATATAATATGTAGTTTCAAAATTCCTCTTAAATATAAATATAGATGTTAGTTGTAAGTAGCCGACTGTTATTATATCCAAATGAGAGATAAATAAGATTTTTTTTAAAAAAAGGTACACATCCAGTCTGTAGTGCGATAGATTTTATATTATAAACAGATTGTAGTTGTAAACCACAAAATACACTTGCAAACGGTATTTACCATAGGTATATACCATGTAACATATCACGTAACACATTATTCTTTTATGATATTATTAAAACTATAAATATGACAATAAATTTACTGTTTTATCCCGCAAAGATCTAATCAGAAAAAGTCTAGTGTTTTGACACTGAAACACTCTGTTGTCTGCATTCATTTGATTCTTGTTGAGTGGTGGATGTTAACGCCGCGCCATGTACACCAGAGGTGAAAGGCGCGCTATTTACGTTAGAATCGAACCCACAACGTTTAGGGTTTACAGGTTAGACGCTGTCCCATAGCGCTTGGATGGTCCTAATGCGTCACAATTAACATGAACTTTTTAATTAATAAGAAAATATCTTTACGGGCTTTAGATGAGTCCGTTTAAATCGACACTGTTATTCAGTACGCCAAAAGCACGACAAGACTGGTTAGTGTAAAACAATACTATGGACTTTACAAGTATTGTTTGTAGCTACGTCCGTAAAAGCTATGCATCTCAACGATTGTAACAGAAAAAAGAATATTTTGATTTATTATTTTAAAAGCGGTGTGTTTTGTGACTGAGCCTGGCTCTCAATTTTGTAGATTTTTATAAAATTGATTAAAATTTTAGAATCAAAGAAGCTTCACGCTTCTACATAGCAGGGTAGTTGGAGACAACCTAGTGTCACGACACTCTGCTTACTGATTTCCACTCGACATCAAGACTTTGCGTGATGAGAGACGAACTCAAAGTCGATCTCCTCTTCTCCGCCCTGGTAAGATAAATTTATGAGAAGAGAAAAAAAATTCCGACTATAAATTGAACCCACTACCGTTTACAATAAGGGATTTCGAAGAATTAGTTCAAATTTAACTACTTCAGATAGAAGTGTTTTTTTTTTGTAAAAAAAAGCTACGAATTAGGTTTGTTGATAAAGCCTCACAATAATACATTTTTCTCACAAAATTAGTGACTTGCAAAAAAAATTATACAATAATCAACCTGGGCTCGAAACGGGATGTTCTGGTTTCGATCGCCCGATTCGCACCCATTTGTATTCTAAGGAATATTCAAATTAATTAAAGTTTACATATTGTAGAAGGAATATGTACGTGGTTTTACCGCGATATTGTTTTAAGTGTTTTTACCGCGCTATAGATATTAGCCATTTCAGGTTTCAGTCGCTAGAATAAATGTGAATTATTTATACAGATTTAAAAGCAAACACGTCATATAACAAGCATAGTAAACAATACGTTCAAAATAAAAAATTGGCATGACATGTTTCAATTAGAAAATTTTCGCTTTTTTTTTGCTCTAAAAGCGTCATTTGCCCAAGCTACCGTTATTACCGGTTTGACGTGACGCCTGCCGTTTCCTGTCCAATTATTTTGCGTGCCACAAATGACGATTGTCGTAGAAATAACGAGATATCTACACTATCCTCAAATTGGCGGAGAAAATGGATATTGCCGCTATACAATGCCATTCCGAGATCAATATGAATTGGATATAGCTTGATAAATGTATTATTAGATTGGTTTGTAGCTTTTAACCGAATATAATCAAGGGGGATGCGATATGGATCGAGCGAAAATACGTTTCTGTTGTATATAATAATATTAAATCGGGTCAGGAATATAACTTTAATTTAATTTGATGGTATTTCTTTATGGAAAATTAACTGGTGATTATCTTACATATAGCATTGTGAAATTTGTGTTATTAAAAAAGAAATAAACTACAAACATTTTTGAGAATTCTGTTTTGTTAATCTGTGCTCCTTATTGTGTTTGTTTTCCCAATCAAAATTTAACTATTGAAATTTTTGTTAAAAAATTTTTACCTTTATTATTAAAAATAATTTCCCAGTTGTTTTTTTTATTTTATTCTTTCTCCTAGTTTATTTACATTTGCATGTTACTAAAAGGCTGTGGAAAGATGTTTCTAGTGTTACATTATCATCGTTTACTTCCAAGTAATATTAACATGTTATACGACGGGAAATTGTGACATCACTTTACTTAATTACTATTCCTGTTCCCATTTCATTTGCTAAGTAGTGAGCTTGCAATTCGTCCTGTATATTTCTGTGGAGCCTTGTTATACTAGTTTCAACTAACGTATAAATATTGTTTTTTTTTATTTCTTTATACAAAATGTATTTTATTTTAAATTATAATTTTCCATTTTCTTGTAAATTTAATAAGCTTTTAATATTAGGCGTTTTACTATAAGGAATTTTCTTATATATAAAATAATTTTGTTACTGCACGCTCTGAGACTTTCTTAGACTTAAATTTCACGTAAAATATAATAGGGACATAATTCAGATTTGATTAATTTACATTTATAAGCAGAATAAACCTTTAAATCGTGTCCATAGCGTGCTTTGTTATTTCTTCATTAAAAATATGCTCACGGCTCTCTTTTGACTCCCGTTTTCTCATTTATAATAATTAGAATTAGTCTTAATAAATAATACTGTAATTGTTTTTCATTATATTTAATTGCAACAGCGGTAATAAGACAAAGAAGTAAATGGGCATAATAAAATAATCAAATGTATTTGAATTCGGACGTCATGAATAAATATATTTATTTATTATATTATTTATTTATTTATTATATATTTATTTATTATTACATTATATACATACATTATACATTTATGTATTTTTTTCTGTCAATAAATGGTTTTTGTATTCAAAATTTCATAATAATTATATTATGTTAATTTATAATCTCACTGAAGTGACTCAAAATATATGGTTAATATTTGATTTGATAGTGTTCTGATTGTAGTAATTAATTTGATTTAAATATAGTTTGCGAGACATTCATCTATAAATAGTACAATGTTTTATTTATCTCTTGAAATGGTGAAAATCTCCTATTTTAAAGGCCAATTTTACGAAACGGGTGCCAAGTTCTTACTAAAAAAACCTTTTAAATGAAACTAATTTAAACGGATTAATCGCGTATATTTTGGTATTCGAAAATACATTTTTGCTTACACCTGACATTTCGAAAACTTTACAGTAGACCGTGGTCACACTTGCGGGTAGACTGAAGTGGAATTCGTCTGTCAGTTGATACAAAAATTAATTATATCAATCTACCGCCATCTGTTTTTTTAATTACCTAATAGTGTTTGAAACGTCAGGTGTTACGCGATTAATCCGATTAAAATAGTAAAAATATTTAAAATATGTGAAAATCGCGAAAATCAAGGATCTAATTAAAAAAAACCTTGTTTTTTCATTTTTAGCTCATTATTTTAATTTTATTATTATTTTAACTTCCTACGGCACAGTATCAGTACTAATTTCCGGTCACGACATACCACTACATATACAAAATCAGTATAAATTGTACTATATATGTTATCTTTATGTATAATTTATATTAATATAAAGTTTTATTCAATTTCATTTAGTGGTTTTTACCTGAAACACTAACAAACATACATACTTTCTTAGTAGATTTATCATTATAATATTAGTAGAATAATACACATGTAAATATTTTGCAAATGAAACATATTTCTTAATATGTTGTAATACTGTACAGTATAATGTTGCTAGTTTAGTATAAGCGATTACTTAGATATTATCGTTTATGGAATATCGTTTTCAGACGCTCCGCTCAGTTATTGCCGTCTTTTCTTACGTAAATAGCTATATATGTTTAAAAATTTTATTTTGTTATATTTTACAAATGGCCATATATTGTATTGTTTAAATCTTGAAATGTGTATATGTATATTTGTTACTCGTCACAAAAAAGTACTTAACGGATTTAGATGAAAGTGTACAGTATTATAGGTAATATTTCAGACTAACATATAGTAATACTACTTTTTATAATGATTTTGTATAATATAACAATTCTTATCAAATAAGTATGTAAAAAATCTGCCCTCTGAGAGCTATCTTGACGTGCGCTGACTAAATCGCTGGCTTTGCACACAAATGATGTGAAGTAGGATTGTCTTAAATTGTTCTAAACAAACAAAATATCTATCATTTATATGGTAGCCACTATAAACATAATAGTGAACCGTAAATACAATTAAAGCGCCAATTCACTAGGAAATAAATATATTTTTTTCGAAAATATAAAATATTTTATTTATATGCATAGATTTATATACATAACATATCTCCTAAGATCGTCATGTCTTGTATATTATATATTAATATTTTAGAGTTAAATATTTATAAGTGTTTTAAAATAAATTTTTTAATTTATAAATTTTTATGTAGGTCTTTTCTAAAATAATATGAAGCCTCATGACATTTTTCAAAGGAAATAGATTTTTTTAACTAAAAAAGTAACTAAAAACTCTAATTGCCTTTGTTACATTTTTATATATACGCATTACGTCAGGTGGGACAACTCAAAGAGGACGATAACTATTATGAATTTAACATCTTTAAACATCACCACAACGAGTACGACAGGTCGAGGGAGACTTCGGTTGACCTTCGAAAACACAGTATCAATAATACTGGAGGAAGGTCACATAAAAAGTATGAGGACCCTCCGGAGAGCGTGTATGAAGAGGTTAATGACTGTGAACGAGGCGAAAGAGGTATGCAGGGACCGTAGCTCCTTCTGACTACCTCGAAAGAGACAAAGCGTGAAGATAAAAAAAAAGAAAAAAAAAATTAAATACTTTTTTTAATATGCATATTAGGTTCTTAGGTACTTTGGTTGGCCAATTTCAACTTTAATTATAATAGATGAATACATAACTTCGCAGTTCCTTGTATATATTCGTAATGATAGGTTTTTCGTTCGATGAATGTCTATATAATCATTTTATGTCTTTTATACCTTAGAATAAGAGACTATAAAACTATTATATAAACATGCTCATTCAACAATTAGTTTTTGTAATAGTTAATCGATGTCCATCACAATTATGTAAGAAACTTCGATTAACTATTACAAAAATGCAGATCTTAAAACTTTGAGAATGGACCTGTTGTTCAACTGTTTTAAGACATTTCTATTGATAGATTTTATACTAGATTTTGTAAGTAAATATCGAGTAGTAAATATATTGTGATAATTAAATATATTGAAAATGTAGGTTTTAAGTATTTTTTCTTAAATTTTCAAATAAGTTTGTTTGAATTAAAAAAAAGAACAATATATAGAAAAAAAAATTATTTTAGTTTATATCGTATATACAATTTTAATTATAACGACTTTAGTATAAGATAATAAAACGTACCTAATATACCATAAAACACATTTATAATTGAGTTTTGAATACATATAATAATTGAAATTCTATGTTTGTCAATTATTGTGTTGTAACATTTTTTTTATTGCTAAAATAGTAGAAATAAGTAAATACAACTTAACTTCTACTATTTATTTATTATATTGTTCGTGTAATAGGGAACCTAATGCCAAAGATTCTTTGTTCGTTTTTCACTCGAATTCGAAATATTGCGTAGAAATATAAAATAATTTAAATATAATTATTTCTCAGATTAGGAATTGAACCCATAAGCAATCGATTTTACATTATTTACACTTGTAGGAATGTGGAATATTCAGATCAACCAAATTGGAATTTAAAAAGTTAAAGTGTGTTTTTATACATATTAATAATAAATAAAATAACAAAATTTCTTTGTCAACAGGATCAAAAGATTAGGAACATCGTGTTAATAGGAGCTCAGGGTTCACTCGAAGAGAAGACGGTAACGGTGTGCTACGGCGCGGATTTTGTTAACGTAACGTTCGTTAACTTTTGCTGCACGAGGAAGGCGATAGCGCAGGTGTGTGAAGCTATGCTTATTCAACACTTTGCATTGTTAAATATTACATTTAAGCTCAAATGCAGGATTCTACCGGATTTAGATCTTAAAACGCATTGTAAGATGCTTTTCTTGGATCTTATTGTTACATTTTTGTATGTAATGGGCCAGCCAGTTAGGATTTAGTTATAAGTCTATTTAGCGATTATATTTTTTTGTTTTGTCCTACACTTCTGTTGAACCATGCTCTATAGATTCCACAATTTCAAATTTCAATACAAAAATTTCAGTTTATGTGTTTACATGACCTAATAGGTTTGTAGGAATTTTTAGGTCTGATCTACATTATATATTTGATTATTGTTTATTTTTGGAATTTAGGGACAAGGATCGCATAGAATAAAATATAATTCGTATGTTGGAGTTAAGACATTTCGTTCATTGCTTTCCGCCCACAATTGCGTGTTGCCAGAGAGGACAAATTAAAATATCTTATAATCATTCTTCGGAGTGGAATCGAACCCACAAACAATCGCGTTAGACGTTGTTCCACTGTGCCACAGTGGCATCAATATACAATATGTCTATATATATAAATAGGTACTAATATAACCTATGTAGATAATATAACATATATCTATATATATAAATAGGTAATGGTTATTAACGACGAAATCTCTGACATAGAATCTTACTGATCTTGCTAAATTATTCAAAGTTTATCCAAGAAGTCGTAGATACAGTGGTTTGTTACATAAGATCTATTGAAGTCGCATTTCGCCGCAATAATTGCCTGATCGTGTATAATGCAGCGCAAACGGCTTGAGGTTTCCTATCTACAGTTACCGAAATGAAGCGGCATTTACACTGTCCAATTATATTGTGGTACTTACTGCAACTGCAGTTATATGCAAATTTTATTATCGTCGTATTTGCAGTAAAATAATCAAGCCCTATAATAAATTATAATATTAAATTCTTATATAATAATAAATAAAGAAATAATGAATAATTGCATTAAAATAATTCGATTTCAAATATATCAAATAGTTTATAAAATCTGAAATTCATGTATTGAATAAATTTTATGTTTGAATAAACTTCAATATTCTCATATTTTTTATAGGTTTTAGAGTAATAACGTGATATAGTATTTAGAGTTAAGACACTCTGTACTCGGTTCTCCACCGAATTTGAAACATTGTGTGTTGAGCGGCGGAATTCATCGCCGCACTTTATCTTATCTGAGCAAGCTATCTCTACATATAAAACATAATTTTTTTTCAAATTATTTCATTTATGTAGTAAAGTGTGATTTACCCTAATTTATTAGAGTTATCCCACTCATTACAGAACATGTCATACGTCACCGCGTGTGTCGCATAAATTAAATTTAACGTCAAATGTCATATATTTAGCGAAGGGTAAACCGCATTGAGTTCTGAGATACATATAAACATTTTAGAAAAAACGTATAAAAATTTGAACGCAGCGGGATTCGAACCCGCGCCTCTTGGATACCGTCCAAGACTTGGACGGCTTGGACGGTTTTTATACGTTTTTCTAAAATGTTTTCTAATCCTAAGTGTGGAATAACACTCTAAAAATAGTAAATACATATAGAAACGTCAATTTGCCAATTTAATACAGTTTTCTTGCTCTATTACGATCGTGTGTATTGTTATGGCCGTACTATTTATGATTTTATGTCAAGGTATGACATATATAAATTTAACATAATATATATTTATGATAAATATACACAGATTATATAGAATCAACGATAGATATTCGACAAATGTAGGATAAAAATATCAAAGCATAATGGAATAGTAGGAACTTCCTGCCTTATAAAATGATTGGTAATTTTCAATGACACGAGCTTTCCAGCCAATATATTGAAAGGAAATTGCCACAAAGCTTCCTCCTATTCTGTCAAGACGACGTAGGGAAGTCCTTACTTAATGTATAAGTAAAGAAGCCTTCTCCGCCTTAGACGAACTTGTAAATCTTTATTTATATATTAGAAATAAAAACGCTTTACCTTAGGAAACTTTTCAGTTTTCAGCAGTATTCTAGAACAGCTATGTATATTTCTTTGACAGATAGATATTCTTTATTTACCTTTGCCAGCAAAGTGAAGTATCGTTACATGTCACTGGATGGAGTCTAGAAAGTTTTTATTCACAAAAAAATAAGCAATTTTAATTGGTTTCATAACTATGGATTTAAATGAAGCTTCGGTTCTAGTCGTAATAAAGTTTGGACGTTAAAAGCTTTTATGTTAAATTGTGTACAACATTAAATACTCAGTACTAGTTTTATTTTAAGTGAGTTTAAGCTTTCGAGCAGAAAGCAGTAATACTTATATAAAATAAATAAATAATAATTCTTTCTTATTGCTTTGCTACATAAATAAAAATGCTTTTGATATATAATTATAATTTTATCTATATAAAATAGATCATTCCCAATAAAGTAACGACTTCACAAATCGGCTTAACAAAGTTGGAAAGTTTTTACTGACATCGATCGATAACCTGGTGTTTTCCACTTCCAATTTGGGCGTTCAAGTAGTTTTATAACGCAAACATCACTTCAAGTCAGCTCTAATCTTGCGGTCCGCTGCGATTTGATAGCATAAGCTTGGAACTATTCTGAGGGTTCTTGTAAAACAGATTATCCTAAATCAATTGGTCTCACGTAATAACATTCTAGTTGTTTTTATTATGATTTAGCTGAGATGTATACAGATGAGAACGGGCGTGGTTCAGTAGGACAGCGTCTTGACTGTAAACGCGATCGGTTGGTGGTTCGATTACCACTGGTTCTTCATCTTTACTTCCTCTCTCTGGGAAGACAAAGTGCGGCGTTGATATCCATTAATCAACACGTATTGTCTGGAATTCAGTGGAAAGCGAAGAACGGAATGTCTTGACATAAGGTACTGTCTGTCTACCCTGCTGTGCGAGATAAAAAGTGTAAAGCTAAAAAAATAAGAAAGTGCCCTATTTGAAGCTCGTTTACGCTAACTACATCATCGTTTTTAAGATCATTGAAGTTTATTCAAATGTAATTACTTTTATATTATTAAAATGAAATGCATTTTATGTTATTTTAATTATTTATTTTTAATTTATACGGGGAGATGGTTATATTTGGAGAATATTTTCATTTCCCCGCTCTGGTAAAGTAAAGAGCAGTTTTGAGATCAGTTTCATTAGTTAACGGAGTGTCTTGTCACTAGGTTGTTTCCGACTACTACGGTTCAGCTTCGGTACGGTACAGCTTCACGGTTTATACGGGTATAAACCGTGAAGCTGTTTTTTTACAATAGACTCTTTTAACGTTGTATTGTTTCATATTATTTTTAACTAATGTAATGCTGTTAATATATTTTTATATGTCAGACTTTAGATTTCCGTTTAATCGTGTTAAGCTCGTTTAAACGTCTATATTTTGATATTGGAAAATACATTTTAGAGAACCGGACCTTTCATACGCTTTACTATGGCTCGTAGCTACCTGTCACACGCAGTCTACCTTAACATACGCGATTAATTCGGTTAACGTAGTTTAGATATGACAGTATATTTTTACAAATTTTAATATAATAATATTTATCAAAAACCACAATGGTTTTTTAGCTTTACGATTTTTATCCCGCATAGACAGGAGGTATCTAGTGTTAAGACATTCCGTGCTATTTCAATGCCGGGCTTTGTCTTACTTGAGCGAGGAGATGAAAATAATTTAAATATAATCGTTCCCCCGAGTGAGAATGGACCCCACAACCGATCGCGTATACAGTCAGACGTTATCCCTCTGTGCCACGGCCGGCCTCACTACAAAAATTATCTTTCACTTATTACTCTTTTTAACTTTACTTAAAGTTTTAGTTTAAAAGTATGACAGTAGCTCGTCTTAGAATAAACCCACAATGTGAGAATTGAAGCTTTTCTATTTATATATTCTTTAATAAGCTCATTGGATATTGAAAAGTTTTGAAAGTCGAAACTTTGCCCCGTCAAGTTGAAGAAGATGTCCGTATTTAGGTAATTGGAGGAAAATGTGTAATCTTTCAGAGCAATAACAATGTCATAATTAAATTTTAAAAGAGTTTGGAAATCAACTAAATTGTATTCTCAGGCCGATCGTGGGTCCGATTCCCACTCTGGGGTGTAATTATATTTAAATTATTTTCACTTCTTCGCACTGGTAAGACAAAGTGCGGCGTTGAGTTCCGCCACTCAACACGCAATGTTTCGAATTCGGCGGAAAGCGAATTACGGAGTGTCTTGACACTACTTTCTGTCTACCCTGTAATGCGTAAAAAACGTGGAGCTAAAAGAAAATTATATTGTTACTTTTAATTGTATTATCGAGACAAATTATTATACAAAAAGCAAGAGCCATATGCTTGTATTAACATGTAAAAGAGTTTCTTTTTTAACCGTAAGTATAATATGGTACGGCATAGTAGTATCAAGAGGCCGGTCGTGGCGCAGTGGGACAGCGTCTAATTGTAAACGCGATCGGTTTTAGGTTCGATCCCCACTCGGAGCAGTGATTATATTTCAACTATTTTCACTTCCTCGCTCTGGTAAAGACAAAGTGCGGCGTTGAGTTCCACCACTCAACACGCAATGTCTCGAATTCGATGGAAAGCGAAGTCCGGAGTGTCTTGACACTAGGTACTTTCTGTCTACCCTGTTATGGGGGATAAAAGCGTGAAGCTAAAAAAAAAATAGTATCATTATGTTCTCTAGACGTTTTGATACTGTGTTGTCTGCTCTCTTCAAATAGTTACGTCGTTCTAAGTATTGATAAAATAATATTATATCGAGATATTTAATATTTTACTATTTTAAAGTGATAAACCACATTTAGAATTAGAAAATATAAAAAAAAAACAATACAACGTATAAATATGGAATAATTGTTTATTCTTTGAAAATAGTCAAACATTACAATCATCTTCTCTTGCCAAACTATTATTTCTCAGAAATAATCTTTGGCTAGCAGAGAATTTTTAAAAATAATTTTGTAAAAATCTCTCTACAGAGATGCCAACAACATAAATAAGTTGAAACAAACAAACAAACAAACTTGGACGTTTAGCAAGAGGAGCGGTTTCGAATCCGAATCCGAATGCGTTCAAAATTTTATATGATTTTTCAAAAAAGTAAATTTATGATTTTTTTCATTTTATCTTAATTCTATCTACGGGTAAGTATTTTGAACGACGTGTGGCGTAAGATAAAATGGTTTATTCGTTATACAAAAATCATAATTATTTATAATATGTTTTTCTAAATAAACAAATCAATTGTATATATAACACTTATTGTATTTGAACAGAAATAACGTCCCATCCTTATACAATTCTCAGAAGCGCGATGTTATCATACATATCCGTTTAGTTTCTTCACGTTCTATACGTTTTTGTATAAACTATTATGCGTAATATTAAATAGTATGAAACTTTATGCTAAAAAAGGCTAATATAAAACTAATCATTACAGTTTAATTATATTTAAATTGTATTAGTTGTAATAGTACTACCTCTTAACAAAATGCAACAAAAGATGCATGCATCAATACAAGGTGTTGATTGTCTCGATTATTTTTTTTTGTTTTTTTTTAGCTTCACGCTTTTATCCCACATAGCAGGGTAGGCAGAAAGTACCTAGTGTCAAGACACTCCGTACTCAACGCCGCTCTTTATCTTGACCAGAGCGAAGAAGTGAAAATAATTTAAATATAATCACTTCCCCGAGTGGGGATCGAACCCACAACCGATCGCTTTTATAGTCAGACACTGTCATACTGCGCCACGACCGGCCTCAATCTCGATTCTTCTTAAAATATATATAATATAAAAAGAATATGATAAAGATTTTTTTATAGTTTTTAGAACCGCTTGGGCTACCATTCTTGTTCCATTTGATAATTGATTCCATAGATTTTCGAAATATCCTGTATATCTATTTGAGATATAGTACTTAACACGCAAGTGTGACATTGCTTATGCAGGTTTTGCAGTCGAATTTGAATGTTTTAAGTTCTTAATAGAAACTTTAAGGCGCGTTATTATAGATGATAGTTGGATTAATATAATGGTTTAAAGAATGATTCAACAGGTTTTCGTCATCTGTCTAGTAAATAAAGAGATGGAAAGAGAAAATAGAAAAATATAGATATGGTACTGGAAATCATTTTTCTCCTTTAATATAAATATAAATCATTTAATATACGAGTTTTTAATTTAAAATATTTAAGGCTTTATATTTAATTCACAAAAAGAAATTTGAATAGAAAATAAATCTCTTATAGAAATATTAATTTGCTGTTCCCACTGTTGTTAACAAACACGAAGATTGAATTGTAGTAAAATATAAAGCAGAAAGCGCCTTAGCTATTTTCATCTCAGCCAAGACAGGTTCAGATTGTTAGCAGAAAGGTTTTTAGTGCTCAAAACAACGCTTGTATATGTAGATAGTATTTTTAAAATGCCAGACTGAATTCTAAAATTCTGAAAAGAATATTTTGTAAATTGAAACTGTTTGAGAATTTATTTAATAGTTAACGAATAATATTTTTTCCATATTAATGGCTAGATGAATTTATTTAAAAATTAAAAATATCAAAATCTTATTTATTCGAATAGAATAAATACGATTTTGATATTATAAACACTTTTAAAAATCATCAATTAATATTAAAATGTATTAACATTAAAAGTATTGTCAGTCATACTAGAAGCTACCTGCAGCTGGGTAGGAAGTTCTGCTAAGAAGAGCGGGCATGGGAAACAAATAGATTTCATATTTAATTTGATCATGGCGCAGTGGGACAGTTCTGACTATTAACAAAATATTTGTGGAAACGATCCCCAATTCGAATAATGATTATATTCAAAATGCTTGACATTCCCCCGGTCTTGCAAGACAAAGCGCGCCGTTGGGCTGTCTGTCACTCAATGCGCAATGTCTCTAAAATTGCGCTAATTTTAAGGCTTCATTTTTCAAAATGTCTTTTTTTAATGTATTTATTTCTTTAATTTTAGCGTTTAGATCAAATTATTATTAATAAATTTATTTCATTGTATATTTAATGTTTAATCTATTAGAATAATATATATATATTTTTTAGCACGTCCAATGTTCATTACAATTTTTTAAAATATCTTTTTAAAGTTTTATTTTATTATAATGTCTAAAGACTTAATTGGCTTATCTATTACTTTTTGTATTATTTTCTAATCTCTATTACAATACTGTTTATCTTCCTAATAAATAAAAAAAATTGATTTGTATCTCACAAACATGATAGCTGAATTATAATATACCTATAACTGGGTTAGGATGATTTTGGCGTATCTCAATTCGTTCCGCTGTTACATGACTAAGTGCTTACAAATAATTTTGTTGTGTTCCAAAATAAAGTGTAATTCATATCGTTTGTCACCCATACTAATCACAAGTTAGTACGCCTCTGGCTGGATTCCAGCACATTATATTTGATCATAACTTATCTTAAGTATTTCTTTCCATCGGATTTGGGAGCGCATAAGATTCATTTGACATATGACCCCTCATTGTGCGGTGTGATTAAAGGATGTTCTACATTTATTAGGATATATGTATATGGATATACATTTCATAATTTATAAAATGAAGAAACATTGCTTGTTTTAATAAACATTTATGTTTTTGCGGAATATTTTTGACGTTAATATTCATCTCGCTTTTGTTTTGTGGGATCTGTGTAGATATTTTAGACTACAAGCAGCTTTAATGTGTCTAGTCTTATTGAACGGTTTGTTGGAACAAAGTAAGAAACCGTCACGTAACGATATGCCAAATTCGTGTGTGTATCGGGGCTGATACACACAAACATGAAGCGTCTTCTATTACTCATTATTTACCAATAACCACATGTGCGTTGTATACATTTAAAACATTAACTGAAAACTGTAATTCTCAAAATAACCACTTAAAAACTTCTTTTCATTTAATATTTATCTTCATATTATTTGTAATATTCTATTTGTATATATTTTTGATGATTAAATATTTTCCTGAAACATACAATGAAACTTTCTGAAACGATACGGTCTTTTATATTATTTAAATAAAAATTGAACGATGTAAAGTTAATTTGGAACTACATTCGAATTAACAGACAAAAACGTTAGGAAGCTCGTTCCTGAAGGGTCGTACAATCGATTTTTTTAACGGACTGTAATTTTTAATGGTAAGTAACTGGGATATGGTTACAATCAATATATCAATTAAATTTAGTGGCCAACTTAAAAATTAATAGCCTATATCAGTTTATATTATTACAAAGCCGCCGCAGACTCATATTCTTTTAACATATTCTACTAAGAAGGATGGGTAGAGAGAATAATCGTCAAACGATGCGTTTTCCTTCGCCACTTCCATTATCATCAACGTCTTGCTTTAGTGATATTATTTAAAAGAGCTCGGAGAAGCTTAATCAACTTTATTAGCATTGCTGAGGTAAAACTTTTGCGCATTCAAGTGTTGAAATTTGTATAATAAAAGTTCTGTAACCATATTATGCATCTATTATTCCGTATTCGCAACATCTTCTGATGTGAATATTATGACATTTTAAATTATTTTTCTGTTCATTGTCTGCAGTTGTAACTGTGAAATATAAGTGCTCTTAGCGCTTCCGTACATTCCCTAAGGAATTTCGGCTTTATACGATTAGTAGTTTTGGTTGATCTCAATATATATATATATATATATATATATATATATATATATATATATATATATTGCCTTTGTTTTCGTAATTATTTATTATAATAGTCTTGTATATTTTAGACAACTTACTAATGCATTTCCTATTTTCTCTAGATGTGGACGGAGGAGTTGTTCGCGTTGGCTTACAATCTAAACCAATTCAACAATCCAACTATCAAGTTCCTAGAGAAAATGCACACGAAGATCATCCTGAAAGCAGATAAATCTGGCAAGATTCTTGTAAAAAAGTAAGTAATTTTATTTATTATACCTTAAAAATTATAATTTAATTCGTTTTATATATTAAATTTTGGAAGGAAAATATAGAAGTTAGTAGTAAAGTGTAAAATATTTGTTTCATGAATTTATCATATGTGTAATAATGAGTTCGGTCGTGGCGCTTTGGGACAGTGTAAGACTGTAAGCGCGGTCGGTTGTAGGTTTGATTTCCACTCGGGGGAGTGATTATATTTAAATTATTTGTACTTCGCTTTGGTAAAACAAAGTGCGGCGTTGAGTTCCACCACTCAACACGCAATGTCTCGAATTAGGTGGAAAGCGAAGTACGGAGTGTCTTGACACTAGCTGCTTTCTGTCTACACGGCTATGCGGGAAAAAAGCGTGAAGCAAAAATAATAAATAGTCTCATAATAATAGATTTCTCGTATCTTCCATATAAAAGTTAACTGTGCCTAATTTTGTCCTGCTCCGTTGGCATTTTTTTTGTAATAACGAGTCCAAAATATTTCCTTTCATGTATTAATATAATGATTTCGCAGAAAGATCGACTTGTTACGCTGTCGATTTAACTAGCGGTGGACGATTTCCTGTATCTTTGATTGTTTGAAGTTTTACTAGTTTCCTTTTTGGTCAATTATTATTAAGAAAAGAAGTATATTTAAGTATTAAATAAATACTGGTTCGATTTCCACTCGGGGAAGTGATTATATTTAAAATTTATTTTCATTTCTCCACTCTGGTAAAACAAAGCGAGGCGTTGAGTTCCCCTCTCAGCACGCAATGTGTCGGTTTCGGTCAACAGTGAACGGAATGCTGAAGGCCATCGTACTGCCGATGAACAGTGTCTCACTGCAAACTTGATTTGTTGTGGGTTCGATTCCTGCTCGGGAATTAGTCTCGCTTTCGGGCGGAAAGCAGTCAGTACATTGTCATGCTCACGTTAGGTTGTCTTTGAATACCCTGCTATGCGGAATAAAGCTTGAACTGATGCTTAAAAATTTCACTCGTGATCATAACTGCTTATGTACAAAGTTATCCACAATTTATAACATATATAAAATTAATACAACTTGATAAATTTATTGTTTTTGTATTAACTTATTTGAAGAAAAATTATTGCACTCTCTACTTAGTCACCACAGAACAAAGCAAAAAGAACCATATTTGACAAAAATCCTAAATATAAAAAACATAATAATTATAAAATATTTATATTAATAGAAAAAAAAACACAAAAACATACATGCAAACAGGCGATACTTGATATTGAATGACACACTTGCATTTGCTTACACGTATATATTAACTTGTTCCATTGACGCGTTAATAACGCGTTGCCTTAGCAACGTGTAATGTCACTTTATATAATCGTGTATGTCAAACACATGGTAGTTTGCGTTACATTTATTTTATCAATTAGTTTATTTTAAAAATATTAGCTTTCTGCACTCCTTCTCTATATAAAATGTAGTTGTGCCAAATTTTATACTCCTCGGATCGCGTTATTTTCGTAGTATTAATATGAAACGTTGAAAATGTCAAACCAAACGTAATATATGTCATCCGTTCAATTCGATTAATACGAAGTTTCAATATACTCGTGGATGTGTTATGTGAATCGGAATGCGCCTAGACTCGATCCGTATATGATCACCGATTTTGACGTCAGCTTTTTCACTTTGCTAACGTCTGGCTTATATTTGACTTATTTTTATGGAAGTTTCAGCTAAATTTGGGCATGAGTTGATAGTTTCTGTAAATTTCTTTGTATGTATACATAAAAATAAAACATTGTCAGTTTTCTTCTAATACAGCTTAATTAGACGTCGGTTTTTTTTTGCAAATTAATGGACTTTTTGTTCAAATGGCGGTTGTCATAATTAAATTTTAGTTATACAATGGTAAAATATACAAAACTATTATTCAAATTTACTCCACTCGACTCTAATAAGTTTTGAATTTTCACTTCACAAAGTTCACATACAATTAATTATTTGATATTATTTTTTATGATAATAATTTTAATAAAGATTGGAAAAACATTCAAAATATAAAAAGGTTATTTAATTTTTGCATGTCACTACATTTTATATATAAATAAATAAAATTAGAGTGCCTTTTTATAATATTAAAATAATTGCTTTTCTTACTGAATATCTAAATTATATATATTTTACCATTTTTATTGATTTGTCTTTGAAGCTGGTGGTGGCGGAGTGGAGCAGCGTCTGACTGTAAACGCGATCAGTTATGGGTTCGATCCTCACTCGGGGGAGTGATTATATTTAAATTATTTTCACTTCCTCGCTCTGGTTAAAGACAAAGTGCGGCGTTGAGTTCCACCACTCAACACGCAATGTCTCGAATTCGTTAGAAAGCAAAGTACGAAGTGTCTTGACTTTAGGTACTTTCTGTCTACCCTGCTATGCGGGATAAAAGCGTGAAGCTAAAAAAATCTTTGATCTTAATGTGTCTATGTTCCTTATAATCGTTGGTATGTCTTGACCCTCTTTGATGGAACTTTCGCTGGTGGATAGCTTATAATAAAGACTTACTTAATATGTTAAATTCTACACGGGCAAAGCCGCGAGTACAGCTATGTGTATATTCAGTATCTATTAAGAACAATTCATACATAAACAAAGATTCCAAGTAAGGAAAAACAGTCTCAATACTTTATTTGCACATATGTTGTCACACGACGATCACGATTGTATATTTTCCATCCGATACGTACTTCTATTGTTGTATCAAAACATTTTTTTTCTGGTATTTACGCGAGTGACATAATCGCACCGACGGCCAGCACGTGACCATTTATACCAATATTTGCTATAAATGATCCATTCCAATTTATTTATCTTGTATAATTTTATTGGGGCCACCTGAATCTCTCGGATAGTCGGCGATGTTTATACCGGCCTTCATCGTACTAATATATTACGCATACGGATTACGTTAAGGAGGAGATTCGACTGCACGTTGCTCGCTCAATTTTTGTCAGATCTAAAAGCTTTGATGATAGACGCCGTAATAAGTAAATTATTAGTTGTAGAGTGGAAGAAAACTCACAGATGCCATTGACCGGTTGGTAGAAATGTGGTTGGATGTTACACTTGATCTTTGATGGTTTGTTTTCTTTTAGTTTTTACTATTGCTATTAAAACAACTCGTATATTTATTTTAATTATATGTGTTTCGTATATTAATCAGTCGTAAATCTAATTACTTTTGGGTGTTTAAATTTGTGTGTTATTTTGGATTTGAACTCGAATACTCTGTAGTGTAAAATTCTATGAGCTTTAGAAATAAGCCATACATTCATGGTTGCTATTTTTAACATTAATGGTGAATTCTCGATGATTATTACTCGATAATAAATGATTCCTAATAACACTTGGTTGCGATCTTTGTTTTACTTTTTTTGTTTTTATTAGCGTTACGCTTTTATCACACATGGCAGGTCACTTCGTACTTCGCATTCCACTGAATTCGAGACATTGCGGGTTGAGTGGTGGAGCTTAACGCCGCACTTTGTTTTACCAGAGCGAGGAAGTGTAATTTAAATATAATTACTTCCACGAGTGGGAACTGAACTCAGAATCGATCGCGAACCACGAAGGCCTCTTCTCGGCCATTTGTTTTTTTAATATAAATTTAGACGTTTTGAATTTAGTAGTTATTTTATTAAAGAATATGGTTGTACGTTTGAGTTCTAATTAGATTCAGAGTCAAAAATAAATGATTTTTTACAATAAACAAATGTACAATATTAAAGAGATATTCCTATTATGTATATCTAGATGTTCATATTTTACGTGCACAATATGTTACATGCCCAGCTTTCCTTACTTACGGTTACATGGGATAAGGGATTAAAGCCACCCTCCGGGATGATATCACGTTTCCTTCCGATGACCCAGAATTACCGGAATGCCAGCCAAGTTCATATAGATTGCTTGAATATATAAGGTGCAATGCGATAATAAACTGTTTGAAAACATGGGAACTATGTAAAGTATTTATTTCTTTTATATTAAGAGTTTAAATTATTTGAAGAGAACAGCGTGATCGTTTCAACTGTTATCTTTTATTTTTTAATATATTGTTTGTATAATTAGAACGTAAAACGCCTAGATTTTATATATTACTTTTCCACGAACGAGAATTGAACGGCTACTATAATATTTAGTTAGGCACTTGACAAACGATTACAACTTAGCTATTACGATCAATCGAAGACAAACTACATTTATTTTGTATTAAATAAATTACTAATGGAGTATAAGTAGCTGATTATAATCATATATAAATGAAAAAAAAAATAATAACAAGGAACAAAAAGGTACGGATGCAGTATGTAGTGCGTTAAATTTTGTATTAATAAAAAAATGGAGTTAAAAGTTAGGAACTACTCTACACTTATGTTAGGGTGTAGGGTATTTTATCTTGTAAGCCATTTAAGTCTTATTTTTGAGTGTGGTTTAAACTATATATTTATTTCTAAACGTAATTTGATACATTGCAAGGTAGGCAGGAAGTAACTAGTGTCAAAACAACCCGTACTACCGAATTAGTGATATTGCGAGTTAAGTGCCGGAAACTAACGCGCTCTGTCTTACCAGAGCGAGGAAATGAGTATAACTTCAATACAATCTTCATGCTAATACGCGAAGGAAAGCTTTTTAACTCGCATAGTAGAGTAGACAGAAAATACGTAGTATCAAGACACACCGTACTCCCCTTTCCGCTGAATTGGTGATATTGCCTGTTGAGTGGTGGACGTCAGCGTCGCTCTTTGTCTTAATAGAGCGAGAAATGAAAATAATTTAAATATAATAATTCTCCCGAGTGGGAATTGAACCCCCAACTAATCGCGTTTACCATCAGACAATGACCCATTGCGCTACGATCGGCTTCCAGTGAGTGAGTCCTATTATCCCAGTGAGTATCCTGATACGATGCTCATTTGAATAATTGTTAACAAAATAAAAACTAATTTCAAAAGTTCGACTAGATTTTCTTATTATAGTATCATTAATACCTAGTTTTGTTATTTTGGAAGCACCCTTGGAATATATGCTTTTTAACAAAAAGTGGATAATAATTAGATCTTTGATTTTCGCGATTATTATACATTTGAAATGAAAATATTTTAAACTGATAAATCGCCTACATTTTGGTATTCGAAAATATATTTTTAGTAACCTGAAGTGTCGAACACTACAGTAGTCCATGCTCACAGGTAGATCGACCTCACAGATTTTCAAAAATTGTATTTTCTAATACCAAAACATACAGGAATTATGTATTTTCGAATACCAAAACATACACGATTAATCTATTTATAATAGTTTCATTCAAAAAGAGAAACATTAAAATTGGTTCATAAACGACAAAGCTGTCTGATAGAATCATGAAACCTCGTCCTTTTTTGAAGTCGGTTAAAAAGACGGCTTTAATTAAACTTAAATTAGCTCAAAATCCCGTTGTTATTATTTAATTCTGTTTGGGTGTAACGTAGCTTTTTCTTTAAACGGTCAAAGTTTTGATTGTATGCAGCTCTCCGTGCCGAGTGGTACACAATTTTCACAATAACAATTATTATTCATTGACCCTGTACATACATAATGGAGTTGTAGGCTTACAAGAATTCACTTTGAAATTGAAATAACTTATATTTTATGCAATGTTTGTTGTTCGTTTTAACTTGGAGGTTGGAATCTTTGTTTTGTTAGTTAAGCTCAACTCTCTTATACTCTCTATATACTCGATATAGTTTTTTAATAGTCATTGTGAACTAGAATTTGAGCTGACAATAAAATGTCGGGGTCATTTTGTTTTAGTTTATTGATGTCCTGACGCAGTAGACAGCGTCTGACTTTGAACGTGATTGGTTGTGGGTTGAATATTTGTCCAATTAATTATATTTAAAATACACTAATTTCCTAACTTTTGTAAGATAAAGCACAGCGTTTAGTTATGTTACGCATCATGAAATGTCTTAACTGGATGTCAAAAATAGAGAACGTAGTATCTGGACATAAAAGTATTTCTCTAGTATTTTATGAGAACCTGTAAAAATTTAAAAGGCTGCGGGTCTAAAAAACCAGCTCGTCTTCATAACCGTTCAATCGTTCTGACCTGACTATGTTTTCAACGCATCTACGGCTTGAACATCTGGGTTCAAATACCGTTGCGCTCAAATTTTTATACGTCTTTCAAAAAAACAGCAATTTTATTTGCGTACGCTTCGTTCGTTCCACTCTCAGCTCAACACGCAGTCACGAATTCGGCGGAAAGCTCCGCACTCTACAGAGTGTCATGACACTAGATTCTTTCTGTTTACCCTGGTATGCGGGATAAAAGCGTTAAAAGATATTATAAATTAATATAAAATATTTATACTCTTGTATCAGAATGTTCAACATGGCTCTCATTTCAAATTTATGTTTTTGATGGAATATAAACTATAGCCTATGCATTATTCTGCTCTGACCTATATTACTGTGAAGTTAAAGACCTATAAACATCTATCAAGCCTCATAAAATTACACAATGATAGTTTTAAATAGGTAATATATACAGGTAGATAGATGGTTTTTGTACTTGTAAAAAGAATTTATAAAAACAATCCGCGTGTTCTGGTGTTGAAATTTCATTATATGTATGTATGTATATATGTATGTATGTATGTATGTAAGTATGTATGTATGTATGTATGTATGTATGTATGTATGAATCAGCAACCGTCTACCGAAATGTCTCGTGAGAACAAAACAAAAAGAAAATATATACTAAACAAAAGCTCTTGATTTAATGTTCCGATGAATTTTGAATATCGCTTTTCAATGAGCGTTCTGACATTTAGGTGGCGTACCTTTGTAATGCGCGCCGTTGTTTACCCAGTTTATTTTTAGAATCGAAATAATCAAAAACACTTACTTGTATTTGACATTTAAATCTTGGATCATTTGAATTATATCTGAACGGGCAATTCGTTTGTTAATGACGAAATTATAATACAATTAACGAATGCTTATGTAAAATATATTTGGTATGGTAGTTATGATAGTAACGTTGTACGTTTTATGATATATTTTCAAATTCTTTTATGTTGAAGTTTTATTGTACTGGTAAAATAAAAATGTATGAAGAAGTTATACTCGTCGTGAAATTTAAAACCGCGAGTCTCTAAGATTAAGTCCTGTAAAATATATTTTTTTGGTAATATAATCTATTTAGCCCTAAATACTATACTATAGTAGATGCTAGAATATAATAATTGCTTAAAAACTATAGCTCCAATACTTATTTTGTTTCTTTACACATAATATAGAGATGTGAAGATAAATTGAATATAGAAACTGTAAATAAAAACTTTTAATCATTTCGATGATGATAGTTTCATTATAAATATGAATTAAGAAATAGTCTATTTTTTAATCTAATAAGTCTAATTTAATATTGTCTACTGATTTGTTAGAAACTCAGTTTATTCATAACATCGTGAGTAAAATTTATTTGCAACGAAATCAAAGTGTATAAGTCGGACGCGCTTCTCTATATAGAGGCACCAAGTTGCATTCAGTTGAAAATTTATTGTAACCAGCTTTAGTTTAGACTGTCCGCGCCGCAAAGCTTTTGTGAATGTTCCGCGCCCATAAACTCACTGTTAATTGTAGAAAACTTTCATTGCCTCTTACTTGAGTAATGGTTTGATGGACTTATTCATTTATATTATTATATTATTTTACCTTATATTACCTTACCTTTGGATGGTAAATGATTCTAAAGCTACCGTGGCACAGTAGGACAGCATTTGACTGTAAATACGATTGGTTGTGAGTTCAATAACCACTTGGGATTGGGGAATGATTATACCCGTGACTGTTTTGTTTAAGATAATTGTTTAATATGATTAATGTTTTGAGAAATATCTGAACACTAGGTTCTCCCGAAAACTGTTTTTGTTATGCTAGAAAACAGAAATATTCAGTATTGGTTTAATTTTTTTTTCTTAGTTATTTCATATTAAAACTGAACGTCTTTGTTTTGATATTTCGCGATCAATGTATGTATTTTATTTTTAAATTAATAAATTTATAAATTTTAAGAACTTAGTGAAACACTAAAAGATGACACGTGTCGAACGCTCTAGTTTCTTTTGGCCAACCAGACAAAGGTAAAACCACTATATTTAAACATTTTTAAATTAATTTTTAATGAGAAGATTTTGCTGGTTATCGCTATCATGACAGTTTAAGTAAATCAATCAATAGGTTTTTCTTATTTTTTTCTATATAATACATACTTGATAGTTTCATGCTTTATCCCTAGCGGGATAATAATAGAGAACGGAGCGCCAGATGTTTATGGTTCCTGCATATTTATTTCGGCTTGTCCATAGTTAATGGATGTAGCATTTACCTTATACATAAAATCCGGGAAGTTTTCGTATTTTTTAATTGAGATTTATCAAACCTCAAATCTATACTAATAATATAAAGTAGAAGAGTTTGTTTGTTTGTTTCCTAGAACGCGCTAATATCAAGGTCTACAGATTGTAATTGGGGAGAGAGAAAATTTCGTAATATTATAACGATAACTGTCAAGTACAAATATAGTTTTTATCAATACACCAAATCTAGTTGTAAATGATACAATTATTAAGATGAGGTGAATAGAAATAGAAAGCATCAAAATTCAATAACGTCAAAGGCTAAACTATTTCGTAATTCGATTGAATCAAATATTCTCTAAGATTTGAAGTTTCGGTAACAAGTTGAAGTTGGAACTACAACTTTATAAAGGCTCTCACTAACCGTTGTAATGTACTTGTAAATCTCAATACTAAATGTAAATGTGTACATATTAATGGTTTTGACTAAATGTTGTTGAACTTTTGATAACTGCTCAGACATTTTTTATTAGATTATTATAATAATTCGATCTTTTTTCCGCCTAGCAGGGTAGTCAGGGGCATCCTAGTGTTACAACTCTCCGTTGACTGCTTTCCACCTGAAATCGAGATACTTTTTGCTGAGTGGTAAACTCAAAGTCGCGCTTTGTCTTACTAGTGCGGAGAAATAACTTTTAAATGTAATCATTCTCCCAAGTGGGAATTGAACCCATAACCAATCGCATTTACAGTTTTCAGGCTTACTGCGACACTATGCGACAATATGACAAAAAATATATAATGTAATAATAACAAATTTGATTGCTAATAAAATTCTTTAAACATATACATGGTAGACGCTAGATATAACTTTGGTCAAGCGAGTGCCTAGAGCAAAGTACATTTTATATCGATTAAGTCAAAAACAATTATTCGGTTTATATTCTGTGAAAATTAATTGTTTTTATTTTTTTTATTACTTAATATTGCAAAAATCATACCTAATTTATTATCCTAGTTTTATTAAATTATTAAATATTAACATTGTAAACGCTTTTTATAAATATATGTTTGTTATAGTCATTCTTTGAACCCTACAGCGTTCAACGTTCGATATTAAAAAAAAAATTGTGATTATCTTTGAATTACGTATTCATACTTTTCACCTGTACTATATACAAGCTATTTTACATAAAATTAAAAGTTAAAAATATATTAATTGGCATTTCAAATAGATAAATAAAACTTTTAAGCATAAAACTAGACGCTAACGAAGCTTAAAGGTAAATCTACTGTTGTATGCAGTAAAGCATGTAGCGTTCAATTTAAATTGACCACTTAGAAGCCAGACCTGTGTGTATTGAGAGCGCTCATGTCGGATTAAAAGTACTTAGCTTATATATTGTGGCTATTAAAATGATCAACTCACTTGTTTAGATATAAATTGATTATAATTATCGGCGTTTAATTCCGCCACTTCTGTCTTCCGAGCAAATTAAAATATTTTTAATATAATCCCTCGAATGGGAATGGAATGCATAACCGTTCGCGTTTGCAGTCGTGTGCCACGACCGTCATTGTTTGTTTTTTATTGAAATCAAAAGATTTAGTTTTCACTTATCTTTCACAATGATTTTGCAATATCTCGAATATTCACTAAGTAAATACTGTGATTGTCTAGCGAGCTGCGCATGTAACGGCCTTAGCCCGGCTAACGAAGCGAATGTAAGGTGACACTGCCGTTGTGCACAACGGTATGTTTTAGATATGTATATGTAAACTGCATATGTCTTAGTACAGTTGTCTTTTAATGTTTAAAAATATATAGTAAAAGTGGTATGTTTCATTTTAAATTCCTTAAAGCCAACGCGATTGGGTGTTGGTTCAGTTCCCATTTGGAGCATTGATGATATTTAAAATTTATTTTCATTCTTTCGCTCTGGTATGACAAAGCGCTGCGTTGAGATAGCTACTCAATAGCGCAATGTCTCGATTTTGAGCGAGTAACCATCTACGTAGTATCTGCTACGTGGTCTCTGACTACCTTGCAATGCAAGATAAAGCGTGAAGCTAAAAAATATTTTTTTTGTGTTTAAAGGTTCTGATTATGACCATTCGATTTTTATTTAAACAACGCACAACGAAATTTAATGCATGTAGAAAGAAATTGTAACCGAAAACTCCATGAAGTGTGTGGGGGAGCACTAAAAGAGGATTTCTTGATATTCTAGAGGAATGGGCAAAAGTTTTTATGTTTTACTGTATAAAATACGAAAGAGTGAAACAAAAAAAAACATAGAAAGGGTTACCATACGACACGTAAAAAATGCTGAATATAACACATAAAATTAAATATTCTCGTATAATTCCGTCATTTTGATGGGCCGAGTTGAACATTTTATAAAATATATTTAGAAAACAAACCCCTGATTGTATGGTAAGGCTCAGGTAAAAAAAGGTAGAATTTTTAATTACATTATTTTTAGTACAAAGGGGTAATGGATACTAATATGCAAAATAATATTGCCTAAAATATTTAAGAAGAATTTCACTATTAATTGACGTTTTTATATATGATAATACATCCCATTGATACGTTGACAACTTGTTTGTCACTTTATATAAACGTGTATGTCTAACACATGGTAGTGTGTATTATATTTATTTTATCAATTTAATATATTTGTGTGCATATATTTTTTTAATATTAGATTCTGCACTCTTACTTTATATAAACTATAATTGTGCCAAATTTCATACTCTTCTGTTCGGGTTATTTTCGTAAAGGGGGTTACAAATATTTCGCTTTACGTATTGATGTATAAATGCATTATTGTTACCTTAATATAGCTTTTCAGTCCTTTGGTTGGATGTTAAAATATTACTTTATTTTTTACGCTTAAGTACCGGTTTATTTAAAGGCCGCGAGGGTATATGACTATATTCTAAGGATAACTAACAGTAACTATTTTTATGTTTAAAATTTTGTTCACAAACTGTCTTTTTGCGAAGCTGTTCTAATCAATATGATGTCAGTCTATATCTAAATAAATACATTTATCATAAAGCAGATTTATTTAAGATCATTTTTCCTCTTTACAGGTTATAAATTAAGTTGATACCTTAGGAGTTGCAGCAAAATGAAAATCCCGCGCAACGAAAAATAATTACCTAGCTATACGCTCTGTTACGCGCGGTTACGATAATCTTGAACTTCCGTTAATAAAAGTAAATTTAGTATGTAACGATGTGATACAGAAACCTCTCTTTCCAACATTTCAAACATGAACAAAATCCGTTTACAAATTTTCGAGATTAGGGCATACACACAGACAGAGAAAATAGTGGGACTATACTTTATAATATACTAGAATTCGCTCGCGCCTTCGCCCATATTTTGTGTTGTTAAAAGCTATATTTGTACTTGATAGATATTTATTTTGAGAAGGGTTTGATAAATGTTCTAAATTTGCATTTTAAAAAGTATCCAATTTAATTAAATTTATAGTTCTAGTAAACTGAACGAACGAACGAACGAACAAATGAACTTTGTTCATAGTGGCTTCCACATACAAGGTAGATAAATCCTATCTCAGGCGTTTATTTAGAACTATTCAAGACAACCAATCCTACACTACATCGTCTTTTTTAACTCCAATGGTTTTAGCAGTGTACGCTAAAATAGCTCCCAAAAGGCAGATTTTTAGATTCAGTATTTTAAATATTTATAAATAGTAGTCTATATGTTATTCTCATTTATAACTTATTAATACTGTTAAGTTTCATCCATATCAACGTACATCCTCAGAAACTTTTGCTTTTATATTAGTAAGAAGACTATCGACACTGTCAGCCAGCATCTTCCCGCCTCACTACGTTATTATTTTAAAACTGTAAAAAGTCCTTGCATATTGGTTATTGATATTAAATACTATCAAAGGCAACTGTGTTTAAAAATAAGTGCCTGTGACAAATAAGCTATTTATTTGAATAAGGATTAATATTTAGTTTATAAAAACACTTTCGCAAATAATGTATTGCTTTACAACTAAATACATAAAAATTGTTATACTGAGTCATCCGTAAAAGCTAGACATATGCTGTCGCGGACTTTTGTTTAGAAGGGAACAATTTTCGTACAACATATTTTTTACCGCTTACACGGCGCACGCAAGGTAACCTTTAAAAATATACAAATTTTCCCGATTTCGTATACTATTACGAAAATATTATATAATATTAGTATATTAGAATTAGTAAATTAGTATAGAGAGTAAATTAGTATTTGTGTAACATTCCAAAGGGAAAAGAAAAAATACTTATATTAATAAC
This sequence comes from Dryadula phaetusa, assembly GCA_032432895.1. NCBI lineage: Eukaryota > Metazoa > Arthropoda > Insecta > Lepidoptera > Nymphalidae > Dryadula > Dryadula phaetusa. Next base: position 315,650 of record JAOYRS010000008.1, on the reverse strand, counting down.
TTTATCATCATCTATTCTATACTTATAATAAATCTGTAGAACTATCAATTCTGTATATTGAAATTATCAAAATTTCCTATACTGAACCCAAATATATAATATACAAAAAATGTCTGTCTGTCTGTTTATTCAAGTATAGCTTGAAATCTACCAGTTCGAGTACAATGAAACTTGATAAAATTATATTTCAATATTCTTATTTATACATTAAAAAACAAACGTAATTTTACGGTTCGATCCCCAGAGGCGACTACTGTACTAACCGTAAATAGTAAGTTTGTCGTATGTAAGGACACTCGCAGTATAATTCACTTAAAGTCGAAAAATGTCGAAAGTTTTATATGAAAGACGCCTACTAGAAAACGTTTATTTCAAATGTTTAGATGGTGTGTTGGATGGCTTGGTTTAACTTAAAGAATTCTCATTATACTTTGGTGCCACAGATTGATGAAATATAATAATTTAAAATCGATTATATAAAAATATTAAATTGATAATCCAGTGAAATAATACGCACACGTTGTAAAATTCGACCCCTGAAGCATTGTTTTTGGAGATTTAGAGTTAGAATGAAACTTGATTATCACAAGTAGCACTGTAAAACTTTCGTGCAAGTTTTATTTTAAATGTGAGGTGATTACAAAGAAGGAACTTTGCATTTGATATTTTAGATGCTAATGGGCCATTTGATTTTTAGACTGTACGAGTAGCAGTGATACTATTGTTTGGTATTAGGATTTTTTTTAATTTATTAGAATATAGACAAATATTAATATTAATTTAAGTTAAAACGTGAAAAAATAAATAGATATAAAACAATAATTTCACCAAATGTAATGAAACACACATGTTCAGTTCTTCTAGCGTGACGACATGGGAATGTGAACTCTTGAAATCGCATGTGAAAATATGAAATCACATGTGGACCATGATTTTATGTGTAGATAGGTAAAATCACATGTGAGCCATTATGTCATATGTGGTTGGGTAAAATCATATGTGGTGTCATGTGTGAATGAATGAAATCACATGTGGACTATGATATCATATGTGGATGAGCGAAATCACGTGTGGACCATGATGTCATGTGTGGATGGGTGAAATCACATGTGGATTATGATGTCATATGTGGATGAGTAAATTCACGTGTGGACCATGATGCCATGTGTGGATGGGTAAAATCACATGTGGACTACGATATCATATGTGGATGAGTGAAATCACATGTGGATCATGATCTTATGTGTCGATGGATGAAATGACATGTGGACCATGATGTCATGTGTGGAGGGGTTAAATGACATGTTGACCATGATGTCATGTGTGGATGGATGAAATCACATGTGGACCATGATATCATTTGTAGAGGGGTTAAATCACATGTGGACCATGATGTCATGTGTGGATGGGTGAAAACACATGTGGACTATGATGTCATATGTAGATGAGTGAAATCACGTGTGGACCATGATGACATGTGTGGATGGGTGAAATCACATGTGGACTATGATATCATATGTGGATTAGTGAAATCACATGTGGACCATGATGTCATGTGTGGATGGATGAAATCACATGTGGACGATGAGGTCATGTGTGGACGGATGATAGCACATGTGGACCATGATGTTATGTATAAATGGGCGAAATCACATGTGGTCCATGATAACATGTGTGAATGAATGTAATCACATGTGTACCATGATGTCATGTGCGGATAAGTTAAATCACATGTGAACCATGGTGTCATGTGAGAAGGAGTGAAGTGACATGTGGACCATGATATCATGTGTGGATGGGTGAAATCAAAGTTGGACCATGATGTCATGGGTCGATGGGTGAAATCACATGTAGACCATGATGTCATATGTGGATGAGCGAAATTACATGTGGACCATGATGTTATGTGTGGAGGCATGAATTCACATGTGGACCTTGATATCATGTGTGGAGGGGTTTAATCACATGTGGGCCATGATGTCATGAGTGAAGGAGTGAAATCACATGTGGAACATGATGTCATTAGTGTTTAAATAAGTTTTATACAGAGTGTTAAAATAAGTTTTATTTTAAGAGTCCATTAAGTGTCTATCCAAGTAGACCTTTTGAAAACTATATATATATCTATAGACCTTTTTAAAACAATCGATCGATCGATCAACTAATCGATTTTTTTCTATTCTATTCCTAAGTCATAAAAATATGTGTATATTGAAAATATAAATAACTACAATTCAAACTTATACCGAATTGTATTGATAATAATTCATTCTAAACTCATAAGAAAATTATCGCATCTTACTGAGTAGTATACACAATCGATGAATTATAAAGACAAAAAAAACTTTTTTTGTTTATCCAAGGCTGCATTATACTGGTCTTCGTCCGAATAAATCATAGTACTATTTTATATTTTAAATAAAATTTGGGTTAAAGAACTTTGCTGAATTTTATAAAAGAAATTTCTTTGATGAATAGAAGTCTGTATGTTATTTAGTAAAAATATGCAATTGTTAGTTTGTCTGTTTGTTTTATGTGGCTTTTTTATAATCAAATAAATCTTCCAAATGTCTTCGTAGGAGTGAGGAATAATTTCTTTTGGAATTAAGGCCATTTTTATCATAAGTAACTACTACGTTTTGAGTGAACGTATATAATGTATGGATTTATGGATTTGCCCGTTTTCTTAGGAATTTCGAGAAGTCTTTTCTAAATAATCGTTACAGTTTTGGAAGTGCGTTATTTGTTAGTTACTCAGTAAAAAGATTTTTGTTTATTTACATTTATAAATTTTTATATAATTATGAAGTAAAGCACAAAGTCTAGTCTAGTTTTCGCGATATTTACACAATTTTAACGAAACTATTTTAAACGGATCTTTTGCGTATATTTTGATATTCGAAAATAGGTTTTTGGAAACCTCACGTTGCGAACACTTTACAGTAGACTTTAATGTTTTTTTGTATACCAAATTATACGCGATTAATTCGTTTAAAATAGTTTCATTTAAAAAGAAGCACAAAATCTTTCGACGGATAAGTATGAAATTTGGCACAAGTTCAAATTATTTATATGAGGAAGAAGAAAAAATTAGAAATAAATAAATAAAATTAATATAATAAATACTACACACACTACTAAGCGAATGATATACACTTTAGTAAAAAGTGACATACACGTTACTAACGCTACATATATTTTACAAAAATCAAGATAACAATATTTTATAATATAAATCTTAATTTGGTATCCAAAGAACTAGAAACTTAACACAAGTAGGTGTTTAAAAAAGGTAGAGAATCTAAATATAAAAATAACTTCTTCAGTCTTCTAATCAATAAAGGTCATTTGCCTGTAATTGACATTTATAAAGCGTCGGCCACTGGTGACATTATGTGTCTACATAATTAAATAAGGCTATTTGAAAACGTGTACTATATTCATCCATCATAGTGTTGGTGGACAGCTCCTGACTGCAAACGCGATTAGTTGTGGGTTCGATTCGCATTTCGCATTCGATTTTATAATTGTAATTTCTGCGGTCTAGCAAGACAAAGTGCGGCGTTGTGTTTCGCCACTTAATATACAATATCTATATTTAGGCGAAAAGTGGAAGGCGAAGCGTCTTGACACTTCGTTCTTTTTGACTACCAGTATGCGAGAAGCTGCTTATTTACTCCTTTACGCTTCGCGTAGCTGACTATACGTTCAATTTTTTAAGTTTACATTCAATTTTTTTATATATTCGTATAGTTTAAGCGTGTTCTACTATTCAACACGTGGTATCTTAAAAGATGAGCGGTAAGCGAAAACGGAATGTCAAAACACTCAAAATATTCCGTCAAAGCTGTACAAAGACAACAGTTAATAAATCAGGCAATCTGACAGTCGATTAGCAAACGGCAGTGGCAATTTGCAATTAGACGCAATTAACGCCCGCCGCGACGGAGGTAACTTCGTAGACTAGTTTGAAGCACTCGTAACTACAATTACTAACTAAATGTTAGTTAATAGTGCTTAATTTATCTTTGTCTTAACTCGACTTATATTATTAAGTGTTTTTCATCTATTATTAATAAATATAATAATAATTAGACTGATTTGAATTTGATCGCGTACTACATCTGACATATCACATGTGACGATCCTCACTTGTGGGAAGTGTTTATATTATTTTACTATTTTTAAAGTGTTATTGCACACTTAGGATTACAAATATATTTGAAAAAAAACGTATAAAAATTTGAACGCAGCGGGATTTGAATCCGCGCCTATTGGAAACGTCCTAAGTGTGGAATAACACTTTAAAAATAGTAAATTATTAAAATAAATTGTTAATTAATTGTTTCTTAATAATCTTTAAGTAGCCGAAATTTGTAAATATATTTCTGCAGAGATGCTAACAACATAAATAAGTTGTAACAAACGTATAAAATTTTCGACGCATTCGGATCCCGCTGCGTTCAAATTTCTATACGTTTTTACAAAAGTGTTTATATCATCACTCTGTATTGGTAAGACAAAGTATAGAGTTGAGTTCCGGCACTCAACATGTTTAGAATGTTTAAGTTAACTGGAGTACAAAGTACTGATACAAAGTACTGTATAATACCTTATTTGCGGCAAAAAGCGTGAAGTTGCATTATGTATATTTGGAGAGAGTCAAATGACAAACCGGTCCATTATTGAATATAAAGTACTTATAGGTTTTTGTATTACTATATAAAAGCGATAGTATGTAATATTTAAATCAAAACAAACAAAAACAAGCTTTTATTTTTGTATAGCGTAGATACACGCATTTCCCTCTGTTGAGTAAACAACGTGAGTCAGTCTATGTTGTGTCAGCTTCCGATAGCGTTTTGATAGTTTTTTTTTATATATACGAAGGTTTTGTAGCACAATGTTTGAAAATTTTAAGTTATTTTTCCATTTTAAAAATATTTCAAATGCTTTATTCTAAACCTAAACGTTTCTTAGATTCGTTCCCTTATTACTTGCAAACAAAAATCTACATTCTTTATTGATATTTCAAAGTCAAGCAAAATGGTTTAAAATAATCATATAAGTGTACATGAGGGAAATATTAATATTTTATAAAGGCAAATTGCAAAATGCAGTTTTTGTTTATTCAGGTATATTTAATAAAAAAAAAACATAAACCCACTCGAATAAATCGTTGCAATAAACGTACGTGTATATTTCTTGCGGTACGGAAATAGCGTAATCGGAAAGTGGAGCATGAACGATTTGATAATGAATATAAAGCCTACATAATTGTAGGTGTTAATATATTATGCGACCATAGTGGCGCCATTGGACAACGTCTGATAATAAGTGCGAGAGGTTTTGGATTCAATTCCGATTCGGGGAATTATATTTAAAAAATCCGGCTTCAAATCTCATCATTAAAAAATAAATGATTGTATTATATTTGAAATATAGATAAATTTCAAACAGAAATAGCTTAGAAATGTTAGTCGAAATCAGACGGGCCGCTACAAAGTTACCTCGTAGACAATTATGTTGTAGCACTGCTCGCTACGAATCGCAGTTATATAGTTAATTGATCAATCGTACGGTCTTAACCGGTTTTTTTAATGACTTCACGCTTTAATACTGCCTAGCAGGGTAGACAGTAAATACATAGTGTCACGACACTCTGTACTTCTTTTTTCGCCGACTTCGAGAGCGTGTTGAGTGGCGGTTCTCAACACCGCACTTTACCTCACCAAAGCGTGGAAGTGAAAATAATTTAAATATCACTTCCCCGAATGAGAATTGAACCTACTGATTTCGTTTAATAATATAACTTAAATGAAAAAAAAACATTACTAGTTTATACGAGCGACTCAAGTTAACTTTTAAAGTACATTTTTATTTTACTTTGCTTTTAGTCTATTTCCAGTCTAGAACTATTATTAATTGATTTGGAGTATTACAAAATTGTCATTAATAGGATCTTTTGAAATTGGATTTGGTAGAGTGAAAAGGTCACGCCCTTTACACTTGGGTCAAAAGTTGCAAGCACTGTTATCTGCAACGCGAAGGGCACGGCAACCGTACAGTGCAATGCGTGATGATAAGGAGGCACCAGGGATTTTAATTATTTTTATTACCTTTAATATTCTGAAAATTAGGTTGTCGTACTATGAAGATTAAACAATTAAAAAAATAACGGTATTCTTCTTGTAACTCGTTTACATTATACCTTCATTAATAGAGTAGCTTGGGCCGGTTTAAATTAAGATGGGATAAAAATTATAAATATAACTTTACTCGCAAGATTCATATTTAATAAGGAGTCTTTAATTTATAAAATGTTTTTCTTGACCAGGCATTTTATAATTTTAATAAGATCAAAGTTCTTCTGGAATCAACAAAAAGGCGTAACTTAAGTTATTTACTTTAAATTCTATATATTTGTAATAACATATGATCATCGTGGTGCAATGGAACACCCGTCTGACTGTAACCGACAGCGTTGAGTTCCACTAGTTAACAGATAGTGTCTCGAATACGGATGGAAAGCGGAAAACAGAGTGTTTGACACTAGAATGAGACTCTAACAGCTTTACAGTATAAAGGGGATAAAGTGTGTAGCTGCAAATATTTGTAATATAACATTTAATTGATAAAATTTATCAAATAAATGTTATATTACAAATATAATGAGTCATTAATATGTGTACTGAATACTAATAAGGTAACTAAATTGCTTTCTCAGAAAGGATACCTAGTTATTTCTAGAGAATTTAGCTTTCAGGTAGCACACATTGAATTCTAATGCAAATATATTAAACGGGTGATTTGCCTAAGCTCGATTTAAAGGGGATTTACCTCGTCGGCAGGCGCCTGCCGGGTGAGACAGGGCGCTTTTTTTTAAAAAGCTTTAAACCTTTCCCTATCGTAGTTTCTTTGTGATTTATCTTTACTAAGCGTTTTATATTACTACCTCAGTTTTACTGTTAGATAGGTTTTGTTTATATTATATATTTGTTTATCTTATAATATGTGAAGGTATTTTTCATAATAATTGTGCTGAAGAATATCTGAAATTAGGCATAGTTATATTTTCGTAATGATTTTAAATTATTTCTTCAGCATGTATTGGATTATACTGTTGTATTAAATATACGTTGCCAAAGCAAAGCGTATTTTTAGCTTCATCGAGGATATTTTTTAGTTATTTTTTTTAATAAATATACCATTTAATTAAACTATTTTAAATGGACTAATCTTGTATCTAATTTTGTATTGGAATTAACTAAAATTGTCAGAAAAACATTTCAAGGGGTTTTGGAACTATAAAAACTTCAAAATCTCAAATTCACCACAGAAGAGAAGAAGATACTGTCAGTCATGTTTTGTATGAAATGAAAGACGAATCTAACTCCATTTGTGACTACGGAATACTGTCAAGTGTTCGAAATATTGAATTTTCAAAACCCTAAATATAGATAATCAATACTTTTAAAGTATTTTCGCTTAAAATGTATAAACATTATTTATTAAATTGCATTTTTTTTACATACAAATTGATTTCACGATATGACTTATGTATCTTTATGAATAATAATTTTCCGTAACACACGCAAAAGGTAAACATGTATGACGCGAGGCATAAAATGCAGGATTATGTTCACCAACACGCCATTAAGTACAGAGCGATGTAAATAATTAAAAAACCGTAATCGGCCCGTTAAAATATTTTGTAGCTGTGGTTTTGTTTGCTCGTTCACCCGTTTAATATTGATCTGTTGCTCGTCTTGCGAAGTGGGTTGTGGTTAGTGTCACTTTGACAGCTGTCATTCTAAGGGTCGTAAATTCAATTCCCGCGCAATGATTATACAATGGGATGCTTATAATGTTTGCTTTTGATAATTCTGAGAAACACGTGGAAATAAGAATCTGAATTAATTATATTTATTTTGTCCAAGTTCTGATTGCTTTGTCATAAATATTAATAACTCTAATTATACCTGCGACTTTGATCGCGTGAAATTTAACGTATAAGAACTAGAACTCTATTTTATAGTTTTTAAATAAAAGTTTTCATTATTATTTAAGTGGAATTTGAGATTAGCTGAAACAAACAGACCAACTAAAATTGTAAAAACTGATATTTTAACATATGTACAGTATATAGATACATATGCAGTTATTAAAAAGATCTAATTAAAAACAGACACTCCATTTCGTTTACGAGTAAAGATAATGTCATATTAATTTAATTATAATCTGTCAATATATCTAATTTATATGCAAAAGTTAGTTACGATGAATAAATGTTGGTTTTTCTATCAAAAATTACTGAACTGATTTAGATGAAACCTTTCATAAAATATAGATTCTAAATAAGAATAACACATAGCCCATAATATATATACATTTTTTGTAATTAGGCCATATTGTAAAGATAAATAAGTATCTATTATAATATATTTCTAGAACAAAAATATTTACATTCGCACAATATCGCAATAGCGAAACATGTTTTAGTACTCATAATTTCAGCAATAGAGACATTTGGCTGGAACACTAGTTACAGTCTTATAGAGATATTTATCATATCTTGTGTATGTATATTCTTATTTATACATCCTACAAGATTTCATGTACAGAGGCCAAACAATTCTTAACATTACAGTTTTTTTTTGTTAAAGAGTATTTTGTATTCTGTAAGGTTTTTTTATCATAAATATTTGTTTTTTTTTGTTAAAGGGTATTTTGTATTCTGTAAGGTTTTTTTTTATCATAAATATTTGTTTTTTTTTTGTTAAAGGGTATTTTGTATTCTGTAAGGTTTTTTTATCATAAATATTTGTTTTCTATGCTTAAAGGACAAATTGGCTCGTCGGAAATAGTTGTTTTTCAATTTATTATGTAACTTAAGTAAAGATACCAGTTTCTTAACTCATAGGTTTTATTAGCCGTGCCCGTTAAAAGTGAAGTGTAGTAAAACATATAAAATATAAACTTTTTTTCTCATAAGCCGAGATAAATAATGTCAAGATACTACTGCGGAGGAACTCTGCACCGCAATTTTTTTTTATAAGAAATTTAAAATGGTTAAAAAAATCAGCTTTATGCTTTACCTAGCATGGTAGACCCAGTCAGAGATAACACACTCAGAGGGGAGAAATGAAATGAAATAAAATTTTAAATATAATTATTCCCCGGAGTGGGAATCGAAGCAACAACCAATCACGTTTACAATCGGACACAGACACACTGCGCTACGACAGCCTAGAATAAATGAAAATTAAACTATACGCCTTAAAATAAGATCAAATCCATAAGCATCGCGTTTACTGACAGACGTTGCTTACGGCACTATAGTAGGGAAAGGTCTTCAGATAGGGAATCATTAAAATTTTCGTATACCAGAAGTACTTAGTACGTTTAAAACAGTTTCATTTATAATACGCTAAATTGTTTTTATTGTTCTGTTTACAAGTTATTTTTATTTACAGTATTGTTCGTTTGTTCGCGCAAAACAAAGAAGATAAGAAGCGAGTGGAGAAAGCCTTAAGCGAATCCGGCTTACCGACGGGAAAGAACGACACTATAAGTCAATCTAAGTTCCAGTTCGAGGACTTCTTCGCTTTCTACAAGAGTTTGACTCAGCGTACCGAAGTTCAAAATATTTTCAATAAACTGTAAGTTGTTTTGTTTTATCTTTAAGGTACGTATTAATAATTTCTTGATTTTAGAATAAATAGTTTGACTTTGTTAGCACAAAAAATCTAATAAGATTTTTCTATAAAGATAGTTTAGATATTTTACGAAAAGCTTATTTTCTTAACTTAAAGAATAATTTGGTTATTTGCAATCTAAGATTATACTACGAATCGAATAGCGGAAATCATTATTTGAATTTTAAAGAACTGAATTGAACATTAATTGAAATTAAATTTTAATTCTATTATTAACAATAATGATATCGTATGTATTTATATGTATATATATATATATTTATGTATTTTTTTGAGAATTTAAAAAAATAACACAATAATCTGATATTCTTAGGTTAAACTAAAATCTGAACAAGTATTAAAATTAAAAAAAAAAACGTTATTTCTCTAGACGTCAGTTGTTCAAAGTAAAATAGGTTTTTAAAAAACCTGCTAGTTTCCAACACACGTCAGTGTCAGGTGGCTAAAACTGTTCGTATCTGTAACGGAACGAACTAAAAATTGAAAACGATAGAAGCATGTATTGACTTTGACGCGAAAACTGTTTTTGGAATTTTTACTGTTGGTGCGCTATGTTACGTTTCGTATCGTTTGAAATTTGTAACAATTTTCCTTTACGGAATTATTATATGTATGTATATATACATATCGTCGACTAAATTTGAATTTGAGTAGGTATTTTATTAATATGCGTGAATAATCAATCAATAGAAGAACGTGCTTATATCCCGCATTGCAGGGTAGAGAGGAAGTACATAGTGACAAGATATTCCGTGTTCTCTTTCCGCCAAAATCGAGATATTGCGTGTTGAGTGGCGGAACTCAACAGAGCGAGGGAATGAAAATAATTTTAAATATAATCTTTACCCCTAATGGTGGGAATCGAACCCACGATCCATTGCGTTTAAAGTCAGACGCTGTCCCACTGCGCCACGACCGGCCTCTTGTCATAATATCTTATATATGTTAATATTAATAAATACCGCAAAAGTGTAGCATAATATACATTTTGAAGTGGCAGCCAGCCTCTCGCATGATATCGTAATATAATAATGGAGTAACCCGCCGACAGATTGATTAGACCTCTCCATCTCATAACAATCAAAGGCCGGTTCATTATCTACGAGTACCTACTAACTACTAACAAAGCCAGTGAGATGTTCCTATGACGTGTTGATTACTCGCCTGCTGGTGATATGTGGGTCTTTGGCGTTTGTGGTACAGTTAGTTGATGATTGAGGCCTGATTGTAAACACGATCGGTTGTGGGTTCGTTTCCCACTCGAGAGTGTGTTTATATAGAAAGAGAAGTACAAAGTGTCTTGACACTAGGTACTCTCTGGCTACTCCGCTATTGTGGAAATACTGTATTTGAATGAGTTACGCAGTGGAATTATGACTCTAAACGCAATGTTCATTGGTGCGATTCCGACTCGTAATATTTAATTTATATTAATTTCCTTACTAAATAGTATGGTTAAATAATTTCTGATACTCAACATGCAAAGTTATATATTTGGTCGAAAAGCAAAGAACAGAGAGTCTTGTTACCAGAGAGACAGAACTGTTTACCCCCTTATGTAGAAAGAAATGTGAAGCTGCTTTGATTATTTCGAAAATTTTAGATATCTTTTATCATTTTAGATGTCATTACTCTTAACGTTATCTAGTAAACTGAATTCAAAATTTTCATTTGAACTACGATTTCCTTTGCATCCAACGGTATATTGGAACTGAAGAATTTCCAATTAAGTCGCATATTTGTTGCAGCACCGACGGCAAACCCCACCTGTCGGCCAACCAGTTGGTCGATTTCCTAAATGAAGTGCAAAGGGATCCCCGGTTGAACGAAATATTGCATCCGTACGCTGATATACAACGGGCCAGAGATCTTATCAAGGCGTACGAGCACAACAAATATCACCAGCAAAGATCGCAATTGACATTTGACGGATTTTTAAGGTATTTCTTTTATTTATATTTCGATATATGTTTCTGTCTGTATTTTCGACTTTTGTACATACAGATACTGTGAATGGGTATTAGATATTATGTATTATTATGTATAATTTAAAATGAATTGAAAAGTTTTAGTCACGATTTATCCCGCATAGCAGGGTAGACAGAAAGTACCTAGTGTTAAGACACTGTGTACTTTGCTTTCCACCGAATTCGAGACATTGCGTTTTGAGTGATGGAACTCAACACCGCACTTTTATCTATATATTTCTTAATATTCTCATTAATGTTTCTACAATTGAAAGTCGAAACTTATATCAATGTATACCGTCATATCATCATGTCCTACAAGTTTAAAAGTGGAAAATAAGTAAAAAAAATAATTAGTACTTTATATGTTCTTCTTACTATATTCTATATTCATTAGTAATTTCTTAAAATGTATGAGATATGTGATATTTTAATTTCAATTTCATACATCTTCCTCCTAGCTTCACATACTTCGTATTTCCGGAAATTTCTCTTGAAATATATTGAAGTTTCCCAGTACAAATGAACGGGTCAAACACACCAATACATCATTCAATAGCAATAAAGTTTAGCTCACGTTACTCACTGCTCACGAACGCTCGGTCAAGTGAACTAACGTACACGTATAAGTAAATATCGGTTAAACTAGCCGGGGTTGTTAACACTAATATTATTTTCCTAGTGTGTTAAAAAAATATAGTGTGATCGTTGTAAGCTCGATTCCTGCTTGAGGGAAATTTATATTATTTTTATTTATTTAACTGGTCTAGGAGGAGTGTTGAGTTGAACTATCTATCACAGAAGTAATTTAACAATAGAACAGAAATAAAGAACTGTTTCTACTCTGCGATATGCGGGATAAATGCTAAGATAATCAAAATGATTTCGCCTACTTTTGGATATTGAATATTTACTATTTTTAAAGTGTTATTCCACACTTAGGATTGGAAAACATTTTTGATTAATATAAAAAATAAAATAGCAGTCTCTCTTGTTAAACGATTATTTCTTAATAATCTTTAAGTAGAAGAAATTTGTAAAAATCTCTCTATAGAGATGTTAACAACATAAATAAGTTGTAACAAAACGTATAAGAATTTCGATGCAGCTGGTGGTAGAACGCGTGGCTTAGCGGTCAGAGCGCTTGGACGGTATCCAAGAGGCGCGGGTTCGAATCCCGCTGCGTTCAAATTTTTATACGTTTTTTCAAAAATGTGTTCCAATAACTAAATTTCAAGCGATATATACATAAACGTAAGTTTCATTCAGTGTATCTTATTTTTCTCGATCAAAGGTTTTAATTGCAAAGCTTTCCAACCCTGATACTTGTTGATACGAAGTGGAACATTGTTGACGTAAACCAGTACATACTAAAACCATATAAAGATGTTTGTAGAAGAAGACCATATATCTGTCATAAAAAATTAACAGCTATACAGCTATTATGGTTTTTTTAATTATCTAGGTATTGTTTTATATATTTTAAATATTAAATTTGTGTGGTTACACGTCATGTCATGAGTTCACATGTAATTTCATGCGCTCACGTACATGTGATGCGCATATATGATTATGCGCATATATGATTATGAGTATATAATACATACGAATTCATATCTTCTTTTTTCGCGTTTATAATTGTGCAATGATTATTGATATCTAATTGAGTCTTGTAATAAATTGAATTTTAAATGAAGCTATTTTAACCGGATTAATCGCTTATATTTTGATATTCGAAAATACATCTTGGACACCTGACTTTTCTAACACTTTACAGTAGTCCGTGGTTACAGGTAGAGTCAACCTGTACTATTCCACTCCACGGACTACTGTAAAGTGTTCGAAACGTCATGTGTCCAGAATGTATTTTCGAATACCAAAATATACGTTTGTTTGTAAAAAAAAGAAATCGTTAAATAAAATGCTTCCGGTAAAAGAAACTATATCTTTTGAATAAGGAAATATTAAAGATGACGTATAAATTTAAGATGTCAGCGCTTTTTACATTGTTCTGCGTTATTTTATTATAAAGTACCGTATTATTGTGTCCGAGAGATTGAATTTAGTGTCAAGCGGTATTGCGAATTCTCGATTCTTTACATATATTATCGTTGTTAGAGTAAAAAAAACGCACAGTGTTTAGTTCCGCCGTTCTATGTTTAATGACTCCTATTTAAGTGGCAAGTAGAGAACAGAATGTCTTCACACTAGAGTGACATTGTAAGTTAAAAAAAAGTAATTTCTCTCCCTCCACTAATTGATATGACATGAAAATTTCTTTTTTTTAGCTTCACGCTTTTATCCCGCATAGCAGGGTAGACAGAAAGTACCCAGTGTCAACACACTCCGTACTTAGCTTTCCACCGAATTCGAGACATTGCGTATTGAGTGGTGGAATTCAACGCCGCACTTTGTCTTTACCAGAGCGAGGAAGTAAAAATAGTGAAAATTTCTATTTATGATTAAATTATTTTCTTAAGAAATATATGTCGTAAATACTTAAATCAGTACAACTAATATATACGAGTACAATATGTACGTACGTATATTGAAAAGCTTTGATGGCAAATCAATTTCGTCGTAATTACTAACCACTCGAAATGTCAATAACGATAATGGGTGAAACTAATACCCGCACTCAATGGCAATTAGCTTACATTTATTATTTTAACTGTTCACATTGCTTACGAGCTTTTATACTGTTTCTTTTAAAATGTCTTAGTTTTTTTTTCTTTTAAGCCTAAATTCTAGATACTACAGGGTAGTATAAAACCTAGAATAAGGACATTCCGTTTTCCACTTTCCATATTATTTCTAGACTCTATATACTCGAAATATCTTAAAAATGGGAATAGAACGTGCAACTATCGTGCGTCATAGTATTCCCTAACTTTTATTACTTGCATAATTATGTATACACAGATGTTTTTGTATATATGTAGGTAGTCAAAAAGAATCCACCGTTCTCTGTATTACGTCTAAATTAGTGACGTTCGTAGCAATTTATATACGTGATGGTTAATAAATATATATTTTTTATTTCCCCCCAGGTTTCTGATGTCGGAGGATAATCCCATAGTGGCACCAAACAAACTAGATCTCTGCGACGATATGGACCAGCCCCTCGCGCACTATTTCATTAACAGCTCGCACAATACCTATCTGACGGGACACCAGATAACAGGGAAATCCAGCGTTGAGATCTACAGACAGGGGCTTTTGGCCGGATGCAGGTGATTACTTATTTGTATTAAACCCCTTTGATGCCTAAAACACGCGTTGTCAATGCAACGTGTTAGCAAATTATTATAGAAGGTGAAGTATTTATTTTATTAATTTAATGTATTTATAATGCTACATTATGAATATTGTTTTTTGAAATCATTTCCATAAATTTGACTATGGCAAAATTTTATGTTTATCTTGCCGATTATTTTTTTAAAGAAAGTTCTGTAAAAAAAAAATAGAAAGGGATTCTTTTTAAATAAAACAAAAAGGGGGTAATATAGATGTTTCAGGAAGTTCTGATTTTGCTAAATACCTATTCTAGTCTATTTTTAATCTGAGGTTCCGACGTGTAGATGATTTTAATATTTTTCTTTAAGAAATTATTTAATTTAAATTATTGATATTGGCACATGAAACTCGGATGTGAATTTGCAAACTTGTTCAGAAAAAGAAGGTTCCGATACAAATGTTATATATTCATTAAAATAGTGGATTGTTGATTTCAAAAATTGAGAGTTTTACTATTTTTTAGCTTCACGCTTTTAGCCCACATAACAGGGTAGACAGGAAGTACCGAGTATCAAGACACTCTGTGTTTCGATTTCCGCTAAATTCGAGGCATTGCGTTTTGAGTGGCGGAACACAACGTCGCACTTTCTCTTACTAGAGCCAGCAAGGAAGTGCAAGTAATTTAGTAGAAGTAATAAGTAAATATATTCACTCCCACGAAGGGGGATCGAGCCCACGACTGATCGCATTTCAGTCAGACGCTATACCACTGCGCCACGACCAGTCTTTTCACTTTTTACCCATTTGATTAATTAATAAATTAGGAATTTATACCCAGGAAGATAAGTTTCAACGAATGACCCTTAAGAATATAAAACCAGGTAATAGAATTACAATTTTTAAAGCTTACCAAAATTATAAACGTTTGAATTTTAAATAAGTATTAAATTATTTTATGTATACTGAATTTTGAAAATTTCATTTCAATATGTTGGTTTTACGCGGAAGTTATTACATTATTCGTACTTTTTTTTAGCTTCACGCTTTTATCCCGCATACCATTGTAGACAGAAAGTACCTAGTGTCAAAACACTCCGTACTTCGCTTTCCACCGAATCCGAGATCCAACCACTCAACATTGCATGTTGAGTGGTGTTGAGTGGAACTCAACGCCGAACTTTTGTCTTTTACCAGAGCGAGAAAATAATTTAAATATAATCACTCCTCCGAGTGGGGATCGAACCCACAACTCTGACTCTGTAACTCTGACTGTCTGTTTGTGACGTCATCACAGCCAAACCGCTGAACTGATTGTGATGAAATTTCACATAGCGACACTTCCTTCTCTTCTTTTTTTAGATTTTTAGGAATTTTATTAATTTAAAAAAAAATACTTATATCGGTTTTTTGTCTACATGTCTACGTTCTATATAATAATTATCAAGATTATATTTATCTCTAAATATTTCAAGATATTTAGGGCGAAAAGTAAAACATATACACGTAAATGTACATCACGCTGTTACCCACTTACGTGTCTTTACTGCGATGTTTAAGTGATTGTTTCTGGTACGACTAGAGTAATAAAATTTAATATATACTTTACTATTAGATCTCTCAAGAAGACTCCACTTTTCTTTTTTACATTTATTAGATAAATCGTTATAGTTTTGTTTTGAAGAATTTTATATTAATTAATCTATAATTAAGTGAAATTATTAACTTACTTTATTAATTAATATTATTAAATATTTGAGGCCGATCGTGGCGCAGTGTGACAGCGTCTGACTGTAAACGCGACCGGTTGTGGGTTCGATCCCCACTCGGGGGAGTGAAAAAAAAAATTAAATACTAACATTTATGTAAATCAACTTTGCCTTAAATATCTATTAAAGGTTAGACGAGCTCCTATGGTTTCTCATCATAGACTCAGAACTTCAAAATAAATTAGAGCCGATATATTATGACCCGGAACCTATAGCAAAAATAATATAACGAAAAAAGTTTCACTAAAAGTTTCATCAAAAAAAATCTATCCCGTAGTTTTTGCGTGAAAGGCGAACGAAAAACAGACAGACAGACAAACAAAAGTTACAAAACAGATATTTTTAGTTTATGTTACTGATATAATAATATATAAAGATACAGATCTGTATATATAATATACAGATTTTTTATTATTATTATATATAATTTAGTTTAATGTCCTGTATTTTTATGTAGGCGTAGACCCTAATAACCTATTGTGAGCAATCTTCGAAGTGTATAAGCATTAATATTTTTATATTGGAGATATTATTAGCCTTATTCTTGAATATTGATAATATTGGCACATTGATAACATAATTTCAAATTAGACTTAAGTTTCAAAACACGTAAATTTCAGTAGACTGGTTCATTTTCAAAATACACTGCTTTGAGAACGTGTAACCAACACGCTTAATACGTAGAGGATATCTTTGAACTAATCTTAACGAAAATTATGCAGATTTAGTAGAAAAAGTGCAGAAAACAACATCTTCCATTATAATCTATTAGAAACAAATTAGATTAATAAAGTAAACATAACATACTCTACTATAAATTTGACATACAGTTTTGTATAAGGACATGGACATAAATATTGATAAAATATGGGGCCATTCATAAATTATGTCACATGAACGTCTTTTACATGACGTCACATAATTGATTTTCTTCTCAATTTTTTTATAGTCGTTATGATATTACTATAAACTAGATGTCCCGTTGCCGCGTAAGACACGCGTTACCTTAGCAACGTATATGTCACTTCATAACATATATGTTTGCGACATGGTAGTAAATTTCTCTCCTTTTCTATGTAAACTGTAACTACCTTTCATACTCATCCATCCGAGAAATTTTCGTAAAAAGAGGTTATAAAGTTTATGAATATATGAATTAGATACATTGTATTTTTTACCCACGCTCCAATGTGATGCGTGACGCGTTACGCGTCTAAAAGCACGTCGTGTGGAATTTGCGGCTAAACACCGTTGCTTAAGTTGACGCGGTGGTCTCCAAAATTCTAGTAAATTTAGCAAAACTGATAATAGTCTGTACTGAACATTATAATAGTCAATAAATATTTAGGCCGGTCGTAACGTAGTGTGGCAGCGTCTGATTGTAAATGCGATTGGTTGTGGGTTCAATTTCCATTCGAGAGAATGTTTATTTTTAAATTATTTTAATTTCCCCGTTGTGGTAAAACAAAGTGTGTTGTTGAGTTTAGCGTGTCTAAACTCAACAACACACAATTGTTCAACTTAGGCGGAAAGCGGAGTACGGAGATCTTGACACTGGGTAGGTACTTCCTGTCTACCCAGCTATGTGGGATAAAACGAGAAGCTAAAAAAATAGTATCGACTGATGGCAATTCCAAAAAAAAAATATTTTCATAAAGGCATACATATTCAAATTCACTTGTTGAAATAGGTGTTTTTACAAAGTGCTCCTATAGAGTTGATACCCAAAAGTTTCCGGAGATACTAAAACCAACATATTCAATACTATTTCAGTGTATAGTATTTACTGTGCGATCGCGATCAGATTGATGGCAAGTGATATGCCTGTAATATATATTAGACATTTTGGTCTAACCAAGGTATTTTGGTATCTAGATTTTTTTTATTTATTACCTTGAAGAATTTATATAATATTCTATAAAATGAATTTATTACGATATAACGTAATTATTTTTGTCTAGCAAAGCCTTATTACTTTACTAGTCATCGTTTTTTTAATCAATATATGAGATTTGTTTTCTTATTTAAAATATGTTTATAAATATTCGACTTTTTCGAATTGTCTATGTAAGAAACTATTATTTAGAATTATTGTTTATTTAGTATTACATTTTTAAATATATTTACTACATTTTCTTATAAAATGATAATATAAATAAATACACAAATACATTCGTATATAACATATTATCAAAGTCATATCTTTAAATATTAGTAAGGCGGTAAGGATTTATATTCTTCTACCGCCTTGATGATTTAAGAAAGAGTAACAGTCAATACTCATCTTTCGATGCGCTTCCATACATTTACTTTGTTCTGTTATAATAATTATTTTTTTTGTATATTTTGTGGCGGACTATTTATATATTTTTATTTTTTTTTTGCATCTTATGTGTTTCTATTAGTTGACTTTTCTATTAGTTGACCGGTCAAACTAATAGAAAACTATTAGTTTGACCGGTCGTGGCGCAGTGTGACAGCGTTTGACTGTAAACGTGATCGGTTGTGGGTTCGATCCCCATTCGTGATTATATTTAAATTATTTTTACTTCCTCGCTCTGGTAAAGACAAAGGGCGGCGTTGAGTTCCACCACCCAACACGCAATGTCTCGAGTTCGGTGGAAAGCGAAGTACGGAGTGTGTTGACACTAGGTACTTTCTGCCTACCGTGCTATGCGGGATAAAAGCGTAAAGCTAAAAAAATGACTTAATTTTATTATTAAAGTGGTATTAATCGTTATATACGAACATCTATCATTTTTTCATACTAAAACCACACATTTTAGAACAGGAAACGTCCTAAATATCATTTTGCTATATAATAGTAAAACTTCGTTATCCATATATATACATGTTTGAAGAACGTGAGTTTTTATAGCGAACGTAGTGCCTTGATACTAGATACTTCCTGTCTACTCTGATGGGCGGGATAAAGCGAAATTGACATTTTTTGGATTTTTTTTAATTAAACTGTTTTAAACGGATTAATCGCGTATATTTTGGTATTCGAAAATACATATATATATACTTTACAGTAGTCCATGGTCACGTGGTCGTGGTAGTGACTGAGTCTACCTGTGACCACGGACTACTGTAAAGTGCTCGAAACGTCAGGTATCAAAAAATGTATTTTCGAATACCAAAATATACGCAATTAATCCGATTAAAATAGTTTCATTTAAAATGTGTGAAAATAGTGAAAATCAAAGACTTTTTTTGCATTTAAACTTTTTTTTCATTACTACTTTTTTAAAACCAGTGTTAAAATACTTATAGTCTTAAAAGCTGTTATAATATGAAATTAATAGAATTTCGTATAATGTACTCTAGTACTTTATTACAAACGAAACTACATATTTTATAACTTCCGGATTGAAACTCAGATTTTTCTTAAAGAAAAGCAAAGTTTGTTAACAAAATAGTAACTGTTAGTTTGTGTTGAGTCTGTTATAAACCTTTTAAGGTGTGTAATTATTAAAACACTTAAAATTTTAATGCAAAAAAAGCATTATATAAATGCGACATACCACTTTTCTATACATGCCATGGAATTTTAAAGGAAATATGCTATAATTTATAATAAGTATAATATATAATAAGATCTTTGATTTTCTCGACTTTTACACATTTAACATGAAACTATTGCAAAAGGTGTAATCGTGTGTATTTTAATGTTCGAAAATATATTTTTGAAAAGCCGACATTTCGAGCACTGACCGTCTACTTGTGACCGAAGGACTACTGTAAAGTGTTCGAAACGTCTTATTTTCAAAAAATATTTTCAAAATATACGCAGTCATCAATGAATTTAAAATAGTTTCATTTAAAATACTATTATTTATACTTAACACAACTAACGACTCCCTGTGTTTAGATAAAAACTACGGAATGACTGTTAAGTAGCTAACGTATATACGAGTAAACATATCTTTCAATGCTGGCTGTAATATACTTGCTCAGTTACATTTAAAATGGTTACGTAGTGATTTAATTTATATGATTTATATGATCGTATGATATTGTTATTAAGAATTTAGTGTCCTAGTGTCAAGACACTCTTCACATTTTCTACCCGTAATCAAGATAGTGTTGAGTGGCAGTAAACAACGTTGCGCTTTGTCTTACTTAACCTGTAAATATCATTATTATAGTGCCCCCAAAAATTTCCACGAGTGGGATTAGAACCCAAATTCATAAGCGTTTACAATCTTACTGTGCCGCGATAACCATACTGTTAAGAACTATTATATTTTTTTCGTAATAATAAAAAAATGTAACAGTTCGCTACGGTTGTGATTTTGATTCTCACTTAGAAAAATTATGATATTAATATATATTTCTGATTTTAATTTCGTTGAATATTTGTAATTATTTTATAAACTAAACTTTTGAATTTTCATTATAATTTTTTTCTATTTTAATTCCACCTCAGCGCAAAAAATTAATGTATTACGGCTTTTAAGCACAATTTACTTCGCCAATGTCACGTAGATTGGAAAAATAGTAACGTAAAATTATATTATTTAAAATATATTATTATCAGCAATAGCTCGTTTTTATGCACAATAGAAAGTGGAAAATGCATTGGGATAAAAACGCCAAATGACGTTTAATAATTTTAAATGTCTTTTGAAGATGTTCGTACGGTGTAAAATAATAATATTTCGGTCACGCAAAAGCGTGGCTATAGACCATATTAAGGTAATACAGTATTATACGATTATAATTGTTATCACAAAGTCAACAAAAGCCCTATATTATTTATTTCAATAATATCTATATAAAAATATATATAAATAAATAAACTTGAAGTGTCTGTTTGTTATGTTAGAAAAAACTGCGTTTTACACATACTAAAATAAATATTATTTACTATTTTTAAAGTGTTATTCTACACTTAGGATTAGAAAACATTTTAGAAAAACCATATAAAAATTCGCGTGGGTTCGAATCCCGCTGCGTTCAAAATTTTTATACGTTTTTTCTAAAATGTTTTAAAATAAATATTATTTTTCTCTATATTATGTTTGATTTGTTTGTTCCGGGTAATCTCTGTAATGACTAAACCAATTTTGACGAGGCTTTCATTGGCAGGTAGTTGATGTAATAAAGAGGGCCTTAAGCTTTTTCTATTTTAGAATTATAAATTAAATAAGAGTTACATTCCACGCGGGTGAAGCCACAGGCTCAGTTAGTTTCAAATATAATTATTAATTAAATAATATATCTTACAATCAGAAATAAACGTTTAACACACTTTCATATGACATTGCGGCCAAACTAAAACAAAACTAATTAGAGTATCGTATCGGTCACACATGTTTGGAGTCACGTTCTCGTTGTAATCGTTATGTTATCTTTTAATATGTTCCGTACAAAAAAAAAACTCCAAATTAATGTAATGTGATTTTAATACCGTTATGTATTATTTTTTTATTATTTTTTTGGGTACTGCGGAAAATTTGTCAGTAAATTGTGGTGCATTTGAGACAGCGTTTGACTGTAAACGCTATCGGTTGTAGGTTCGGTTCTTGCTCGAGGAATGATTGTATTTAAGTTATTTTTATTTTCTCGCTCAAGTAAGATAAAAGCGCGGCGTTGAGTTCCGCCACTCGACACAATGTCTCGAATCGCGGAAAGGAGATTAAGGAATTCCTTGACACTAGTTATTTCCAATCTACCCTGCTATGTGGGACATTCATTTTTAAATCATTTCAAATTTTTTTTGCTCTGGTAAGGAAATGCCCTATTAAAATGTCTAACATTCAGGCGGAAAGCGGAGAACGTATTGTCTTAACACTAAGTTCTTTCTTCCCATAAGAACTTTCAAACAGATGGTTAAATCTTTCGGTAAAAGTAAAAAAAAATCATTTTAATATAATACAGTATATAACGACTGTCCTGTTGTTACGACCTCGCGTAAACATACACGAGGGCGCTTTATTGGATCGTTTTTTACGCGTATGTTTATAGCGTATACTAATTTATTTTTAAACGCGTATCGCTCTATTGATTGGTGTTTTAGCTAAATTGATTTTAAAAAGTGAACAGATTTCTTTATAAAACGGAATTTCTGTTATTGAGCTTTTAGTTATATTTATTTTATTTATATAAGTAGTAAAATTTTGTTTTCTACAATATTTACCTTTTAGCCCCATAATTTTGAAAACATTAAATTTCAAAAAAATATTTTGTTCTCTTCGCTTTAAACACTAAAATCTCCATTACTCAAATAAAGAAATTACAATCCTTTATTAGTCGAAATAATCAATAAGTCCCTGTGAACTATTTCGGTACATATATTTCCTTTATAACAGGAAAAATTAATTTGGATCTCTGTATGTCGAACTTAACAATGTTTTGTTTTATAATTCGATTATTTCACATTCATTGTCGACTTTAAGTATTTGCCGAGAATGTAAGTACATTATTTTTGATTTTTTTAATAAAAAACAAATTATAAGACAGAAGGACCTCTCCTTAGGTGGAAAACTCTAGACTTAATTTTTTTGGCGTTTCCCTTGATGTTCGACTCGCATATTTTCTACCTGGAACACATTGTTTCTTGTTGCGCTAACGTTCCACATATATTGAATACTTTCTGCGAAACAATTCTTCATGTTCATTTCACTTGTTGAAAAGTTTTTGTTTTATTTTCTATTGTTTATATACACTTCTATATGTACGTACACTTTGCAGGAAGCAGGAATTCTTTCCAATTTACGTTACTTTATATAGTTATTATATGCCCAGATTACATGATATCTTTATAAATTATGTATGTATGCTATTTTACTGTTCAGTTTAATCTACATCTGCTGTCATTTTAAATGAAAGAGTGATAAATGTCTATCCTGTCAATCCTCGCAAACTTTTACTCTTATAATATTAGTAGAACTTGACTATAATGGTGACCATATTGAATCATATACATGTATCAACGTCAAAAATATATAAAATTATACTAAAAATATGTTCCTGTGAGGCCGGTCGTGGCGCAGTGTGAACGTCTGACTGTAATCGCGATCGGTTATGGGTTAGATACCCACTCGGGGGAGTGATTATATTTAAATTATTTTCACTTCCTCGCTCTGGTAAGACAAAGTGCGGCGTTGAGTTCCACCACTCAATAAGCAATATGTTGAATTCGGTGGAAAGCGAAGTATGGGTTGTTTTAATATTAGGTACTTTCTGTCTACTCATAGTTAAAAAAAATGTTCTCGTACCAGGCAGTTAATGTAAATATCAGTTCTTTCATTTAAGTTCCCATGCTCTATTATAATATTGTTGTTTAAATGTTAAATGGGTCGTATTATGTTCTTAAAGGTTTATAGGGGTTGAGCGCTATGCTCTCCGGCAACAGGGGCCGTTGTATTTATGTTATGTGGAAACGACCAGGCTAAATTAAACTTTTGTGTTCTGTTTCACGTAGTTTCATGCTTTATTTCGCATAGCAGGGTGGTCAGAGACAACCTAGTGTCAAGACACTCCGTTAACTGCATACTACCGAAACCGAAACATTGCGTGCTGAGTGGCAAATTCAAAGCCGCGCTTTGTTTTAACTTGTCTTAATAATGCGGAGAAATAAACTTTAATTATAATCATACTCCCAAGTTGGGGAATCAAACCTGTAACTATCTGCGTTTACAGTCAAACGCTGCCCACTGCGTCGCGATTGCCTCAAAATATTCGATCGACCTTATAGAAATGATTAATTATTATTTTATATTTTCTTTATAAATTTCCTGTTTGCTCTAAAACCGAAACACAATTCACACGTTGTCAAACAAAATTCCTAAACGCCTGTCGAGCTCAAATTTTTTTTTTTAAATATTTAATGACGGCAAACATGGTACGCGTACAATTTTACCTTGTAATTGGGTCAAATTTTATTTTTGATGACATTTTTGCGGGAGAGTTAGACCCCCCACCCACCCTAATGTTATATGGAAAGCGAAAATTCAACTGCAATCCGATTTTTAATGAGCAGGAAATTAATTATCAACTTAATATATTTAAGATCACGTGCCATGTTTATTTCGTCCCATCTCAGTTTGTACTTACTTTACAAAGCAAACAACTTGCGATATATATTGTATAAATTTCTTGTTGAATTACTAAGTGAGTTGATACTTTTAAGCTGTCAAAACGCTAAAGTATATTGGAAACTAAAAATTCGTTGTACATTTTGTTGAGTGGACGAACAGATTGTAATTTCCGTATATATGACAAACGTTTTCTCGTAAGTCGTAGATTCAAATTAACAGGAGGTTAATGTAAGTTACTCATAATTTTGTTTTTTTTAGCTTCACGTTAATATCCCGCATAGCAGGGTAGACAGAAAGTACCTAGTGTCAATATACTCCGTACTTCGCTTTCCACCGAATTTGAGACAATGCCTGTTGAGTGGTGGAACTCAACGCCGCACTTTGTCTTACCAGAGCGAAGAAGTGAAAATAATTTAAATATAATCACACCCTCGAGTGGGGATCGAACCCACAACCGATCACGTTCCGATAATTATCATGAAATTGTATGTATATTGTATATTACTAGGGCCTATAATCCCAAACGTTAACTCTTCTTATATACCTAAGATCTTTGCTTTTCACGATTTTTTACATATTTTAAATGAAATAGTTGACCCCGATTCGTAGTTTGAACCTGTGACCACGAATGACGTGTTCGAAATGTGTGTATTTCTACAATGTATTTACGAATACTAAAATATACGCGGTTAATTCGTTTAAAATAGTTTCATTTAAAATATTGTGTTATATTTTACCGGTATACTTGTATTATTTTTTTCACAAAGCCTCATTTTCTATGCAAACATTTACCCAAATGGGCTTTAAACCCATAACTACCGTGTGCCTGACACAAACGCGAAAGAATTTTCTGGTTATTAGGTAAAGCCAGTATGTCGTTGAAGCAACATTCTTTAGTGATGTGTGACGTGTTTTTGTACGCTTACCGAATATTGGATTTTACAATGTCGCTCAACATAGCCTTTCAAATTACTAAACCCATGTTTTTATGTGGGGACAAAAAAAAATTTTATTTTGATATATATTTTTTTAGCTTCATGCTTATATCCCGCATAGCAGAGTAGTACGAAAGTACCTAGTATCACGATACTCCGTACTTAGCTTGCCACCGAATTTGTGACATTGTGTTTTGAGTGGCGGAACTCAACGCCGTACTTTGTCTTTACTAGACAGAGGAAATGAAAGTAATTTAAATATAATCACTCACCCGAGTGAGATTCGAATCCACAACCGATCGCTTTTACAGTCAGACGCTGTCGCACTGCGTCACGACCGGCGGATTTTGATATATATTTAATATATAATAAATCAAACGCTTTTTCTTAGGAATATATGAATGTGGGATATAATAATTTTGATTATGTTCAACAACAACCCATTACTCCCACGACGTTTAAAGCTAACAATACTGGAAACCTCATAAAAGGTTTTTTTTTAATTTTTATCAACATGCTTTTTATAGAAATCGAAGGTTTTCTTCTACAGAATTCATATGAATGTCAAAACTCAATATACAGGTGACTGTTTATACCTTGTTATTTACTTTATACATATATTTCTATACTATATTACAATTAAGTATATAAGCAGCTTCAATTACGCGTAAAATGCGCGTTGTCTTAGTAACGTGTAACACTTTATACAAAAATACATGTCCAACTCACAGTGTTGTGTAAAATATTGATTTTATTAATAATTTTTTTGTAATAAAAAATATAAGCATAATGCATATATTCTCTGCATACAATAAAAGTATAGGAAATTCACTTTACAAAAATTTACTCCTTTTCGGCGTATGTAAAAGTTTGAAATAAATCGCCCAAGTGACTTCTTCTGCTATTCTGCTTCGGCTATTTGTCCATGTAAGTCCTGTCAAAATCGCTCAAGCACGAAGTACGGCAATATATATATATATATATATATATATATATATATATATATATATATATATATATATATATATATTGATAAATGCATTTTTAAAGAACTTCTTCATTAAAAAAATTTCCTCCAATGCATACACAGACTTTCATTTCATTCTTCGTCAAAGTAAGGAATATTTTGATAAAAAATGTAAAGCTATTTCGGTTTGTCGTTTCTTCAAAAGATTTTTCTACCACAAAGGAATTCTAATGATCTTAAAGTATTTACTTTTGTTTCATTTGTTTGGTTTTGCTAGATTGTACATGTAATAATTAGTATGATAAGGAATTAATTTTAATATTTGTATAGATTTTTCATAGATAGAATAAAAGAAAATAAGAATTTGCTGGCCGGTTGTGGCGCATTGGTGTCTGATTGTATACGCGATCGGGTGTAGGTTCAATTTAAATTATTTTCACTTCCATACCAAAGTAAGATAAAGCGCTGCGTTGAGTTCCGCTACTCAATACAGAATGACGCAATCTGGAAAGCAGAGTACCTACTTAGTGGAGTGTCTTGACACTGGGTACATGAAGTACCTATCCTAATGTGCGGGATAAAAGCGTAAAGCTAAAAAGATACAAAAAAGTCCTGCCTTCATTTTAGTGGACATCTAAAAAAATTTGAATTCGCCTTATTTAGAATCACTATTTAATATAGTGATTTCATTTTATAATATTTTGATTACTTATAAATCTTTATGCTAATGCGCCAAAGGAAGCTTTTTATCTCGTATGGTAGAGTAGTCAGAAAATACGTAGTATCAAGACACACCGTACTCCCCTTTCCGCTGAATTGGTTATATTGCGTATTGAGTGAGGTGGATCTCAGCGTCGCGCTTTGTCTTACCAGAGCGAGAAATGAAAATAATTTAAATATAATGATTCCCCCGAGTGGATATTGAACCTACAACCGATTGCTTTTTACTATAAGACGCTGTTCCACTGCGCCACGACTGGTCTCAAGTTGAAAATTTGCCGCAGTTAAATATCATATGGATAAGCAGAAAGCAAATATTTATCATAATAATCCATTTAAAATACATAAATGTCATAAAATAAATATTATATATAATATTCTTGACATCTTGACTCGTTTCTAAGACAACTCATATTTCACCTGTCACCGGAGCCACTAATAGGTATAACACCATCGGTTACGTGGCGTTCTACTCCTATGCGGTTTCCATCTCAAAGGCCGGCAGCGCACCTGTAGCTTCTCTGGTGTTACACGGGGTCGACGGCGGCGGTGATAATTTACCATCAGGTGGTCCGCACGCTCGTATGCCTTGCCTTTTTCTATAAAAAAAAAGATATATATAGTGACCTAATATTTTACTATTTTTAAAGTGTTCTTCCACACTTACGATTTGAAAACATTTTTAAAAAACGTATAAAATTAAACTGAAAACGTATAAAATTGAAAATTGAACGCAGCGGGATTTGAACCGTTTTTTTAATAGTGGTACAAGAATTACGACGCAGTTGTAGAACGTATGGCTTAACGGTCTGAACGCTTGGACGGGATCCAAAAAGCGCAGGTTCAAATTCCGACGCGTCCAGCTTACCTGCTAAAAACGAGTATTTTGCTGACATATTTTAACTACATTTAAATGTGACAAAGCTTAGGCGTAAGTTTTGTCTTAAGTTTTAATTAAAAGTTGCATGTATTTTTAACGAGTAGAAAGATTCAATTATATGTAACTGAGAGTCGAGCCGAGTTAAATACGGACGAATTTCCCGGCTATTTTGTAAAGCAGTTTCAATTTAGAGAACAGTGTATATAAATGAAATTATACTGAGCCCGCTCGTGGCGTAGAGACACAGCGTCTGACTGTAAACGTGATCGCTCGTAGGTTCGATTCCCACCCGGGGGCACGATTATATATAAATTATTCCCATTTCCTCGCTCTGGCAAGTTAAACGAGGCGTTGAGCTCCGTCACTCAACAGGCAATGTCTCGAATTCGGTGAAAAGTGGACTATCTAAGCTTTTTTATTTTTCATTTTTGAAAATGTATAATTTATTTTTAATTTCTATACGTTTTTTTCAAAATATTTTCTAATCCTAAGCGTGGAATTACACTTTTAAAATAGTATACTATCAGCTTTATCATTATTATTTCCACTTTTGTGGAAATCTCAAATAAATTATTTCTTTCTATTTTAAAATTTCGGAACTACGCACAGTTTCGATTTCCATTTCTACTTGGCGATTTGTAACCTTTAGTTGGTCTTTATAACTTAGAATATTTTAAATCGATGAGATTTTTTTAAAAAATAATAATTAAAAAAGACTATTTTAAACAAATTAATCGGTTATATTTTGATATTGGAAATATATATTTGAAATCACGACGTTTCGAACGCTTTACAGTATGTCCGTGGTCAAGATAGAAAACAAACAGGTTAAAATTGTGAAAATCAAAGATCTGATTGACAGAATTCATATTTTTGTCTTAAATTCATTAAAAATTTATAAAAGTAGATTTACGCTTTTTCTGTTTAGTGGACTAGGCAGAAAACACATCGTATCAACTATCTCCATTTTTCATTTTCTCCTTTTTTAATCTGTTTATAGAAAAAAAAACACATTTAGCTTAGTATATCTTACCTTGAAATTATAACAAATATTATTTTATGTCCTCAGGTGTGTAGAACTAGACTTCTGGAACGGTAGGACAGAGGAGCCTGTAATCGTTCACGGATACACATTCGTACCAGAGATCAGTGCAAAGGAAGTTCTTGAAGCAATCGCTGAAAGTGCGTTCAAAACGTCAGACTATCCGGTCATACTGAGCTTCGAAAACCATTGCAACCCCAGACAGCAAGCGAAAATAGCGAACTACTGTAGAGATATATTTGGCGAAATGCTACTTGATAAACCTTTGGATTCACACCAATTGGAGCCTGGTAAGGTTATTTAATTTATTTCTTATGTGAGTGTAATTTTTTGTTTTTATTGTTTTTTTTTGTATTAGATATTAAAATATAAAAAGCCTAGTAATAAGTCATTCTATCTTTTCCTAACACTTTCAAACAGTTCAAATAAGTTTAAATATAACAGTTCAATTTAAATAAAATTTATATAAATAATTATTTTTCTTAGCTTCACGCTTTTCTCCTGCATAGACAGGGTAGACAGGAAGTACCTAGTGTCAAGACACTCTGTACTCAGCTTTTAATGAAATTCGTGACATTGCGTGTTGAGTTTCACCACTCAACGCTTTGTCTTACCAGAGCGACGAAATAAAAATAAAATCGTGAAGTAATAAAAACATCAAATTAATTTAAATATTACCATTCACCCGGGAGGGAATATAACTTATAACCAGTCGCGTTTAGAGTCGGACGCTATCTCATTGCACCATGGTGGCCTCTCGATAAAATTAAGTTAAATAGAAATAAACAAAAGAAATGTATTCGAAGACCCAAACAAAATGTCAAATAGCTCTTGAAACCTCTTTTTCTATACAAATTACTTACGTAAGCTAAGATACGGGATAATTTCCTTACAAAGTACAGTAATACGTTAAAGTACATACTTCTTAATTATATTTGATTACAGTCGAAAATCCCATTTTATACGCGAACAGTAAAATGAACCTTTCTGAAAAGCTCGCGAGTTTACAATTTCATACCTGGTAAAGGGTACAATAGACGGAGGGCGGTTTTATATAAAATATGTAATTTATTTTATTGCATATTACATTTTGCCTTTTACCCTTCAATGTATCATTGGGGTTATGTTTTATGTAACACTAGTGGCTGCCAGTGACTTTATTTGAGTTGACTTTCTGGTCTATTTCATTCAATAGGAAATTTTCAAGGAGGAATTTCCAGAAATCTTTTTTAAGTGAATTTTTTTCAAGGTTCTTCATAAGGCATTTTTTTAAATAGCTTTCCTTACAAACGTAACATCTACGTAATTTAGAAGTAATGGTACAATATATTATATTTATACATGAATCAGATACAACTTCGGTTACCCGCGGTTCTGATTCATGTATAAATTCAAATTATTTTCATCCTCTCCCTCTGGCAAGACCAATTGCGGCGTTTAGTTCTGTTACTCAACACGCAATGTCTCGATTGATTTGGCGGTAAGCGGAATAGTCATGACATTAGGTACTTCCTGTCTACCCTGGTATGCGAAGCGTGAAGCAAAAAAAATTGAATCTGAATATTAGAATCAGCTCCAAAGGTCCTAGGTAGGTATCAGGAAATAAGTTTTGGAAAATGCGTTTATCCGTTTTTTAAGTAAATAACAAACTGCTTTTATATTAATTAGAATATAGGGGTAAATATTGCCACTATTTACAATAGCTTTGAAGGGAAATCGGGGGGTTTCGAAACTAGAAGACCCCGGTTCGAGTCCAGATATCTCTACTTCGATTATGTTTGGACATTTCTATTTCAATTTTCTTCTTTTGTGAGAAAAATAATTAGAAAACGAGCACTGGCATTCTGAAATCATGAAAAAAAAACTAAAACTGATTTCAACCTATTGATTTAAAAAAATGATTCATTATTATTAGTATTTAAATTGTAACAACTCGATTTAATCAAACTGATTCTAGAATTTTATGATTTATAAAAACACATTAATTTATGAAAATATCGAATAAAGATCCGTTCATTTCTTTTCATTCGTTCATAAATTAAGCAAACATGTTATTATAATATAAATATTTGTCCCGGCCATATTCTAATACGTACTATATTAAATCCGTATAGCCAACGGCCACCTTAATTAAATATATTGTTTTTTTTTTACTCAATACTGAGGACTTAATGTTTTAAAACAATAAATGAAAATAATCATTCAAAATCGCCTATTGAAGCAGTGAGATAATTATATGAATTATTATTATTATTATTTTTTTAGCTTCACGCTTTTATCCCGCATAGCAGGGTAGGCAGAAAGTACTTAGTGTCAAGACACCCCGTACTTCGCTTTCCACCGAATTCGAGACATTGCGTGTTGGGTGGTGGAACTCAACGCCGCTCTTTGTCTTTACCAGAGCGATGAAGTGAAAATAATTTAAATATAATCACTCCCCCGAGTGGGGATCGAACCCACAATCGGTCGCGTTTACAGTCAGACGTCGTCATACTGCGCTACGACCGGCCTCAATTATTATAAATACAAATAAATAAAATCGAAGTGTCTGTTTGCAATATTAAAATATGAGCTTTTTATTTAATGTATATACGCCGGTCTTGGCGTGGTAAATGTCATTGATTATGGATTTAAGTTCCGCTCAGGGGAGTTATTATATTTAAATTACTTTCACTTTCTCGCTCTGGTAAGACAAAGTGCGGTGTTAGGTTTCGCTACTCAACACGCAATACTATAACTCGACTGATATAACTCGACTGCTAACTGCGTAAGCGGTACGACTACCTCTTGTCGCACAGGTACTCGCATGCGTGTTTGTATGCCTACAATAATAGTAAATAACGTCCGATAAGGGAATGGGCTTTGTGATTGTAACGATACGTTGTGGTTTATGTGTTATTTTCGTGTTTTTAAACGTAAAATACTACGTAAGAATTAGATTTTTTTAAATATTTAATTATTTTAATGCTAGCCGTGACCGCTACTTCGGCTGTGTAGAATGAAATATATTTTATATTTCTACAATAAATCGACTAAGTTACGCCTTATAACATCAACTTTCTGCCAATGAAAATCTCGTCAAAACTGGTCCAGTCGTTCTAGAGATAAACCGGAACAAACTGACAGACGGATAAAAATTTGTAAAAATATATATTTTGGTGTACGAGCATATTTATTTAGTAGAAAGCGGTTATTTAATATAACAAACATACACTCCAATTTTATTTATTTGTATAGATGCGTATACTGTGCCACTTTGATGCTTGGCAAGTGCTTGTTTTTCCATTATAAATTTCTGTTTTATATTTTTTATCTTGACATTAATATAAACTATTACTTTTTTCAAAGCTTTGTCGTTTGAAAAAAATTACATTTATGAAGAGTAAGTTATATTTTAATAATTTTGTTCAGCTTTACTTTTATTCCGAATAACAGGATAGATAGGAATATCTGGTGTCAAGACACTTCGTACTCCGCTTTTCACTGAATTAGAGACATTGTATGTTGAGTGGCGGAACTCAATGCTGCATTTAGTCTTACCAGAGCGAGAAAATGACAATAATTTAAGTATATAAAATTTCTTCGAACCCACAACCGATCGCGTTTAAAGTCTGACGCTGTCCCACTGCGCCACGACGGGCCTCTTTGTTATATTTTTTTAAAATATCTAATAGTTGATAAATTGTTATAGTAAATTTTATTTCTGCTACATTCAAATTTTTTATAGAGATTATAATATTTTTGTTAAATTAAATGTTCAAATACATTTTAAGTTAACATAAGATAAACATACTTTCCTAATAAAAGTACTACAAATAGAATTTTAATATGAATTTCTTTTGCATATTTAAGAATATGTTTGTTCATACTATCTCAGAGACTACTTGTTCATCTCAAAGTTAACTAAATATTAATATTTTCATATTATATTTTTAGCTTCTCATATATTAATAGATTCGTTTACTCGAGCTTATTAAAACTGAACAAATAAATTTGCCTTCACTGAAATTGAATATACATCCCCTTTTAATATATGAACGGTTTACCAAAATCCAAACAAAATGGTCGTTAACGAACAAAAGACATATTGATATGAGCTGAAATCGATACAGTGGCGGTTGTGAGTAAATCTTAGGTAATTCTCTTATGAATATGAGATTTCCTACTGAACCCCGTATCACGTTTTTAGAGGAAAATGTACTTGTTGAAATTTATTTAAAAAATATACGGTATATTGCATATATACGGAGATTTTAATTAAATTATAAACGTTAGATTAAGGTATAGGTTTATTATTTAAAAGTTTATAAAATGTAAAAAATGGGCTTTCTTAAGAAATGTATCTATTATAGAGTAGATATATATAGTATCTACTTTACTAGACTGCTAGTTTTATAAGGTTAGTTTCAGATAATTGTGTAGATCCTACTTATCAGAGATACGGTGGTGCCGCTTCAAATCATTCTGGTCACCGTGGTACCAATAAGCAGGACTAAAATAATCTGTGCATACATCCTTAGTATAAGAGTTTTCATTTAGTATTTGGCTGTGAGTAGGGGAGTCAGCCCTTTAATGTGAGCTCCGTAAGTGAGCAAGACGTTCGAGTAGTGCAGAAAATTATAATCAACCAATTTGTTGCGTCGGCCATTTTAGATTTATAAAAAATTTAATTATATATAATTTCATTGTCATCAGAACTGAAATCATTGCAAATTTGAGTTCAATTGTACACTGGGAAGTGAGTCAAATTAGGCTTGCAAATTTTCACACATACTAACTCATACGGCAAGTTAAATAAACCTTGTAAAATACATGATATATATTTTTATAATAAAATTAATTACCATCGTTTTACTATTGGTTCAAAATTTGTATTACAATTCTTCTCGTACAATAATAGGCATCATAAAAATTATATACACATTATATACCCAACCCAACGCGTATTAAATTAGCCGCAATCACACTTGACTTTTGACCTTACCGTCTGATATATATACACAGATATGTATACGTACTGTATTATATCACCTCTGATCCACGCTGAAAGGTGCGACAGTTCTAAGAATAGCATTCTTGCCTAATAGTTCTATTAGCTACATTCTTTGAAGCCAGCTACAACGTTTGATCAGTCGTTGAGTCACTGTTAAAACAACATGGATCGATTCGTTTTATATCGATATTATAATCGATATTTTTAGATTGTATAAGAATATTTAACCTAGTTTTAAAATTAAAGCCTTTAGGGATATAGTAAGTAAACGCTATAGTTGTGAGTGGAGGCCGGTGGTTGCGCAGTGTGACAGCGTCTGACTGTAAACGCGATCGGTTGTGGGTTTGATCCCCACTTGACGGAGTGATTATAGTTAAAATTATTTTCACTTCCTCTGGTAAGACAAAATGCGGCGTTGAGTTCCACCACTCAACATGCAATGTCTTAAATACAGTGGAAAGTGAAATAGCGGAGTGTCTTGACACTAGGTATTTTCTGTCCGCTTTTACCCTGCTATGCGGGATTAAAGCGTGAAGCTAAAAAACAAATGGTTGTGAATTTGATTCCTGCCTGAAGAAATTATTATATTTAATTAATTTCATAATAAGATCTTTGATTTTCGCGATTTCTATACATTTTAAATGAAACTATTTAACCGGATTAATCGCGTATATTTTGGTATTCGAAAATACATTTTTGGACACCTGACGTTTCGAACACTTTACAGTAGTCCGTGGTCACAGGTAGACCTACTACAGGAGTCTATCTGTGACCACGGACTACTGTAAAGTGTTCGAAACGTCAGGTGTCCAAAAATGTATTTTCGAATACCAAAATATACGCGATTAATCCGGTTAAATAGTTTCATTTAATTAATTTCATTTCCTCGCTCAGTTAAAACTAAACGCGGTGTTGTGTTCCACCACACAATAGTAAATTTCTCGATTTCGAGTGAGTATAGAGCGGAACTACTATGCGGGACTTTGCTTGTTAGCTGATTTTAGATACAATTAACATATTTCAACTTTTATGCTATTGACACATGCTTAAAGGAATACAATCGAAATTGGTTTGAATAAAACGATTGTTGTTGTCTCGGAAGTTACGATTTAAACTGGTTTCATTTTCAACAATTCAGAAGTGATTATCGAGCTTTACTTAAGTTAACGAAATCGAAAGGAGCTAAAAGTGTTGGGTGTTTACGCGGGGAAATGTATATATATATATTTTATTTATTACCTTTTCCATTACAAATTTGCTTAATTTGAATTAATTATATTACAGTTACTATTTACATTTAGTATGGCGAGATGTGTATTTATAATTTCAATTTGTATAATAGGCATAAAATATGTATATATATATAATAAATTTTCCGTATAAAAAATCATCATAAAACCGAACAAAAACGCGCGACCACCCACATTCGTGGTGATAACAATAAAAAAAATTGAGTGATAAGACAGTTTATGCCGTCATCACAATTGACGAAGAATGCATCTTCCATGCAATTTAAACGCGAAGATGCAATAAACTCGCATCGCTCTACATAAATCGTTTTATATAAAACGGAACATAAATAGGTCGTAATTATGCACTTACGGAGCGCGCCAACCGTGAGCGGCTGTCATTCGCATATTACTATCATACGTAACATATGTACTTTCACATTGGAAACGTTGAAAGCTAGTAGTGTAGTGGCTTTTTACTGTCTTTCAATTCTGTGTTAAGACACGCACTGTGGTGGAACTAAACGCCGCGTTATATCTAACTAAGCCGGAAATTCTAACCGGACATAAGTTAAATATTAACCTATGTCCACAGTCATACTGTCAAAACGGCGTTAATTATTGGTTGCTGTAACTTAACGCCACATTTTGTGTAACCAAACCGAAGAAATTAAAGAAATTAAAATATTTTTAAATATTAATAATATAAGGACGGCCGTGGCGCATTCGGTCAGCCTCTGACCGTAAAAGCTATCGATTCTCGTTCGGGAGAGTATTTATATTTAATGTTTTTTCATTTTCTCGCTCTGGTAAGATAAAGCGTTGAGTTCACAATGTCTTGAATTCGGGGGAAAGCGGAGTACGGAGTGTTTTGACAACAAATTCCGCATAGCAGGGTACACAAGAAGTACCTGTTTACCCTGTTATGGGGGATAAAAAAAATTAATAAAAAAATATCTAAAAAATATGTAATATCGATATAGAAATATTGGTATATCATTACATTTCCTTATGTGGAAATAATATCGGCATATACATCTGATTGTTTTTTTTTTATTAATTAATCTTGGTGGTTGATTAAAAGAATACCAACAATATATAGACGCCGGTCGTGGCGCAGTATGACAGCGTCTGACTGTAAACGCGACTGGTTGTGGGTTCGATCCCCACTCGGGGGAGTGATTATATTTAAACTATTTTCACTTCCTCGCTCTGGTAAAGACAGAGAGCGGCGTTGAGTTCCACCACCCAACACGCAATGTCTCGAAATCGGTGGAAAGCAAAGTACGGAGTGTCTTGACACTAGGTACTTTCTACCTACTCTGCTATGCGGGATAAAAGCGTGAAGCTAAAAAAAAAACAATATATAAGAATATTCATATAAAACCTTTGCGTTACTGTCTGACAGACAACGTCCAACCCAATCTACTGGACGTGAAAAATTAAAAAAAATGCTTTATTTGTTCCTAACAGTGTAGAAGAGCAAAATAATTTCGTTTAAAATGTGTAAACATCGAGAAATTTTATTATTGAAAAGTGTGCAATTTTATCCATATAGCAAAAGTAAATACAGTGCGCTAATATAACCGTGTGGGTTTATCCCAAACTGAAATATTTGCATTAAGATTTAATTGTATTCATATATTGTATTTATTATTTATCATATATTGTATTTATAATTGTATTTATTATTTTCCTCTATTTCGAGAGGAAATTTTGTAAATTTAAGATGGATATTAAGTATTATTAAGGAAATATTTTGGGCATTAAAATTTGAATATTATATATATATATATATATATATATATATATATATATATATATATATATATATATATATATATAGTTTTTAAAAAAATATTTTGTGAGATTATTTTATCAAATGAAAACAGTTTAGAAATGTATAAAAACCAGTCAAGTGCGAGTTTAACGTGGGCGTTCCGTACCAATATTTACTTATAAAAACAGTAACAAAATTAAAAGTCTATTGTAATACTCCACTTAGATGTTTATTTTATTACAATTTAATTATTTTTAAAGTACATAAGTAAATTACATATTCTGTGCTTATTTTAAGTCTTACGTCTTAAAAAGTAAGATAATATATACAACGATAATCTGTTGGAAACGTAGTTCGATAAGATAGTTTAAGTATAGTTTAATTGGCTAGAGCACTTGGAACACTCGAGAGGCGCGGATTCGTCATTCGTAATATTAAAATCCTTATACTTTTCTATTTTTTTATATTTTAATCGAGTCTTTGTTCTAATCCGGTAACGCAAGTGCGGCGTAGAATTCCACCGCTTACCACGCATTATCTCGAATTTAGAAGGAAAATGTTGAACGGAGTGTCTTGATACTAGGTTTTTTCTGATAAATAAAAGGTGAAGCCGCTTTCACTATGAAATTATTTTGTATAAATATTTATTTGTTTTTTCTTAACAGGAGGGGAATTACCGCCTCCATCGTTGTTAAAAAATAAAATAATCATAAAAAATAAAAAGAAGCACCACCACCATCACAAAAAGGAAGAAGCTGTTACAGTGCCCGAGGAAGAGAAAGGCGAGCCCACGCCGCAGGGCAACGGCGAGATTGCTCATGGACCGGTAAGATAATAATAATAATAATAGTAAGTAGCTTTATTTATTTGCCAGCGAAAGTCTCATCAAAATCAGTAACGCTGTTCCAGAGATTAGCCGAGACAAACAGACAGATAGGCAGACAAAAATAGTTAGTAAAAAGTGGTAATGTTAATATTACAACAAACAGACACCCCATTTTTTTACTTGTTTTCGATGATATTATTACTATTTTTTTTTAAAACGAATAGATATATTTTTTTTTTAAGTTCGTTTGTATTGGAAGTGAACAGTGTGCAATAGCTGTGAACGGAGTATCTTGACACTTGGTTGTCTTCGACTACCGTACTATGCGGGATAAATCGTGAAGTTGTTGTTTAATTTGTATTTTATAAAATTAAAGGTTATTCATGTAAATTTAAAGCTATTGTTTTATATATTTCTTTTGTTTCATATTGAGTGGCGGAATTCACCGCCGCGCTTTGTCTCACCAGACCGAGGAAATGATAATAATTCGAATATAATCATTCTTCCAAATGGGAATCGAACCCATAACACATCGCGTTTACAGTCAGATTCAGTCCCACTGCGCCACGACCGGCCTCCTAACTAAAATAGTTTCCTACATTTTTACGATTTTTGGTTCAAGTAGCCAAAAAATTAAAACCTACTTAAAGTTAATCGTCGTTTAAATTCACAAATGTATGTATAGCTTTAAGTAATATTTTCTTTATTTTAGTACGTAACTTAAGAAAACTATCAACTATTAAGGTCACGTTTACTTAGGACTAGCCTCACATTAGATGTGCTCATTCTTCTAATTGTATTTATCCATTCAAAGTATTTAAACGCTCCGTTAGTAAGATTTGAATTTAGTATTTTTTTATAATTATATTAAAATCAAAATATATATGTTTAGTTTTTTTTTTAAATTTCATTAATTATGTTAATTCATTTTATTTAATCTGTATCAAATAATTTCTTTGGCGTTTTTTACTACAGATTATAAATAACAATTCTTATTAGATGTTACTTATTATCGAAATTTTATATTCACAGGAAATGTTTATTATTTTCATAATATTTTATAGTATTTTTGTTGTCAAAATAATTCACGCCAAATTATTTTAAGGCTAACTTCAAAAAAGGAGGTTATTATTTTTATATGTATGTATGTATGTATGTAATATTACTGGAGTTGAAAAATATTTGAGTATGATGAACAATTTAAGCCTCCAAGCACGTGTGCTTGATAAGGATGTTTGTATGTTTATCCACGAATTTCTCTAAAACCAAAAGTCATATCGAGATGATTTTTTAATTTAAGTTAGGTATACTGAAACTTAGGGAACAATACAAGTTTCATTAAAATCGGTCTAATAGTTTCGTTTGATATAGGTACATTACTCGTAAGAAAATATATGTAGGTAGTTGTATGGTTTTTATGTAGGTTTAATTTTTACAAATTGAGTAATTTTCAATAAATTCAGTAGATTTTTAAAAAAATATCACTTAGTAATTATAAAACAGTAACAGATTTTTCTGATGGAACTTGTACACGTTTTGGTAATTTGAAGCACAATGAAAAATAGACAGAATATACTTATATTTAGACATTACATATCAATTAAAATATTAAAATTTTGAAACATATTATGAGATTAAACGCATAATTAGTATTTTAATATAATATTATACATGTAGAATATTATACATTATATTATACAGATCGGTGTTTGTCTAATTAATGAGTGATGTTATCTCACCGCCGCGGGGTAACTGCGGGTCTTGTACATTTAGTACTGTTTGTACTAAAATAGTTATATGTACGAGTGTTTGGTGAAACGTTGCAGGAAATTAATGTGATTACGCCTATGATTGTATTAAATATTGATATATTTCGTTACTTTGATTTTATTTGCAATTATTATGGTCTTTTACTTCTTCATATTGCAAAGTAAATGTGAATCTTTTCATTGAAAATGGAAGTTTAGGTTAACATATATATATTTTTATTTATCTTCACGCTTTTATCCCGCATAGCAAGGTAAACAAAAAGTACTTAGTGTCAAGACACTCTGTACTTCGCTTTCCACGGAATTTGAGACATTCAGTGTTGAGTGGTGAAACTCAACGTCGCACTTTGCCTTTACCAGAGCGAGGAAGTAAAAATAATTTAAATATAATCATACTCCCGAGTGGGAATCGAACTCACAACCGATCGCGTTTACAGTCAGACGTGTCACACTGCGCCACGACCGGCATTAACCGGCCGGCCTCGGTTAACGTATGATACGAGTATATATGTTATTTGAACAATTATGTACGATTTTTGATTTAGGAGGAAAATTTATTTAAATGGTAACTTCCGGTGGGAAAGACAATATTGACATTTTTATGTTAATTTATAATACTTAAAGAACTAAACTGAAGTGAAGAATATTTTGACATTTAGATTTTAAATACTTTTGTTAAAAAACGTCTACCAGATTTCATTCGTCTAGAAAAGTTTTTCTATTTTTATATATACAAATGCCTCAATTAATCTCTTTGCCTATAAAAAACAAACTAGAGTATGCGATGAGATAATAAAACAAACCCAAAAATGTTTAAACTAAAAACTATATTTTACCACCATAATTTGCTTATTTTATATATTATATAATTTTTAAAAAATATATACTTAAAACATATATATTTTTTGTTATGTCTTAATAAGCTTGCACGCCAAGGCTCAAAAGAGTCATCGGAGTCATCGGAATCTGAAAGCTCGAGTGAAGAGGAAGGCGGCGCGGAAGCGGAAGGCGGGCCCGCGGAAGAAGCTCGCGAGACACACGCCGCGGCGGAAATATCCGCCCTGGTCAATTATGTACAGCCTGTACATTTTTCGTCTTTTGAAAATGCTGAAAGTGAGTGAAAATGTTTATTTAAATCTTCTCCTATATTTAAATGTTTATGTTTTTTATTTTTATTTCAGTTATTTATATTTTTAACAAGCTCTTATTAGCTTTGGATGTATCTATCTATGTAAAGGAAACTTTAAGTATGATTTTGAACTAATTTAAAATGTATGATTTCTTTTGAAAGTTACATACTTACTACTCATGACAAAATTAATAGTAAAAAAAACTCTTTTATAAAAAAATAAAAAATTAATAACAGTAAAAAAAAATAAAACAGAAAAAAAATTAATAATGAATAATGTACATAACAAAAATAATGTATTTCCTTGTCATCGTGCGGTCCATGGTGTGTGTGTGGTCCTTTTAAATATATATTTTTAACTACTACTTATTTTTTAACAAATTTTTATACAAAGCTTGTTTTTTGTTTCTCTTCTCTATTAATGCACAGAAATTTTAATTCCGTTAGTTATTACTTATGCATGTTAATACTTTGATCAGAAAAATCTCTTTCAGAGATGTGGACTCATGTCCTTTGTCAATATAGGTTTTGATTTTTTTTAAGTGCAATATAGAATATATGTATATAAACATTTGTTAGTTTAGGTATATTCTGAAAATGATGGGACCTATTCAGCCAATTCTGATTTTTACATAGAAGAGAGATTTTAAAGTTAGCCCAAAGAAGGTTAAAAAAAAACTGAACAAATTTGAGAATTTCTTTCCTCATACTAATTGTATTTGTTGTTGGTCACGATGTTTAGTAATAGATTTTCTTTAAGGTATTGTTAATATTTAAAATATTCTTATATTCTACTTTTGAGTAAGACTAACATGATAAAAATGGAAAACGTCATTATTTTGATATATAAGTGGTCCGTGGTCGAAAATACACTTTGCAGTAGTGCGTGGTCACAGGTAGATTTGTCTACTTGTGACCACCGACTACTATAAAGAGTTCAACGCCAGGTTCAGGTGTGAACCATCAGGTTTCACAAAATGTATTTTCGAATACCAAAATACATTCGATTAATCCGTTTAAAATAGTTTCATTAAAAATGTGTAAAAATCGCGAAAATCAAAGAAATTACTTTTTCATACTTATTAACAAATTATTCTTTTATAGTATTTCAGACCATGTTATTTGTCAAATAAAATGATAAAAACTCATTATAATACGAAAGTTCTCAAGACTACATTAAAGCTTAAAAATGTCGACGCAAAAAGACATGGAAACTTTAAAAGGGTTTTTACATTTTACTGAAACACTCTCTCAACTGAAAATTCGAAATCTCTACTTTGTTTTAAATCTTATTATAATTATTTGCGCATTAACTTTTAACTATGAAACGTAACGGTTTAAATTAAACGCAAGAGTCATTTATCTATAATTTTTTTTAAGTTTAGCATTGCATTAGGACTACCCTGCTATGCGGGATAAAGGCGTGAAAAAACTTAGTATTGAAAATGTATGGGTAAAAAAGAGAGTTGTTGCCCGGGTGTCCATTTAGATTATTTTTCTTAGCTTCACACTTTTATCCCGCATAGCAGGGTAGACAGAAAGTACTCAGTATCAAGACACTCCGTATTTTGCTTTCCGCTGAGTTAAAGACAGCGTGTTGAGTGGCGGTACTCAACGTCACACTTTGTCTTACCAGAGCGAGCAAGTGAAAATGATTTAAATCTCCCCCAAGTGAGAATCGAACCCAGCTTTCTACGCCTGATATTTTCGGGTGTTATTTACCTGTCAATCAATCGGAGAGTAAAAGATGGTTTTTGTATTTAATCATTTACAATATTATATAGGGAATTACGATTGATAAACGTTTATATATCCTTAAATAAAACTTGGCTTCCATAATGTAGACGAAATAACTATCATTCTTACAATACTTAATATTTTGTTTATGACGGAGAGATTTGTCACTATACCCTCTTTAATTTTTTTAATTTTAATTTTAGAGCTTTTAAATGAATTTGTGCTATCTGTACTAGTGTCTGTGCACCTAGTGCAGGGTAATAATGAGAATTTGATTTCGATTATGCGTTGTTAGCGCTCAATAACGCAAGAGTTTCATCGACAATTGTTTAGTAAATTTAAACATATTTAACAGAAAAGAACCGTTTCTATGAGATGTCATCGTTCGATGAGAAGCAGGCGACTACGTTACTCAAGGAACGTCCCATCGAGTTCGTCAACTATA
This sequence comes from Dryadula phaetusa, assembly GCA_032432895.1. Taxonomy (NCBI): domain Eukaryota; kingdom Metazoa; phylum Arthropoda; class Insecta; order Lepidoptera; family Nymphalidae; genus Dryadula; species Dryadula phaetusa. The sequence goes on along the minus strand of JAOYRS010000008.1, from coordinate 272,461 downwards.
ACAAACATCAGTTGTCGCGAGTGTACCCGGCTGGTACTAGATTCGATTCTTCAAATTTTATGCCACAAGTAAGTTCCATTGCTTATTTGTTACTTGTATTTAAATTTAAATTTATAATTTGTATTTAAATTTTATTTAACCTAAAAAATGTTATATTAAATATATTATTTGTTTTTTTTTTTATTTTACAAAGCTCTCAATACTTTTATTGTACTTCATGCTTGTTTTGTTTATTAGAATAGAATATGCATTTCAATAAAAAAGATAAACTCTTAGGACATTTTCAGTATTGATATTTGTATATGTTTTCTTCTGAATAATTAAGATAAGATACGGAACCTTTAGTAATATTTTTGTAAAGCACGTACTGCTGTACAGTGTACGACGGTTGGTTTTTAAAATTAATCAAATACCAAATTATACGCGAATTGATACGGTTAAAATAATGTAATTAAAGAGCTAATTACGATTTTCCTCAAAAATATGTGAATCTAGATGGAATTAAACCACATTATGTGTATTTTTAGGTATTCTGGAACGCGGGGTGCCAATTAGTGGCGCTCAACTATCAAACTTTAGATCTTGCAATGCAACTCAATTTGGGAACATTTGAATACAACCGGCGATGCGGATATTTACTTAAACCAGAGTTTATGAGGAGAAAGGTGAGTGAAATATATATTTTGTTTTTATTTGGTATTTCCAAAAAAAACATATTTCAAGCAATGACGCATTATGGTTCTTTCTCATACCAGATTGAGCACAGAAATTTTATTATTAAGACACTCCTTTCTACAATTTCTACTTGATTTTGAGATATTTGCGTGAAGAGTGCTACTGTTTTGACACTGAATTTTCGCCACGATAAAGAGTGTAAAACTGCAATAGAAATAATTGTTTATAATTATAAATAATTATAAGTCTAAAGTCATATTTTGTTTATACTGTATACTATAAAAATCAGATTCGCTCAAGTTCTCCCAACTTCGCTCTTCTTTTCAATGATGCGGCATGCTATTTCGGTAATATTTATCCTGTTTTGATGAAATCTGATGTTTTTACACTATCTACGATTTTTATCCCGTATAGCATGGTAGACAGGAAGTACCAAGTGTCGAGACATTGCGTGTTGAGTGGTAGAATTCAACGCTTTGTCTTACCAGAGAGAGGAAATGGTAATAATTTAAATACAATCGTTCCCCCCAGTAGGAATCAAATCCACTACCGATCACGTTTACAGTCAGACGCTGTCACACTGCACCAAGACCGGCCTTATCTAATGAGAAAGATAACCGTATTGGTTTCGTAATTTTCTAAGTATTATTAATTAATTTTATCAATACAAAAAGATATCACTAATTTAATGTTAATCAACCAGGATCGTCGCCTAGACCCGTTCGCAGAGAGCACAGTGGACGGCATCATAGCTGGCTCGCTGTCAGTCAGCGTGGTGTCCGGTCAGCTACTGACTGACAAGCGGACAGGCACGTACATAGAGGTGGACATGTTCGGTCTACCGGCGGACACTGTCCGGAAGAAGTTCAGGACTCGGGTTGTACCTAATAATGGAATCAATCCCGTCTATGGGGACGAGCCTTTTGTTTTTAAGAAGGTAAGTCAAAATAGTGTTTGTATGAAAGAGAGAAAGAGATGAAATGATTGAGTTAGTTTTTTTTTATTATTACTTGTAGAATTCTACTTTCTATTTCATTAACAGATATTGCATTTTAGGCAGCAGAATTGAACGCCGCAATTTATCTTATCAGAGCGTGATACTAAAAAAAAAAGTTAATATGATTGAGTGGAAATCGAACCCACACTCAATCGCGATTACAGTCAAACGGCTAAATGGGCTAAATAATTGTATAGAAAGTGCTTTTAAACAAGTTTTCTTATGCTTTTATATTTCATTAGTTTTGGTGAAAATAATGGCCGATTATAGAACAAAACCTTTGAAACTCATATACGTTACATTGTTAGAACCTCCAAACACTTTTATCTCAACAAAAATATAATAAACTTATAACAAATCTATCAGTTCAAGTGTAAAGTTGGAAAAGGCTTGAAACTTTTGTTCGCAACACTCAGTGTAGTGTTCAAGTGTTTTTTTATATTATAGTTATGGGAAGTATATTATAGTTTATTAAACTTGGAAAAGATAATTTATTTTAAGTTAACTTATTTGTTTTTTTTTGTACATTTTATGATTTATTTTTGGTATTGTAAAGGCAACCGTGGTGTGGTTGCGACAGCGTCAGACAGTAAACGCGATGGAGCTTCGAATCCCACTCAATCGTATGTCGATAATATTTTTAAATTATTTTTATTTCTTACCTTTCTTACCAGAATGATTAATTCTGGTAAGAAAAAGCGTGGTGGTAAGCACGCCCCCTCTTGACACTAAGTTTTCTCTGACTACCCTGCCATTCGGAATAAACTTCAATATATATTTTTTATATATATCTAACTAATTGATTGAATATATACCTACTGATAACGGCGTCAGTAAAACTTGCAAACGATTCCATATAAGTACCGAATTGATGAGCTAAAGTATATTATATGGTAGATTATTTAAGTAACAGTTACTCCATAAGTTCCCTGAAGAAATTAAACTAAAAAAAATGGCCGGTCCTGCCGCAGTGGGGCAGTGTCTGACTGTAAACACGTCCGGTTGTTGGTTCGATTCTCACTCGGCGAAATGATTGTATATTAATTATTTTCATTTCCTCGCCATGGTAAGCGAAACATTGCGTGTTGAGTTCCACCACTCAACATGCAATGTGGATTTCGTCGAAAAGCGGAGTACGGAGTGTCTTGATACTAGGGTACTTCCTGTCTACCCTGCTATGCGGGATAAAAGTGTGAAGCTAAAAAAATTAGAACACATAAATGCTTGTAAAAAGAAAACAATATTATATTTGTAACGGTTTTCCAATAAAATGCGTGAACATAAAATATAAATCCTCAAAGCAAAACTACATCACAATCGTATATACATACGGGAAAAATCTCGATATCTTCATTTCACATTGTATGTGGAATGCAGGCAATGATAAATAAATAAACAGACGTGTTAATGATCCGACGTGTGTTTTCATTATACTATAAATTAGTTCTTTTGCGGTATTTCTAGTTTATTTTTCGAGTAACATGAAAGATTTTGTTGTTTGTTTTCTCACGTATAACTCATAAAGCTTTAAACATTTCATTTCGAATGAAAATATCGCAATTGCCTATATTTATATGTGTATATGAATATTTCAAGGTCAAATTTTTGTGTTAACTTATACATTGAAAAAGAGACACTCCGTTCTCCGTCTTGCGGTATTATGTAGTTATGGATGCATGATATATTTTGAATAAAACTATTTAACAGTGACTTGATATAGTCATCGTCGCGTTTTGGAACGAACGTTGTTTTTGAACTCGTTTCCCATTAGAAGGTATTATTATATTAAAAAATTATATTCATTTATCCTGTCTCGTGAGGCAAATATAGGATTTTGGGAAATTCCACTTTTTTACGACAGAAAGATAGTCTATTTAGTATGGTTAAAGTCCACGAACACGAAATAGCCGTCTAAAATGTGTATTTTGTGTAATTATTTAATATACTTGATTTTTTTCTCGTTATGCCACTAAAACGTTACAGTGTCTCTATTTAAAATGTCAGTCAGTCAGTTAGTAATTGACTATTATATTTAGAAATTTTCTGGTTCGTTTTTTTATCCTTTTCTTAACCGACTTTACAATTCTCTTTTGCTCTATTTCGCCCTTATTTTATTTTTTGTTCCTTACTTATTTTATTTGAGCTTCAATATTTTTTATCCCGCATAGCAGTACTCTGCTATATAGCAGAGTAGACCGAAAGTTCCTACTAACAATACACTCCGTGCTCCGCTTTCCACGGAATTCGAGACATTGTAAGGTGTTCTGGTAAGACAATGCCGCGTTTTGTCTTACCAGAGCAAGAAAATTAAAAAACTTGAAACATAATCATTCCCCCGAGTGAGAATCGAAGTCACAACCGATCGCGTTTACAGTCAGACGCTGTCCCACGACCGGCCCCATACTTATTTTTTGTTATGATAAATAACTCCTGAAAACATTCCATACAATTTTCAAGCTGGATACATCAGTGTATTACAGTTTAGTTCAGCGAATGTTTTTGTTTCAAAGTTTTATGCGGTGTTTGTGTAGTTACTACTGAACTCATAAAGTCTAGAACTCCACTCCTCAAACTCAAACTTTCCCTACGGTTTTGTTGGATTTTGTATCTAACTTTGCTCTTTATAATTTTACAGGTACATAATATAGTAAGGCCCATTCAGTTGAGTGATTATATTTAAAATTATTTGTATTTCCTCGCTCTGGTAAGATAAAGCGCGGCGTTGAGTTCCACCAATACACAATGTCTCGAATTCGATGGAAAGCGAAGTACAGAGTGTCTTGACACTAGGTACTTTCTGTCTACTATGCGGGATAAAAAGCGTGAAGCTAAAAAGAATTATATGGTATAGAAAAAGAATTATATAGAATTGTGTAGTATAAAAAAATGAATACATATTATATTCATTTTTTTCTATCACATGCCACTATATAATATTCTTTATTAAAATGTCAATTTAAAAGTTATAAGTAATATATTAATTCTACGTGAGTATTTATAAATAAGTTTAAAGGGCCGGTCGTGGCGTTGTGAGACTGCGTCTGACTGTAAACGCGATCGCTTGTGAGTTTGATTCCCATTCGGGGAAATGATTATTTTTGAATTATTTTGATTTTCTCGCTCTGGTAAGTCAAAGCGCGGTGTTGAGTTACGCCACTCAACATACAATATCTCAAATTCTTCTTACCTCTTATCTACCCTGCTAGGCGGGATAGAAACTTGAAGCTTGAAATAACAGAAATGATAAAAAACGCTTTTTTATTTTTTATTTATCTTTTATCTCTAATGAGCAAAAGAAGTACATTTTCATTAAAACATTTTTAAAAAAACGTATAAAATTTTGAACGCAGCGAGATGCGAACCCGCGCCCTTTGGAAATGCGTCCATGCGTTCTACTACCTGCTGCGTCGAAATTCTTATACGTTTGTTACAACTTATTTACGTAGTTAGCATCTCTGTAGAGTGATTTTTATAAATTTTTACTACTTTAAGATTGTTATTTAATTTTAATAGTTTACTATTTTTAAAGTGTTATTCCTCATTTAGAATAAGAAAACACTTTTAAAAAAACCTATAAAACCTAGCCTATAAAAGGATTCGAACCCGCGCGAAATAAGTTTTTTTTATGATAATAATAGTTCTGTTAACGCGTAAACTACAAATTTGATTTTTTAATGAAATATTAAATAAAAATCACTTTTTTATGTAAAATATAAATGTGTTAAATTATCTTTAAAAGGATATAAAGATTATCCTTCAAGCAATAAAATATAAATATTTACTTTCAGGTAGTCCTACCAGAACTAGCGATGCTTCGTATTGCAGCTCACGAAGAAAGCGGCCGGCTGCTAGGACACCGGGTGCTCCCGGTCCTGGGGCTCTGCCCCGGCTACCGTCACGTAGGACTCCGCACTGAGCTGGGACTCCCGTTGACAGCCAGTCTACTCCTACATGTTCAAGTCAAGGTGAACCACAGTTACTATGTAAGGTTGTTGATTGTATACGCGTTTTGTGATTAACAGAGATATTTGTTTGTATGTTTTTGTGTTTGTTCGTCTTAGCCACGTAACGTCCACTGGGTATAGGCAATGGTTTTCCCAAGGACCTCCACGACAAACGTATGGAGTTTAATTTTTATTTCTAAATTTTGATGTCAAAAACGTTTTATTGTTCTATATCATTGTTATTTGTAAATTTTTAAATATTTTCGTAGTAGGATTTTAAATAGACGTTTGAGTCGGATTGAATATTGAAATGTTCTAGTCTAATATTCTTTCTTTATACAGCAGCTTTTTGTTTATCGAAATTAATTATTTATCGAAAAACAATATTAATCAATAAATAATCGTATTATCTTTTTTTATATATTTCTATTTTTTTTAAAAGCGTATAGAAATTTAAACGCAGCGGGATTTGAACCCGCGACTTTTTCAAACCGACATGTGCTATGGCCGCATGCGTCATGCGTTCTAGTATCAGCTAAATAAGTTGTAACAAAACATATAAGAATTTCGACACAGTGGTAGTACAACTCATGGCTTAGGGATCAGACCGATTGGACGGTTCCCAAGAGGTGTGGGTTCGAGTCTCGATGCGTTCAAATTTTTATATATTTTTAAAAAATTGATTTGTAATCCTAACTGTGGAATAAACCATTTATAAAATAGTTAAATATTTCTATTTATTTAATAATTTACTTTTATTTTATTTTTTAAAAATATTCTTATATTTTTACGATTTCTTGTAAGGGAAAATTTCGAAATTATCAATGTACAAATGACAATTTATTTTGAGAAATCATATGGGTTTTTTGATAAAGCTGTAGATCTTTTAATTTGTTTTGTACCTTGTAAACGTTCACTAACAACTTGCATGCTTTTACATAAGTTCCTGTTTGTTAAAATTATTTATTATATTGATTTGTTTTATGTTAAAGAAAAGTATGTGTTTTTAATATAGCTGGAAAAAACTAGCGTCTTATTCCAAATAGAATGTATGTAACATTGCAATAAAAATATTTTTTTTTACCAAATTTTCATTTTTATATTAATTTTTATATATATTTATTTTTTAATATTTTTTTTACTCACAACAGGACTACGTACCAGACCGTCTGTCAGAACTTGCTGAGGCCTTAGCAAATCCCATAAAATATCAAAGTGATATGGAAAAACGGTCCCACCAGCTCGCAGTATTGACAGATGACACTGAAGAACCTGCCACCACTGTTAAGCGACCCACTTCGCATCTTGGCCCTGTGGCGGTAAGAAACCATGACTATTTTCAGCTTTACGCTTTATCCCGCAAAGCAGGGTTAGAGCAACCTAGGGTCAGAGACACTCCGTAGATTGCTATCCGTCTGAAATCGAGATATTAGGTGTTGAGTGGCGAACTCAACGCAGCGCTTTGTCTTACCAGTAAAGAGAAATAAAAATAAGTTTTGGGTATAATTATTCCGCGAATCGCAACCAATCGTGTTTATAATTTTTTTATTCAATATTACAGAAAATGTTCATTAACGAATTACATCATATATGTACATAAGGATGAATTATTGTTGAACTGAAATAAGAGAAAAATACTGCCTCACAGAAGGCGCCCTTTTGACAATGTGTTCTAATTTGATGGTTTCCTCTCGAGGTCTCCACGCCAAAGTCAGAGCTCTTCTAGCTCGGTCTCCCCTAAAACCCGGTGACGCTGTCAAGGCCGGTAGGGCCAATAGCATACTACACAGTCGAAAAAAAAGGGAAAATTAAATATTAAGAAGATAAAAAGGATATAGATAATAAATCTGTAGTGTTATAATATATTAAAAAAAATGGAAAACGAATGCTGTCACTTGCTATCAAGTTTTAAAAGTATCAACTTTTAGTTACGTGATGAAATGTAAATGAAAAAAAAAAATCCTTTTTTTTTTAATGTTTCAAATCCTAAGTGTGGAATAACTTAAATTTAAATATATTAATTTAAATAGCATTTTCTTGCCAGACCATTATTTCTTAGAAATAATTTTTGGGCAGCAAAAGTTTGCAAAAATGTTTCTACAGAAATGCTAACAATGTAAATAAGTTGTTACAAATGTATAAGAATTAGGATATACGCGGATGTAGAACTCATGATAGCTGTCAGAGCGCTTGGACGGTTTACAAGAGGCGCAGGTTCGAATCCCGTTGCGAATATTTTTTTTTGTTTTTTAAAATATTTACTGATCTTAAGTGCGAAATAATACTTTGAAAATAGTAAAATGTAATTTTAAAAAAATATATAAATATTCAATATATTTTTATATAATATTTGGATACACTACTTACATATTCCCTTTATGTCGTCTATGAAACAAATAGAACCGTCAATCGGCTCGTTAGTTAAAGCAAAGTTAATTTACGTATTTAAATGTTTGCCTCGTTTAGTATTCTCTGTACTGTATATATTTATTTTGATTTGTTGTTTGTTGTTTTTGTTGTAAATAAGTGACGTTTTAAGGTGACACAACAATTTATTTGGGATATTAGTGATGCGACACTACGTTCTCTATCTTTGGCTCCAATTTGAGACATTAAGTGTAGACTTGCGGTACTCAACGCTGTCTTATTTTCAAGGAGCAAGAACGATACGTACGTTTATATATTGTATGACAATATGTATGTTACATTATAATTATGTTTATCTACGTTTATACCTGAATTTGAAATAGTAAACTGGAAATATTTTAATTTTATTTTGGCACTAGCAATTTGCTCGTGTCTTTCCCTGCGTGTACTACACTAGTTATATTTCAATATATAAATATTTCATATCTTACATCTGAGGGCAAATGTGCCATAACGAATACCAACAGAGATGCGTGTAATAAATAATATATGGAAGAACAATTATCACGGTACTGTGCCGATACTTTAAGTTTAAAGCTAGTGTGAATCATTAACGAACTAAAGATGGCATTAGGTGTCAGTGACATTTTGCTAAAGAAAATATGGCGACTGCGTTTTGTCTGTTTGTTCGTCGATTTGAAATCTTTATTTTTTCGTATTTTGTCATTTAGATAAGTTTATATTCAAGTCTACCGTACCCCTTGACGAAATTATCAATATGGTTATTTATATGTTTTTTTATATAAATATTTATATATTTTATTAGAGGTTAGCCGTGGCGCGGTGTACCAGCGTCTGACTGTAAACGCTATCGATTGTGGTTTTGATTTCCACTCAGGGGAGTGATTATATTTAAATTATTTTGACTTCCTCGCTCTGGTAAGACAAAGTACGGCGTTGAGTTTCACCACTCAACACGCAGTGTCTAATTCGGTGGAAAGCCAATCCATACCTAGCTTTCGCTTTTAATTTCATGACACTAGGTAGGTACTTTTTATCTACTCTGCTGTGCAGGATAAAAGTGTTAAGCTAATATTTTTTTCTTTTTAGGAAACAACAATATGCCCGGCGGGTAGTCCCAGCAAGCCAAACACGTCGTCCACAGAAGTGAAAACGAACGAGACGGACAGTCAACAGAGCGAGACCGAGAAAGTGTCTCAAGCAGGTATGTTTTGTTTTTTAGTTTATTTTAGTCGTTATAAATTAAATTTGATCTTTGATTTTTACGACTTTTTTACACAATTTTAAATCATTGTTTTTTTTTAATTTAATTTATCACTTTTGTAATAGTATTTTATATATACACGATTAATCTGATTAAAATAATCTCATTTAGAATAATATTTCTTTTTTCTTAAGGGATAATGTATTTATAAATAAAAAAATTCTTGATATTATATTCTCTCTGCTTACTTCGCTATGGGAAATGAATAGCATGGAATCGAAAAGAAGTGGCGCAGTGAAACAGTATCTGACTGTAAACGCCATTGGTTGTGGGTTCGATTCCTACTCTAGGATATTATTATTTTTAAAATTAATTTTCATCGCCGCTAGCGCGGTATTAAATTCCGCTTTTCACGCATAATATCTTGATTTCAGGCGGAAAGCGGCCTTCGGAGTGTCTTGACACTAGGTCGTCTCTGACCACTCTGCTATGCAGGATAAAGCGTGAAGCCGCTAATTTCTTTTTGATTACAGCAGAAGACCCAAATAACAAGTACAACGGCGACGCGGAAGACGTGAACGAGTCGCTGGAGGCTCTGTTGAACAGCAAGGTGGTGCGCGACAAGCGCGCCGAGCTCGCGCGCAAGCTGGACGCGCTGCGCCGCAAACACTCGCGCCCGCGCGCCGCCAAGCCCGCCAAGCAGGCCAAGTTCTTCGTGAAGCGGCTGTCTGCGAGGAACATGTGAGTGTGCCAAGTCCGCTAGTAGGTAGCCAAGTCTCTGTATACCTGTGTATACGTATCAGGCGTGAATCAGTTGAACAAGTCGTTGACTAACTTGTGTATTTTTTTTAAATAGTTATTATCATAGCTAATGTTGATTAAATAGGCATTAAGAAATTGAAATAAACTATAATATTGAATTTTTCATCTTTAAAAATATAAATCTATGTAGGTATAAATTGAGGAAGCCGTGGCACAGTGGGACACGATTCGTTGTGGGTTCAATTCTCACTTGGGGGAAGGGTTATATTTAAAATTTCAATGTGTTATTTTCGAGCAGCAAGCAATTAATAGTGTCCTGACACTAGATAAAGCGGGGTGCTGGAAAAATAAAAAAAAACAAAGTCATTATCATTTAAATAAAAATATAAGTTCTCTTTATTTATTAGAAACAAGTATATAATAAGGTCTTTGATTTTCGAGATTATTTCACATTTTCAATGAAACTATTTTATAACATAATATTTTCTAATTCTAAATGTGGCATAACACTTTAAAAAATGGAATCTTTGATTTTCACAGTGTTTACATATTTTAAACGGATTAATTGCGTATATTCTGGTATTCGAACTCCTTACAGAAGTTCATGGTCACATGTAGACAGACAGTCTGTCTGTGATCTGTTTAAAATAGTTTCATTTAAAATAATATATTTTATTAAAAATCATATACTAAAAATGTACTGCATCAGAATGTTTTTTTAATAAGGCATATTTTAATTATATTATATTTTTTGTTACAATTTCTTTAGGAGTGATCCTCCGACCACCGGCGAAGAGCCGACGACCGCCACTACGCCTGGTGCGGAAGCGGCCGCTGCGGAGAGAGAATTACGGTTACGGTGAGTAATTATAACAATTTAAATTATTTAATTATTTTCAATAGAGAATTTAATATCACTCTATTTTTATTTTATACTTCTACAATAGAAATACGCCTAAAATACTTCTTATTACATTAGCTATTTGCCCGTGAAAGCCCTATCAAAATTGGTCCAGCCGATCCAGAGATAAGCCAGAACAAACAGATAGACAAACAAATACTCTAAACAAAATGTAATTTTGGTATATGTAACGTGCATGTATACTCATACATTTGTATTGTGTAAAAAGCGGCTATTTGAATATTACAAGTAGACACTCCAATTGCATTTATTTCTATAGATTATTTAAAAATGAACTGAGTTCAGTAGTCTAATATCTATTTTTAAAGACAATTGGTTGTGAGTTCAATCCGAATTTGGGAAGATAATCGTTTCGATAATTCGTAAAAGTTCAAAATAATTTTAATCATTTTATTTCTTGATTTATTGATTCACGGTAATTCGGCGTTGCGTTCACTCAATCTTAGTGTCAAGGTCCTTCTTTGACTACTTTCTCAACTAAATTGAGAATTTCTATGGAGAAAATAATATAGCTTTTAATTATAATAATTTCCCCGATTAAAAATCGAATCCACAACCCGTCGCTTTTACATTCAGACTATATATTTGTACATATATAGATAAAATTATTTAATTTTGACTTAAACATTTCAGATACCATCACGCTATATACGCGGCGTTAGAAAAGAATCTACGGAACGAACAACAACACCAAATGAAATTATTAACTGTATGTAAATATTATATTAGTTATACATATACCTTAAATTAAACTATTTTAAACGGATTAATCGCGTATATTTTGGTCCTAATTTCAATAGAGATGATGGTTGGAAACTCTCTGCCACCTGGGATCTACTTATAAAAAATTTAAAGTCTCAAATCATACACACACACAAACCAGAGACAAAGTACAGTCAGTTCATTCTGCAAGAATCCAGGGCAGTACGCGAGGCAATTAAGACACAGATGGCGGTAGTTTGATATAATTAATTTTTGTATCAACCTACAAACAAACACCTCAGTCTAGCCGCAAGCGTGACCACGGACTACTGTAAAGTATTTGAAACGTCAGGTATCCAAAAGTGTATTTTGAAACACCAAAATATAGGTGATTAATCCGTTTAAAATAAATAGTTTCATTTAAGATGTATAAAAATCACGAAAACAAAGATTTTATTATATATATATACGTATTTATTATATTTAATGCTAGCTATGCATGCTACTTTATCCACATGGAATTTAAAATCTTAATAATTTTAAAATAAAATAAACCAAATTTGCATCAATCGACTGCCAGTGAAAGTCCCGGTCAAAATTGGTCAAACTGTTCCAACGATAACCGTACCAAAAAGTCAGAAAGATGGACAAAATAAAATAAACAATAAAAAGCGAGGCATAATAAATAGTATTATATTAGTATATATTATATTAGTATTATGTTTATCTTTAATATACCTTTTTTATGGCAATTTTTTATTAAGAAATATTTGGTGATTTATATAAAATAATAATGTACTTATTTATTTCTCCTCGAACAATATTTCAGGATTTACTTGAAATGGAGAAAAAGGAAATTTTAAATAAATTAGCGAATTCGCGGAAGGAGGATGTGAAGGCGTTAGCGAAAAAGACCAACAGGGATAAGGATGAAATATTGAGGATAAAACGGGAAATACATTCGCAGGTAAGTCCTATCTTTTTTTTTATATTGAATAATATTTATCATAAGTTGTATAAGAAATATTGTAAAACCAAAACACTGTTAGGTTTTTATGTAGTTTTCTTAACAACACTCACAGTCGGTGGAACGCGGCGTGGCGGAGTGCTCGCGCCTGGAGCAGGCGCACGCGCGGCGCCGCGAGCAGCTCGCGCGGGCGCACGAGCGCATGCGCGCCACCTTGGTGCTGCACAGGGACCAGGTCAGCAGTACTGCAGTGTGTGAGGCCGGGCAGCGGCTGACTGGACGCCCTCGGTTATGGGTTCGATTCCCACGTGAGGGAACGATTGAGAAATTGATTGAAGAATGCTTGTCGTGTCAGAAAGTTCAGATTTTATCGACGTAATGCTAGTATATTTAGATATTTATTGTCAGTTTACGGCCAAATTACACATTAATTTTTAAAATTCACACCAAAGTCGTTGCAGTAAAGATCGACTTATCGTCAATTTATTTTCTCATTTATATTATTACTTGATGGACACTAATTCTAATAATACTCATTTAAAACATTTTTTCCAGGAGCTTCTCGAACTAGAACGGTTATGTGGTGGTGCGCCTGAAGGTTAGAACTCGCACTAACCGATTTTTTTCTTCGAGTCAGTATGTATGTACTACATACATAAACGTCCCTATGAATATGACTGGGCATAACTGGTAATATCGAGTGAAATCCGGTTATATCTGGTATTATCTGGTAATATCTAGAACTAGATAACTTGAAATCGTGGCTTCTCCTTGCAACGCTCAACTATTTCTTCGTATTACTTACTTAGAGTGATGACGTGCTGATTATTTACATTTGATTTTCTTATTTATATAAGTCTCTATTAATAATTGTAATTTTATAATATTTTGAAGTTTAAAAGGTTTTTTATTTTTTAGTTTGTCGATATCTTTAAAAATGTTATAAAATAATTAATTAATAAATAATTTATTTTAGCTCTTCGCTAATAACTATAGGAATGGTAAGATTTAAATGTATAGGTTATTTATCGAAAATGCCATAATTTACGAAGTATGAATTCGTTTTCTGCTACGTTCGATATTTTAATATTTTATCTAGTTTTAATCCGTTTAATAGCAGTTACTGTATTTATATTATTGCAAATTATTAATATAAAATTCTTATCGCGTCATCACTTTGTCAATACGTTCGTCACTAGTTTTATATTGGGGGATGCGTGTATAAATAAATAAATTTTCCCCCTCAGGAAACTTTTCTTTAGGAATCTATAAATAAATAATTTCCTTTAGAAATCTGTGATATTACCTCCTAAGGAGCGAAACGGACTTCCGTCTCCGCAATCTCATAGTTTTAGTGTTTCAATGTGTATTACGAATTTGGGGCTGCCAACTTAAAAAAAATATATTTAATACTATTATAGTATATGCACAAACTGTGACGTCACAACATTTCTTGTCTTTATTACTAATCAACATGGAATAAATGATTTTTTGTTATTATTAAGTTGGCAGCCCTGTTTATTTGTTTTAAATTCACTTGTCTTATAGATTATTAATATTATTAGAATATTTCGTGTAGTAGTTGAATGAAACTAACTCGTGATTGCATTTAACGTAGTATAGCGGTTTGTTACTAACTAAATTTAAAGCTTTTGCGATTTGCTATATGCTAGTCATTGTGGAGTGTCATGGCGGCCATGTTGGATTTTATAATATTTAATTATTATATTATCTGTGTATATTTCATATGTTTTATAATTGTTGTAATAAATGCTTATGTTATAATATTTTTAACGAATACAGCTTTTAACACTTTTTGTTAATTATTTATAATTTGTGCCGCCATTTTTTATTCAATTTTATTGCCACAGGTTATATACTACTTATATAGCGAGATAATAAGTATTAATAATATTATATTTAATATGAGTCGGTTGTTCTAAATAACATATCTAGTGCACAAATTTAAATAAACCTTAATTAATATAAAGATACACGTAATTTCAAATATTTATATGTATATTTTATTAGTACAAGTTATAATTTGATTACAAATAAAATTCATATACAAATGTTATTATTTATATAATAAACAATAATTTTCTAATATTTTCTTATTATATTTATTTATTCTGTATTTAATATGAATGTTTATTTAATCTGTGTCAGTAACGTAGGGTTGTAGCTTAACATTCCAATGTCTATTTCGTTTGCACAAATCGATATCTAGTCGGTAATATGATCTGATCGATTATTTTTAAAAAATTAAAGTAACGGAAGTATATTTAATATTTTTATTTTTAATTTATGATATATACCTATATACTTTTAAAACATTTCTTTTTCAGTTTTTTTTTTACATATTTCGAATAGTTTTTACGTATGATATAGTGCGTTTTTTGGGTATTTTTTAAAATTTTATTTAAATGTTTTTTGGATTTTGATTAAATAATATAATGGCAAAGTCTTAGTTCTAAAAATATTTTTTTCTATATATAATTATATCAAGTTAAAGTTTCTATATATATAATTAAATAAGTTAAATACTAATAATGTACTAATTTTTGCGTGGGCTTATTATTTGTATTTATTTCTTAAAAAATTATAATTCGGTTTAAAGATCTATATCTATATGTCTAAAACAAATCTAGGCGCTCAAAAGACATTTTTATTTATTTATTTTATTATTATTTACAAGAATTAAAACTCTCTATGCATTATACAATATATATTTAGAACAAAGTTGTATCAATAAATTGAATAAAAAACACAACTTAAATCTTTTCAAAAATCTTTTCAATAATTCTAATTTGTGTTTTTATATATATGTTCACACGTTTTATATATTTTTGTATAAACATTAAAATACAGAACATGAAGAAAAACGTAGAAATTTAAGAGCGTAAGTGGAAATTTAATTATTTTACTGTTATGAATTAATATATTAAATTAATTGTAGTGTTTTCATTAATAATATAAACAATTTTATTAGATACATATTTGTGTTTAAAATTTAAATTTTTTAATAATATTTTTATATTTAATTTCTAAACCTCAAATAATAAAGCAAACGTACAAATCTGCACACAGAATAGTGAAATGCTCAATTTTTTTTATAATAGATTACGTTTTAAACTCTTTTCTACTTATAATATTTATCACATAATTAAATTATAATATTTTTTTTTTACAAAAAATGCGCAAAAGACTTAACACCTTTGAAACTCTCATAATGTAATTTTCTTTGAATTTTAGTATTTTTATTACTATTATTTTAATATATATCTATTACTACCATATAAAGATATTGACACAATGGTACAGCGTCTGACTGTAAACGCGATTGGTCATGGGTTCGATTCCCACACGGGGGAATTATTATATTTAAAATTTATTTTCATTTTGCCGGTCTGATAAGACGATGCGTGGCGTTGAATTTGGCCTTTCAATGTACAATGTCTTTGTTTCGGGCAGAAAGAAGACAACGAACAAACAAATATCGATAAATATGTACGTTACATATTTATCAATTCTCCATGCTTTGTTCATAATTTATCAGCCGTGTTGCCAGTAAAATAGCGATTTAAATCTATAGTCTTATATGATTTTAATAATTAAAATTAAACATAGAAATGCCCTTCATTATCGTTTCTTTATAATATATTTTATACAGATGTTCTAAAAAGTAAAACTCTTTAATATTATTTAATTTTTATTTCTTTTTAATATATTTTTCACATATTCACGAACTATAAAGAAGTGTCTTGCTATCGCCTATTCTGATATTTTTAATGACTTATTATAATTGAATATTTAAATAAAAGGTAGAAATGTATATACTTAAGTATCTTTTCGCATATATGATTATCACCATATATATATATATATATATATATATATATATATATATATATATATATATATATATAAATAATAATCATCCACATATATATATATATTAAAAATGTATCTTTCTTTGCAACTTAACGTTTATAGTAACAAAATAATACCTCTAACGCCAAATTATTATGAGCCATTTACATTTTACATAGCGGTAGCCATTTTGTTTAAATTAAAGTAGCCATTTTGAAATCACAAATAAGTTTTGTAGTCGTCTCAAATATAACTTGCATATAATAATAGTTTTAATATATAGAATAGGCAAGCAACGTAAGAATATGTAGTATATAGATGTGTTTAAATTATACAGTAGTTTGACCAATACGAGCTCTTCTTGCATTTTTTAAAATCAATGTTAAAAGTTAATTACGATTGTTTCTTTTTGATGTAAAAACTAATATAATTTCCAACGCTTTTTAATTGTATGGCCTAATTCATTTTTTTTTTAATTTCATGCATATTCCTATATTATTCAAATAAAATGAGCTATTTATAACTTAAATATCATATATATATATCGTGTATTTTAAAGTAAAATCTTTAATAAAACAGTATTTTGTTGAATCTATCATTATAATAATAATAAATTAAGTACTTATCTGTATAGCCTCGTATACTCTGCCAATTAGGTGTAAGGGTTAGTAGATTTCTACTGCAGCTTCGGTTTTGCTTGTAAAGTACTTGACTTTTATAAGGATATTTTATTTTATATGTATATATATTCATATATGTATTTATAAACATTTGTATCTATATATTGAAAATTACATATTTTTTACGTAAAATTAGTTATATATTTTTAAAATTGTTTATTTATGTATAATTGTTTATTTATAAACCATTTTGTTTTGATAATTTTTCAAAGTAACATCAATTTGTATGTCTTTTTTATATTTCGTCTACAAAACTTTTCTGTCTAGTTTAAGAAATTACAATCGTTTAATAAACTATAGATATATAGTAAGCTTTATATATATACGTACTGAGATTGTTTACATTCTTGTGGTGAATATATACGTGTAAGAAAATTTTTAATTTATTTTACGAAACATGAGGCATTTTTTTTTCTTAAAAATATATGAGTAATACTTTTTTTAATATAATTAATATTTTACATACACTATCATGATTTGACATACACTTTTGTATAAAGCGACATACTAGCTATTTACATTTGTACCTAATAACGTCTTCTAGCCGACCTTACTTTACGTCTTCTTTTTTGACCATTATAGATTCTACAAAAAAAAATTAAATTTATTTAAATAAATTAACCCTTATATTTATATATATGCATAGTTGAGTGTGTAGTGAAGTAAAGTTTAGGAGATTTCATAATTTTTCCCTTTTCAGTGGATACAGAAATATCTCAAAAAAAAAACAGTCTTATCTCCATTTTTCGCCAACTTAAAGAGATGTTTGGTAACGTAACCTAACACCGCGCTTAATTTACGAGAAACCAAGATACCATTTTTTTTATTTACGTTACAAGAATGTAAATATATCTAAAGCACAGTACAGTTAGTAATAAAACACTTCTTATGATATATTTGTAAGTATTCCGCGTTGGGTTGTGAATATTAGGGCGTGTGTGAGAAGCTGCAGTACACTGTTGGACAATCGATATCTTGCCACGTCTGTACGATTATATCGATATCTGAAGATAATAATCGATATCAGACAATGATAATCGATGTCGATGTCGATATCTAAAAATATAATCGAATTAAATATATCGTTGTAGTTCTAAATCGTTTAGGATACGTGTAAACGTGGTATCTATAGAGCCGTCTAGATTTTTCGGTAATATTCTTCTTTTATTTTTTCCTTTTCCATATTCAGAATTTTAAATTATAACTTTATTTCGTAAATAAATGTTTTTTTTTATTTTATACGTATAACATGTCGAGATATCATTTTTCTATACTTTTTATAAGAACATTTTTTCTAAATATTAAAATATAACGGCTATGATTTTTTTTATATTTATATAAAATATAATGTTTTTTTTTATTTTGTATCGCATGCAATGCACAGCTTTAGCTTTTTACGACAAAAAAATTGCTTGTTTTTTGTATATACATATACTTATTTAATTGTGTGTGTTTATATTTAGATGTATGAGTGAGTTTATTTAGTATATACTTTTGTTATTGTATTTGAATGTATAAGATTGTTTTTTTTTTAATTTTTAAAAATGATTATACTTTTTTTATTCCAATATGTGCCAGATTATATATTTAATATTTAGGTTTAAGAGAGCTTTCGTTAATTTGATCATTGTAACTCTTAATATTCGCCTTTACCTATGTAAATAATATTATATATATAATAAGTATTGTCATATTTTTTTCTCTTTGTGAAACTGCCATGTTATAAATTATATTTGTAAGAATATGTTTGTACTTATTTGAATTTTTTCATTGGAATTAATATCAATTTGAAATTAAAATTATAATAAAATTAATAGTTAATGACTTACTATAATTTCTAAAAATTATTTTCTTTTTGTTTTTTAAATTTAATTTGGTGATAATATTTTTATATATATATATACAATCTAGGCGGCTTTCACACTGAATAGTTCTAGTCATTTTGAATTACTGTGTTCCGAACACTCGACTAAACGCCTGTAAATGGTCGGACAATATAATGTAATCAATATGTTACGGAAGTATTGTATAATAGGTGGAACTTATCTATTAAATTTGATGTCTGTTCTATGTGATATTTTATTTGTGTACCTTTATTAGAGCCGTTATTTATGTCGCGGCGTTTAACACCGCCTCTAGTCTTGCTAGAGGGAAGACAAAAAGGTTTGTTACAACGAAACTAGTTTTAATCCGATTATTTCCAGAGGGTATAGAATTTGTAAATGGCAAGTATCTAGTGTCAAGCCAATACGTACACCGCATTTCGCCGAATTCTAGACGTTGTTTGTTGAGTGTTGGAACTCAAAGCCGCACTTTATCTTATTAATGCGAGGAAATGAAATTAATTTAAATATAATCAGTCCCCCGAGTGGAAATCGAACCCACAAACGATCATGTTTTCCCATTGCACCATTATCAGCCTCTTGAAAAAAGTATTTGAATATCAAAATATACGCGGTCTGGTTAGACAAAGCGCGGTGTTGAGCCCATTTAAAAATCAGTATCTTGAATTGTGCTTAGAGTGGAGTGCTTGGAACTAGATTTTCTCTGCCTACTTACATTTCATTTAATTATTTATATAGATTTAGTAACATAGTGTGCATAATGTAACATGTAATAATAATTCCGTCAATAATTTTTTTTAATTTTTTTTTCATTTAATATTCGAATTCGATTCGAACCCGCGCCTCTTGGATAGCGTCCAAGAGCTCTGACCGCTAAGCCATGCGTTCTACTACCAGCTGCGTCGAAGTTCTTATACGTTTTGTTACAACTTATTTATGTTGTTAGCATTTATATGTTTTTTCAAAAATGTTTTCTTATCCTAAGTGTGGAATAACACTAAAAATAGTAAATATTAATATTATATATATTTATTTTATTATATATAATTATAATTAAATTAATTATATTTGCGCTTACAGATTAAAAATATATATTTCATTTTATATGCTTTTTAACACAACAACAGAAAAGAAGTAAAAATTAATCAATAATGACATTATTGTTCATTCTATGTAAAATTAAGTCTTTAAATTTTAATTTAAATAGCTAAAAATAAACCTCTATCCCAAACAACATGTCTTCAAAGTAATAACTTTCAAAAATTCTAAAAAAAAAACAATATTTTATTACAAGACATTTATATTATGAAATAAATTAATCATGTTTCGAAAAATTATAAACTCACTCCGGCCAAATTGTCAAATTATTACTAAAGCATATTATCAAAACTACGTAATGTCAGATGTTCTAGCTCAAATAGAGAGGGAGTGTGAGAAATTTTGTCCAGTTCCACGGTTTCCACCGCAAAAGGTATATTATTTTGCGTATGTATATATATATATATACATACAAACTGTACTTCATTTTCCGCCAAATTCGAGACATACCATGTTGAGTGACGGAACTCAACCCCGCGCTTTGTCTTACCAAAGCGAGGAAATGGAAACTGGAAATAAAATGTAACATGTTGTAGGTAACAGTAGTAGGCGCTGGCAGCGACGTCGGCTACATCACCTCGCTGTTTCTCAAGCAGCAGAAGATTATTAAAATACTTGCTCTCTACGACGATCCCGGGAGACGAGTGCTGGGAGTGGCTAATGATTTAGCCCATATAGACACCAGCCCCGAGGTGGAGGCGTATCAGGGCCGAATGTATTTAAAGGATGCTTTATATGTAATTCTTTGATTTATTTTACACTATTTTTGTAGTTACCTAACTAACTGTAAACGCGATTGATTGTGGGTTATATTATTTTTAAGTTATTTTCATTTCTATATTGTGTTAAGATAAAACACGGTGTTGAGTTCTGCCACTCAACACGCAATATCTCAAGATCTGGAGATCGATTTTTTTAGACTCAGTCTTTAACTAATTTGCTATTTTCACGTACGTTCCGATTTAATTGACAACATGCATACCCTGATCTGATGGTATTTCATATTGACCAAGTTAATAAGAAAAAATTACAGAATAAAGCAAAATAGAGCAAATGAGAGCGGAGATCTTTTTAGCCTTAATATTTTATCCTGACTCTGCTACGCAAACGATAGACAGATAGTTTCTAGAGCTAAGACACTCCGTGCTTCACTTTTCGTGGAATTCGAGTCATTGCGTGTTCCGGGCGGAACTCAATGTTGCATTTCGCATAAAACAGTTTAAATATGATCATTCCCCCGAGTCAGAATCAAACCCGTGACCGATCGCGTTTGTCGTCAGACGCTGTCTCACTTTGCTATGACTGGCTTATTTTCTATGTCCTATTTGGATTAGGACGCCGACGTGGTCCTGATATGCGGTGGCCACTACGTACTGCCACCCTGCTGCAACCTCCCCGACCGCGATCTCTTCTTTCAAAATCTACAGCAAGTGAGGACTGCAAGTATTGCGTGTGCGCAGTTCTGTCCGCAAGCCATTATAGCCGTTCAGACACCACCAGTTGATTGTAACTACGCACTGTGTGCTCATGTTAGTTCACACTTAGATTTATATATATATATATATATATATATATATATATATATATATATATATATATATATATATATATATATATATATATATCCCTCACAGCAGGGTAAGTAGAAAGAGTACCTAGTGTAGAAAAAGACACTCTGTAATTCGCGCTCCGCCGATTTCGAGACATTGCGTATTGAGTTGCGCAACTCAACGCTGCACTTTGTATTATCAGAGCGAGGAAATAAAAATAATATGAATACAATCACTCACCCGAGTGGGAATCGAATCCACAACCGTGTTTAGTCAGACGGTGTCAAACTGCGCCACGGCCGACCTTAAATACTACAAATGCTACTAGAAGCCATCATGGCGCAGTGGCGCTTACTAAATTTTAATAGTTCTGGTATGAAAAAGTGTGACGTGGAGTTTGTCGCCATTTATGTCTTGAATTCGTGCGGAAAGCAGTCAACAGAGTGTCTTAACACTGGTCTCTGATTACTTCTTTTTTTAAATTATAGTTTTAAAAAATACACTTATTCACTTTAAAACAATGCGCAAGTCAGAACTCTTAAAAGTTTTGTTACAATTTACTTATGTTTTTAGCATCTTCGTAGAGAGATTTTTACAAATTTCTGTTAATCTGAAATTATTTAAAAATTATGGTTTTGCAAGAGAGGATGCTATTTTTTTCTATTTTCTTATTTTTAAAGAGTTATTCCACACTTGGGATTAGAAATCATTTTTGAAAATATCTGTTACTTGGGAACGTATTGTCTTTTTGTGTCTTCCGATATTTCGAACTAAATCTAAGTAAAAACGCAAGTTTTGGTTCTTAACCATATAATAAGTATATAAAATAAGTGGTTTAAATTTATTTTACCTCTTTTGTAAACATAACCTAATGTCAAGACACATTGTTTTTACTATCCACCTCAAATTGAGATACTGCGTGTTGAGTGGCCGACCTCAACGCTGCGCTTTGTCTTACCAGAGCGAGGAAATGAGAATAATCTAAATATAAACGTTCCCCTGAGTGGGAATCGAACCCAGAACCGATCACATTTTCAGTCAGACGCTGTCGTACTGTGCCGCTCGGTCTCTGTTATAAATAATTTCGGAGTTATTTTTAATTGACAAATGTAGATGTGCAAATTGTATTAAAATTATTTATTTTCACACGATTAAATATATTATTAGTATGATAATATATTTAAAAAAATAAATATATATTTTTACATTAATTAACCATGTTTATGCCAATTTGAAAAGATTTCTCACGTTCCTCACGCTTAATTTAAATATATTTTTGTTTTAGGCGTATGGTTTTGTATGTCGTAGGCAACTTATGTTAAATTTTATTTCAAACTTGAGATATAATCTATTTAAATCAGATTGTTTTGTTATGAATATATAATATTATTTTATTAACTTCGGACACGTGTGCACATTTTCATAAAATCCACACGTCATCAAGCTGGTAAAAATTGACATCACAATGTTTTGTTTTATCGATAGATATATACAAGTGAGGTATAAAATAATATATTATATAACTTCAAAATCCACTTTAAATATATTTAAATTATTGATAATTATAAGAAATATCTCAACTAATTATACATCTCCTAAAGCTTCCTTGTAAATGACTAGGTATATTTATTGAGAAAAACTCAAAGATAATCAGTTCAATACTTTATAGTATAATATTTATTAATATTTCGTTATATTTTAGACGTTAAAACTATCAAATGTATACGATAAACGCAAAGTGCTAGGCGTTAATTCGATAAACTCTATGCGAGCCAACCAATTGTTCTGCTCTATAACTGGTTCGGATCCGTCGTCCTCACAAATACCAGTTGTTTGTGGTACGGGAAGATGTACAAGAGTGCCTGTCTTTTCCAATGGTAAAGCTGGAAATTTCCCTCAGGTATTATTTTTTATGATTAGATATTTATTGTATTTTTTTTGCTTTACGCTTTATAATGCATACTATAGTGGTTAGTGAAAACTTACTGTTAATTTATATTTTTCCATATGAAATCGAGACATTACGTGTGAATGGCGGAACTCAACGCCACACACCATATTGAGAGGAGAATGAGAATTGATGTATTGCCCTTAAGAGAGTAGAAAGCAAAAAACGAATCGACTTATATTTTTATCGTTTACTACAAATTATATAAATAAATCCTAAGGAAAAATAATTATACTTTGTTATTAAAAAAAGCTTATATGTAATATTTCGAATTTAGGCGGAAAGCGGAGAACGGAGTATCGTGACACAGGTCTTTCTGCCTATTCTGCAATGCCTATAAAAATATACAACATTTAAATTTATGTTCTTTTCACTAATTATTTACATATGAATATTTAAACTTAAATTTTAACCAACATAACGGATCTATGAGGGTAAACATCTTGTTTTACCATTAACGAGACCTCTCTCGAGGTTATATTACTTAGTGATTTCCCTTGCGACCTATCTGGTTTCGACGGCCAATGTCGATATATCGGTCATTAGCGAACCTTAGCAACGAAATTTATTGGATTACGCTTTTTTTTTCATAGTTTTAGGTTAACTATGTTACTTATCAATTATTATTATATTTTAACTTCATGATTTTATCCCGCATACAGGACAGATAGGATGTATCTAGTATCAAGACACTCTGTACTCCGCTTTCCGCCGTATTCGAGACATTGCGTGTTGAGTGGCGGAAATCAACGTCGCACTTTTTCTTACCACATCGTGCAAATGAGAATAATTTCAAATATAATCATTCCCTCGAGTGGGCATCGAACCTACAACCGATCGCGCTTACAGTCAGACGCTGTCCCACTGGGCCACGACCGGCATCAGACAGATATATATTCATTAATAAATATTAACTTTAATGGTGTACTTGATATTTTAGACGCAGGTAGACTGTCTCACAAGACTAGTACGCGAAGCAGACGATATTATATGTAAGGCTAAGAGCAATAACGAGCAAGGATATCTTTCGATTGGCTTTTCTACAGCAAGATTGGTTGTAAATATTATGAAAGGTACTTTTTTATAAAATACGAGATAAAGCCTATAATTCTAATGATATGACGCTATAGAGATTTTGGAAAATCATTTTTTTAAATTTTATGTTTACATTTTAAAGAGAAAGTAACCAGGAAGTCATATTTCAGTTTTTTACCTCCAGTAGTTTCAGCTGTGCGTCAATAATAATAATTTCTCAGTTTTGGTTCCCTTAAAGATATTATCTTGCTAGCGGAATTCAACGTCTTACTGTAAACTAATGTTTGTTTACCAATGAAATTTAATCCTTTTCCACATACATACACTCAAAATAACAGCTTCACACTTTATTATGTGTAGCTGGGTAGTTAGAGATAACGTAGTGTCAAGACACTCTGTTGACAGCTTTCCGTTCAAAATTAAGATTTTCCCCAATAGGAATCAAACCCAAAACCAATTGAGCTTACTTTGAAATTATGCCCTACTGCGCCACGATGCCCTCAATATACATATGTATATGTATTCGCAATAAAATAAACTATAATATTTAGATAAAAAAAATAAACATTTTTTTTTCTTTTTCCCAACAGGACTATTTGAAAAACCCACATTCATAGACAGCGCTCTAGTAGAGCAAGCGCATCCAGACAAATGTTATAACATGTCTGTTTGTGCGACACCAGTCACTATAGGCAAGACAGGTATAATAGAGTACGCGGTGCCAACGCTCAATGAAGCCGAAACTAATTTACTGGAAGACAGCAAGTGAGAACATTACAATTTTTTCATACTAAAATATAAAAATGGCAATATTTTTTATTATTTATTATATTTTATTATTATTATTATTTTTATTGTAATGCTTTTATCACGAACATATGTCTACGTGTTTGACTTTATCTTTTGTTTTTTTTAATCTTTTACTACATTTCCTTGTCTGAAGCTAGGCCTATAAAATTCATATAGAGCTTAGTGTCTCTATGTATTTCCTAAAAGATTGCAGTATTTCAACCTCATGCTTTAATATATTTTATAATAAGGCAACCGTGGCGCAGTGGTGCATCGTCTGACTGTAAGCACGATTTGTGTGTTCGATTCCCACTCGGGGTTAAGATTATATTTTTTTTAGCTTCACGCTTTATCCCTTCCAGGAAAGGATGGTGTGCCGAACGCTACGGTCCCTGCTTAAATCTTTCGCTTTGTCCACAGTCATTAGCCTCTTAACACATGCCCTTCGGAGGGTCCTCATGCTTTTTACATGACCTTCCTCCAGTATCTTCCTTCCCTTTTTTTAGAATGGTGACTAATGCTTGTTACTCGTATTCTGATGATGCAATTAGGACTGCATCATCTGCGTACTACAGACAGTTAACTGTCAAATCGCCAACTTTCTCTCCTATGTCACTCTCTTTCACTCCTTGTAGACAGCTATCCAAATACAAATTAAACAGCCAAGCTGACATGGCACAGCTCTGTTTGACATCGGATCGAATATCAAACTGAGGCGACATGCCAGCTCCTACTCGTACACAGGCTGAGTGATCTCGATAAAGAGATTTTACAGCCTGCAACAAGGGTCCGTTTACATTGTACCGGGGCAGTATCTCTCATAACTTCTTTCTTACAATCCTGTCAAATGTCTTTTCTAAATCCACAAAAGCACAAATTCTTTTCTGGTTTACAGCCAAAAACTTTTCCGTGATCATGTTCAGAGAAAAGACCTAATCCACGCACCCTCTTCCAGTAAATCCTCCTTGGGCTTCCCATAAAAGTCTTTCGGATCTCTCTTACATTCTTCTCACTAGGATTTTAGCATAAATTTTACTGCTCAAACTCCCATTTTCCAGCATAAATTGCGTAGAAAAAAAGATCAGATGCGCGGCCTACCATATTTGATCATCTCTGCAGTAACTCCATCTGCTCCCGCTGCCTTACCACATTTCAGATTTTGTATATCATTCTCTAATTTTTTTTATACTAATTTCGCCATTTGCTACATCAAGACTCTGTCAATTTTTCATTTCTTTTCATGCTCTGACTTATCACGCTTCATCTTTATCAGTGCTTTCGTGTGGCGCTATTGCAACTTATATTCTTTCTTCTTAATCTCTCTCATACTTTTATTCTTACCCGAGGCTTTATAGTCCTGCCATGCTTTCTTCTTTCTCTCTGTTGTATCTTTCCTTCATCATACTACCATTCATCACGCTGTTTACTAAAGTCTCTTTTTCTGACACCACACACCTCTGTTGCAGCTTCGATCATACAATTCCTAAGATTCTGCCAATATACTTCAACACTTTCATTTCCTATTTCACAGCTGACTAGCTTTTTGGAAACCCTTTCGTCATATTCCTCTCTAATCGGTAGATCCTGAAGCTTCTAATTTTTTACGTGGTTATTCGCCTCCAAGCCTGGAGACCTAGCGCGGCTGCCCCAACCTGCAAACAGACCACTTATTCTAGCAACTAGATAATGGTTTGTTCCCAAGTCGGCGCCCCTAAATACATGCGTGTCCATACGATCCCACGTACACTTGTGAATTTATTTATGATCAAATATTGCCACAAACAAAACCTTCTCCTTGCATAATTTCAATATAAACTTACCAGCCTCATTTACTCTCTTATTGCCATACTTGCCTAGCACACGTTCATAATCATCATGATGGGTACCGACCCATCCGTTCAAATCACCCTAACACTCTCCCAGAAATCCTCTAGTTTACTTGATAGATGCGCCGCATTTGTCTCTGTCAAGTCTTCTATCTTAGACAGTAAAGTAAAGTTCTAATAAATGTATAATAATGTCAGAAAGCTTGAATGATTTAAAAGAGTTACCGCGAAAATAAATTTTTCACCATTTCTTTATCATTTTTGAATCCTATTATAAAATGCTAAAATTTTTAAGTATAGATTATTTATTGTTAATTTTTTTAGATTATTATTTTTCTTTTCTTTTTATTGAACAGATGTGATTTAGAAGACATGTTGAACCTCGGTCGTTGTCACGCTGTAGGCGACGAGTACTGCATCCATCCAGCCAAAATATGTCCGTGCTGTGTTTACGAACCATGCAAAGTCTGTAAACCCTGTCGTAGATAGTGGAAATTAATGAAAACCATTAAATAAACTGTAAAATATTGATAGATAGAATAAAACGCCGTGTTAATAAAATGTATTTGTAACAGTTTTGGTTTTGGATTTCCTTGTTTTTCATTTCAGATTTCCGCACTTTTTCAAGTTTTACGTCAGAAAAAGTGTGTGTTTAAGTCTCTGCTTCCCTTATACTCTTGGTAGCTTTATCCAGACACTAAGTTGAGTAACAAAAGAACTTTGTAAGTATAGATACATAAATAGCAAGAGGCCGGCCGTGGCGCGTCAGCGTTGACTGTAGATGCGATCAACTGTAGGTTCGATTCCCACTCGGGAATTGTTTATATTTAAATTATTTTCATTTCCTCGCTCTGGTAAGACAAAGCGCGGCGTTGAGTTACACCATTCAACACGGAATGACTTGAGTGTTTCAGGGTGTGAATCTATTAGCATTTGGCAGGATAGATATGAAACATCACAGACAGGGACAGTCACAAAAAAATTCCTTCCGAATTTTGATCTAGCATTCAAAATAACTAAGACGACAGTTTTTGTACACATCCAAATGTTGACGGGACATGAAGGGATTGGCAAATATCTATACAGGTTTAATCTAAAACATTCCCTGCTGACTCGCTAGCTCTAATAGAATCACATTAAGACGCAAATTTTATGAAGCATTACCCACGAGGATGCTTGGGGACTTCGCCTGTCGAGAAGTAAAATCGAAGAATAAGTCGATAATACTTCTTGACTGAGATGAAAGAACACCATTTGTAAGGGCTTGCGAAAAATTCAATAAAATAGATGATTTGAGTGAACAAGAAGCGCTAATAATAAGCCTAGATGCAATGGTGGTCGAATAGCCACCAAAATTGCATCTATGTCATCATCTATTATATCTACGCTTATTATATTCATAAGAGAAGTGAAGTGGCAGACCCTCTGGGTTCTATTAAAGTTTCAGAACAGCACGATGTCATAACATATGATAATAGAGTAGACGACCACAGTTACCTTAAGCCCGCACATTCAAAAATCCAAGCAGACGATCTATGAGTAAACCCCACTGAATCGGGTTCAGAACGCCTTCAGCTCTATCTCTGGACTTTTAACTTTGTTTTCTATAAAGCTAAAAGTCCAAAGATAGAGCGCAAGCACTCAACTGCGCGGGCCATGTGCAGCGCTTACAATGCAGTCGTAGGCAGCGTATTTAGCAGGAGAAAACCACTGCCTGAAAACACTAGTGGCGGCACTAGAGGAGTTCTAAGGAAGTCTTCAATAGTTTCTCTTGTAATAGCGTGGTCAAGACCTTCTGAGGCGATGTTATACCAGGTAAAACCAAATCTGGCACCAATAAAGGGACACAAAAACTATTACAATAATGTTTTCCTATAATTTCTTGCCGTACTAAAAACACCAAGCAAGTAAAACTCAAAAGGTGCGAAGAAATTATGATGATAGAGTGTTTACCGAGCTCAATACTAAGTCCTGGAAGTAAAACCTAAGGAGGCAGAAGCTGCCATTTATAATAACGATACTGGCCAGACCACCGCGGGTAAAATTAAAGGTACAATATATATGGCGACGTACAGTGCAACGTCTGGCTTTGTTCAGTTGAACGAAGAGGAAAACAGAGTAACAATGTATAAAGATAATGTTGGACGATAGAATGCTGGAAAAAGCTACATGCTTTGACTGTACTCAGGATTCCACACCGCCATACGCACGCCTTGCCAGTTGCCTAGGATATAATGACCCAATGAGGTTCCTGTATGTGGTAAAACAACTAGGATATTGTAACAATTTAATTTAGATAAGAACATAATAATCACAAATACAACAGAAGCAGCAAATGATCTTCGAGAGAGGTTGTTGATGCGTATAGGCAATCTAGTAAACAGCGAAATCCGTACTATGACCTTAATGGTGGGAAACGAGGAACTAAAAGAATCAGAAAGGTGTAACCGGCTGATATTAGAAGGGGCCCTGATGAAACACTTTGGGGCGATGGTGTGGTAGGCAGAGTCTGCGGAGCAGAGGATCGGAGGGGTTGTTGATCGTAGAGATCAACAACAACGATTTCTCTCAGCTGCCCTATATGGACCGAGATAATCTGTTTGAAATATTTACTATTTATAACACTTTAAAAATAGTAAATATTAAAATAAAATAGCAATCTCTCTTGTTAATCGATTATTTCTTAATAATCTTTAAGTAGTAGAAATTTGTAAAAATCTCTCTACAGAGTTGCTAACAACATAAATAAGTTGTAACAAAACGTATAAGAATTTCGACGCAGCTGGTAGTAGAACGCATGGTTTAGCGGTCAGAGCGCTTGGACGGTATCCAAGAGGCGCGGGTTCGAATCCCGCTGCGTTCAAATTTTTATAAGTTTTTTCAATAATGCTCTTTGAAATATTTTTATCAGATATTCACACCACCACGCAGGATCTATTGCGTATTCATAAAAATTCCATGGACATTGCCTACGCCATACGTGAGATATACCTCGGTATATACACTTCGACAAAAGTAATACACTAAAATATATCAAGACAACACCAGTGCTGAAAGATCTGAGAGATACCCACTATCTTAATTTTATTCAAGAGGAGAAAAAATCTCTGACCAGCCAAAGACGGGCAAGAGAGACAGGCTCAAAAGTACTAACAATCCATGAGGCTCAGGGTCTGACTAGCGTTACTGTTGTTGTAGTAAACTGTAAATCAGTAGAATTGCAGCTGCATGGTGGCGTTTCCCATGCTGTAGTTGCAATTTCACGTCACACGAACCGCTACACCTACTGCAGTGATGGTAAAGATGACGCGGTTAGAAGGTTTATCCGAAATGCAATGCAGATAAGACAAAAGATATAGAATACAATTTAAAAATGGCCATAAAGTATAGGAACCAGATGGTGACGTCCTCTATCATAGCGGTCATGCCCTTTTCCCACCAAAACCCTTGTACCTAAACCTAGATTAAGTGTTCATTATTTTAAAATAAGTTTTATATGTCTAATATGAATACTTATTTATATAAATGTGTCAAGAATTCGCTTAAACTTAAATATAGATCTTTAGTACCAAGTAGCTAATTATAGTTATATGTAAATAAAAAATAAATAATACTAAGGAAAAAAAGGTTCGGACGCAGTCGGTAGTGCAAAAAAAATATCATGGTGCTTCCTTTCTACACTTCTAGTCGAAATAAAAGCGTGAAACTAAAAAAAAAGACAATAAAAGAAGATAAATTAAAACTAACCAAGGCAATAAGTTTCAATGCTCTACAATTGGACTTCAAGAAACAAGAAACTTTTTTGTCTATCCTGTTTTATACGCAAGATTCGTTATATGAAAACATTATTATATTTTATAATTCGTATTCCACTAAATAATCTACTGTATATTTTTAAATTTTAATTTTAACTAATTTTGAAGTATTAGCTTTAAATTAAAAATAGTCAAAACAAAATTCTCATTTATTATTCCGC
Source organism: Dryadula phaetusa (assembly GCA_032432895.1). Taxonomy (NCBI): domain Eukaryota; kingdom Metazoa; phylum Arthropoda; class Insecta; order Lepidoptera; family Nymphalidae; genus Dryadula; species Dryadula phaetusa. The sequence continues at coordinate 241,281 of JAOYRS010000008.1, read as the reverse complement.
GTAAATGATTTTACAGTTGGCTTAGGATTAATGATCTTGGAAAAAAAATATCACAGATATACATGAGATGAGATGAGAACTTTTTTTTGTCATATGCGTGGATAACAATTATGTTATTATAGCGCGGAACTCAACTATATTTAATAGAAATATATTTGTCTGTCGGTACTATTGACACATTTATACAAATGTGCCAATAATTGTCTAATATAAAAACATAGTGTCAATACTCTCTGTTCTCTATTTTTTGTATAATACGAAGACATTATATTCACAACAAAATGTAATCATCATTTTATTATTCTGCGAAGGAAATACTTTGGAATATTCTTATGAAAATTTTATTTACGACGAAGAAAAATCAGGTAAAGTCGAAATTTCTACGTAAAAAGAGCACAGAAAGCAATATTTTAAATAATTCTTAAGTGACACATTTACTACTATGTGTTCCACACATACTTTTGTACATAACAAATCACGACTATATATATTGTGCGCATCAACAGGTAAACTCTACATTTTCAAAAAACGTATAAAAAATTAAACGCAGCGGGATTCAAGCCCGCGCCTCTTGGGCAACCCTCTTAACGCTTTGAGCGATAAACCATGCGTTCTACTACCAGCTACGTCGAAATTCTTATACGTTTTATTACAACTTATTTACGTTGTTAGCATTTCTGTAGAGTGATTTTTACAAATTTCTGCTACCCAAAGATTAGATTATTAAGAATAATCGTTTACCAAGAGAGAATGCTGTTTATGTTATATTTTACTATTTTTGAACTATTATTCTACACAAAAAAAAACTAGACAAACTTTACCATAAAATATGAATCATAGTTAGTTAACTTCTGATTGAAAAAGTATGTAAAGAAAGGGTATTCGAATTAGTAACCCAATTGTATATCACCACTTTGCGAGGATCATAAAGATGACATGAATTAAGGTTAAAATTGGGTTAAACTTAAGACAGATCAAGGCATAAGGGAGAGAAATCAGACTGTTGTGGCTCACATATTACTGCTCAGTATTGCGAGAATGAGAATATGTAAGCTTTTTAAGATGGTCATAGAAGACAGAAACAAAGCAGTCAAGTCATCCACCATAGCGGTCATGATTGCTTATACCATCAAGTCCCTTACATTCAAACATAGATTTAGCCAACAAAATAGTCTATAGTAAAATATTTTTAGTTTAACATGTTTAATATGAATGAAACTATATATAGAAGTGTTACATGCACCTCGTACAGTTCAGATGAATTATTGTTTAAAAAACTCGCTTTTTTCTGAGTACCTAACCAATTATAATAATGTAAGTTATATAAGATAAACAATATAACAATATAGAAAAAAGTGCAGACCAAGACTGTTGTGTGAATAAATTTAAAATTAAAAAAAGAAGACATCAACAATTCGTGTGTTTTATAAAAAACCTTAGATATTTTGCACTTGTTATTTCAACAATACTATTCTAAATTATGAATAAAATTAATACGAGTAAATCTGGATACAGCGACTAGTTCAAAATTTACTTATGATATATATATAAAGAATATGAATTTAATTTTGTTACGTTGTGTTACGAGGATCTCAGAGGGGATTGATTTGACACGTATATATATTTGCAAACGTGACTTTCTCGAGACATTGGAAGAAAGCTGTAAGTGATGTTTAATACTCTTTCACTAATGAAAAACTATTAAAATTTGTGTTAAATTAGCATGAAAACGTATTGTTTTGTGTATCTTTGTGTTTATTTCAAAGAAATAAGTTTTTATTTTACATATATTCAAGTATATCCTATGTGTCCCAGAAGTGTACAAAAATACTTCGTCATTCATAAGTAATCCATATTGATATTGTATTTTAAATTGATCCTGAATCAATATAAACAAAAAATCATTGTGCTGCGCATATATTGTTTATGGGCTATAAAAAGAAATTACAGTATATTCTTTATTTAATATTTTGAATTTAATATCAATAATAAAAAAACGCAAGGGGTTATTTTAGTTTTCATGTATCTGTTGCACACATGAGTAGGTTGAAAGAACCTAATAAAATAATTGGTCGCTCCGTCTTACATTTACTATTTTTGTCTAATTATATATATACCTTGAAGAGAAGACTTCAAAGAGAAAACGAAAATGACATGTGTATTATCAATTATCATAGATAGTGAAACAAATATTTAATTTTACATATACATATATATCTTACATATATTTCAAAAATGATAAATTCAAAAACTCACTTAACCTAGCTCAATCCTAAGTGTTTTTTTTATCTTCACGCTCTTATCCCGCGTAGCAGGGTAGACTGGAAGTACTTAGTGTCAAAGTACTCCGTACTCCTCTTTCCGCCGTATTCGAAATATGCGTGTTGAGTGGCGGAACTCAACGCAGCTTTGTCTTACTAGAGCAAGGAAATGTATGTGATTTCATAAGTTAATATTTAAATTAATATAAAAAAAGACAGAAAATTGCGTTGTGTGTACTTATACAGTGCTAAATAAAAATATATAATGAATTGCTCTATAAGATTCAATGTATACATTCTAAGTATGAGTACAGATTGATATTGAACTTGACGCTCGGCCTTGCTCCGTGGAAGGTCGAATGTCCCCCGTCGGGATTATAACCGCCATAGGAAGGCTTAAGTCATAAGAACTGAGCGATTTTACTGTAGTTATTGGTTTTTTTGTAAAAAAATATGATCGTTGACCAATATAATGATTTTAAATTTAAAATTAATGTTGAAGCATTCTAGGCAGAGTTGTAGATTGTAGTTATTATGATTTTTAATAGGTTCGATTCCCACTCAGAGGAATGATTATATTCAAATGACTTTAAAATTATTTCCATGAAAAAAAGGTACCCAAACTTATTTATACAAAAACCATACTTATTTTTTTTATTTTGTAATAATTAAAACTTTTATTAAAACCAAAGCGCGGTGTTGAGTCCCTCAACTCCCTCAATGTGTAATGTCTCGAAATTGAGGCGAAAAGCGGTGAACGTATCGTCTCTGACTATCCTGCTATTTTATTTTTTATTAAAAAGTCGCTAACATTTTATTTTTCTATTTGTTTTTATTTAAAAGTCGCTGGAGCTTAAGAATTGTAACCCGGTTGTTGTATCATCCTTCTCTCTCCTCAATGTCAGCCAACCACTCCAATTTTCTGTCCAAGCGTTTCATGTATGTTGAATATGGAGAATAATAAGTTACATTTTGTATACAATTATAATATTTGTTTGTCTTCGAGTAAATATTTACGTTTTCTCCAACTTTTCGTTTCTAGTATAGTCTTAAGATCATTTCTATCGTCTATTACAGCAAAGATAAGTTCCTTTGCTGTATGATAGCAACTTGCTATGAGGTCGAAGGCTGTGGTTTCGATTCTCAGATTACATATATAAATTATTATAATTTTCCGGTTTTCAAGATAAAGAGAAGCGTAGTGTTCCAAAAGTGTTGAAAGTAAAGCGATTCATTCGGCTTTATCGCTAGACTTCTGTATCTATCATGCTGTGTGACAAAACGTGTGTTTTAAATGTAAATGTTATTTTTCTTTACATTTATTAGTACGTTCCTTTCTTTGAGAGGAATTCAAACATTATTTTATAAAAAAATGAGACTTAAAGATTTAAGTAAAGTTTCAATTATAGTAATGTTTTAATTCAAACATAAGAACGTAAAGAATAAATACCTGGAAGCCTTTTTAGCTTCACGCTAGCAGGGTATCAAGACACTCCGTACTCTGTACGTACGTACCGTCATGTTCAAATAATTTGCATGTTGAGTGGTTGAACTCAATGATGCGCTTTATCTCACCAGCTCAAGGGAATGGTAATAATTTAAATATAATCATTCCCCTGAGTAGGCATCGAATCCAAAACCTGTGTTTCGATGCTATCCTAATGCGCCACGATCGGCTTTAAGTTAGTCAAGAAATGCATTTTACTCGTACTTTTTCCTTATTAGATATTTTGACATCCATACATAAAACATATTAATCAAAAAATGTCTATCTACGATTCAAACAATCAATATTTAGTTTATTATATCCATTCATAAAATGTACTCCGGACCTTTAATATTCGTAAGTCAAGTTTAAAATAACCACTGAGCCAAAAGGGAAATGACATAAACAACAATGCAAAATACTAGATCCTTGAATAGATTAACTAATAGCGTTGGTAATAGGATAATAATGGGGCGATCATAGACAATTGATGAAGTTCATTGCTGACGTCTGATCTGTGACATATTATTTCATACTACGTAGAAGGAACAAAGAGATATCTCTCTACTCTCACTTCTCTACTTTTCTACTAAAGGCATTTTTATTGACTCAATTAATAAAATACAGTACTTGCTTATAATATTGAAGTATTTATTATATACATTACAATTTCACCCTTTATACCGTACAGCAGGATACCCAAAACGAATTTAGTAGCAAAACGCCCTCGTTGGTTTTCATCCGAATTCGAGATATTGCGTATTAGGTGGTGAATCTCAACGCCGCGTTTTAGTTTACCAGAGTAGGGAAATAAGAAAAAATTAAACAACAAACTATTAAAATTTATATAAATAATAATTCGCTAAATAAATTGAAATACATAAATTTGTAAAGAAAAGGAATAGTTTTGTTAAAAAAAACTCGAATGTTTTTGTCGTAATTTCTGATTAATTACTTAAATATACGTGTATGAATACATTTGTCATACATTCATTCATTCATTAGTGTTATATTCGTTTATCTTTATATGCACTTTACAATTTTAATATTAATCAATTTAAGTGACGTTCAAACAAATTAGGAGTAGAAGGTCTACGCTAGAGCTACGATGACATTGTTAACATAAAATAAGTTTAGTAATTACAATGTAATTTTACATTTTTCTTTATATTTTGAAGATTATTTGCTAAAAAAATATAGCGATACATCTCTCCATTTTTTCTTGCTACCCTTAATCTAATATTATATATTGAAATGTTGAAATTTAACTGTTTCTACATTACACTAATGTGGATATAAAATCTTACGTCACGTTTTGCTGTTAGCTAAGCTATTGCTTTAGGCTTTTTCCTCATAACACGGTTATTAAAGAGAACCTAGAGTCAAGGCACTCCGTTGCTTTAGTGTCAAGATATTCCATTCATCAATTTTAAAATAATTTAAATTTATATTCATTGGTTATCTATTCTCCTTATTAATGAACCTACAAGTAATATGTCCAGATTATTTAAAATATTATTTATTAAAAAAAGTACAATTATCTATTGTAAGTAAAAAAAATGTATATATAGAGTCTATACGTTCCTTAAAAGGCCTTTCTCTAAAATATATGAAATATTATTTAAACAAAAAAATTAAGTAAAATGAAAGTAACAAAAAAAAATTAAAAACGCACATATCAGAATATTTTTTTTAATTTTAAGTAAAAAATGTATATGTACGACTTTAAAAGTCCTTAGTTCCTACTTAGCTTCGCGTTTAGTGCACGTGTGGTCACGTTTTGCTGTTTCAAAAAGACACCGTCTAAGTGTACGATGGTAAAAAAAATCGTTCATATAAATATAATATAAACACCTGTAAGATTGTGATTGATGGTGATAGTGACAAAATTAATGATAGTGACAAGGAGATTAGTGATATATTGAAGCCTATGATAGTGTATATTGATTTGTCGTTAGTTTTTTTTGGTATAATATTTGTATAAGAGAGAGCCTAGTGCCAATATACTCCGTTCTCTACTTTTTGATGATATTTTGCTTTGAATGTTGGACCCATAATTTAGAATATAAATATATTAATATACAAAATATAGTTCTTGTAGATTTTGCAATTTTGAAATTAATTTTGCAATTTTGAAATTAATTCTGTACAGAAGATGACTTTAACTTTTTTTAGTTACTATTAAGTATGTAAATGTAAGGGATAGTTGACAGTCGTTTATGTCAATTGTTTTTAATTATGTAGGTATATATTTCCTTTGAAGACAAGTCATATTTGATTAATATTTATTGGAAATTTTAAAAAAAAATTTTAATTTAGTTAAAATAAAACTGAGAATCACGTTTATTAAATCGCTTAAAGTGGGAACGTACATTTGGCCTTGCTGAATGTCGTGGGCGGGGTGTACGCCAGCCCCTGAAACTCTATCATTTCAGTTTTTACCACGTTGACCAGTACATGTGCTCTATGAGTCGTTAGATTTCTGTTAACTAACTATAAAAAAAATTATAAGTTTATTATAATTTAAAAGGTAAATTCCATATATATTATTATTTTTACATAATAATTGTATTTACGTGTATTGAATACTAACTAACTGAGATATATTCCACATACTGGGTTTTTAAAAAATAATTTTATTAATTATAATAAAATTATAATAATTCGATTGTGATTTATACTTTATATTTTACCAAATTTATAGAGACAAGACTAAGGTATATGTAATTTAACTTTATTTATATTAGGAACAATTAATCCGTATATTTTTCTAATTTTTAAGATTTATCTCCATTTTATTTTCAAATATTAACATTACTAACATTGTATATTTTATTTTAAGTGGCAATGGAGGAATGTAAGAAAAAACAATATCCTAATTGCAATAGCGACGTCTGGTTGAGATCCTGCGAAGTAGAGGTTACTGAACCTATCAGAGGAGAACTATCAGGTACGTTAATTTATATATCTATACTTTAAAAAAATTGGAACCTTTACGAAAAATATGCATTTTAGGAAGAGTATGATATTTACCATAGTTGTATAAGTATATACGGTGAAAAATGCTAATATTTTTAACAATGAAAAATACATAAAATAATTATTACACACAGTACCATATGTTTCATATACATTTGAGTATTTTTTAAAATATTTCTAGACTATCTTATAAAATTCAGTTTGACCATAACACGCTTGGTGTTAAGTATTAATATGGTGTACGATGTCACATGCCTAATAGGTACCAAGTAACTGAACTGTAAAGTAATGTATAGATACGTAGCTATGGCGACGCAGTTTTTACGTAAACAAAATTGTACTTATTTTTTAGACTTAAATGAATAGTCAATATAAATGGTTTTATCACGAAATATCATTTCTTTCGTCTCACATTGTTCGATCCCCACTCGGGGGAGTGATTATATTTAAATTATTTTCAATTCCTCGCTCTGGTAAAAGATAAAGTGCAGCGTTGAGTTTCACCACTCAACACGCAATGTCTCGAATTCGGTGGAAATCGAAGTACGGAGTGTCTTGACACTAGGTACATTCTGTCTACTCTGCTATGCGGGATAAATGCGTGAAGCTAAAAAAAACAAAACATCTCACATTGCAAAGTACACAGGAAGTACCTAGTGTCCAGACTAATAATTCAGCTTCCGAATACGAGACATTACGTGTTGAATGGCAGTACTCAACGCCGACTTTGTCTTAACAGAGTTAGGAAGTGAAAGTAATTTAAATATAATCACTCCTCCGAGTGGGAATCGAACCCACAATCGATCGAGACTACTGTCAGACTCTGTTATATTCATACATACATTATTATTATATCCATTGTCAACCGATTCTATGCGGTTATTTGTTTATAAAATAAACAAATAGCGAGTTGTAGAGTTTAGAATTTCTAGAGAATGTCTACTTATCCGGATTTCGATTTGACACGAACAAGTAATTTTGTGTTAGAGATGTAAAATAAACTATAAATTTGAGAGATTTTCAAAAGGGCAGTAGTGACAATTATGTTTTTATTTAATTCAAAGCATACGCTTATTTTTAACGAATTTTTAACGTTGGTAACTTTTTTTTGAACGAAATTTGATATAATCGATTTGTAAAGATTGTTAAATAGAAAACTCTCATATTCGAGATACAAAGATCCACATTAAATTATTCGAGTTAGGAAGGTAAAATATGTGCTAAAACGGCTCGCAAGCACTTGGTTAAGGTTACGGGTAATGAAGATTTTTATATTTGAAGGGAATTTTGTATTTTTTTCAAAATTTGTGGATTTACAACTTATAGAGGTTTTATACTGTAACTACCATACTGCTTGCTGCTGTTCAATACAAAAATATCGTTGTGTTTAAATTACGTAAATAACTGAGAGCACTGTGTCATCACTGACACTGACATACGTTCGATAGATAATGTATGGAAGAATATCACGGTTTATCGAACTCAAGATGGCATGAGGTGTCAGTGACGTTTTGCTAAAGAAAATATGGCGACTGCGTTTTGTCTGTCAGCATCATTGGAATTTAACAAAATACTCGATAATTCTAATTTTGCTAATTATTATTATTGACTCGAATTATTTATTTTGTTGTATTTTATGATTATGGTAAGATTTCAATAACCCTAGACGAAATGATTAATATAGGTGTAGAGATGAGAATAAGAATTCTGTATAGCGTAAGTTCACATTTCAACATCCCCAACCCGATCGCCGATCGCAAGCCGAGCTTCGAGCCCCGCAGGGGGCGCCCTTGCGGTCGTCGACTTCCTCTCAAGCAGCTACGTTAGTGCTAGCTATTTTTAGCAGGGATTGAGCAACCTCTTCCCTCCCCCTCTTGGTGTTGCTGTGAAGACCAACAGGGTCAAAAGCATGTACTCAATTGACAGAAAAAAACGTTTTAACCTGTTCCTTATTTTCATAATATGTTATATTATACATTAAATGCTATTTTGTAAGAATGTAATTATTTCCTGTTTATTTTGATAATTTTGGCAACGAAAACATATTAAAGTATATTTAGCTAGGAGATGTGAGTCTTCTGATGCTAAACGAGACTGTTTAGGATTAGAAGTCTTTTTTCTTTGACAATCCTTAAACTTTTTCACTTAATATACTATATGTTTAATTAAATTGACTTTCTTTTATGAAATACTCTATATAATATTATATTTTAAAGCTATAAGTTTTCTCTAAGTGAGTAAAGTTCGATAACTGAGTAAATACGTTAATTTATTCATGAAAATAAACTGCAAATACCATGGTTATACGACATTTATAGATTATATCTTTAGGGTGTGTATATAATAAGTAACGCACGTGAGTTACGATAAGTAGTTTGAAAAGCTACGTGTTTATATGTAGATTTATAAAATTAAGTTTGTTTTCACAGTTTATTACAATTTATTCCGCATAGAAGGGTAGTCGGAGACAAACCTAGTATTAAGAATTCCATTCTCCGTTTTCCGCCCAAAATCAAGCCATTGTATGTTAAATAGCGAATACAACGCTGCACTTTATTTTACCAGAGCGGAGAATTGACAATATTTTTTTATTCTAATCATTCTCTCGAGTTGGAATCGAACTCACGACCAATCAGGTGTACAGTCACACACTGTCCCACTGCACCCTGATGGCCTATTTTTTTTATAATTACCGTTTTTTTATATATCACTTATTAAGGTGAATCGGAAATATATTAGTTTCAGACTGTCAATGACGGTCATTGTACACACCTGACTAACACTTTAATTATGAATAAAAACTAAATTGTGACATTTTCTGTTCAGGTTTTTTAGAAAACGTGTACATATTTTCATGCGCAATTTTTATTTCCGCGCTCTGGTCTACAGTCTGGCCTCAAAGCGCGGCGTTGATTTTCAGCACACTACAAGTAATGTGACGAATTCTTATTAAAGAAATAATAAGATATTTTAATAATTATTACAGGTGAATTACCGGTATGGTTACGCGGGACTCTACTACGAAATGGTCCGGGTTCTTTAAAAGTCGGCTCTATGAGGTTCAAACATTTATTTGATAGCGCTGCTCTATTACACAGGTTTGTAAGACTTTACTCTATCATAATAAAAGAAAATCCTTTAATTCATATATGTAATTGGCGTCACTTTTGGATGTTTTTACTTGTACTGCCATTTTTCATTCAAAAATATTTTTAAACGTATAATTTGGTGCACGTTGAGAGGATGAGTGAAAGAATAGTAAAAAAAATATGAAGCAATGGTGAGCGGTACGAGACGTCGAGGGAGACCTCGTATGACCTCTAAGAAATCAAAGTATTAATGATACTGGAGGAAGGTTACATGAACAACACGAGGATCCCCGATAAGGGTATGTATGAAGAAGTTAATGACTGTGGACGAGGCAAAATAATAATATATGGACCGTAACGTTTCGAGCTCCGCCTTTCTGACTACTCCAAGAGGGATAAAGCATGAAGCAAATGAATATTCCCTAACCGATATAGTTGATTATAACTTAAAATGTGTAGACATGGATGTGGTCCGCAAACTAACTGGACAACGCACTGCGACCCCGAGCACATGAGCTAACAGTGACCTAACAAGACCACAATCATCGAACTAGACCTTTTGGAGGTCTCCTCCTCTATTAGCTATATATATATATATATATATATATATATATATATATATATATATATATATATATATATAACTGATACATATATTTCTATTTTATTCAAAATTTATATAAAATCATTCATTTTATATAAATTTAAAAATATAATTTTGAATAATTCTTTTCACCAGAAATTGCAATTGTAATTCCATATACTGATAACTATTTAAATTCTTTACAGATTTTCCATACGAGATGGTCAAGCTACGTATCAGTGTCGTTTTCTTCGATCTAACACGTTCAAAAAAAACCGCGAGGCAAACAGAATTGTCGTAACAGAATTTGGAACCCAAGCTGTACCTGATCCGTGTCATACAATATTTGATAGGTAAGCACGATACATACCTTATAGTACATTGGCAATGTAAGTATTTATATTAGACGAGTTGATGTCAAGACTTCGATATAAATCTAGGACTTAGATATCTTTTACCATTAAGGTTATTTACATACAGACATTTATCAACTTGTATAACTTATATAAAAAAATTAAAGTCTCAAATCCACTACACCAGAAACAAAGATACAGCTCGTTCAGAGAATCCAGGGCAGTACGCGAGGCAATTAAAAAAGAGATGTCGGTAGATAGATATGCCAAATGCCAACTCAGTCTACTTGTGACCACGAACTATTGTAAAGTGTTCGAAACGTCAGGTGTCCAAAAATGTATTTTCGAATACCAAAATGTACGCAATTAATGTGTTTGAAATAGGTTCATTTAAATTTGTTTACTTAGAACTAAGGCTAATAACTAAGCGAGTTTTGCAAATAATTTCATTAAATTTAGTTTTATGAGATACATATATATTATTGATCATAACATATTAAAGAGGATCTAGATTTGTTAGCTAGTTAACATATATTGACAAGCGTTTTTGGCAGTCAGAAAAGATTACTGAATTTATGGTCCTGGATTCGAGTCCTTGTATACTATTGTCATCATGACAGTAAAATTTTTTGAATAAAAACAGTTTTTAAAAAACATTGAACCCACTTGATGGAGTGATTGTATTTAAATTATTATCACTTCCTCGCTCTGATAAAGCGTGGCGTTGAGTTCCGCCTACAACAAGCAATGTGCAGCACACTTGGTGGAAAGTATATGTGCGGAGTGTCTTGGCACCAGATACTTCCGGTCTACCCTACTATGCGAAATAAAAGCGTGAAGCTAAAAGAAAACCTTCCTAAATTTCAGAGTGGCAGCTTTATTCAATCCTGGTGAGTCAATGTCCGATAACGCCATGATATCTGTATACCCATTTGGAGATGAAATGTATGCGTTTACAGAAGGCCCTGTCATACACCGGTAAGTACAAAAAATAGTGAGGTTAATCTCGCTATAGATATCGTTTTATATATATATATTCTTTTGAATATTCTATTCTATCGTAACGTATAATATTTTGAACGTAGTAGAATTAGAATCTGTACACAGGTTCAATTCCCGCTTCGTCAATTTTTTGTACGTTTCTTTAAGTGTTTTGTTAAGTGGTAATATGATGTAATTGTGGTTAAGGATAACCTACATGATAAACTTGTAAGTCAGGTGTGTCTCTAAAATTTAATTTATTAATATAAATTTTAAGCATCATTGACAACGTATGACTGTAAACATGATTGGTTGTGGGTTCGATTCCCATGCGGAAGAATTGATGGATGTTAAAATTTATTATTATATATTTTCCGCTCAGGGAAGACAAAGTGCGGAGTTGAGTTATATAAATTATAATATAGTGAAGCATGTTAATATAGTCAAGACCCAGCTAAAACCTCATTCTTAAAAAAATGCTTGAAAAAGTACTCAAATATGAGAATTAAAATATATTAACACATTGTTATTGAATGATTATAGCTAAATATTGAAAAAAAAAAACATTCTTTACATCCGCGTAATCGGGTCCACACCATGTTTTAATATTATATATTTATATATATCCAATATAAATTACAGGATCGATCCGGAAAATCTTGATACGATGGAAAGAAAGAACCTGTCAGATAATCTTGCGATTATCAACCATACGTCACATCCCCATGTCATGCCAAATGGTAAGCCCTACGAAATTATCCGATAAAAATTTATAAAAAACGTATAAAATACGAACGGGATTTGAACTCACGCTTTTTGGAAATCGTCTAAGCGCTCCGACTGCTAAGCCGTGCTGAAATTTTAATACGTTCGTTACAACTTATTTATGTTGTTAGCATCTCTGTAGAGAGATTTTTACAAATTTCTGTTATCCAAAGATTATTTCTAAGAATTAAACGTCCAAACGTACAAGCACTATCTCTGGCCAAATATCTTGCTTAAAATATTTGCTTAAAATATAATTATTCTAAGAATAAAAGGATTGACGAAAAGTAATGTTTTAAATGTAACTATTTTTAATCGGATTAATCGTGTATATTTTGGTACAGGTCACAGGCGTACCGGTCGGTTTCCAAAAATGTATTTTCGAATACCAAAATATACGCGATTAATCTGTTTATAATAGATATTCTTTTTTTAGCTTGAGGGTGCTAAGACACTCCGTACTTCGCTTTCCACCGAATTCAAGACGCCACTTTGTTTTTTACCAGGGAGCAGGAAATGAAAATAATTTGAATATAATCAATTCTCCGAGTGGGGATCGAACCCATAACCGATCGCGCTGACAGTCAGACGCTGTTCCACTGCGCAACGACCGGCTCTTAGCGCTCTTTTTATATGAAAAATGAAGAACATAGTGATCAGATTTTGTCTATGCCTTATAACCGACTGACTTATAAGATTTCAAAATGAAAACGGACAACGAAGTGTCTTAGCACTCTGTCTATATTTTGCGGGAAAAGTGTGAAACAACAGGTATGTTTAATATAATTAAAAATATACCATCCTTATTAGTTTTAGTAAACAGTTTCATTAACATTTCATTAGAGTAATTTAATTGTAATTGCGTTATATTAACGAAGTAATTAAAATTTGTTACACGAAATGGCGAATATGAAGTGCCTTGAGAACCGGTTATAGTTTAATATAATAGGAGTTTTGATTTTCACGATTTTTATATTTAAAACGGTGATAGCTTTTTATGGACCAGATGATATTGACATTGTCTTTGTTTTTTTTAGCTTCACGCTTTTATTCGGCGTAGCAGGATATACAGGGTATCTTCATAGTAAATTCTTTTTTTTCTTGTTTTGAAAATAGGTGGCTATTTGAATTAGTAGTAGTTAGTGTCATAGGTAGTTAGTGTCATAGTAGTTTAGTATCGTAGGTAGCACAGCACATCTATCTGTGACCACGGACTACTGTAAAGTGTTTAAGTGTTTATCAAAAATATATTTTCGAATACCAAAATATACGTGATTAATAGAAGAGTTTCATTTAAAATCTATATATATTTATAGAAATATAAGGTAACAGACGGATATTAAGTGTTAAGTCACTGCGTGTTGCACTTTTTAGGATTACTCTTAATAAGTTAGTTTATTATTAAGTTAGTTTATTATTCGTAAAGGTTTTTTTAAGCTTTTGTTACAATGATTCTCTTTGAGACTCCAAGTGAGGCCGATAGTGGTGGAGTGGGAGAAGGTCAGATTGTAAATGCGATCGACTGTGTGTTCAATTCTAACTCGGGTTAATGATTATATTTCATGTCATAATGTCATTTCGTCGTTTTGGTAAGACAAAGCGCGGCGTTGAGTTCCACCTATCAACACGCAATCTCTTAAATTCGGCGAGAAGCGGAGTACGGAGACACTAGGTAATTCTTATCCTACCCTTCTGTGCGGGATAAAAATGTAGTGTAGTTTTGTACAGTTAACATGACGAATATACAGACAAGTTGTTTGTCTATTTGTATTAAATTTATTTATATTATACTAAGATTGGAAGTCAGATGTATGACTATCCATTGAAAGTAAAGGAGTTTATTTACCCTCTATTTTAAATTGTTTTTCAAAATATTGGTGACAATTAACAGAATAGGTTTAAATAACATCATGTATTAATATTAAAGAAGAAGTCAGATTAATATATATATATATATATATATATATATATATATATATATATATATATATATATATATATATATATATATATATATATATGAATTATATTTCAAATTCTAAATGAAATTATATCCGTTATTAGTTGTCTACAGCGCTGTTTTACAGCCTTATACTTGTTTTAATATTATTATTTTTCCCCAATTTTAAGAAGAATGTAAAATAAATTCATGTATGGATACTATTTATTATTCTATACTAGATTTTATTCTAAATAAGTCAAGTTATGAAATTACAAGAGTGTCTTTTTCACAGGTGATGTTTACAATGTCGGTATGTGTATACTGAAGGGGAGGTTGCGACACGTTGTAGTCAAATTTCCATTTACAAAAGAAGGTAAATTAATATTTTCATTAAAATATTCATACATATTTAAGATTTCTTTAAAAGATAACATAATGCAAAATTATAATTCGAATTAATTTAAATTATATGCGGTTCGAATTCGATTTTTAATCTTTTTATACGTTCTTATGAAATGAGCCCTGTGGCGCAGTGTTGAATAGTATATGACTGTAAATGTGTTTTGTTGTTCGATTCCCACTGGGAAATGGTTGTTTAAAATTTATTTTCACTCTGGTGAAAAGCACGGCGTTAATTTCTATCCTAAGCTTATGAACGAATTTTTATTTTTAATAATATACAAAATTATTTACATTTTTATTATATTTATATAGTTAAATCATTTATTTTTGATTTTATAAC
The DNA here is from genome assembly GCA_032432895.1 of Dryadula phaetusa. Classification (NCBI taxonomy): domain Eukaryota; kingdom Metazoa; phylum Arthropoda; class Insecta; order Lepidoptera; family Nymphalidae; genus Dryadula; species Dryadula phaetusa. Next base: position 226,100 of record JAOYRS010000008.1, on the reverse strand, counting down.
ACCATGTATACCAATAAAATATCATTCAATTTCACTTGCAGGCGATATGTTCAGTATAGCAAACATAGTGGGCAGCATGTCTCCTCGTTGGTCAATGAATCCGGCATATATGCATACTTTTGGTAATTATTTTTTTATATTTATAATTTATTTTATAATTCTATAGTTTTCTCTACTCTGTACTGGGAACATGCGGCGTTAAGTTGAGGGGTTGAGGGGTGAAAAGGAGATGGTGACAGGGTAGGCTGGGAGAACCTAGTGTCTTGACACTAAGTTCTTCCTACCTACCCTGCTTTCCTGAATATTGTGTAAAGATAAAAATAACAAAAGCTAAAAATTATAAAATAGAATACATGTATTATTAATAATATGTTAAAATTACCATAATATATTTAATTATGTACATACAGTTTCATTGTTTATATTTGTTTATATATTTGTTTTTTTTTTATTTTCATGCCATCTAGACGGCGTCTAATGACACACTAACGAACTTGATTGGTTAATTACGAAAATGATAAATTACCACTTGTTTTTACCATAAATGAAGGAAAACGTGGCGTTAGTTAATATATATGTACGCTTTATTTATTTAATAATTATAAAACAGTGAAACACACGCTTAATAATTTTATTTGACTAAACTGGTGGTACTGGCAATTACATCAGGATATTATATATAAATACAGTTAAAAATTTTAAATTATGTTAAAATATCTAAATTATTCAATGAAACTTTAAACTTTCTCTGACCACAGGTCTTTAGGTCTTTCTGTGACCACGGACTACTGTAAAGTGTTCGAAACGTCTGGTTTCCAAACATATTTTTTCAAATACCAAAATATACGCGATTAATTCGTTTACAATAGTTTAATTTAATATACATACATTGCGAAAATTGAAGATTTTATCATATGTAAATGTAAAGTATATTAATGTCCCTGTTCTCTATGATTAAAAACGATAATAAATTAGAATGACCACCAACCACCAGTCCAGCACAAAACTGACATATTTAACCACTTTTTATCTTTATAGAATCTATATATATATATATCTTCTTCTATATCTTTTATTTATGGTCATACTCGTTTGTATATATAGTTATTTATTTAAATAATTATGTAATCTTGTAAGTAATATATAGTCTATATGAAAGTGAAAATAATTTTAAATACAATCACTCCCCCGAGTGGAGATCGAACCTACAACCGATCGCGTTTATAGTCAGACGCTATCACACTGCACTACGACAGGCCTCATGAATAATTTATACAACAACCAATATGTTTGCGTCTTTAGACCTTGTGCATGGTAAGAGTTACCTGGAAGAGATCACCTGTGGTGATAAGGTTTTACCAATATTGTACCCATTCTTTATATATATGTTAATATTTTTCTATGTTAATAAATAAATAATGTCAAAAATAACATTTTTCAGGAATCACTGAAAACTATTTCATAATATTAGAGCAGCCGTTAGCCGTATCTTTATACAGCGTGGTTCGAAATCAGTTATCCAACCAACCTCTGGCCTCGAGCCTACAGTGGTATCCGGAATACGAGGTAAGAATATATATATATATATATATATATATATATATATATATATATACATATATATATATATATATATATATATATATATATATATATATATATATAAAATTATTTTTTGTAATTCTGTCGTTCACATGAATTAAGTCGGCTAAAAGTATGCCTTTTGTAAGCTATTTTACCGAGCGCTGATAAATCCATTGCAGCAACACAAACATGATGCAGGTCCGGAATAGCATATAGCTATGGAAAAAATAGTGAACTATAAATATAATTAAATAAGATACATTTTTCAATGGACATTTTAGAATATTTATATAATCCTTATCAAAATCAATACATTTGTCGCTTTATATATTTAATATAAATCAACTATATGATAGCCGAATAGCTTAAAAGTTATAACAATATAACGGGCGGCGTGGGGGAGAAATATTAGAATGAATTAAATGATAATTGTCCAGTACAAATATAGATTTTATCAACCCACTGAGAGCAAAGCCACGTCCAACGTCAAGTCTATTATACAATATTTTATAATATTTCTTTTCAGACACATATTGTGCTCATAAGCCGACATACCGGTAGAGAAGAAAAAAGATATACAACAGAAACGTTTTTTTTTCTCCACATAATAAATTGTTTTGAGGAAAACAACACTTTGGTCGTCGACGTCTGCGCTTACAAAGATGCCAAGGTTATAGACGCGATGTACATAGAGGCTATTGAAGTGAGTATTGAAAAATATAATTATTAATATGTTTAACTGTGCGTACTGGTTAGCTTTAAATTGAACTTTAAGGAAAAAAAATAAAAATCAAATCAAAATATGCGATCCGTTGTGGCGCAGTGGGACAGTGTATGACTGATATGACCTGTTGTGGATACGATTCCCACTTGGGTTAATGATTTTATTTCAAATATTTTCATGTTCTCGCTTTGGTAATACAAAGCATAACGTCAAGTATCACCTGTTTCGAATTTGGCGGAAAGTGGAGTACGGAGTGTCTTGACACTAGATAGCAGGGTAGACAGGATAAAAGCTTGAAGCCAAAATATAAAAATCTAAATATGGTTTATTCAAATAAACGACACTTTTAAATCGTCATTTAATATAAAAATGTCAGTATTGTCAGTCTTAATGTAAGCTCAGAAGGCAGTTCTAATAAGAAGGGGCAACGGGGAACTAAATAATAGCTCTCTATTTAGCTTCACGACTTTATACTGCACAAGGGTAGACAGGAAGTACCTAGAGTCAAGACACTCTGTATTCCGCTCTCCACCGAAGTTCAAGACAGTGCATGTTGACTAACGGAACTCAACGCCGCGCTTTATCTTACAAGAGCGAGGAAATGATAATAATTTAAATATGATCATTTCTTTGAGTGAGTTTTAAAATACAATTTAACAAATAAATTAAAAAGTATGACCAGCCTCTTGATTAACTTCACTATAGTTCCTAAAAGTAATAAAGTAAAATGTTTTAAGAACTGAAACGAACGCAGCCATTTTCTATATTTACCATATAATAGCGAGAAAAAACCGTAAAAATATAAAGTTTACATATTGGTATATAAATATGCGGATATTTATAATAATAAACTCATAATTACATGAATTTTAATATGAAAACTTCTTGAATTTGAATATTTAAATATATTGAGATGTTATTAAAGATTTTAAAATTTTAAAGATAAATAATTAGGATATCTTTTAAAGGCTATCGAAGCGCAGTGATAGAATCTGACTGTAAACATGATTGGTTGTGGATTCGATTCTAATCGGGGATATAACTAAATTATTATTTTTTCTCCGTTAAAGGGGTAAGATGAATAAAATAATTAAAATAAATCGTGACACAGCAAGTCTCTAAAGTAATCTGGATTTATACGAAAGCGGTGAAGCCAGATCACTATTATAGTAATATTTACTGTTTTTCCAGTGTTATTCCACACTTAGGATTAGAAAATAATTTTGAAAAAACGTATAAAAATATGAACGCAGCGGGATTTGATTCCGCGCCTCTTGGATACCGTTCACGCGCTCTATCCGCTAAGCCATGCGTTCTACTAACAGATGCGTTGAAATGCTTATACATTTTTGTTACAACTTATTTATGTTGTTAGCATCTCTTATAACCTATTGCTGCGTGCAATAACTAAAAGCTTTGTAGCTTCACGCTTTTATCCCCCATTACAGGGAAGAGAAAAAGTAGTTATTGTCAAGATAATCAGCACTTTACTTTCCGCGGAATTGGTGACAATGCCTGTTGAGTGACGGAGCTCAACGCTACACTTTGCGTTATTAGAGTGAGGAAGCGAAAATTATTTAAATATAATTACTCCTCCAAGCGGATATCGAACCTACAACCAATCGCATTTACAGTCAGACGCTGTCCCACTGCGCCACTGCGTATTTCAACTAATTTTGTTTGAAGGCATTATTACAATATGTGAAACACGTCAACAATAAATTGGTTATTATAATATACACAATTGTCTGTATGTCGATTGATTGAGCCACTAAACAAAGAAACTTATGGCCTGAAAAACATGTCCAGAACATAGTCTACACGCTGTTACTATATTTCATCTGTTTAGAATTTCATTATCAATCCAAGGTAAATGTATTCTTTATTCTCATTTCCTTGCTCTAGTAAGACAGAGTAGAAGCGCGGCGTTCTGTTCAGCCACCTAACATGCAATGTCTCGAATTCGGCGGAAAGCGTAGTACGGAGTGTCTTGACACTACGTATTTCCTGTATACCCTGCTATGCTATAAAAGCGTGAAGCTAAAATAAATAATAATATAAGTTAAGTATATATAATAATTTAAATTCTTTTTCTTGCAATTCAGACAATGCAATCAAATGCAGATTACGCGGAATGGTTCCGAGGTAGGCCTAAAAGACTGGAAGTGAACTTGGACGCTCCTCCGTTAACAAAAATCTATCCAAAGCTAATCGCCGACTTGGGATGTGAAACGCCAAGGATACACCACGATTTACATAATGGTATTAAAAAATAACTTTATACTCCTTATATATTTATTTATTCAATTTATGACATTATAATGCATACTATAACATGCTATTGGTTTATATTTTATGATTTTCCCCACCACTGATTATATTTATTTTACTCCAATAGATAGAAATAGGGTAGTCAGAGATAGCCACTCAAGATACTCTATTGACTGTTTTCAACCCGAAATCGAGACATTGCGTGTTAAGGGTTGGAATTCAACGTTGGGTTTTACTAACGAAAATAATTATATTAAAAGTTACATTTAAAAAAAAACATTTAATTTGTTTAAAATAGATAAATTAAAATATATATACGGTTACAAACGTAAAGCTGATGTGACGTACACCTTCTGACTGATAAAGCGATTGATTGGGGGTTCGATACTCGGGGGAATAGTTATGTTCTTTATTGCATGTTTTTTTTGTTTTTTACCTACACGCTTCTATCCCGCATAGACAAGAAGTACCTAGTGTCAAGACACTCCGCATTCCACTTTCCGTTCAATTCGAGACATTGCGTGTTTAGCGTTGGAGCTCAACGCCGTGCTTCTTCTTACCAGTGCGAGGATATGAATATAATTCGAATATAATCATTTTTCTAAGTGGAAATCGAACCTACTAGCGATCACGATTATAGGCGATTGCTGTCAGACTGCTCTACGACAGGTCTCTAATTTTTTTTAACCCTTTTGATATATCAAATTGTGGCGTGGTTCTTCAACACTTAGTAAGCAATGTTTCGTTTTCAGAGTGTCATGACACTAGGCTCTCTCTGACTACTCTGCTAAGCGAGATAGAGCAAAAATGTACCATAAAATTGTACTCAAATGACACGTTATATTTCTAGGTCGGCCGTATAGATACTTTTACGCGATCAGTTCAGATGTTGATGCAGAAAACCCTGGTTCGGTTAGTGTTTTTGATTTATTATTATATATAAAAATAAAATAAGTATACATAAGTTAGTGATATTTTGTACAATTTTTTTATATAATAAGCAGATACACAGATAGATAAAAATTGTAAAAAATGTTATTTTAGTACACAGACAGACGGACGCTCCAATTTTATTTATTTGTATATATTTTATTAAGTGTACCTAAATATATTTTCAGATAATAAAAGTTGACACTGTGTCAGGAGAGACCAAGACCTGGTGTGACGTAGATTGCTATCCCAGCGAACCTATTTTCATACCTCACCCTCAAGCTAAGGTATCATTTTTTAAAATAAATTTTAATTTCTCAAGTAATATTTTAAAATTTATTTAAATTTAAATGTTTATGTTTTAAGCCATTTAAAGTTCCTAAGGAGTAAGTAAACCTTCTCGAGGAATTTTATATTTATATGTGTTTATATATAATATGTATTATTTTTTTCTTAATACTGACTTTGCTATACTGATTGCTATTTTCTGTATTACTTTTCTATAATAAACGGGAAACTCTGTTAATATATGCCACCGCGTTGAGTTCCGTGAGTCAGATACTGTACGTCTCTATATTATATCTTATCGGACTTCGATCTATATTATATTTTAGTAAATTATTATTGCAGCAAGAAGACCAAGGCGTCATACTAAGTTCTCTAGTTTTCGGTAAAGAAGAGTGTGCACTAGCTCTACTTGTCCTTGATGCTATATCCCTGAAGGAGGTGGCGAGAATCGTCTTCAAGACACCGTCGCCTTCACCCAAATGCTTACATGGTTGGTTTTTGAACACACCTTGAAATTAGTAAGCTATATGAAAATGCTGTATAGAAAATTTCACTTGGTTTTGTTATTTTAGCTTTTATAAGTTTGAAACTCAACGTAGAGATAAACATTTTAATTATAACTAAAATTAAGTCTTGTTTTACGGTTTAGAAGATATGATAGCACAAAAGATGTACATACAAAAATAATATAAACAAACTCTATAGTATCATTTACTAAGTAAGTAAAATAGTACTTAAAATGTCAGAAAACAAAGTTAATTTTGTTTTAGCTTCACGTTTTTATCCCGCATAGCAGGGTAGACAGAAAGTACCTTGTGTCAAGTGATCACTCCCTTGTGTGGGAATCGAACCCACAACTGATGGATTTACAGTCAGACGCCGGTCGTGGTGCAGTGGGACAGCGACCCTAACGGATTTCTTTTGGTCTTAACAATAAATCATAACGCAGAGACGTCGTTTGACTGTAAACGCGATCGGTTATGGGTTCGATTCGCAGTCGGAAGAATAACAATCTTTAAAATATATTTTTAATTTTCTTCTATGATAAAACAAACTGCGGTGTTGAGTTCGCCACTCGACAAGCAATGTCTCAATTTCAGGTGGAAAACGGTGAACGGAATGTCTTGACACTAGGTTGTCTTTAACTACCTTGCTATATTGCTTACCTATTACGATGAGTTCCAGATATTCTTTTTGAGTTATTCATTCTCTCTTTTAAACTTTAAATTATATTTTTATAAAAATTTTTATGAAAAAGAAACTGTTATTAAAAAAACACAACACACATTGCAATAAATCTGCTCCGGGATTCCTAGCGGGATTCAAACCCGCGCCTTTGGGTTTCCCAAAGGCGCGGGTCCAAGTGCTGTGAACGCTAATAATACGTTACACTACCGGTTGCATCAAAATTCTTATACATTTGTTACAACTTATTTATGCTGTCAACACAATAGTCAAAAATATTTTCTAATCTTAAGTGTGGAATAACACTTTAAAAATATTAAAATAAAATAGCAATCTCTCTTGTTAAACGATTATCTCTTAACAATCCTTGTGTAGCAGGATATTTTAAAAACCTCTCTACAGAAATGCTAACTACATAAATAATTATTAGAGTTGCCAGAAAGATTAATATCTTTCTGACAAGCCCAATAATAAATAATAAGGGGCAAGGCCACCTTTATATCCAAAATTGTACATTCATTTTTGTATATATAATATATAAAATAATAAAAAAATAAATAATTATCATATATTTAGTTATATCAATTTAAATTTAAGTATTTGACATAACTCTTACATTTCTGTTAAATTGTATATTTATAGTTTATCTGTGTAAAGCTTAATAAGTATTTTTAGAACATAAGCTCGTACACTGATATAAATGTATTTTACTGCTATTAAAAATATGACATTCAAAATTGTTTCATTGCAGTGAATAAACAATGTATTGTTTGCAGTGAATAAACAATGTATAAACTGGTTATAACTAGTTTAAAATTGTATTTTTTTTATTCTGGTATGCACGATAAAGGGGTAAGGCTATTACCCTTTATCGTGCATACCAGAATAAGACTGTTGACTCTGTTGACTGTCTTCTGCACAAAATTTAATTATTACATGTTCAATGTCTAGTTCGAAATAGCGCTTTGTCTTCCCACATCAGAGAAATGGAAATAAATTATAAATACAATCGTTACCCCAAGCGGGAATCGAATCCACAACTATTCGCTTTTAAAGTAAGATGCTGTCCCCCCGCGCCAAACTGGCCTCAAATTATAAATTCTACAAGTTAAAGTTAAAAAATAAAAAAAAATTAAACCTGACTGACATTGAAGATTCCTTTTAAAATATTGCAATGCATTGACCATATCGCATTTAAGGCTTATTCGAGGAAGTCATTTAGATTGCTGTTAATAAAAATTGTTTTATGATTACTTAAAATTATTTGTAAATACCAATATTGTTTTCTCAGTGCCTTTTAGCGAGTTGTTGCGATAAGCACAGGTGAGTTTTCTTTATTCGTATTCGTTACTAAGTTGAAGCGTAAAACTTGCGTTGTCCTGGCAACGAGTGCCACTTTATACAAAAGCTTATATTAAACAAGGGATGTGTGTTGTATATATTTTATATTTGTCATATTATAAATATATTTATTTCTTTTTTTTGGCTTTCTGATATTCTTCTATATAAAATTATAACTAGAGTAAACATCTGTGTAATTTTCTTAATTTCCTAAGGGATCCAACGATAATTTTTATGTGTTATTAAATTATCAATATATATATATATATATATATATATATATATATATATATATATATATATATAGTACAAAACAAAAATGTATATACTTTATTATTTATTTAAAAAATCAACAATGCTGTGTCCGGTGAAATCCAAATTTAAACAAATTCGTATATTTTACTTGACTTTATATGTCTATTTATTTTTTTATAAAACACACGCATCAAGTGATAAAGTTCTAAAAACAGATGTGCCTTGTGCCCATTTAGTTTGTAATTAATATATTTATCCCCAAGCAGCATTCATTATATTGTAAATTCCGTAAGCTTGACGCGCCATCTGAAAAATAATCAATTATATGTAGAGAAGATAATAAAAATTTGAATGTAGCGCCAATAGTGGCAATAGTGGTGCGGGTTTGGTTTTTTATTATTATTATTAACAATATACGGACACAGGTCCATACATTTTGTTACATTGATTCTTTTTTATTATTATTTTTGTATACAATTTAAAATTTTTAAGCTTATAAGATTCATAGAGAGGATAGTGTCTCCATGTGTTTCCTAAAAGAATCCAGGATTTATAATTAGTTGTTTCTAGGGGTTCGGTTCTAGCTACGTGCAAATTCTTATACTGTTCTTGAGAACTTTTGTTGTTCGTAATGTAAGAATAACATTTTAAGAATATATCGCATATTTAAAATTGTAATGCCTTCGTCTAAAATTGATATTTTTTAGCTTCTCGTTATTTTTCCGCATAACAGGGTTGACAGAAAGTGCCTTGTGTCAAGACACTATTATTTCAAATATTTCAAGTTCCTCGCTATGGTAAGACAAAAAACGGCGTTCAGTTACGCTACTCAACAAGCAATGTCTCGAACTCGGTGGAAATCAGAAGGTCTTCCTGTCTACTCTATGCAGAACAAACGCGTGAAGCCAAAATAAATAAATAAGTACAGATCTTATTCAGTAAGAGATTTATTGCGAGATTTTTACACATTTTCGACTTTAAAACTCGTGGTTTTCAACACTTAACAGTAGTCCATGGTCACAATTAGACCATATCTACCTGTGACCACGGACACTGAAATACACGAGTATTTCCTATTAACCTCTTTTTGCTTAAAATAGTTTCATTAAAAAGATTTTATTTACTTTTTGTATGGAATGAGAAGAACAGAGTAACGTGCCTTTGAGAACCAAACAGTTTGTAATTTATAAAAGAATAAGAAATCAGCGCCTGCGATTTATTAACTAACTATCTTAATCGCGAGTTGCTATCTTCATATTTATAATAGGATAGTATGCTATTATTATCTGTGAAGATAATGTCAATAAAGATGTATATACCTTCATAGCAAAATGGAATAATATTTGATTATACACGTAGTATATAGGTTCGACGTCGATTTTTGATAATTTGGTTCATATTAGTGATTTGGACAGTACGTGACTGTAAATACGGTTGGTTGTGATTTCGATTCCTTCTACGGTAACTGATTATTAAATTTTATTCCAATTTCTCCTCTTTGTAAGAAAAAAACGGTGTTGAGTTTGCCACTCAACTCAAGGTGTTTTTAATTTAAAAGATTACAAAGTACAAAGATAGTGCAAGGTTACATGTAAAAAAGGTTGTCTTGATATGAGTTTTTACGGAGGGAAGGAAATATATTTTTATTTGTTTCATCAGATAAGACAAACCAACGCGTTGAGTTTAGCAAACTCCCCAAATTAGGTTGAAAGAGGAGAGCGGAATGTCTCGACACTAGACACTATGACATTCATTTTACAAAATAAAAAGAAACATAAATATAATACTACCTCTGCAAATGTGTCCAAAGATATTGGACAGAAAATGGTTTTGATGACAAGAGGCACTGTAGTTCTTGTTAGCATGAATAAAATCGTTTTACGAATTTCAATATTATGTTTCATTTCCCAACCACATGCATAAATACTTTGCCGTAATTCTTCATTCTGTAAAAAAAAATATCATGAAATCCGATACTTTATTGCTTGCGAAGGTTGTCACACGCGTTGTTGAATTTCACTAAACACGATGTCTCGGTTAGTGGCAGAAAGCAATAAGCGGTGCCTTTTGACACTGGGAATCGATTCCAGCGTGAACAAATCGTCCGAATAAAAAAAAGAACACCCATCCTGGAGCAGTTTAAACCGCAGTTTAGCGGTAGACTAATTAAAGAATAAAGCTCATCAGATTAGATAAATAATGTAGTTTAATATACATGCTTAAAGAAAAAAAATAGAAAACAAGTTTGAAAAAACGTATAATAATTTGAACGGCGCGGGTTCGAATCCCGCAGCGTTCAAATTTTTATACGTTTTTCAAAAATGTTTTCTAATCCTAAGTGTGGAATAACACTTTAAAAATAGTAAATATTGAAAAAAAAATAGATTTTTATAAGGATTTTATAGCAATATAAAGGATTTTTCAATTTTACATTTAAATTATTATAATAATTTCTCATGACAATTGACATAAAATTGAAAAATCCTTTATTTCCTTTCCTTCCGAGGGGTGCTATTAGTTTAAATTAACGTGAGTTCTATAAATTATTGTTAACATAAAAACATAAAAAAAATTACACAATCTATTGAATGATATTAATGATAATGTATAAGAATAATCTTTGGGGGATATTACTAAGGATTTAGTCTTATATTAAAAAAAACAACGTGGAAAAAGCGGCTTAATAAGTATCGTTTATTTAGCGTGAATATTAAAAATATTTTTACCCTTTTTTAATATAAAATATTAAAATATATGTATTTTTTAGCTTCACGCTTTTATCCCGCATGTAAACAGAAAGTACCTAGTGTCAAGACACTCTGTACTTCGCTTTCTACGAAATCGAGACATTGAGTTTTGTGTGGTGGAACTCAACGCCTCACTTTGTCTTTACCTAAGCGAGGAAGTGAAAATAATTTAAATATAATCACTCCTCCGAGTGGGGATCGAACCCACAATCGACCGCGCTTACATTCAGACGCTGTCCAACTGCGCCACGACCGGTCAATAAATATATTATATAATTAAAATATAAAATAAATTAATATATATTAAATTAAATTAAAACAAAAATCGATATTAACTAAAAATGCATGGAACAAGAGCTATAAAATATTACAAAACGAATACTATTTACCATGTCCATTAAACGATTACCATAAAGACAGGGCATGTAGAAATGAAAGATAGCGGCAATAGCGAAAAACGCAAATTCCAGTGATATTTCCTTTTTGCGAAAAGACTGAAAAAAGTATGATATATGAAAGTATGAAATATGAAAGTTAATTTTCTAGAGTTTCAGATAAAATACTTTTAAAAAACATTTCATTTATAGATATATTTTTATTCTCAAATTTAGGTATTCCTTTTTGCTTATTCTGGATTAGATTTCCTTTCGGGAATCAGAATAGTAATTTATAAAAATATAGCTGTCTTTTTATTATTTAAAAAAATCATAGTACCGCCATAGTATAATTAAAGTATAACGGTGAAAAAACGTAGACAGTTATATATGTTTTTTTAAAAATCGATTCATTTCTATAAGAAATCATTCGATTATACTTGCTTTGTTGAGACAAATCGCGGTGTTAGGTTTCGCTGATCCACATGCAGTTTTAAAATTCATAAGAAAGTAAAATTTTATGTAACTTTACTAGACTGTTGCTTATCTACTGTATGTAGATGCTGGAGATAAGTAAGAATAAAAAAAACAACATATTTATTTTATTCCATTATGGCTCAAGAGGCAGTGACAGCCAGGCCTTCGGTTTTATTTACAAACGCTGAAAGGTCTATAGATCTTACTTACCTCTATAAATTGAAAAGTTGAAAACGGAATGAGAAATGTAGTAGTTTTCATATTGAATTCGTATAAAACAACAAACATATCCTGTATTTTGTTCACATACCTGCAAGTCATTAAACTTATGCACTGAAGGTATTATTTATTGACCTCGAGAAATTCCATTCTCTAAATCCAAATTGCGTGTTGAGTTTAGTGGCACAACGCCAATTTTATCTTACCAGAGCAAGGATCAGCTTGACGCTTTATACCCCGGAGTGAGGCAGTTAGAGACGGTTGTCTCTATTGTAACGCATGCGGAGTGGCGAACTCAACACCGAGCTTTGTCTTACCAGAGCAGAGAATTAGAAATGCATTTTTAATTATAATTATTCCCTCGAATGGGAACCGAACCCACAACTAATCGCGTTTTCAGTCAGCTGTTTCACTGCTACACAATGGCCTTACGAGGGTTGGATAACTTTAAAAATAATTAGTATATTTTGTTGCATTTAATATATGAAATTTGAATTTGTATCTCAGGATGAGTTGGCGCACCAAGCCATGCCTTTAAAATGACTGTTAAGGGTTAGTTATAACGTTAAATTTGCCATCATATTGACGATAAAATTAGATTAAGACAGATAACTTTTATATAATATAATATATATAATTCTAGCCAGAAAGTGGTCAGTGTGTTTTTACTTTATTTTCGCTTGACGCTTTTATCGCATAACAGGGTAGACAGAAACTATCTAATGTCAAGAAAAATACAGACCACTTCTGTTTCCGTGAAATTCTAGTAATTGCGTGTTAAACGGCGGAACTAAACGCCGCATTTTGTCTTACCAAAACGAGGAAATGGCAATATATAAAATAATCATATCCCCGAATGGGAATCGAGCTATTGAAATAATAATAATAAGTAAATGTAATAATATATTGGTTTTTATATAAAAAAATACATGTTTCGTACCAATATATTCTCATAAGTTTTAGATTGATTAATTTCAAATTCTCCTTTGCGTCTCCTGTGTTGCCATCTGAGAATATGTTTCTCATTTTTTTACTTAACAGATCCAATTGGCCACAGGCGTGTAACAAAAAAATAGGCCCAAGCGGATCAAACCCCACGTACATGGTCGAAGAAAATATATCAAACGTAAAACACAATCCGAATAAAGCGGCATAAACAATTGGATTTGTCTTCACCCCATTAATGATTGGCCAGTTCATATCAAACATTGGGACCAATTGCCAATTACCGTTAATGTACTTGTGTACCATTATAATAAAAGCTTTTACAGGAAACATTGTCCCTGTGAGTACGGACGCAGCGAGCCAAAATTTACATACTATAACTCCCATGCTTGCATATTTTAAAACAATTTGTTGTTCTTTCTCAGTCAAATTTTCAGCAAACTCATAGTCCTCGTTCATAATATCAATCAATTTTTGTATATTATCTCTATTTTGCAATAGAATGGTTAACTTGAAGATCACCGTCACACAGACTATGGCCATGACACCGTTCTTGATTACTTCAGTGTAAATTTCATTTTTTACATCGTGAAATATGATAGAATACACCAAAGATACGAAACAGAGAAAGGTTACTGTGTGCTCGTAAATAATTTTAAATAATGTATATCGATTTCGGGTGGCCTGTGGATGAGAACCGTTGCAATGTAAGGCCAATGTTGATATTTTAAAAACGTCTTCGAATTTCCGAAACTTATTCATGATTTTAATCAAATTTGTGTCAGATTTCTTATGAAGTTGCGCAATGAATGATGCCTTGTGACTGTGAATGACGGCCCAATTATAATAAGCCTATTATCAACTATACTCGTTCTATTAACTGTATACAAAGTATGTCTGTTTGAATTTTAATGAAATTTAAATTTTAGATAGCTAAACAGTTTAACTATTCAAAGTTACTAACCTCACGGGCTGTTTTTGGGGTTGATAGTTTATAAAATTTCTTTGTTACTAGTGTACTAGTGTACGAGCCTAAAATCATGTATGATGATTTTGTTTATAATTGCAAAATTTGACCTTTAAGGGTTTATTTGGGGTTGAAAGTTTATATGAAAATTCTTTACTGTAAGCAGCAAGCAATCTTAGCCGGATTTGCAATTGCCAGGATTGTAAAATTTTGGGTGGTAGTTCTTTTTAAGGCGTAGGTCAACACTAATATAGGACATTGCAAAATTGCACCCCTTTAAGAGGTTGTTTTTTTGAGGTTGAAAGTTTGTATGAAATTGATAATTTTGCATAGTAGTTCTGTTTAATACGTAGGTGATCAAAACTTGGCCATTGTAAAATTCGACCACGCAAGGATTGATTTTAGGAGTTGAAAATTTGTATGAAACTTTGTCACTACAAGTTCTAGGACTGTACAACTTTCGTTCTTTTGATTTGCTTACCACTAATATAGGAATTATTAATAATTTCATTAAAAATTTCCGACTCCTAAATGTTATTTGTTGGGGTTGATAGTTTATTCGTTATTATACGTATATTTATTCGTTACAAAGATTGTTTTTTTTAATGTCTGCCCTTACGTAGTCTGTAGTTTGAGTGGTTTCAACAAGTTGTTTATTGCTAAATTTGTTTAATTTTTTATATTTTTAATATCATAAAGTCATGGAGTCATCCCGGTCTCGTCAATGGTTACAAAACATGACTCCAAATCCACTCGCGAAATGTCTACTCGTTTTTTTCTTGCTCGTCGGTTCACAATTTCGGCATCCAACGCGCATAGACCTGTTTCATATGAAGATCATTGGCAATGACTTTTTGAACGCTGCCATTCGAGGTCCCTGTGACCTCAGCTACATGTCTTACGGTCACTTTTCAACTTATACGATACCTTCCACTTTTTTACATTTTGCAGCTGATAGTAGAACGTATGGCTTAGCGGTCAGAGCGCTTGGACGGTATCCAAGAGGCGCGGGTTCGAATCCCACTGCGTTGAAATTTTTATACGTCTTTTCTAAAATGTTTTTTAATATTGAAGCTGTGTAATAAATAAAAATTCGGATTTGCGTGCGTTCTCGAAATACTCGATTATCATTACTCATTGATCACCCTTCGTATTTCGTGGCGGAAATTAACTTAAAATTGATTGTTGAATAGTATTATGCAGAACATTCAACGCTTATTGCTTCATCAATTTGTGAGGCATTGGACATCAATCTGAAAGACGGATACAAACTCTATGATAATGACAAAAAATTATAATAAAAAACAAATAATTACTTTTTCCTACATAAAAAGTTGATATTTTAGATGTTTACTAATTGATTATTGAAAACGTCGAAAAATAGCTAAAAAACTATCATTTTTCCAAGCTTAATGTAACACGCAATAATCGCGTTTGAATTTAGGGGCTCTGTGCAAAATTCCACTGCGCCATGATGGCGTGTCGACAGGGGAACTCATATGTGGACTCTTGAAATCGCAAGTCATATGTGGACCATGATATCGTATGTGGACGAGTAAATCACTTCACGAGTCTTAGAAGGGATTACCTCTCTCACGGTCGGTTATATTTGGTCGTATGTAAACAATTTCACCTATTTACTGGCGCTAGAAAATAAAAGTTATAATTTGGTATGTAAAGATATATAAAAAAGACAACAACTTTATTGAATGTAACATATCGATATCTTGAAATTTTCTATTTATTGAGATATGAAGTATCTTTGAATGCTATAGTGTTTTGTCTTCACTACTGCGCACATGAAACTGCGCACAGACAATAGCTAGAAATAGATAATTAATAAACATTATTAACTATAAATAAAGTTGAGATTGCAACTCAACACGCAATGCCTCGATTTCGTGTGGAAAGAAGTCAAGTATCCTGACTTGGTTGTCTCTGACTATCCTGCTATGGGATATAAAACGTGAAACTATAAATTGTGCTCTACATATATTCGAAGCTTAAATTATAGTAGAAAACCTTCAAGTAGTCTGATAATACTTGTAACTAAGAACAAAAGAACTGCAAGGAGTTGACTTTTTCGTAAAGTAACACTTGAGTTGTAATTATTTCTTTGGTACAAAGTTTATATCTAATTATTAACATGATGAGAGTTGGAATTATATGCTGTTTCATTGTTCTTGACTAAATAAATATAAAATATAAAATTATTAATATCTACATATATTCAAGTATTCAAGTTGAATTGAAGAAATCTTTCTCTAAATATTATAAAGTTTTAATATATTGCTTTAAAAACTCCACAGTTAAGAAAAAACGTTTTAGCGTTAAAGGTTATTATTACTTCCTTAATGATTTTTAAATGATAACACGCCTTGGGAATTATTTATTTAAAATGCCATCAGGTGACCCGCACGCTTGTTTGCCTTGCTAGTTACATAAAAATAAGATATGTTCACTCCAGTCTATTTTAAATGTATCATTGTTATTAATAAATAATCATTATCTGTAAATTCTTTAAACTAGTGAAACAAGTACAGTGGGACAGCGTCTGACTGTAAACGCGATTGGTTGTGGGTTCAATCTCCACTTGGGGGAATATTTAAATTAGTGAACCGGTAGTTAATTATTTAATAATGCTTGTTATTTTTTATTATGAATAAAAATGTAGAGCCTGGTCGTGGCGCAGTCTCACAGCGTCTGACGGTACCCGCGATCGGTTGTGGGTTTGATTCCTACCGGAGGGACTGATTACTTTTAAATTATTTTTACTTTCTCCAACTCCCTTACAAGCAATCGTGGTTAAAATCAGACTTTGTACCGCTGCACCGCCATGGCTCTAAAGAAAATTGTATTTAAAAAATAATGATTTTAAATAAAGTTATTTTATTTTGCACCTAAGTGTAAGCATACCTAGATGAAGCAACTAGTTTATTAAGCCGCTATAATTAAAGGTTTCGCGTAAGTTGATTTGTACTTAAAATTGACGTGCTTTGTATGAAGACGTCAGGTTGTAACAACTACGTGCATCACTCGCTATATTCGCACAATTTCGTAATAAGACGTTGGATTATGATTCTCTACAATTTAAAGTCTTTCAAAATGCTTAATTTTTAATCACTTAATTGCATTTTTTTATGAAAATTTGTATGAAAACAACATTTGTTGCCCTATACTTTGGAGGCTAGAGTGACAAGCTGTTTATATCTTTAATATATTATTACGACATTACCTACATCGCTAATTTTGTTTTCATTATTTACCTGTCTATGTGTGTGTATATATATATATATATATATATATATAATTTATTGATGATGTATAATACTATATATTATTCTCTCCATTGGTGGGTGACGTTGAACCTTATTATGAGGCATTTAGTTGAGAGCCGCATCACGATCCCGTTTTTCTTTTTTTTTATTTGTATAGAAAACGGAGGTAAACGAGCAGAAGGACCACCAAGGGAAGTGAAAGGAGATGTAGTGGCTTCGGCAGCCAGAACTGTCGATACCACTACACTCGGAGAGAAAGGAAGGGTGGGAAAAGGGGAAGTAAGCTTACATGACATGGAACCGGAACATATCATCAGATATTTGGCGGATTGTTTTTGTTATTATAGTGATTGCAACTCTATCTCTCGATCTCTTGCGGAACGCTATCCAGCAGGCAGCAAGAGGTTAATTGTATTGTATCTCATGCTATCACATGGATCATTCTTTACTGGCAACGGGTACTGGTTACGGAGTTAAAATTTTGAGGTGATTTGGACACAAAGAACACTATGAATTAAGACAGGTTGAGCAAGCTGAGAATTAAGAAAATGTAATTAAAATATAATAACTCAACAACGATATTGAACTCTCAACCAGTAGCGAGTATAGTCAAGACGTCCCAGCGCGTTACTATGGCTTCAATATAAAAAAAATGCATATTGTTTGATTTTTAATGAGGCCGGTCGTGAAGCCGTTGGATAGAGCAAACGTAAAGGCGATTGTTTGTGGATTCAATTCCCATTTGGGGGACTGATTATAATAAAATTATTTTCATTTTCTCGCCACTCAACACGCAAATTGAGTAAAATGTGGAGTAAAGTAAGTAAGTGGAGTGTCTTGGCACTATGTACTTCCTGTCTACCGCGTGTCTACCGCTATGCGGAATAGGACCTGAAGATATATATATATATATATATATATATATATATATATATATAGCTCTACTCTAAACAGTTTATATAACTTCCCATGGCGTTATTTGGTAGTCAAACAATTGTAGATAGCTAGACAAACATTAACTGACAGATTTTATTGATAGCTTTTGTTCTTGTATTACTGCTTTAATTTTTTTTCTAAGAAATATTCAATTACTATTCAACTTGAATAGTTCATTGATACATATATTAAAACATGCATTATGTTGTATTGTATTTTATGTTTTATTCTCAACTACCTCCCGTAACTTTATGAACATGGAATTTAACATGATTGGACTTTTAGTTTGTCATTGTAAATCAAAAGAAGTCCATTTAGCCGTTCCAGAGATAAGCCAGAACAAAAAGTCGGACAAAACTTGTAAAAACAATGTTATTTTGATATATGTACCGTGTATACATACACCATACAAACATACATGCGCATTCAGTAAAAAAGGTGGTCATTTGATTATTACTTTACGTTTCATAAACAGATATATATATATATATATATATATATATATATATACATAATATATATAATATAATATATTATACATATATATATATATATATATATATATATATATATATATATATATATATATATATATATATATATATATATATATATATATATATATATGTTGTACTCGCATATTGTTACAATCGTTTTATTGTCTTATTGTATATAGATTAACATAATGTCCCTGACATTGGATAAATAATTTTTGTAGGTCGTCGCTTTAAAACAAATGCTTATTATAAAATAAGCACACATTTTATCTAACTTATTTGTATACTATAAAGACAAATATTTATAAATAATTAAAATGGCCTCATTGGCCATCATAATGCAGTGGTATAGAGTCTGACTGTACAACACGATAAAATAATGTTTAAATTATATTCATTTTGACAAGACGCGGCGTTTAGTTCCACCACTTAACATGCAACGTCTTGACCGAAACGGAGAACTTGGTAGTCTGTTACCAGGTGCTGTCTGCATACCGTGCTCAACATGAAAAACTTTTAAAGCTGAAAAAAAAAAGATTATATCTAAATCTCTATAATATTGTTAATTTTTACATTTCATGTTTTTATATTAATTATAATATATTATGAACCTTCATTTCTTATCTTCAACGGGTGTATTCAAAGAATCGTCCCTGTTTAATATATTCTTTGAATTTCTTTGTATAAATAGAATATCTTAATTGATAATTTTAGACTTTTACATCAGTCAGTTTCACCGTCACCCAAATTTGGTGGCAGAACTCAACGCCGCACTTTGGCTGATCAAATCTATAGAAATAAATAAAATTGAAATGTCTGTTTATGTAACGTAAAGTAATAATCATATGACCACCTTTTTACTGAATGCGCATGTATGTTTGTATGGTGTATGTATGTATACCCGATACATATATCAAAATAATATTGTTTTTTCAATTTTTGTTCGGCTTTTTGTTCTGGCTTATCTCTGGAACGGCTAAATGAACTTCTTTTGATTTACAATGACAAACTAAAAGTCCAATCATATTAAATTCCATGTTCATAAAGTTACGGGAGGTAGTTGAGAATAAAACATAAAATACAATACAACATAATGCATGTTTTAATATATGAATCAATGAACTATTCAAGTTGAATAGTAATTGAATATTTCTTAGAAAAAAAAATTAAAGCAGTAATACAAGAACAAAAGCTATCAATAAAATCTGTCAGTTAATGTTTGTCTAGCTATCTATAATTTTTTGACTGCCAAATAACGCAATGGGAAGTTATATAAACTGTTTAGAGTAGATATATATATATACATATATATATGCAAAAAATACATATTTTGTTAGCTTACGGCCCTTACAAAAATAAATTTGAAAAGCCCTTACAAAACATGGTTGCTTGTCTTAATTTACCATCCTCGTATCTGTTACAATTTGTAAACTGTGGTTACGACCGTAAACAATTGAACACGGACAGCCTTTTAAGAACGTCGTTTTGTTAGAGTTATAGAGAGTAAGTAATTTTAAAGTTTTTCTTTATAGTTTTAAAGTGTTCATTTTAAATTTAAATTAGTGTAAGTGAACTTAGTGGTATGAGTGCTTAGACGGATTCCAAGAAGCGTGGGTTCGATGACCGCTTAAAAATTTTATACGTTTTCCAAAGAAAACATTATACTCGTATATGTTAATTTAATAAGAAACATCTCGTTTTTCCCGTATATTCGGATGGATGGAAATAACTTTTAAGTGTCAAAATAATCTGTTCTGTTTTTCCCAAACTAATTCAAAACTTGAGTGAGTGGCGGAACAAAACACCGTACAGTGTTGATTTTTGTATAGACATGCAAAAAAAAGTTTTAATTAATGTTGCAAACTCAAAAACGATATGGTAACGTTAGAAAAAAAATGTAAGAAATCACAAAGAATAATTTTAATTTCGTTTTATTTTATTTTATTTTATGAGTTTAATACATACATAGATATGATTTAACAAATCCTTTGTTTTGTTACAAAATTGTAAGGAAATATTAATTAGTTATTTCAATTAGTCATTGTGACTAATAGAAATAATTACAAATTTTTTGGCATTTTAAAAAAAAGATAGCCCCGCTGAGTTTCTTGTGCCGGTTCTTCTCGGGTATGAAGCATTAACGTAAGTGAACCGGTGGTAAATTAATTGACGTTCAAAAAATTAAGAATATATACTTATTACTTTGAATAAAATAATTTGACTATGTAATAAAGTAATTTAGATTAGACTGCTCATTCCTAACATTAAAGTATCATATTTCTTGAATGTATAATTTTAAAATAAGTTAATTTTTTATTTTCTATTTGTATGGCCGCCATTTTTACATTATATTTGAAATATTCATTAAGAATATAATAATTAAGATATATTTTTTTTACGTAAACGTTCCTATATTTATCTATTAACGTAGCGTTTTCCATAATTCAAATAGCCGTTTAAATAACCAGTACCAGCACCTGGAATTGATTTGAATTAAAAAAGTGACTATTAGGAACTATGTTGGTGATTTCTGACTGCACGAAAATATAGTTCAACTTGCACGTCTCAAAATATAAAGATATTATATATTTTTTTCTGATTTTGTAGAATTAAGTTTTGAGTTTACAGTTTCAGCGTTTTCTAATATGGAATTATAAATGATAAATAAAAAATAAGTAATTAGGATTAAATAATTTTTTTAAAAAAATATCGATATTCAATTATTTTCACTTAATCATTTTTTTCAACGCTTTTATTTTGATTTTATTAAAGGTGTTATTCTATAATCTAAAAATATATATTAATTAGATAAGAAGCTAATGTAAATTTGCAAAATTGAATTTTGTTCCGCCAATTTCCTACAGCGCGTAGTATTGTGTTATCATGAATTTAATTTAACTATTGAATTATTCTGTTGAGTGATAACCTAGCCCACAGTCAGACACTGTTACATTAGGCTACTATGGCCTCATACTTAATCGTTTTAAAATATAATTATATAATCAAATATTTGTGAGTTTTATGATAGTTATACCCTTAAATAACTGGTAGTTACGGGCACATCTAAATATACACATATAATGAAAATGTTAGTCATCTGTCTGTATATATAAGATATATAAGAAATACTTAGTGTTCCACTGTTATTGTGTTATTGTAACAATAGGCTCATAATAAAAAAAATATATCACTTTACATATTTTGTTGGACAAAATTGCTTTGAAATAATGTTTCCTTGAATATACGAAAAATAGTCTTTAATGTGAATAAATCATAGTTATACAACTAATATTAACTAAAAATAAAAATAAAACACACCACTAATGTTAATTAAAATAAACATCGATTATAAGATTTTTTTTAATCGATATGAAATGTAAACGGTGACATTTCAACTCGATTAATTAAAATCGACAACAATATATCGGTAATGACTATAATGAGTAATTATTTATGTTGTTCGCAACGTGTCCCGATAACCGTTTGTGATGTTATTAAAATAAAGGCCACTTTATCGTACGGAGAAAGCCATTGTTAACGAAATGACCTTATTTCTTATCGCACTTTGGGCGGTAAACACAGAGGAACATTATTTATTATGAACATTTCTCGCTGTTTATAGACATTATGCGATGTTTAATTTAATTTATTTAACCCAACGCCGCACTGTGACTTATTAGTTCGGGAAAGGAAATATGCATACTTCTTGGACGTACTTCAAGTGACGTCTATTATTGTAAGATATTTGTTAAGTGTGTATGCGATCAAGGGACCTCTGCCAAAAACCAAGTTTTATTACGGTTTTTTTCTTTAAATCAGCTTACAATTTAAATTGACCTCTGCCAAAAACCAAGTTTTTTTACGTTTGTGGCGCAGTGAACGCGTCCGGTTGTGGGTTCGATCCCCGCTCGGGGGAGTGATTATATTTAAATGATTTTCACTTCCTCGCTATGGTAAAGACAAAGTGTGGCGTTGAGTTCCACCACTCAACACGCAATGTCTCGAATTCAGTGGAAAGCGACGTACCGAGTGTCTTGACACTGGGTACTTTCTGTCTACCCTGCTAAGCGGGATAAAAGCGTGAAGCTACTATATATATATATATATATATATATATATATATATATATATATATATATATATAATCTCTTTTGAAATTTGAGTATGATATGATTTCACTATTGTCTCCCTATAAATAAAACATTAATATTTTTTTTTATTTTATTACTAATCTATGATTCTGGGAATTTTTATTTACAGTAGACGTGTCTGTTTAATTATTACTATTTACTGACAAATAGTAGATATTAGAAGATGTTTCATCTTTGTTTATTCTCACACTAGCTCGATACACATGCACACAGAGTCGTTACGTGACGATTTTACACCCGTAAGCCGTGTTATAGAATTTCATACCAATAAACATGGAATCTCTCTCTATTGAGACCTTTTATAGAGATAAGTGCACCTTTGCCAAGTGCATTGATTATTGTGCAATTTTTTTTAGATTCACGTTATCCCACAAATCAGGGTAGACAGAAAGTACCTTGTGTCTAGAAACTTCGTACTTCACTTTCCACCGAATTCGAGACATTACGTGTTGAGTGGTGGAACTCAACGCCTTTGTCTTTATCCAAGCAAGGAAGTGAAAATAATTTAAATATCACTCCGCCGAGTGGGGATCGAACCCACAACCAATCGCGTTTACAGTCAGACGCTGTCCCGGCCTCAAATTGAAATCAAACTGCAATTATTACTGTTATAAAATTAAAAAAAGAAAATATATAATCTTAGGACATTTACAGTAATTTTTGTTTATACATGGATGTCCGAGCTTGCCTCGCTATTTAATAGGTGTCAGGAACGTTTATATTTTTCAGTTTATGTTTAAATAGTTGATATAGCTTTTCAAATTATACTAAAATATTGGTTATAATTCTATATTATTTCTATATTTATTATAGAATAAAATAAAAATATTTGCAAAATATTTCCTCGATAAACAAAATTAGTCCATTTTTTTCATACAAGTCCGATTACTGCACTGGCATATGTAACAAGTACCTAATGGTATAATAAAGATATTGTTATTTATATGTTACAATTATTTACTATAGCTGATAATTTTGTGTAAACACGCTAAATTAAACTAAATCAGAATCGCTGTCATAAAGATGATAAGGGCCATCCATAGCTTACGCCACATATTAAGTGGGAGGGAGAGGGGAGAGGGTCCACAAAGTGTGACATTGTTTACAATAGTGGTTTTACAAAAGAGAATTAGCTTTGACAAGGACGGGGGAAGGATTAAAAAATCATAAATTTCATGTGACGTAAATTATTTATGACCTCTATATATTTTAACAAGATTAATATATTCTTTGAAAATATGTTTATGTTCAAGGATTATTCCAATAACACCATGATTTATCTGAGAACTAGTTCATTATAACCATCAAACACAAAATGTAGACCCGAAAGTAATTAAAACTAGCTTAAGCCTTTATTTCATAATTATAAATAAAAGTAGACTAAGCCACTCTCTATTACATCGGCTATATGTCAGTGGAAGTCCCATCAAAATCATTCCAGTCTGCCCGTTCCATAGATTTGCCGGAACAAACAAACAGAAAGAATGACACAGTATGACAACAAACAGACATGTATGTTGTATACATACATAAGTATTCATTAAAAAAGCGATTATTTTAATATAAACAGAATCTATTTTATTTTTTTATATAGATATATATTTTAGAATAGAAAAGATTTGACCTGAGTAAAATAGACCGTGTACCATCGCGTTCTTTTTAATTTTATAGGATTATGCCATTGTATTATATTCACTCAGTTTTATTATAGAGTCAATATATAAAATAGATCCATACACGTATATTTTTTTATACTTTTTTTATATGCTTCATGCTTTTATTCCAAATAACAGGGTAAACAGAAAATACCTCGTGTCATGACACTCCGTTCTTTGTTTTCCATTGAATTCAATACATTGCGTATTGAATGGAACTCATCGCCGCACTGTCTATTAGAAAGAAAAGCGCCCAGAGTGAAAAAATGAAAATAATTTAAATATAATCACTCCCCCCGAGTGGGAATCGACCCCACAACCAATCGCGTTTACAGTCAGATGCTGTCACACTTTGAACCACGACCGGCCGGATTTCTTAAGCTTAGTTCTTTTTCTTTTAATTTTATAATTAAATGTTATATATTTTTTATGTTATTTATTTAAAAATATATACGAATTAATCATAATAAGTAAGTTTTTTATAAGACTTTGAAGATAACAACTATAAAAACGTTTTTGCAAATGCACGTTATAAGTTTTCTTTGGTACCACGTATTCTATATACCACAAGAAACATGTTTTGAATAATATTAAGGAAGATTTATTGTATGCCATGACGTTAATTATAGTAACAATATAATTAACAACATAGCTGGAAAAGAACGTATGGCTTAACGACGGCGCTAGGACAGTTTCCACTAGGTATAGGTTCGAACCCACCATTCACTAGAAATTCTGTAATATATAAAGTACATACAATAAGATTTTGTTCGTACCTGAAAACGTTCACGATTACACAAGGAACAAGATATAAGCGTGATAAATATGTAAAGAAAAATTTACTGTTTTCTCTTAGCTTTCTTCTCCAGAAAGTAAATAAATCGTTTATACCCTAGGTATACTTTTTATAAAAAAATCCACAAATATACTGACTTACCTCTTAAGTAAACTATATTCAAGATTAAAAGTATTTTATTAGTGTATGTATATCTAAAAATACGACTTGAGACCGATTATGGCGCAGTGGGACAGGGTCTAATTGTAAACGCGATCGGTTATGGGTTCGATTTCCACTCGGGGGAAAGATTTATTTTGCCTTTTTTTTTTTGCTTTTTTTATTTGCTTTTTGAATTTGCTTTTTTTTGTATTCCCTTACTCTGGTAAACAAAACGCGGCGTTGAGTCCCGTCACTTAACACGCAAGGTTTCGTATTCGGCGAGAAGCGGAGTACGGAGTGTCTTGACACTAGGTATTTCCGATCTACCCTGCTATGCGAATAAAAGCGTGAAGCTGAAACTTTTTATTTGATTTACATTTTGTGTAAAGATACACATTGTTTTATAAAAAATGTAAGTCAAAAAAAAATTCGCATCAACAAATCCTATGGCGAATAATTAATAGAAAATTATATTAATTTCTTATTTTCGCTTAGAAAATGTCGCAAACGAGAGTCATTTGCTTGTACTATGGTTAACACAGTACTGACTGAAGTAGCTAGTCGTTAATTTTATTACAGTGTTACTGTGGATGTACATTTCCTGTTATGATTCAATTTTTTCAATTGAAAGTTAAATGAACATTTTATAATGGGACTATATAGGGACTTTTTTATCAGTATAAATATAAAATTGTTATTTTATGAAGTAACGTATATATGTATAAATAAGGCACAGCTGAGACTGATCATAGAAAACTGGAATTTGACATGTGAATTGTCTTGGAAAGTATAGGAAATTAGAGATTTTCTTGAAATGCCTGTGGGAACAAGAGACGGGAAATATTTGGAATTACGGGGATAGTAGAAATCGAATTAACATGTCTAGGGCCAAACAGTCCACGCAAATAAAGTAACATTGCTACTTGAGGCCGGTCGTGGCGCAGTGAGACAGCGTCTGACTGTAAGCCCGGTTGGTTGTGGGTTTCGATCCCCATTCGGGGGAGTGATTATGTTTAAATTATTTTCACTTCCTCGCTCTGGTAAAGACAAAGTGCAGCGTTGAGTTCCACCACTCAATACGCAATGTCACGAATTCCGTTATGCGGGATAAAAGCGTGAAGAAACATTTGGTACTTTAAAAATAATTATACGTAAAGTTATAATCTTACAGCCAGTTTGTAAAATATTTATATTTTTATAATTATTATGATTTCTGATGATTAATATTATTTATGATTATTATCTTGGTTACTTTCCACGCTCAGTAATAAATTTAATTAAAATTTTGTTTTTAAATATTTATATATATACATATATATTTTTTTTTAATAGATTTCGTAAATTGTTAAATTTAAATATTTTTTGTACATCTTACTTGTCAGATAGGTAGGAGAATTTAATGATACGTCACGGTAATAATACCGGGTAGCAGAATTCCATGTAAAATTATATGTAATTGTGCTCGGTCGTGGCGTAGCTACAGCGCCATACTGTAAACGCGATCGGTTGTGGGTTCCAATTCACACTCGGAGGAGTGATTTTTTTTTAAATTATTTTCATTTTGCGTAGATAAAGTGCGGTACTGAGTACGGCCACTCAACACGCAATGTTTCGAATTCGACGGAAAGCGAAGAATAGTGTATTGACTCTAATTACTTTCTGTCTACCTATATGTATATATATATATATATATATATATATATATATATATATGTACACACATAGCTTATACACAGTGAGAAAGGAAAAATATTGCGTGATCCGGCCTCTTTATGATTGCTTACTAACGCCATGCCATGACGCATTAATTTTATGATTGAAATAATTCTCTCACGATATGTGGCGATTATCCAATTTGCTGAACGTTTTCACATTTATAGTTAAATTCAGGAATACAGTTTATATATCACAAACATATACATATAGAAGAATTATACAATATGTGAACCTAGTGTCGAGACACTCCGCTGAATGCTTTCTGCCCGAAATCGTGATGTTGTGCGTCTCTCTCTCCAATACACTCCACGCTTCGCTTTATCCTACCAGATAACAAACTTTAAATATAATCATTCCCCGCGTTTACTGTCAAATATTGTCCCATTGCGTCACGATGGCCTCATTAAGCCCAATTGTATCAAATTAAACTAATTTTAAATTTCAATTAATCTATTATCGGGAACCGCTTTTATAATAACTGTATTTAGGGTAGTCGGACAGAACACAGTGTTCTCAGATACTTTGATCTTTACTTTCCGCTCTTTGTTAAAAATAATATACATTAGGCGAGGAAGTAAAACATCGTGTTTTGTCAAAGCAGTGGTAAAATTTAAATTATTCATATATAACTATTTCCTCATGTGCCAACTGAATTCACTACCATCGGATGTACCGTCAGATACTTGCAACTGGGCACAAGCAGTCAAAAATATGCTACCAATGGAATAAAAATACGCGTAAATACATATGAACTCGCCCTAAGCTGACGTGTTAAAAGCAATGTAGGAGGGCCTTTATAAAATAGACGGTTTGAAACTATTCTTAGTTCACGCGCATGCGCTTTAAGCACGTTGCACTGTTCGTTAGCCAAACTATTTTATAAAGTTGTGATGATTAAAATTTGTGTATTTTTTGCTTTAGAAAACAGTAAAATATTAAATTTAAGGTAAAAGTTGATCTCCTTTTTGATTTCAGAAGTTATTTTATTTGATTATACTGTAAATTACGTTTTAATTGGGAGAAAAAATGAGTGAATCAGAAAAACTTTATCCCAATTATGATATGAACTTATGGATGAGATCTTGTGTAAAGGAAATTGATCAACCCTTGGAGGGTAAAGTGACAGGTGAGTCATGCTACTGGCATTTTTATTTTACCACTTTTAAAGTGTCATTCCTTATACTTAAAATTAAAAAAAAAACGTATAAAAATGTGAACGGAACGAGAGATTTGCGTTCAACGTGAAAACGCTTGGATGGTTTCCAAGAGTCGCTGTTTCGAATCCGAATATGAACGCAAAGCGTTCAAATTTTATACGTTTTTTTTAAATGTTTTATATTTGTTATTTTTTATTTAGTTAAGTTTGTTATACCGTTACGAATATTATATAAAATTAAGTTATGTCAGCCCAAATTTTGCTTATTTACTTGGTGAGGGCACACAGTAATAAAAAGGCGTTTCCTCTAGAGCGAAGCCCCTTTCATCTTTAGAATCATTGCGCTGCGGATGGATTTGTCTCTGCAATTACGCCTAATGTCCCTAACATAGATGTTTAATTCCTGGTTAAATTTAACTCAAATTTGGCTTCTCTTTCTTCTTAGTGTAAGTCATAACATGTGAATATGAATATCGATATAGTTTGATATGAACGTACAGCGTAGCTGCCTAGAACGTGGCTGATTTTCACGAAATGTAGGTTCGAATCCCGCTACGATTTTTTATACTTTTTTAAAACAATTTTGTATTAAATAAAGTAAATGTATTCCAGGAGAACTACCAGAATGGCTTCAAGGTGTACTAATAAGAAATGGTCCTGGATGCAACAAAATAGGTTCCTCTCAAT
Organism: Dryadula phaetusa; assembly: GCA_032432895.1. Classification (NCBI taxonomy): domain Eukaryota; kingdom Metazoa; phylum Arthropoda; class Insecta; order Lepidoptera; family Nymphalidae; genus Dryadula; species Dryadula phaetusa. The sequence goes on along the minus strand of JAOYRS010000008.1, from coordinate 196,780 downwards.
ATAAACACGTGTTCGACGGCTTAGCGTTAATACACAAGTATGTAAAATGTATACAAAAAAGTATATAACTTAAGTTTTTAAGGTACATTTTTATATTTATAATTTTTTGATTTTCAACCGCTGTCTTTTTAAGAGGCTGGTCGCAGTGGGACAGCAACTGACTGTAAACGCAATGTGGGTTCGATTCTCACTCGGGGGAATGATTATATTAAAAATGTTTTCTTTTTTTCGCCCTGGTTAAACAAAACGCGGCGTTGAGTTCTGCCACTCAATGCGCAATGTCTCTTATTCGGCGGTAAACGCAGTACGCAGTGTCTTGCCACTAGGTACTTTCTGTCGACCTAAAATAAAATCTTATAAAAGTGAGAGTAATTGTTTGTATATTTTTGACAAATTTTCGTGTTAAGTGGCGGAATATAACAACGCAATTTCTGTAATCCAGAAAGACTGGACAACGTAAAATACTCAAAACATTAAAATACTAAAATAAATATACATTATTTTTTAATTCTAACTGTTTTTTGGAAATGTATTTAAAAAATTCTTTTCAACTTTTAAGATTCACCGTAAAAGATCGCCGAGTAACATATCAATGTAGATTCGTTCGGTCTGAAACATATAAGAAAAATACAGCAGCAAACCGCATTGTTGTTACGGAATTTGGTACAGTGGCTGTTCCAGACCCCTGCCGTACTATATTTGACAGGTATGGTTTTTTACTGTAAGAAAATGTAAGTAAAAAGAACTTAGTGTTAAGATATTCCGTTCTGCATTTTTTGTCGTTTGTACTTTAGGTTGTGGAGTTCAACGCCGCGCTTTATCGCTCTAATGATATAAACGATTATTCAAGTAAGGTTTAAACTTTCTAATATTTTTGACTCGACATTGTGTTCTGTTTTGTTTTTATGTATGAAAATTCTTTTATATACTATACTTTTCAATTTAATTATCCGAATATATTAAAATAATCTGTGCAACTAATTATATTTACCTTGCTAACACATGCTGTATTCACCTTGCTAGATGATACATTTGGTTTATTGTATTTCCTTTTGTTCATTGTTTAATGTTATTATCACTGGTGGATCTACATAAATAAATTAAAAAAAAATGTTTTATCGTGAACAACGTGACAGATTCTAACTGCAAAGGTGGTGGTACTGGGTTCAAATGCTACTCGGGGAATTATATCACCTGCTTGTACTATCGCAGTTTCCCTTCTCTTACTGCTCAATGACTCAAATTCGGGTAGAACGTGGGCTTTAGATACTAGGTTTTCTTTGTCTTTTCTATTACGCTGGAAAAGGTGAAAAGCTATAGTAAAATATATTTTAACTTCTTAATCTAATCGAATTACATTTAAATTTTATATAGAAATGATTAAAAATAAATGAAAGCAGCTCACGCTTTTTCCCGCATAGCAGGGTGTTAGTGTTAAGTTGCGTACTGTGTGGCAAGTGGTGAGCTCAACAGTGCACACTGTCTTACTCAGCAGAGAAATAAAAATAAAATTCATATACATACATTTCACCGAGTGAGAATTAAACCCACAACCAATCGTTTACAGTAAGACATCGCACTGTGCCATAGTGGTATCAATTAATTTTAATAAAATTATTTAAATTCCAGGATATCATCCATTTTCAATTTTAAATTGGATAGAACAGACAACACAGCAGTCTCCGTATATCCTTTTCATGATCAAATCTATGCGATGACGGAAATACCTGTTCTTTATAAGTAAATAAATAATATTTCTTATTAAACATACACTCTATTTAATTTAAAATATTTAAGGATGTATAAAAATTTAGAAATTAGTGGGATTTGAACCTGCCCCTCTTGATAACGGACCGAGCACTCTGGCTAATTGAACTACACGTTCTTGCTTATTGCAAATTGTTTTTGTTTTTAGCAACTTGGTATGGAGATTTTAAAACTTATACTGAATGACAAATAGCATTGAAGAAAAATTTAGTAATAATTTTTAGATAGCATCTACAAGTTATTAAAAAAAAAATTCAGAGTAAGATATATATGTACGTAAAATTTAAGAAATAATAAGTACAAATCTTTATGCACTTCCCATATTTCATTCTCTATTTCATTACACGTTCTTTTGATATAAAACGAACTCTATAATAGGAAATTAGCTTAAAGATCCCTGTTCAATTTAATTATTATATTAAAATGTTACTTTAACCGTTTTCTTTATAATGCGATTCATACACATTTTAAATAAAATAGTTTTAAACGGATTGATGGCGGTATATTTTGGTATTCGAAAATATAAGTTACGAATTATATATAATCAATCCTTTTTTTAATATATATATATATATATATATATATATATATATACATATATATATATATATATATATATATATATATATATATATGTGTGTGAATATTTTATATTACAGAATAGACCCAGTATCTTTAGAAACATTAGAACGCAAAACATTGTCAGATGCACTCGTGGTATCACATACAGCCCATCCCCATGTTATGCCGAACGGTATGTTTATTTTTATGCGTTTATCCCGCATAGCAGAGTAGACAAGAAATACCTAGTGTCACGACACTCCGCACTCCGCTCCGTGCTCCGTATTGAGTGTTGAGTGGCTGAGAAAATTATTTAAATAGAATCATTTCCGAGTGGGAATTTAACTTACAACAGATCGATTTTTGTATTTAATAAAGTAGTGTAGGGCGGAGAGTCTTGACACTAGATTTTCTCTGTCTACCTTCATTATGTAATGTAAATTAGCCATTTTTTTCTACGAAGTAGTTAGGTAGTAATATAGTATTTAGACATTTCATTCTATATTACTGCTAAATCCTAGCCAAGAAGTTAACAAAACAAAATAAATTGAAGGCTGTTAATTTTTTTTAGCTTCACGCTTTTATCCTAGATATATAGCTGGATAGACAGAAAGTATCTAGTGTCAAAACACTCTGAACTTCGCTTTCCACCGAATTTAAGACATTGTGTGTTAAGTGGTGGAACTCAACGCCGCGCTTTATCTTAATTAATTCTTGTTATTTTTTTGTCATATTAAATATAACTTTAAGTATATATTTTTTTTTCAGGTGACGTATACAATGTAGGGATGAACATAGTCAAGGGTGATTTCAGTCACGTCGTCGTCAAATTCCCATACAGTGACAAAGGTATTATGGGTTTAATTATTTTTAGCACTATTAGGTTATTTAAGTAAAATTCATTTATTATGCAGCATATGATTTTTTTATTTTAAAAACATTATGGACTATTATGGTTTTACTCAATTCATTTCCCTCTTCTATGGTTATATTAAATATTAGTTAGGAAAAAATAAGAATTATTATCATTTTTTATTTGAATTATAAGAAAAAAAAAAACGATTTCAAAGTAAATTTAAAACAAGAGTAGATTTTAAGTTATATTATTTTCTATAGGTGATATGTTCGAAGCGGCAGAAGTAGTAGGCAGCGCCAAACCACGGTGGCGCTACAATCCTGCCTACATGCATTCCTTTGGTAAATTTATTATTTATATAAAAATATTTTAATATACCATTTATGATTTAAATTTTATTAATAAAATAAAAGTAAACAAAAATAAGGAGCAAAAAAAAAATAATAGAAATAATAAACCAGTTACTAACATTTAATTTATTCAAACAGCATTTCAGATACTAATGTATATAAAAAAAATATTATTAAAATTAACGACGCCATTATGGCGTAATGGTACAAGGTTTGTCTGTATATGCGGTAACTTATGGGATCATTTTGCAATTTTATCAATTTTAAATTTTTATGAATTTTAAATTAAACAATTTCAGAAAAATATTTTTTCAAAAGAGACATTGCGTGTTGAGTGGCGCAACTCAACGCCGCATTTGTCTTAGTTTAGTCAAGGAAATAAAAATAATTTAAATATAATCATTCTACCTAGTAGGAGTCGAATCCGCAACCGAAAGCGTTTACAGTCAGACGCCGTTCCACTTCGCCACGACCGGCCAAAATATTATTATATTTAATCGCAAATATTTACAAAAACAACAAAAACCTCGACATCTTGACTCTTTACAAGTAATCCGAATGTCTAAGGACTACTGTAAAATTCTATAATATATTTTGAATATCTAAACATTCGAATATCTAAATATTCACAATTATGATAGCTTGCCGCATAGCAGCAGCTTATATACAAAGTACCAAGTGCCAAGACACTCCGTCTCCGTTGAATTCGAGATAGTGCGTGTTGAGTGAACTTAACGTCTTGCTTTATCTTACCAGAGCGTGGAAATGAAAATTATTTAAATATAATCGTTCCCCCAAGCGGGAAGCGAACCTATAACGCACGACCGGCCTCAACTATTATTTACACAATTTTATACTACGTTTTAAACTACAACCCTTAACTTTATATTACAGGTATAACAGAAAACTACTTTATAATACTCGAGCAGCCCCTCTGCGTGTCGCTTCTGAAGTTCTTGAGTCGTTACATCGTTACAAGGCCATTTTCATCTGTTCTAGTTACTTATCCTGGTTATGAGGTAAATTGAATTACATTGTTTACAAAATGTATAATTTGAGGCCATCCTGACGCAGTGGGAATACGTCAGAATGTATACGCGATTGGTTTTGGGTTCGCATCCCACTCTGTTGAAAGGTGTTATTTAAATTATTTTCATTTAACCTCTCTGGTAATACAAGTTAGATGTTGACTTCTGACACTCGACATTCAAGTATTGTTAATATATATTAACATAAAAAATGCTTCACACTTTATATCGCATAGCGGGGTAGTCAGAGACATGGTGATGCCAAGATAGGACAATTGGGTGTGGGTTCGATTTCCACTAAAGGAAATAATTATATTATTTTTTTTATTTCTTTATTTTGATAAGCCGAATCAAGACGTTGAGTTCAACACTCAGCACTCAATGTCTTGATTTTGGGTGAAAAGCCGTCAACAGAGTGATTTGAATCAAGGTTGTTTCGGACTAATCTGCTATGCAAGATAAAACGTGAAGTTGCGACAAAGACTATACTAGTCATTTTTGATAATTCGTAACATTTTTACCCTCTTTTTATCCCACATAACAGGGCTGACAGGTAGTATCTAGACACTCAACATTCCGATTTCCACCGAATTCGATAAAGTGCGTGTTGAGTGGAGGAACTAGGCGTCGTGGCTTGTCTTACCGAGGGAAATGAAAATAATTTAAATATAATCATTTCTCCGAGTGGGAACCAAATTCACAACCGATCGTGTTTATACTCAGACGTCCCACTGTGCTACGACCGGAGTCAATTTTTTACTTACGAAGACAAAGTCTAGTTTACTTAGTACGTTTGTGTCATATATAAAGGTTTAAAACCAAATATGTTACTAATAGCTTTGATAAGAAACAGTACCAGAGAATATAGTTTATTTGCTTTACAACTTAATACCAAAAACAATAATGTTCTAAAAAGTAGTACATATGTGCATTTATATACATACATATATATATATATATATATATTTTTTTTTTTTTCAGACAAACATAATATTAATACATCGAGAGACTGGAGTTGAAACCCGGTACAAAACCGATACAGTGTTCTTCATGCACATAATAAATTGCTTCGAACTCGATGGAAAAGTGAACATTGACTTTTGTTCGTACAAAGATAGCAAAATTTTAGACGCCATGTACGTCGAGGCTTTAGAGGTGAGTTATTTTACGGTGCTATTATACAGGACCTTGTTAGATAATATCTTAATAAATGTATTTTTTTTTAAAACAATGGATTAAAATGCGGCCATGGTAAGTATATCGTTGAGATTTATTATCTATTAAGTCGTTAAGAAATAATTTCAATGTCTTTTTATTAATGTTGTGTAAACATCCTGCAGGTTCTTGGTAATTGCGGGATTCCGGACATAGTAAATATTAAAATTTATATATAGCAAATAACAACGAATTGACGAGTAATTCAATATATTTTTGTAGTTTTTATATAATATTATACTCAGATACATATAGTTGCTCTGTTGTTTTTATTTAGTAAATAAAATAAAAAGTATATTGAAATTAAGTAATAATCATGGTATTAATAATAGTCGAGCCTTAAAATAAAAATATTCTATATTATATATTAATTCGTTATATATCGTTTAACTCACAGGAGACATTTCTGAGACTGTGAATCCGCAATTTATTTATCTCAATACTTAAAATTCTCAAGTTATATTAGTTATCTTTTTTCTTCTTCTATTTATGTTCTTTCTTTCATCTTCGTTCCCTTTCTAATGCTTTGTGCCGCCAGTCATCAAAAATAGTTAAATACATATTTATATATAATCCCGCAAATCTCACGGATCCCGCAGTTGTAATCCCGTAAAATGCGGAATTGGAGAATCATGTGGAATCTCCATGTTCCGAGATTGGAAGCTCTAATGTCAAACAAAGATGTATTTTTGCCAATCATAAAGATTTTATGCCAGGAACCTATTAGGAATTGATATTTTAAAATACTGCATGCTGTATATCCAATATATGAATTATGGTTTGACATACACTTTTATACAAAGTAACGTGCACGTTGCTAGGCAACGCAAATGACACGCATGAATTGGGGCTCTAGCAAATGATTATAATTTAAAACGTACCGTCTTATGTTACTGGATAACATGTCTTATGTACATGGAGAACAGTGATATTTTTGTATGAATATTCAATAGTACTTGACAGACCCATTTGAATAAAAAATTAAAAAAAATATTTTAAATGAAACTATTTTAAAGGGATTAATCCCAATATTTACTATTTTTAAAGTGTTATTCCACACTTAGGATTAGAAAACATTTTAGATTAATCCCGTTTATTTTGGTATTCGAAAAAATATTTTTGAAAATCTGACGTTTTAAACACTACAGTACACCGTTGTCATAGGTAAACTATTGTGGAGTATTCGACGTCGTATTTTCAAGAATGTTATTTCGAAATAAAATAGTTTAATTTGAAATATATAATAATCACAAAAATATTACAATATTATATTATTTTTTTTCTATTCTATTAATCTTTTTTTATATAAGTTAATTAGTAAAGAACAAAACTTAATTAATTAGCATAATTACGCAGTTTTCACTACCTCATTAACATGGCGTAAATAAAAAAGAAAAAATATACCTTTTTTATACAGATAATAAAAATACCTGATAAATTATTTTTTATTACCCGGCAGTCCATGCAACAGAACCCTGACTACGCTCAGTGGGTTCAAAGCCGGCCTAAACGGATAGAAATACCGTTGGATGCGCCACCCCTAAGCCACGTGGACACTAAACTGATAGCTGATATTGGTGTTGAAATGCCAAGAATCAATTATGAACTGTTTAATGGTAAATATTTTTTTATTTTAAGTTATAGTTTGCGTAACTCATTTTCACATAGCAGGCTGTTTAGGGAGAACCTGGTGTCTAGGCACTACACTTTCCGCTTGAAATAGAACTCATCGCTCTGCTTTGTCTAATTAATGTGGAGAATTAGAATTAAAAAAAAATATAACAAGGTCAGACCTAGCCGAGTGTCAAGACACTCTGTTGTCTATTTTCCGTCCGAAATCGATACATTGCGTGTTGATTGACGAGCCCAACACCGCGACTTGCCTTACCAGAGGGAAGAAATGATAAATTTTATATAATCATTCTGTAAGTGGGAATCGAACACACAATCAATCGCGTCTGCAGTTAGATGCTGTACCACTGCACTCTATTACGATATTAATTAAAATTTTTACATTTATTATTATAGGACGACCTTATAGATATTTTTATGGTACTGGAACAGACGTGGACTCGAAATATGCGGGAGCGGTAAGTTATTACATTTTCTTTCTTTTAAGCTTCATACTTTTATCCCGCATAGCAGAGTGGACAGAAAGTGTCTAGTGTCAAGACACTCCATACTCCGCTTTTCACCGAATTCGAGATATTGCTTGTTGAGTGGTGGAACTCAACCGCGAACTTTGTCTTACCAGAGATAGGTAGTGTAAATATAATAGAAATTAATATTTCCCCGAGTGGGGATTGAAATAATACTGAGGCCGGGAATGGGACCGGCCTTAGTACTATTTCCTTTTTATTAATATTGGATAAGATGCGTTTTTTGCTTAATCATTTTAAAATATAAATAGACGAGCGATGTTATGAGTTATAGTCATAATATTTTATAGCCCCTACTAAATATTTTTTTATTGATTATTATTTTTTTATATTTCATATATTACTAGTATATACATGTGTCAGGATAGACGAGCTTTGCTCGTTACTTTTCATTGAAGTGTTTTATAATTCAAAGATTTCTAAAATAAATTAGTTTTAAATATGTATATAAATAATTTCTTTTAAGACATTTTGTGTAAAGTTATAGTATTTTTTTATAAAATATACTAATAATATTATAAATATAAATATACTAATATGAATATTGATCATGATCTTCCAATAATAGAATTTCTCTCCATAAGTAGGACCTTAAAAAGAGGAAAAAATTGTATTACAATGTTCTAGATAGTTACGCTTTAAATTTAGCTTCGTGTTCTAATGAATACTGTAATAGTTATTAATAACTTGAAAATTTAAATTAAAAAGATACGTTCTATTTAGATTTATTTACCCCTAAACTAAGTAAACTAATAGGACAAAACATAAATCCAAAGAAGACTCAAGCTTCTTTGAAAAAACGTATAAAAATTTTGAACGCAGCGGGATTCGAACCCGCGCCTCTTGGATACCGTCCAGAGGCGCAGGTTCGAATCCCGCTGCGTTCAAAATTTTTATACGTTTTTTCAAAGATGTTTTCTAATCCTAAGTATGGAATAACACTTTAAAAATAGTAAATATTAAGACTCAAGCTATTAGAATAGGTAGTTCACGACTTATTCCTCAAATTTCTCTACAAGAATTACCGTTTTTAATGCTTGATGGTACGATATTTCCTTTTACTGACAAAGTCAAATTTAGATATTATTAAGATCTTTGATTTTCGCGATTTCTATACATTTTAAATGAAACTATTTAACCGGATTAATCGCGTATATTTTGGTATTCGAAAATACATTTTTGGACACCTGACGTTTCGAACACTTTACAGTAGTCCGTGGTCACAGGTAGACTATCCGGTTAAATAGTTTCATTTAAAATTAGATATTATTATTGATCAATATCTATCTTGGAATCCACTAATTAGTCAGGTAAATCGTAAAGTATTTGCAGCAATTGCCTCATTACGCCGACTACGTAACTTTCTACCCATTCCCACTAAGGTTGCGCTGGCAGAATCACTTCTATCCATTCTTGATTATGCGGTCTGTTGTTATTTTGATTTAAAAAGATGAACAATTAAACAAACTTGAACGTAAACCAAAACATCTGCATAAGGTTCATTTATGAACTACGCAAATATGACCATGTCTCCGAATTGCTCAAGAATTCTCAAGAATTGAAAAGCTCAAGTGGCTCCCAATTCGGCTTCGCCGGAATACCCCGTCCTTTGTCTTCTTTATAATGTTCTCTTCAATCATTCTTCATATCTTAAAGAGCGGTTAAAGTTTTCATGTGAATCACATAATTTTTCTCTCCGTTCCACCTGTAACATAACTCTTAATATTCCTCGCCATTCTTCTTCATTCTATACAAATTCCTTCACTATAAAATCCGATCGCTTGTGGAATTCCTTACAAAAAAGCGAATTCCCTAAAAAAAGCTAAAAGATTTTTATTTAATACAGATATAATTGTATTACATTTTTTTTTATTTATCAGAATGTATGTATGTATGTATGCATATGTCTATGTATATGTGTATGTATATGTATATGTATGTATGTTTGTATTTTGTTTATATATGTGTTTATATGTGCCTCAATATATATATATATATATATATATATATATATATATATATATATATATATATATATATATATATATATATATATTTACTCTGTACGCCCTTCCCCTTTTCATTCATTCTCTCCTCTACCCAAAGGTTACCTGGAAGAGATCGCTCGTTTAGCGATAAGGTCACTATTTAAATACAAAGATAGATTATGTATATTTTTATTTTGAGTACAATAAATAATACTTTACTTTTACTTTACTTTACCCCGAAAGTGGACATACTATATGTAATGAAAATAGTTAGAGCTGAATATATATAAATATATATATCTGAGTTACTGGTACTGAGAGAATATTCTATATTCTCTACTATCATACTATCTACAGTATGATAGTTGGCAATATACCTAGAGATACAGATATTAGATATATATACTATCTATCCTATTACATAACCGTAACTTATCACTCGGTAACCAGATAGGGCTATGAAATAGACAATTATGCGATAAAGCAAAATCCGATTATAGTGTGTACATATAGAAATAGTTTCCTGTACTGCCTTTTCTATGATGCTAGAAAAAGCACTCGTATATGCTTAATGTAGTTAATTCGTCGCATATTTATATAACAAGTAAGCTTTACGTTTATTTCCGCATATTAGGGTAGTCAGAGACAGCCTAGTATCACTAGTACCAGTACCAGTGCCAGTTTCCGCCCCAAATCAAGATATTGCGGAGAAATTAATACAAATTTCAAACATAATCATTCCCCCGACTGGGAATCGAATCCACAACCGATCGCGTTTACAGTCAGACGTTATCCCACTGTACCATGATGGTCTGCTCCCATTATTATATGATTCATACTTAAGCATTTGTTAAATGAATACATGAATAAATATTAACACGCTTAAATATTTTGTTCTTGGTTCTATATGCAATTAAAATATATGTTATCGGATGCGTGAGAAAATTGCGTGGGAAACTAAATTGGCGGCGAGATCAAAAAAGTCAAAATAGTGATTTTATTAGAAATAATCCACATTTTATAAAATACACATATAATATGTATAATAATCCTTAATGCTTTACTACTACGCTTATATATATATATATATATATATATATATATATATATATATATATATTTATATATATATATATATATATATATATATATATATATATATATATATATATATGTATTTTGGCGGACCTATTCTTTTTTTCGTATAACAAAAGAATCAGAGAGAACATAATGTCAAAGCACTCCGTTCTCCAAATAATTAAACATTAATTGTAGAAAAGAATCGACTCAACAAGCAAATGTCACAGTCGGACGGCACTTTCTACGTCACTACTTACTTACGTTCTTAATTATTCAAATCAATTATTAAAATTATATGAATTATGTTTTTTTCTTAAGAGAATAATAGTTTTAGATATTATAGTTTAAGTTTGTTTACAGATAATTAAAGTGGATACAAAAACCGGTGAATACATAACATGGCACGAGCCGCATTGTTGGCCATGCGAGCCGGTGTTCATTGCTCGACCTGGTGGTAAAGTATGTATTGTCAGGTTATTTTTTTTTCAGCTACACACTTTACCTTGTATAGCCTGGTAGTCAGAAAGAAACCAATGTTAAAATTACCAGGTCTTCAATTTTGGTTTGAAATATAGATATTGCGTTAGATGGCGGAACTCATCGCTGCTTTTGTTTTACCAAAGCGGGTAAATGAAAATAATTTAAGTATAATCATTGAATCAAATGAAGTACTTAGTGTCATGATATTAAGGACTCCGCTGACCGCTTAATTCGATTTATTGCATGTTGAAAGACGGAATTCAACACCGCGCTGTGTCTTACCAGAGCGAGCTTAGCTTCTCCCAAGTGGAAATCGATCTTACATCTAATTGTATTAATATATAAAAAAAGAAAAGCCATATTAAAGACATTTGTTTGTTACATTATTTTCAGGATGAAGACGACGGTGTACTACTTAGTGCCCTCATTTGGAGTAACGACGAATGTGCTGTAACATTACTAGTGCTGGACGCACGCGATCTTAAAGAATTAGCTCGTTCCCATTTCACTACTCCATCTCAAGTAACCAAATGTTTCCATGGATGGTTTATACCAGATTAGATAATTTTCATACATATAAAAAATCAGCTTTAAATCAGACATAACCTTGTGTCAAGACAATCCGTTCGCCAGTTTCTGCACAAATTCGAACACATTACGTGTTAGGTGGCGGAAATTAGCGCCTTGTTTTGTTTTATCAGAACGGAGATTTAAAAATAATTTAAATAGAAAAATTTCCCCAAGATGGAATCGAACCCACAGTTAATAGCGTTTGCAGTTAGATGCTATCACACACCGTCACTATGGCCTAAGTTTTATATAAAATAGATCAAAAAACAATAGTAACGTATACAAGTATAATTACAGAATGTGTGTATCTGTATATCTTTGTACTCGTATCTCTATATATCTCTATATACCTGTATCTACCAGTGTATATATGTATATATATCTTTGATTGTTAAATTCTCACGTAATAAATAAAAAAATAATAGTTAAAAAAATATTAAAGACAAATTATTCTATAATTTGCACAATATTGTATTAAATCTTAAATTAACTATTTATGTGATACATTATCTTAATGCTTCGAGAATTTCATAAGCCTATTGCTCATTGATAATTTGATATTTACAAGTTTTAACAATACTTTTATCTTAATCACTTAAGTAATTCTAATGCGTATTATAGTTGAAATTAATTATGTAAAAATATTTTATATATGTTACGGTTATTGTAATTAAAAAATTATGCTTGTGACGGTTTATTGGCCAAAAGTTACAGTAGAAACCAGCACATACAGTAGTTTTAGGTTCAATTCCTACACGGAGCGTTTGTTTGAAATCGTTTTCCGTGCCACGGACGTGTGACAACATGCGTAGTTAAGTTACACCATACAACAGGCAATGTAAAGAATTGCTAATTGACACTAGATTTTATCTGCTTCTAGTAAGTATGTAAAAGGAAACGACAAGTATGTTATAAATAATTATTGTATAGAGATAATAAAGGGGTCTAAGGATAAGAAATTATGTATTTATTAGCTTTTTTTATACTTACGTCATTATAATGCATCTCATAGGTATTCAGTTCAATTATTTTTTTCGTATAATTATTATTTTAAATTAAATATATATAAAAATATAATTAATAAGACTAAGGTTTATATATACATATACTAAAATAATGTTAGGAAAATAAAAATGTTTTTTTTTAATTTGTTTCATTTTTTATTTATGCATATTTACATATATAATTCGTTCAGTGCATCACGTAATTGAACTTGATAAAGATCTTTCAAAGAGAACTTGAAGTGAATTGCAAAATATATCTTATAAGATATTCTTTGATTATGCTTTAAGGGACCTATTCATTCATTTTTAAGAAAATTATTTAGACGGAGGAGTATAAAATTTTGTATATTGAAAGTATATATCAAGTAAAAATAGCTTCTTGTCACAAAATACATACATCGGTCGGTAAACTGCGGAGCACAACGCCGCGCTCTATCTTTATCAAAACGGGGAAATAATTTAAATATAATTATTAATCGAACGTAGACTCTTAGTACTTAAAGAATTCTATGTTAAATATAATTAAAACAAATATAATACAAAATTATAAGGAACATTTGACGCTTTTATCCCGCATCTGCTATGCGTTAGACAGCAAGTATCTGGTGTCAAGACACTCCGAACCCCACTTTCCGCCGAGTTCGAGACATTACGTGTTAAGGAGCGGAAATTATTTCCGCGCTTTGTCTTTCCAAAGTGTAACCGAAAATAATTTAAATATAATAATTCCCCAAGTGGGAATCGAACTCACAACCAATCGCGTTTACAGTACGACGCTGGTCTATTGCGCAATGACTGGTTTCATAAAAAATAATATTTAAAGTATACAGTTATCACCTGACACTGAAATTCTAAACAGAATATATAATTTACTTATTTGTTTTTGTGCAACAAAAAGGTTGCAACCTTTTTGTTATTAAATTAATAACAGGTGAAACTAAAAAAAGATTATAATTATAATCTAAGCAAAAAAAAATAATACGTATAAAAAATATAGATTTTGCTTCTTTGGTAAGGACACCAAAGTATTGGTGTTTACAGTGTATACATACAGAACATTATAAACTAAAACAGAATAGATGTTTTTTTTCTTTTTAGCTGCACGGTTTAATTCCGCATAGCAGGGTAGACAGAAAGTTTCTAGTGTTAAGACACTCTATACTTCGCTTTATCAGTAGCAAGTAGTGAATATAATTTAAATATAATCACTCCTCCGAAAGGGGATCGAGCCCACGACCGATCGCGTTTACAGTCAGACGCTGTCCCGCTGCGCCACGACCGGCCCCTAGATGAATAGACAATATATCTTTTTAATATAGCAGAACTACATTAATACTTATATATGTATTTATTAAATAGCGGGAAGCCATTACCAGCCAATAAACGTTATTAGTCCGTAGTCACTAGGTGCGATTCCCAGTGAGAAGAATGATTATTAACTAGTGTTAAGACACTATTTCTCACGTTAACTGCAAGACACTTCGTTTTCATTCTGCTACTAACAACACGCAATGGCTTGAATTCGGGCGATACTCAGCGAACAAAGTGTCTTGACACTTGGTATTCCCAATAGGAATGACAGGATTTTGATAGCTCACAGCCGTCATTTTGGTTGTTTAACATTTGACATTTGTGTTGTTTAGTATTTAGTAATGTTTGCTATTTAATCATAAATAAGTTCACGTTACCTCAACGTTTGAAAATTGTCCAAATATTCTATCAAAATTCGAGAAGTATTGTCTCTACTCAAAGAGCATTTCGTGCTAAATATGGTCGTCATGGTGCACCGTCTGAGCTTGCTATATGTCGCATAATCCAAAAACTGGAAAGTGAATATTCTTTGCACGATAGTAGACCACAAACACGACAACGGACAGGCCGTAGTGAAGAAAATATTGCCGCCGTATCAGCCAGTGTCGAAGAAAATCAAAATGTTTCCGTTCCACGACGTGCACAAGAATTTGGCTTATCCAGAATGACAACCTGGCGAATTTTACGTATGGATCTTGGCCTACATCCATACAAGATTGTGTTAGCACAAGAACTCAAGCCAGCAGACCATCGATTAAGTCGTGAATTTGCTGATTGGGCGCTTGAAATGATGGAAACGGACACCGAATTTCATAGGAAAATCACCTTTTGAGATGAGGCTCACTTTTGGCTCAATCAATTATGTGAACAAATATTTCTCGCAACGGTCCTCACAAGTGGCCACAAAGATCATGCGATTTAACACCTTTGGACTATTTTTTGTGGGGTTATGTTAAATCTCAAGTATATGCCAATAAACCAGCTACGATTCAAGACATTGAACGCAACATTCGAGCGACTATAGCGGCCATACCAGCTGAAATGCTACACCGAGTCATCGAAAATTGGACCGATCGTATTCACCAGTGCAAAAAAAGTCATGGCGGTCATTTGAACAATATTTTGTTTTTAATCATAAATAGCATAAAATTTAAAATACATATATTACATGTTTTATTTCAATTTCAAAACATATTGTTCTTATTGGGAAACCCCATACTAGCAGGGTACGCGGAACGTATAAATCTTCACCACGAATACAAAATATGAATTTTAATTGCATTTATAAATAAAATTGGAGCCAACAGATAAATAAAATTGGACTTTCTTTGTGTAATAAAAACACTTTTTACTAAATATGCATATATATATATATATATATATATATATATATATATATATATATATATATATTTATATATATATATATATATATATATATATATATATATATATATATATATATGTACTTGTAATATACTTAGCATATACCGAGATAACATTTTTTTTACTTGTTTTGTTGATCTGCCTGTCTGAATGTTTGTTCCCGCCAATCTACGAAATAGCCGGATCGATTTTGAAAGGACTTTAAATATAAGATAGCTAGTCAGTAGGAAATTGTGTTCAATATAGTATTATCCTGCTATACGTGATAATGCGTGAAGTTAAAAAAATTTCAAATACAAAACAGAGTCACTTTCTTATACTATCTCTACGAAATTTTGATTTTGATACGACTAACATTGATGATGTAGTTCAACCTTCATTGTGTTCTTCAAGTGTCATAAATAAATTCCATACTTTTCCTGCTGTGCGTACTACGTTGTTCTTGTATTGAACAGTGAAACAATGTGGATCTTTATTCTTATAGTTTTAATATTCTCACTAATGCTTTATTTACAAAAGATTGTGAAAAAATGTGTTTGTACAACGTCTATGGAAAGAAAAAAATGTTATAGTTACAGGGGCAAGTAGTGGAATAGGATATTTTACTGCTTTTAAATTAGCCGAAAGTGGTGCTCGAGTCATCCATGCTTGCCGCAATGAGGAAAGAGGAAATGCTACGCAGAAACTAATAGTTGACTCAACTGGAAATCCTAATGTGTTGTTTAAGCGTATAGACTTGACAAGTTTGAAATCTGTTAGGACATTTGCTGAAGACACTCTAGCATCTAGTTGGAATCTAGTATCTGGGGTATGTTTCAATGCAACGAACTATACAGACGACGGTTTGGTTGAAGATATGCAAGGGAGTCATTATGGATCTTTCTTATTAACTTCACTCCTTTTACCCAAACTAAGGAAATCAAAACCAAGTAGAATTGTCAGTGTTAGCCCGTTAATATATATTTTTGGTACATGTGATTCGAACAAAATAAACGAACGGTCTCATAACCGAGTTGTAGCATATGCTAATAGTAAATTTTGTAATTTACTATTTAATAAAGAATTAGCGAGTTGTATGAAGAATACTGGTATATTTGTAAATTCAATTCATCCTGGTATCATAAGGACAAATATTTTGAACGATGCTAATTCTGTAGGGAGTTTACTGTTTAATATTTTGTGCTGGTTTGCTGGAAGGACTGCTGAAGCTGGTGCAGAAACGGTGTTCCATATTGCAGTTTCGAAGACCTGTGAAATTGTGACTGGGAAATTTTTCATTGATTGTAAAAAATATTATGTCTTGCTTAAAGCCTAAAACGAATTACTGGCAAAGAAGTTATGGATCACGTCTGCAGAATGCGTAAACTATGAAGGAGACTTGAGTATATTAAATTTACTTAGATCTTACTTAAAAGTTAGACTATTGTCTAAAATAATATTTTTTTTTATTTTTATGGCTATTAAAAACTCTTTTTTTTAGTTTTTATTAATTTATGTATTCTTAGAGCATTGGAACTTAGTGTTTAATGAGTCAGGGGCAAGTAAATTTATAGAGACTTACAATATAATAAGAACAATGTGATATCAATATTAGAGATTTCTAATAAACAAAAATTATCATTTATAATAATATTAAAAATTTGAGTTTTAATATTCCCATTTCACCCGTTACATACTGTTTATTTAATAAGATTGTATAAATACATAAGAATTATTTGACAGTCAGCGAATACACCTGTAGAGATGAAATATGAAAATAGAGGCAAAAATTATCTGTAATGATGACATAAAAAAACCGGAGTGTGTCAATACTAAATTTTCATTGCCTGTTCTGAAATAAACTTATAACAAACTAGACTAGAACAAACAAGACAAAAATAATATATTCTCTGCATTAAGATATGTAAGACTAAGATTACCTGGAAGGTATACAGCATGCAAAGGCGACCTTATCACTTTTAAGGACGCCTTTGCATGCTAATAAATATGTATTTCAGTGTTCTTCTCATTGTTTTTTTATGTTGTGTAAAATAAAGAGTTATAAATAAATAAATTAAAATAATCTATTTAGGTTGGCATTATTTAGATCACGTGTATCACGTGTACTACTGGTAAATTAATCCTGTAAACTAAAAAAAAAGCCAAATTATCAAAATGATATATGTGTATCTATCTATATTATATTCTGATAACACCAATTAGTTACTTGCTGGGCCCGATTACAATATGGTTTTTGTATAGGAAAATCTATATAAATACACATTAAAATTATAAATAAACTGCCATATATATCTGGTGATAACTGAATTAAGTTTAATTTGTTGGTGCACAGAGTGTTGTAATAAATCTTTTAGTTATTCATAAAAAAATATATTATTCTGTGAGGTGAGTGAATTATAAAATGTTTCTTATGCTCCTCTCAAGGATTTTATTGCAAAATTATTATATAAATTCTAATTAACGTAATTTTTGTTATCTCATTAATCTCTGTAATATTTTTATACAAAAAAGGTTTAAATACTAAGCGAAGTATAATATGATTACAGTTTATTTTTGTATTTTTGATTAGCCGGTACATTTACGTCAGTATAGAGATCGTGAAAGTTTTGTGAAATGACGTCAAATGGCACGAAATCTTCCGAAACTGAGACGTACCCCGGATATAACATGGACGCGTGGCTCAGATGCTGTGAAGAAGACATTGCTAAGCCCATAGAAGGAAAAGTTATTGGTAAGTCTGGCTTTTATTTTTTCTTATAAAATAATTCAATTAATTACTGTATAAGTAAAAAATATTAAAATTTATATATGTTTTTTTTTATTTCACTTTAGCATCCTTGAGTGATTAAATCAAATAGCACGCTTTTGTCCCGTATTGCAGGGAAGACTTAAAAAGTGCACTGGTACACTTTGGACTTCACTTTCCACCAGACATTGCGTGTTGAGAGTCGTAGAACTCAACGCCGCACATTGTCTTACAAAATAATTTAAATTTAGTCGTTCACCCCCAGTATTAATCGAACCCATAAGTGATCGCGTTTACAGTCAAACAGTGGTCCACTGCACCACGACTGACCTAAACTTTTACATGGACGGTTTATTGTTTTTTTTTTAAAATACTCGTATATGTATATGTTTAGTTGATATGATTATATATGTATATCCCAAGAAAAATATTATTATTATGATTTTTTTTCATCCCTCAGGTGATATACCGCATTGGATTAGTGGAGCCCTATTTCGAAATGGACCTGGCACTCTAAAAGTAGGCACATCACAATTCGATCACGTTTTCGACGGATCTGCACTATTACATAAGTAAGTTTGTTTTTTTGCTCATCTTTTTAAAATATCAGTTTCAATGTACCAATGTTCCAATGTTCAAATGAGTTAGACATTGAGATATTTAACGTCACGTCATCGACTCTGGTCGGTGGCGGATTTGCATATTTTCAAATTGTAGTTTTTTTTAAATATTTGCCCCCTTATATCAACGTTTTTTAGTTCCCACAATATTATTTTAATTATTGTTACAATCCAAAAATTTCGTTGAAAATCAAGTTTTATAAGTTAATTACAATTGCTTATATGTGCGATTTTTTGGTAGTCTTTATAGGTTATTTCATTAATTAACTATGTTTCTAAGTGTAAAAAGAGCTACAGCGCTTATTTTTTCTTGGCTTAAGGTCGATTTCTATTTTTTTGGCGATAAAACGAAGAATTAAGCTGCTGGTGTACATCATGTAACAGGAAAATCTTTGGCCAAGTTGGACTCATAGTTAAACTCTGTTTCTTACATTATCAAAGATAGACAAATGAATCAAAATCTGGTTTTACCAGATCATCAATCAAACGTCAATCTTAGAAATCATTAGAGTAGGTTTTGTTTAGTAGCAAGGCATCTTCATTAGTGTTGAATATAATAATTATTTTTATAAGAAATGCACGAAAATATTTTAACTCTAAAAATATTGCTCACGGTGATACAAATTTCTTCATCTGGTATTCCATATTTTTTTCTATCTCTGTGATTATCCTTATTTCTATTGTATAGTGCTTTGACGCACATATAAATATCACTTTTTTCTTCATAGTACCTGAAGGTTTTTAGTAATTCTATGAAATACTTGCAAAGTGATTCATAAAAATGTCACAGTAACTAAATTTATTTATACGGATTTAAAACGATATTTCGTTTATTGTACATCGTTACTTACAATTTTTCTAATTCCAAAAACATCTAGTTGCATAGTTTCGTGTAAATTTTTTCAATCATTTTATACCCTATTGTTTTAAAATCTTTATAGACTTTGTAACAAATTTTGACATGCATTTTCTTCAACTAAACAACTTGTAAGACTTACTCTCTTAAATGTTGCGTGTTTCGACGGTTAATTTATTCCAGCACAGAAATAATTAAATTCCTTGCAGCAACATGAAAAATCGATAATATTCACCGAGTCTCTATTGTCACTAAAGGGGTTAGCCACAAATTACGTATTTTTTGACACCACTCTCCCACCTTGTCACAGCTGGTCCCTTTTATAAGACCACTATTGTCAAAAAATGTCACACTTTATCAACACCCTCCCTCACCTCCCCTTAATGTGTAACGTAATTTATGGATGGAACCACATAGCAGAGCAAGATAGAAAAAGCAAACAATGTCTTAGTTCAAAACAGTGTCTTAGTTCGAATTTCAGCTTGTAAGCTTTGTATTACACACAAGATATATTAGTGACATTATCATATAATTATCTAAGCTCAAGAGTATTTTCATTTATTAGTAAAACTGATATAAATTGATAGCCTATAGTGGGAAAATATTTTTATACAGACGCAATACAGAAGCAAAGTCTCTTCTCTCCTAAAGATCTAGTTGGTTGAATATGGAAATTTTCTAGACTAAAATTTGCCATCCTAGTCATGAAATCTACTCAGCCTGCTGACAATACCGTCACTGACTGATTAATTGACTGACTGACTTACCAGTTATAGGAAAAGAGTTTGTTAACCAACCAGGTTAAGAAAACCTGGTTGGTTAACAAACTCTTAATTTATCTTATATTTAAATTGTACATGTGGCGCAGTGGGACAGCGTCTGACTGTACGCGATCGGTTATGGGTTCGATCTCCACTCAGGGCAGTGATTATATTTAGATTATTTTCACTTCCTCGCTCTAGTAAGACAAAGTGCGGCGTTGAGTTCCATCACTTAACATGCAATCTCTCGAATCCAGGGGAAAGCGGAGTACGGAGTGTCTTGGCGATAAAAAGCATGAAGCTAAAAAAAACACTGTGTAATTATTATACGAGCGAAAATATTAACCCGTATTTACCACTCAAATCACTTTGTTTACGGCAAAAGAATATTCCGATAATACAAAGATAAGATAAGATATGTAACCTAGATTTGAATAAGGTTAATATGTTATTTTTTATGATCATGCTCTTAATATTAATTTAGATTCTAGTGTTAAAAGATGAGATCTTTTCATTTTTGAATTTTTTATATACATTGGGTGTTAGATGGTAGGACTTCACTTGGCGGTTGCAAACAGAATTTACAACCACTGTGTGTACATTCAGACATTTCGTAACTGCACGCACAACAGGGTAGCCAGAGACAACCTAAATTCAAGACCCTCCGGTGGCTACTATCTACCGAAATCCGAGACATTGAGTGTTGAGTGGCAAAGTCAACGTCGCACTTTGCCTTACGAGCAAGCGAAGAAAGTAAAATAAATTAAAATAATATATATATATATATATATATATATATATATATATATATATATATATATATATATATAATAGAGTCATATTTATTTATTTACAGTAATTTTATATATTTTTTTACAGATTTGCGATTAACAATGGCACAGCGACGTATCAGTGTCGCTTTCTCAACTCAGAGACGTACAGAAAGAATCATCAAGCAAATCGTATTGTTGTTAGTGAATTTGCAACAATACCAGCGCCAGATCCTTGCCACACTATTTTTGATAGGTTTGATTATTATATATATTACTTTTCTTAAGTGTTACTTTTTAAAAAATGTATAAAAATTTAAACATAGCGGGATTAGAACGCCTTTTTAGAGCGTCAGTCTATGTTGTCGATGTTGTCCGAGTTGCACGGTATCCAAGGGGAGTGGGTTCGAATCCCGCTTTTTACGAATATAATTTGAATCGTTCATAATTTGAAGTCGTCCAAATGCGCCACGATAGCGATATACTTAACGATACAAGTTTATTCTTTGGGGGTGAAAATGGAATATTTGAATTTCAAATTTATATTTGCGCATCAAATACATATTTTTAAATCCATATTCGATTTCATCCTTTTAAAACGACGAAATTGCTGAATTTATTTCCAAGTTCAAACTAATACACCTCACACAAGATCACTAAATCCGCTTATTGTCTATTATTTATTGAACGTTATTTCCGCAGTTTTGCTTGGAATCAAATCCAATTTGGCAGTAAATTTTTATTTTTTACTAATTACAAGAAAAACGTACATATTGATATTTTTATATAGAGTGATTCATATACTCATTATTATAATACAATTTTACTATTTATAATATTAGTATGGATTATTGAATGATTAATTATAATTGATATCAACAGGAAATAAATATGTAGTAATGTGATCTCTTATCTATTTATAAGAGATAATATTATATGAACATTTATTATTACGTGATTTTATAATAAGTACTACGTAAAATACGTAATATATACAGCTAATACGATCGATTGTGGATTCCATTTCCACTTTGGGGAAATATTATTAGGAAGTGGTAATAATTTAAATATAATCACTACCCCAAATGGGGATCGAACCCTGAACTCCGCCGCGACCGGTCTCCAATGATAATATTATATGACGGCTAAAACAAAACTTTGAAGTTTTTGTAAAAAATATCGTAATTTATATTAGATAATATAATAAGTTAATATATTTATAAAATTTTTATAACTGTTGTGGCAAGAAAGTATAAACGCTGAAACGCTTCTTTTGTGCTTAATAAAATATATTCAATGTCATAAGAATTATCACAAAAAAGAATGTCAATTCTGTATTAAAGAAAAAGGCTATATTAAATATTTTTCATATATTTTGGACAAAATTTATTTTTATGTCTCTTATCAGTTACTATTAGAAAATATAAATATACAAACATATACTAATAAAATAAGTTTATAAAATAAATGACGACTTTATATCAAAACAATTTAATTACTTATTATTATCAGAGACTTTTTATTTTTTTTAAGATTAATTGTAATTATTTTTATCTAAATGAATAAATACTATGAATATAGATAAGATTGTTCTCTAAATTAAATGTTTTTATTAAACTTTTTGTTACAGGAGCTTCTTTCTCTACCACTTTATAAATAGGTAGCTTTTTTGGTTTAAATTTGTACAGTTTGTTTCGATATTTTTTTTATTACATTTATTAAAGCGATATGTACATGGATGGTCCCTTTCTTTTATATTTCCATTTGTTCTTTCATGATATTTTGTGATAATTTCTATGTTTTTAAATCTTTAATTTACTCAGTTGCACGTATAATTCAGTCATATTCAAGTAACATTTTTCGTTCCATAGTAATTATTAATATTTTGAATTTTCTTTAGCTCCGAAAATTTTATTAGTGGCTATGACACGTCTCATCTCTCAAAGTAACAAAGACTTTTTGAAGTGCTTGTATTTGATTCACTATGTCTAAGAGTTATAATTCTGTTTTTCTTCCATGATTCTGGATAATTTTTTATTTTCCTGCAAATATTAGAGTTGTAACGTTGGATGAATTCAATTAGGCAGTTGACTATCTAAATTGATAGTTGCTGGTTTGAAGTGATATATGGAATTCACTATATTAAAATATGGCTGTACATTGTATATCGTACTCCGAAATAGTAACTATTAAAATTGATAAAAATAGAGATCTTTAATACTGTTATTAAGAAAACTAGGTGTGAAAAAGGTGTTAAAAATAGGTTAGAGTTATCCCTATTAGAGTTTGTTAAGCCGTTTAGACCAATAACTTACTCCTATCGTCGTCAGCCAATCGCAGTCCACTGCTGGACATAGGCCTAACCAAGTTGGCGCCAAACATCCCGGTCCTCCGCAACCCTCATCCAGCCCGCTCCGGCAACCTTGCGTATGTCGTCAGTCCAGCGAGCCAGAGGGCGAACTTACTCCTATATTGATATTTATTGTGCTGCTAAGGACTATATCGGTATCTTCATCAACTTGTGATGAGTAAGGCTAGATATTTGGTATTAGATAGTGGATCGGTGGGACGATTGCTGGAGTTTTAGTATATTTTGATTGTTATCGATAGATAAAAGATGATTATTGTTATTTAATTCTTGTCTATCTTTAGCCATATTCAATATTAACAGTACTCTGCCATTCATTACATAAGTAAGAAATAATTTTAACTAATATAATTAATAACTGTTTCTTTAAAATAAACAAATTCTAAAATTGTAAAAATAACCGGTATCTATACATAATATAGCCAAAGCAAAAATAATATATATTTTATAATAAAACGAACGCATTTTAAATAATGCTCCTGTCGCAGTACTAAATACTAAATATCACTAACTTGATACTTGAATGCAAAGCGTACGTTTGGATATATAGCGATTTTGAAAAGAACCATGTAAATGAAAATTGTAAAACGATATTAAAAAAAAACATAACTATTTTTTTAATATAAATTTGGTTTAAACGGTGAGGAATTGTTAATCAACCAAAATGGCTGCCGCAACAAAATGGCGGAATATATATTTTATACAAGCCATTCAATGCGGAGTGGAATTTTATTTTAATTAATCCATGTATAATATTTTTTTTTAGAATATCATCAATTTTCAAGTTCAACAGACCCATAACAGACAATGCGGGGGTGTCAGTGTATCCCTTTGGTGATCACATCTACGCCATGACAGAAGTGCCACAGATGTACAAGTACGTTATTTAAAAAAATATATATATTACTGTTTACTATTTATTACTTACTATTTATTTTTGCTTTTTTTAATTTCAGAATAGATAAAGAGTCGCTAGACACCTTAGACAAGAAAAGCCTTATTGATTCACTAATCGTATGTCATACCGCTCATCCTCACGTGATGCCGAATGGTAAATAATATATAATAAATCTTGAAGTATATTTTGTTTTTTTTAAATAGAAAGTAATTAATGTCATGACACTCCGCACTTTGCTATCCGCCGAATTGAAGACATTGCGTGTTGAGTGGCGGAACCTAATGTCGCACTTTGTTTTACTAGAGCGAGGAAGTGAAAATAATTTAAATGTAATCAGTCCCCCGAGTGGGAATCGAACCCAAAACCGATCGTGTTTACAATTTTAATATGTATATAGAAGTATAATTGTTTATAGAAATTAAAAATGTAGTCAGATTGGAACTTGTTTCCCTTGACTGACACGTCCAAACGCTTAAGTTATTTTGACTAATTTTACATCAGGCTGCGGTAAAAATTAGACTGTCAAGTTTTGTTTTCTGATGTATTTTTATTCTATAATAATTAAAAAACCAATATTATTCGAAGGGTTAGATTGGTAGCTGGTGATGGGCAAAATATAAAAAAATGGTGTTATAAATCTATATTATAATGATTTAAAATAATATAATTAAAATTTCAATGTTCACACATAATTGTGGTCATCTTAGACATAATACTCAGTTTTATCGAACCCAGAAAACCATTTTTTTTAAATATATCTATCTTAACTAACTTAACTTAACAAAACACTGTACAATACATTTGTACGTAATACATATATTAAATCAATTTGTACAAACAAACAGATGTATTCCCTCTTTAAAGACAAATAATACAAGTAGCAAAACCAAAAAAAAATACCTAGAAAAACTATTTACTATTTTTAAAGTGTTATTCCACACTTAGGATTAGAAAACATTTTTGAAAAAACGTATAAAAATTTGTACGCAGCGGGATTCGAACCCCCGCCTCTTGGATACCGTTGGACTTGGACGGTATCCAAGAGGCGGGGGTTCGAATCCCGCTGCGTCCAAATTTTTATACGTTTTTTCAAAAAACCTAGAAAAACTACTAAATAAATAATAGCTAATATTAAAATATAACAGGAGACGTTTATAACGTTGGACTACAAATTATAAAAGGATTGCCGAAACATGTCGTTGTGAAGTTTCCATATTCTAAAACAGGTAATTACGAAAGTATATCAATTATCCTATTATTTTATATTATTTTGAAACGGTTTCAATACGTATATTTTTGTATGTAATTTAATACAGTAACCTGTACCTACCTGCGAATATGGACTGTAGTGTTCGAAACGTCGAGGTTTCTAAAATTTATTCTCGAAGACCAAAGTATATATGATTAATCTGATTGAAACAGATTCGTCTAAAACATATGAAAATGTGAAAACCCAGAACCTAAATAAATATTATAAAATTTAATATTATAAACGAGAATAAAATAAAAAATAACATTTTAAAATGTGCATAAATTATTTAGTTATTGTATTTTATATATTTTAATTATTATATTTTAAATATTGAACAAAATCATAAAGTATAGAAACGGTTATTTACTTCTCTTTTTTTTCTTTCTTTAATCTTTTAAGCTTCATACTTTTATCCTGCATATCCAGAGTAGACAGGAAGCACCTAGTGGCAAGACTCCGTACTCCGTATTTTACTGAATTTGAGACATTGCGTTGCATTGTTGAGTAACGGATCTAAACGCAGGTTTGTTAGGTAGGTTGTCTTACCAGAGGGAGGAAATGAAAATAATTATTTTTAATTTCTTACTATTTTTAGTGTATTAAAAGTACTTATTCAAGAAATCTAGAATTACCTTTTATTTATACAACTGTAAAATTTTCATTAAGTCAATATAATATATATCTATATACATGTTTAAGGTGACATGTTCGAATCGGCGGAGGTGATTAGCGTTATAGAACCAAAATGGCGTTTCAATCCGGCGTATATGCATTCATTTGGTAAGTATTATTTTAGTACAAAAAAAAATATTTAAGCATAGAATAGCAGCGTTTATAGCAGGATAGACAGGAAGTACCTAGTGGCACTTCATTTTCCACCACAACTCAACGCTGCACTTTATCTTACCAGAGCGAGAGAATAAATATGATTTAAATATAATTTAAATATGAGTGGGAATGGAACCCATAATTGCGTTCACAGTCTGATGCTGTGCCACAACCCGCCTCAGTAATTTAATTCTTTAGTAGTAAATTATCTTAATTATCAAACGATTTTAAATAAGAAACCCAAAGAAAGAAACTTGACTTTCTACTCTTGTTATCTGGCTCATTGTCTGTCTAGTCCTCTGAGGTGTTTACAAAAGTACTCATGTGTCCAGATCGCATGATAAATAATAACAATATTTTCACATTATTACACTATAAAAAGTAAATTATAATAAATTACTTTTATTTAAATATAAATTGTATAATCACTCTAGCTGAGTATAATATAATAAATTCTTGTAAACCTTTACGCTTATTGTATTACGAGGAAAGCATAGAGAATGTAGTGTTAAGACACTATGTTGTTCAAAGTAGAGATATTGCTAGATTAATAGTGAAAGTCAATACTGTGATTGGAGAATCAATAAATTTACATATATCACTCTCACGAGTATAATTGGAATCCACAATGATGTTTTTTTTTTAAATTGTTACAGGCATAAGTGAAAACTATTTTATCATAATAGAGCAACCGCTGTCAATATCTGTGCTATACTTTTTAAAAACTACCCTGTTCAGGCAATCCTTCGATTCTGCACTCGCCTGGTATCCAGAATATGAGGTATGAATATATAAAATTATTATATTAGTATATAAATGATCGAGAATCAAGTAAGAAGAATGAAAGAAAGGCAAATGCTTTAGAATTGCGCCCTCTTCGCCGGATATGTAGAATTCATTTACTAGACTGATATATGCAGTGGAGAGATTCACAGAATGTTAGGTGTAAGCGTGAATGTTATAGAGAGAATGAAGAAAGACATGCTCAGGTGGTTTAGGAACGTTGGAGGATGAGTGATGAAGAAGGTTTTATGAAGTAAAGGTGACCGGTACATGAGTTCAGGGAAGACCTCGGTTGACCTTCGAGATTACAGTATCGATCATACTTGGGGATAAATAATTGGAATTGCTGTTCCTTCTTTTACGAATAAATTTTCAAATGAATGTTTTATGTTAAAACAAAATATTAATAAATAGGTATTAACACCGATCAAGGGTAAGGATAATATTACCTAACACTTTCTACCCACCATCTTGATACGTGGAGTTCTACTACTGTGCGATTTTGCAAGAATTTCTTTCCACGTGTTACACAACTGTGGAACGGCCTACATGCGGCAGTGTTTTCAGGTCAATATGATATAAATACGTTCAAAAAACTAAGAGGCCGGCCTGTAGCTCCCCTGTAGAGGTGTTACATTGGGTCGTGGGCGAAGGTGATCTCTCACCATCAGGTGACCCGCACGCTCGTTTGCCTTGCTTGTCCTACGAAATAAAAAAAATTATTTAAACAAAAACTAGGAAGTTATATATTTTAGCATAATTGCAAAAAACAATAAAATAAGAATTTATGATCTTTTTGAAGACCTTATTTCGCAATTAAACATATAGCTCTTTGATATTTATTAATGCAATAAAAATAAGTTTTATGAATGTCAATGAAATATTGTTCCGCGCTTTTAGAAATACAGATTAAAAAAGTTTAAAAATTTGACATGAATTTGAAATTATAATAAGAAGAATAATTTTAAAATATTCATTTTTTGTAATTTTATGAACTAGACCTAATATTTAATTTTTCAAATAATCTAAGCCATATAAATTTACTACTTTTATTATTAACTACTTTTAGTTTTATTTCTCATATAAAATAAACTACTTTAATAATATTACCATATAAATATATATATATATATATACATATATATATATATATATATATATATATATATATATATATATATATATATATATATATATAGTTTTTATACGTGATTTATATTATTATTAATCATTATAATATTTGTATAGAGCGACTCGTAGTAGACTGGCCAGCCATCCACGCGTCTGCGACTTCTCATTTAGTATGGGGTTCACTAATGAGTTTTATCCATTCACAGTATTCCATTCACAGTATTCCATACACAGTATTCCATTCACAGTATTCCATACACAGTATTATCTATCCCGGTTGCGCACTGGTGGTTTGTGTAAATTGCATTTCATAGCTACTTAAAAAGCTATGTTTATATATAAAAAGGAACATTTTCTTAAACTAGCAAGGCAAAATATGATAATGTCGTCAAATGAAGAAAAAAGGACAACTGAAGTATTACTATATCATACATACCCTACATGACAATGATAACTTTTTTACTTATATACAAAAACAAAATTCTTTACAATTTTTGTCTGTCTGTTTGTTTTGAGTTATCTAAGGAATGGCTGGACTGGTTTTGATGGGACTTTCACAGGCAGATACCTGATCTAATAAGGAGTAACTTTGCTACTTTGATTTTAAAGTATTAAATAAAAATCTAGAGATATAAAAGTACACGAGAGCAAAGTAATGGGTACACCTAGTATAAATATAATATAGAATAGTAAACTGCATTAAGTGCAGTTTTATGTCTTTGATATAGATGAGTTCGACCTCAGTTATAGTTAAATATGATAAACAATTATATTTTTCTATTACATTTCAGACTCAAATAATCTTGATTCACCGAGAAACTGGAGTTCAAACCCGTTATAGTACAGACACATTCTTCTTTATGCATTTAGTCAATTGTTTTGAGAGTAACGGATATTTACATATCGACGTTATCGCTTACAAAGATGCTAAAATTATAGATGCGATGTACGTCGAAACAATTAAGGTAAGGTTATCTACCTGCAAACGACCGGTTGTGAGTTCGATTCCCACTAGGGGTAATGATCATTATTTAAAAATTATTAAATTTCACATATACATTTAACATGTTCCATGTGATTTTAACTTAAACAGACAAAACTCAATTTATTTTAAAATAAATTAAATTAAAAAAAGCCATATTACATACTTTTTTCTTCTTAATAATTTATTAATTTATTGTTTCTTTACTTCTTTTTATTTATTTATTTTTTTATTATTGCTATTCAATTTATTCAAAATTTTTAAAAATACTATAATTTCGACATACCTACTTTGTTATCAGAACATCAAAAACATTCCCGACTATGGACAGTGGCACGAGTCTCGACCCAAACGTATAGAGATTCCTTTAGATGCGCCGTCTCAAACAAGAGTTGAATCAAAAATAATAGCTGATATTGGCATTGAAGCTCCGAGAATGAATTATGATGTTTATAATGGTAAAATACTTTGAATTTACTTATATATTTTTGAAGACATGAAAAAGCATGATGGAATTGTAAGAAGTTATCAGATTGTCCAAGTGATTTTAAGTTTCATCCCCATATAGAAATTGGCTATATATATTTAAATTCCTTCGATCTGATAAGACAAAACGTATCGCTAAGTACATTAATTTAAACATCCGATATTTCGAAATTATTTATACAAAATTTTGTATAAAACAGATATTAAAAACATCGTGTTATGAAGAGGTTAATGACTGTGGATGAGGCGAAAGAAGTATGCAGGGACTGTAGTGTTTGACGTCCCGTTCTCTTTTACTACATTCCTATGGATAAAGCGTGAAGCTATAAAAAATAACACCATATATATCATATAAAACATTTATCTGCATAGAAATATTTAACACATAAAAGTTTGGTGCAAATAATAAATGAGGTTTAACTGTAAACTCGATCAGTTGTGGGTTCAATTCTCACTCGATGGAATGATGTCTCGAATTCGGTGGAAAGCGGACTACCGAATGTCTTGACACTAGGTATTTCCTGTGCACCCTGCTTTGGGGGATAAAAGTGTGAAGTTAAAAACAATAAATAAAGAAATAAATGCAATAAAAACATTATATGCGCTAGTATATGGATAAACAAAAATTAAACGTTTGACACAATACAAATTACCATATTCATGTGTTTTTTAGGACGCCCATACCGATATTTCTATGGGATTGGATCGGAAGTTTCCTCTGAGTTTGCTGGTTCGGTAAGAATTTTCATTATTTAGTTGTATATGTAAAGCTAAATTCAATTATATAAAATTTATATAGAAAATATTGTAGCATCGTCTACAGTAAAACAGTAAATTGACTATAGATAAAAGATACGGTAGATAGATATATGTTAAAGGTAATAAAAGCGTACTAAGATCTTTGATTTTTGTAATATTTTTTTGAATTTAAAAATTAATTGAAAAAATTAACAAAAGTATTATGATTTTTTTTTAACAAATAAAATTAA
Organism: Dryadula phaetusa; assembly: GCA_032432895.1. NCBI lineage: Eukaryota > Metazoa > Arthropoda > Insecta > Lepidoptera > Nymphalidae > Dryadula > Dryadula phaetusa. The sequence goes on along the minus strand of JAOYRS010000008.1, from coordinate 165,555 downwards.
TAATGCAAAATTAGCAAAGATGATTATAATAAACAAACAGTAATATAAATAAAGAATATTTCTTACAGCTCATCAAAATCGATACAAAAATCGAAAACTTTAAAATTTGGCGAGAACCCGATTCTTATCCCAGCGAGCCGGTATTCATAGCACATCCTGACGCAAAGGTATTTTTCATATTTATATATAATTATAGTACTTGATTAGCAGGAGAAAAGAACAATAGCAAGAGAAAAGAGCAATACCTTGTCATCTGGGCCCCTTCAAGGCCCCTCTGGCCTTGAAGGGGCCCGGATGACAAGGTAATGCTCCAAGCTTCCCTCTCAGCAACGCTACGGGATATTAAGAAGGAAGTACAATTATTAAATTATTCTTTTATCTACAAATCTCAAACTTTCTATTTGAATATAACTAAGGAATTAATCTCGATACAAAAACTTAATTGGTGATTTTTGCGCTCGCCTTTTTAATTAAGGGCTTAAATTCTTTAGATAACTGCATATTTCATGTTAAGGTGAGAGAGAACTTAGTGTCAAAACCCTCCTTTCTCCAATTTAGGCACGAAAATGCGTGTTGAGTGGCAGAACTCAACGCCGCGCTATATCTTAGCAGAGCCGATGATTATTTAGATTTCTTATTAATAATTTTTTTATAACCTTTCTTCAAAGGTTGAAATACGTGACCAATAGCAATAAATTATTTTCTTGTATTTCCTTTAGGACACGTTTTCATTCAACTGTTAATGTTATAACTCATTTAAATAAACAATTATAATGAAGAGAAGATGAAGGAAATAAAGTAATCGTGTTTGTTATTAACAAATGCGCGTCCTTGTCGCCAATAAACGATTTAATACTTACTATAATGTAGAACTTAAATTTTTTTTAGTTTCAATCTATTATCTCGCATAGCCGGAAGTACCTAGTGTCAGGAAGTACCTAGTGTCAAGACACTTCGTATTTCAATTTCCGCTGAATTCAAGACATTGCGTGTTGAGTAGCGGAACTCAACGGCGCGCTTTGTCTTATCAGAGCGAGGAAATGAAATAATTTAAATGGCTCAGATGACTCAAGTACTTAATAGATTGCATACGAAAAATGCATACATAAAACAAATCATACATGAATTGAATCGAAAAAGATATATTAATATGATGATCATAACATATAAAAATGCGAATCAAGTTCTACATTAAGAACATTGACTTTGTCGATAAAATAAATTGGGCAAAATAGCGTCTGCCAAGTTCTTTTGATATTAGAAGTCGTCTCTTGGCTTGATACACTCCCGCGCTACAATTTCTGGCGCAACAAAAACACTTTTTTGTTTATTTAAATTAAATTTTAACTGTAGCTCCTTTTATGTAGAAAAAAAGTCAATATTTTTTAATTTATTAAAATGCTAGTACATTTTGAACAGTTAAATTCATATTTACGTTATGACTTTGGACGATAATTTATCTCAAAAATGCGTCTTATTTGTTGTTATTTTATTACATTGCGCTATAAAAACAAAAATACACGAAAATTATATTAGATTTAATGTAAAACATATTTTTTATGATACATACTATTTAACATGATCATGGAAGCGGTAAGTTGAAATGATAGAATTAAAATTCTTTAATATATTTCTGTAGAATTCAAAATTATATTTACCTAACTTAATTTTGCAATAGTTTGTATACGTGTTTTTATAGTTTAGAAAATGAGGCAATCGTGTCACAGGGACGGCGTTTGACTGTAAACGCGGTTGGTTATGGGTTTGATTCTCACTCAGAGTAATAAATATATTTTAAATATATTTTCATTTATCCGCACTGGTAACACGTGGCGCTGATTTCCGCCACTCAGCACGAAATGTTTTGATTTTGATACTAGGTTTTTTTTGACAATCCTGCTATACGGGATAAAGCGTAAAGGTAAACACAAAGAATTGCGTGTCTAAATATAATGTCTAGTTATTTTTTTTCATTTTACGTATTCTATATTACAGGACGAAGACGACGGCGTTCTACTAAGTGCAATTCTATGGGGTAAAGACGATCACCTGGTGACTCTATTGGTTTTAAACGCTCGAGATATGAAAGAGATAGCACGTGCTAATTTCACTACAAAATCTCAGGCACCTAAATGTTTTCACGGCTGGTTTATGTCAGACTAAGTTGATTATTTTACTATTAGTACTATTTCAAAGTACCCGTTTATTGTTCTGATTAGCTAAGCGAAGTCAATAGAAAAAAAAAATCACTACGATAAATAGGTAATAATCAGGTTAACCATTCTTGTGTAGCAATCACTAATTTGTATGTAAAGAATATGGGTTCAAATCAAAAGTTGCATTTAATGACCGCTCTGGCTAGTTAAATATTTGTATGTTAGGATTAAGAAATTAATTGTAAATATGTTTACTTTAAATGATTTATTTTTATAAATAAAAACATATTAAAAATGTACTTATTTTGTTTTTATTTTTTTTTTATTTTTAGCTTTACGCTTTTGATCTCGCGTAGCAGAGTACACAGGAAGTATCTAGTGTCTAGAAAATAATTTAAATATAATCATTCCTCTTGTAGGAATTGAACACACAAGCGATTATGATTACAGCCACTGCACCACGACCTATGATTATATGATCTACCTCTAAGTAAAAACGAGACATTATTTAAAGACCGGAAACTAATGATGATATTTTTTAATAATTTTAATATTTCTCGTACAGCTTACTTAAGGATTATTTTTTTCATTTCTTCTTTCTGGTCAAAGCGCAGCGTTGAGATTTATTTATTTATATATTTTTTATTGCACAATTTCATACATATGCACAAAAAGCGGGCTTAACGCTAGAAAGCATTTTGTACCAGCCAACCTTGTCGTGTGGGATAATAGTGTAGGTGCAAAAACAATCATAATAATATTTCAATTTAAAATAATATATACATATATACACATACACACATACATACATATACGTATATATATATACATATATATATATACACACATACAAATATATAAATATATGCGTACTCATAACTGAGGGTGTCTAGGGGATATTCCGTGGCCTTCTCGCCACTGAATTGTTTTCTCTCGAGGTACCTCAAGAGCCGTGTTTATGCCAATAAGCCTACGAGAATTGCCCAGCTCCAGAACAATATTTTCAAGGAAACAATTCCACGGGTCACGGAAAATGTTGGCGTATTTTTGTAAATTTGAGGTCCAGATTTGAGGAGCGTGTATATTTGAGTGGTAGACATCCCAGTAATATTATTTTATAAAAATAAAATTCCAATGTGTTTTATTATAAATAAAAATTATTTTTCCTAAACATAGTAGTGTTTTCTATGAATTTTTAAAATTCGCATAACTTAATGGCCCACATGGTGTATAATCCTAAGGATCCTGACACTTTACTTAAATAATTTATTTCTTAATATTCCCGTTGGAGATGAAATTGTATATTATTGATATTCATCTAAATTGGGAGACTGCTTACATTTGGACAAACGATAGGAGTAGGAAAAAGACTTATTTTGACTTGTGTAACTTTGTTTACTTTACAGAAAAAATTGAAAAACTTGTTCTAGAAAAAATATTTTAAATTATATTCTGATATATATTACCTTAATTAGTTTAAAATGCTATGGTTATATTTCCTTAACTAATGGACACTTAGTAATTACTTCAAAAAATATGAAATGATTACTGCAATAAAAATAACTTGCAGGTAAAAAACAGAAAATAATAAAAAACCCGAATTTAAAAACGTATGTGTTTCTTCTGATATTTATGGCACTTTTGCTTAATAAATGATTATGAGTTATGATCATCCGTATATACAATAAAACTGTAGAAGGATTCATTTCTGTGCATTGAGTATAAATAATATTAGTACTTATGTTATATAAGTATATATATATATATATATATATATATATATATATATATATATATATATATATATATATATATATATATATATATTTATATATATATATATATATAATTATAATTATAATCATTATTTATTATTATTATTATTTAGCTTCACGCTTTATCCCTGGCGGCGCAGAGATTACGAGGCGCCAAACGCTACGGTCTCTGCATACCTTCTTTGCCTCATCCACGCATCGCTGCATATACGGTCAGCTAAACTGATTCCGCATATCCGCCGAAGAGATCTCATCTCTGTTGCATTCATCTTTCTTTCATTCTTCTTTTGACACGCTCACGTTTCATTGCCGTATAACAACGTCCGTATCAGTACTGCATTGTGAACGGCAAGACGTGCAGGTACGCTGACGTTTTGCCGTCGCATCAATGCAGCAAGAGCGCCGTTAACCCTGTTACTACCAGATATATTACCTCAGATACTTTCCTCAGTTACTTCCCAGATATATCACCTCATTCACTTGTTCTAATATCTTTCTATCTACCATAATCTTGCATTCCGTCCTTTCTTCGCCTCTTTCAAATAAAAGAATCTTAGTTTTAATCGCATTCAGCTTTAGACCATTACTTTCACACCCTTCTTTCAGAGTGGTGACCAATGCCTGTAACTCGCATTCTGATGATGCAATTAGCACTGCATCATCTGCGTACAACACAGACACACAGACAGCTTACTATCAAATCACCAACTTTCACTCCTATGCCACTATCTTTCACTCCTTGGAGACATATATATATATATATATATATATATATATATATATATATATATTTTGTGATTTGGCTATAATTTATTTGAACTTTTCAGTCCTTGATGTAGAACCCTATCTATATAGCGTAATATGATAAGTAATTATTGTTGACATAATAAAGGGCCTAGAAGCGCAGCTTACCCTTGAGAGATATGAATAAATCGCCTTAGGATAAGGTATTCAGTTTGATGAGCACTTTTTGATAACGTAAAAAATTGAAGGCTTAGACAGATACATGATGAGAATCCTCAGAACTTCAAAGGGAACCAGAAAGACTGGTTGACGCGGCGGTACTTTACAAATAAACCGCTACCAAAGTATTCAAAATATTAACTTTGAAATGCTTAAGGTAGTTTTTTTCTAACAACTTACGCAATTGCGAGAGTACGTTTGTACGCCTCGCTTTATTAAGACATTTACACCTATTTCCAATTTACTGGAAAAAATGCTAACCTTATTAATATCTTATACTGCGATACCTTCACGGGATAAAGATGCCAGTTTAGTACTGGCTAATACTTTCTATTCATTGTAATAATTTGGCAGTAACCTACCCAGTAACACCGCGGGAGTAGCCTAACCGGTAACGCCCCTGCGTTACCGGGTAGGCTACTCCCCCTACTAGCTAGCTAGTGGCCAACCATATACTCTGTTCCTTAATAGGCCAATATTAACAAATCCCTCTCAGTATTCGAGTGACCTTAAACTAATGAGGCAATGAGAGATCTCCAAAAATTGAAAAAGAACATGAGATAAATTTGAAAGATTTTATTTATACTTGCTAACTGAAATAAAATTGGATTATATCTTATTTTAGAATGATTAAATAAAGATTCAGAGATTTTAAATTCCTCGTGGACGAAGTTACAGGTACGTTTAGTTATAATGAAATTTAACTGAACGCTGTCTATTCACATAAGGTATATAAGTAAAGCTATGAATGTATACATTTATCTATGTAATAAAAACCATGATTTTGTTTTGTATGCGTGTTTGTGGTTTTGCTCATTTTGAAAAAGGCTTAATCGATTTTAATGCAGTTTTCACTCTTGCACTTTGGCATCTTTCCCATAGCATTCAGTGTCTTTCAGTGTCTTATTCAGTGTCTTATTGTTTTCTCTCAATCGATTAATAAATAACAAAGTCATGTCAACTTACAGTAAGGGCCGTCCACGCAAACGCAGTTGCGAGCGTTCACTAGTGCATTCTATTTAATTATGCATAACATCTGATAAGTGTTGAACAGAAATAATTATCGTAACACCTGTACATATTTCGTTTCGTTTATAATACTTTTTCAACATATATAATGACGTAATACAGTAAAAACATAAAGCTTTGTTCTCGATAATAAAATAGTCAGGTAAAAAAAATCTTCTGATGTAATATTGGTATTCATATATTTACATATGTAATAAATAACGAAATAATTATGTACATAATTTTTTTCATTTTAATCAGAATTGTTCAGAATATTTCTGCAAAATTAATAATTTGAAAATAAAGTGCGTAAATGATAAACAGGAAAAATGTGACAGAACTTGACGCTGCAGTTCTTGTAACACATCGCGGCGTTGAGTTCCGCCAATCAACGCACAATAAGAACGTGAATCGGCTTTTAGATTATATTTATTTGTTTGATTGATATCATACGAATACTCAAGCATCGATGCTTCTTCAATCCGTACGCGATGTGACGTAATTTATTATAACTTAAATTGAATAAAATATCTATAAGAATTTTTATTGTTAATCCAGCATTATGTAAAGTAATTAAATATCTTTATTAAAATCATTTAAGTAATAAATTCTATGGAAAAATAATAAATATTACATCGGCTACATAAAAATATCACAATAACAATTATATATATATATATATATATATATATATATATATATATATATATATATATATATATATATATATATCGTACTTCGTTTGTCTTTACCAGAGCGAGAAAGTGAAAATAATTTAAATATAATCACTTTCCCGAGTGGGGATCGAGTCCACAACCGATCGCGTTTACAGTAGTTTTTTCTTTGTAAATGATATTTTTCTTTGTAAATTATATTTTTGTTGTATGTATAAATAAATAATTAAATAACGGCTAAACAAAAATCACGCTCTCAGTTACTTCCAAGAAGAGCTCGGAGGAAAATATCAATAGGAGAATTATGACATTTCTACTAAAAACAAAACTATTTATTACTTTCTTATGTTAATTTTACAATAAAAATATAAATACAAAGTATTTCTTTGAATGGTTTACAAAATGTATTATTGAAATGATCTGTTTAACCTTCGATTCTGTGATGATTTGATTATAATTGGTGACTTGGTACAAATAGTTTCTTTTCGTTTACTTAAACATCCTAAAATATATGTGATAATCTAATATTCAGTTAATTGATAGAGATATAGAGGTAGACTGTAAACGCAATTGGTTGTGAGTTCGATTCCGAATCGATGGTATAATTATATTTGAAATTTATTTTTTAATTCTCCGTTCTGATAAGGAAAAGGGCGCAGCGTTGAGTACGCCACTCAACACGCAATGTCTCAAGGTGGCCAGCGATCAAAGAAGTGCAAGACACTTCTTACACTAGGTTGTCCTCGAATACCCTTCTATGCGGAATAAGGCATGAAGCTGCATAATTCTTACAAGGAACGCATACGCTTTCTACGTCCATCAGTTTGACTGCATAGTCTGTCAGTTATTCAGCTAGAAATGGGAGAAATTTATAAAAACTTATTGTGTACGTTTACAAAATACGTTACCATAGCAACGTGAATGACAACTATATTGTGTTTAATAGTATAAAGTTTTAGAAAAAAAATATAGTTTACAGTAATGAAATGTGAAATTCCATTCGAATAAATCTGATACAGTAAGTTTAAGACTACATGTAACAATTTTTTTCAAGTTTTAATTTTATTTGTATTTATAATAAATTATTTAGCTATATAGTACCTTAGACCACTGTGGCACAGTGGGACTGCGTCTGACTGTAAACGGGATTGTATGTGGGTTCGATTTCCACCCGGGGGATTATATTGTATTTAGAATTTGTTTACATTTCCTCTCTGGTAGACCAAGTGCAGCGTTAGGTTTGACCACTTGTTCAAATTTGGTTGAAAAGCAAGTAACGTAAAGGTTAAACTGCCTTTTTATCTATAAATTAGGGTGAGATGATTCGCAGTATGAAAGATATTCTCGAACTTATCAACAACGACATGTGAAATTTTGCGTTTCGTTTTACTCCGTTAATCGCTTATAATGCAAAAATATAATAACAATTTTTTTGTCTTCAATGTTTGTAAACTTATTAGCATATATTAAAGGTCTGTTGATGTTTTTGACCATGTTAATTATTTTAAGTCTGAAGTGCTTTTCCGTAAGATTGCCGATTTTACATTCGATAATGCATATATGTAAAAATACCGTCTGTCCCAGATGGTATTCTTTGTTTTGCTTTTTAAATTCTAATTACAGCATTTTATCCAGCAGGGTCGACAGGAAATGCCTTGTGTCAAGATTCTCCGTACTCCGGTTTCCGTTGCATTCTCTTTGCCCCTCAACATTGCTTGTTGAGTGGCAGAACCTAACGACGGGCTTTATCTTACGAGAGCAAGGAATTTTTCCTCATAGTGGGAATCGAACCTATAAACAATCGCGTTTAAAGTCAGACGTTGTCCCATTGCGCCACGAGCTACCTCTATTTTCTTTGTTATTTTTATTTACAAAAAACCACATCGTAAGTATTGAATGAATAAACATAATATATTCTCGAAAATATGCGGCAATATGATGATTTAAAAAATTACTTTTTATATAATAGTAAAAATTATACATTTTATATAATAAAACGATTCTGAAAATATTGAAATTAAAATAGATTTTATCTTTCTACTCTAGTGTCTGACATGGAACATTAACAGAACAAACAAAGTAAAATATTTTAGAGGCCATTTCCGCCTAAACGAAGTATCTTCCGCCGGAAACAGCAATCCTGTTGAGGCATGTTTGAGGCTGGTTATTAAAAAAAAATAGTTGTGGCTTGTGCCATACATTTTCTCCATACAACGTGACATTGCCTAAGTGATTTCTGCTCTACTGAAAAACTTTTGACATACATCACCACAACTTACCTTAAGGGATGTTGAAAAAATCGACTTAGAAATAAAAATTAGGTAAATTAAATAGAATTGAACGTCATTTTTTCCTATTAGAGCTTCTAACATAATTTTTTAATAGGTATATCTATGATAAAAATCAAGTATACATAATGAATAACATGAATGTAAACAAAATCAAATTACCTAACCAGCTTAATATTACATAACGTTGAACAAGACGACTAATTTTTTTTTTACGAAATTTCGTATTAATTACAGTTTTCGCAGTAAAAAATAAATTAGTAGCCATTAGATGTTAATGCTTTAATTACAGTTAAATTTTAAATAATTCTGTTTTGAAAGGATTAATGCGCATATTTTGGTATACAAATATACATTTTTAAAAATTTAATATGTTGATCTGTCGGTCGGTCACAAGTAGACGATTAATATATATATATAAATAGTTTAAAATATATAAATAGTTTAAAATAGTTTCTTGAAATATATATATATATATATATATATATATATATATATATATATATATATATATTTCAAGAAACTATTTTAAACTATTTATTATATTCTAAACATCTAAAATTTATCGCGTTTTGCTGTTTTTCCTTGTGTTTTAAATATAGATTGTCTAAACAAATAATTTCATACCGAGTGAAAAATTTTACACGTTAGGTGGCAGTACTAAACGCCGCATACTCTTTAAAAACTTTAAGCAAAAGTCACTAATGCTATTTTGAGTTCGCTAAGCCTGAAACTAAATATTTATATATTTTCTCGCATGCAAAAAGAAACATTCCCCTGAAACTGTAATTGTGTAGTATTAACAATTTGGTATTAATTGTGTTTGGTACCTCCATACTAATAGAACAAAAAGTAATGAATGCATCAAAAACATAAGTGTAATATGACAGCCAATTTCAATATTATAATAATTTCAAATGAGAATAAACTTACCCTTAGAACTTACAATAATACATGGAGCCTGAGGTCTGGTCAGTATAATGAAACAAGGTTTGTGTTTTGTTGTTGGTTTGCACACACACACACACATATATATATATATATATATATATATATATATATATATATATCATTCAATCTCCAAATTATGTAAACGAAATTTGAAAAAGTTAGAATGTATACGTAAAAGGGTAAAATTGGGTCAAATTAAAAAAAATAATTTTAAGAGGAAATCGCGTATAAACTATTGTAATAACCGTTGACACTTTAATTAAATGTTAACGTAATAAAGTTGCGTAATAATGAATAGTTATTTGTTTTTAATAAGTTACATTTAAAACGATATATAAGGACTTTTGTCATAATTACATACATTGTATAATTCATAAACAATAGTTATTTAACGAGTGTAGAAACACGTAGATTACTTTGTATTAAATGAAGTCAATACCTCTATTATATACAAAAACATATGTAAGCTTATGGTAGTGTGTGTTATATTTATTTTATTAGTTGAATGATTTCTAACAGATTAAGATGGAAGATTTTGGCTTTTTAAAGTTCCTTACCTCTTAAGGTGGGAAGGAACTCTTACAAAACCACTTTGTTTTCCGTCCGTCCGTAAGTCTGTCTGTTAAAAGCCTTTTTCTCAGGAACGCTTGGAGATATCGAGCTGAAATACGAACCATATGACCAGGTTCTTTTAATTTGCTGAAAAAAAAATTTTACATATACCTATAAAAGTTATAACTAAAATAATTTGACAATATAAAAAGAATTAAAAATTTCAGGATACTTCCGGTTGATCTAGAATGATGAAATTTGGCATCTAACATCTTCAGATAGTACCAGTTCAGGAAAATCCCTTAAAATTGGCAAAATTTGGTATTATAGCTCATCATCATCAAGTATCAAATGAAAAGGCTCGGTATATATATTCCAATACATATTTCATTCATTATTCCAGTAAAAGCTCGTGACGTTCCCTCGAAAACCCACAGTGGGCGAGCTTGATATATATAAGGAACTTTAAAAAGCTAAAATCTTCCATCTTAATAAATAAATATAATACACACTACCGTATGCTTACATATGTTTTTGTATAAAATAACATAAAGGTACGTTATCACAATATGACTATGTCAATAGAGGTATCAGCTTCATCTAATATAAAGTAATCTAGATATTTCTACACTCGTTAAATAACTATTGTTTATGAATTATACAATGTATGTAATTATGATATAAGTCCTTATATATCGTTTTAAATGTAACTTATTAAATAAATAACTATTTATTATTACGTAGCTTTATTACGTTAACATTTAATTAAGGTATCAACGGTTATTACCTCATATCCTTACTATAGTGGGCAGGATGACAAAAATAATAATTTTAATTGTTTAGTGTTCGTTCATTTATTGCTCGTTTTATTTTTCTTACAGCTTCACCCTTCATCCCGCATAGCAGGGTAATAATAGACAACATAGCATCAAGACACTCCGCTGTTTAATTTCCTCACGAAATCGAGACGTCACGTGTTGAGCAAACTCAACGCCGTACTTTGTAAGACAAAAAAAGCTCTGTAACTCAATTACCAATTCTATACATATTTGTAATTACAAAATGTTGTAAGGACTGAAATTATTAAACATGATAATTCGCGGCACAGTAGGATACCATCTGACTGTAACTGCGATTGGTTGTGGATTCGGTTCTCATTCGGGGAAATGATTATATTTAAAATTTATTTCCATTTCTCTGCTATGGTAAGACAAAGCGCAGCGTTGACTACGATACTCAACATATATTTCAACAATGTCTCTATTTGTTTTTTTTTATTTTATAATATATGTGGTAAACAGCCAACGGAGTGTTTCGACACCAGGTTGTCGTCTCTGATTACTCTGCTATGCGGGACAAGTGGAAGATGTTTTTTTTAATGAACTATCTGTACAAAGAATGGTTCAACATTTTATGATAATAAAATTATTTTAGTGTCCGCAAGTATTACAAAAATGTTCATACTACAAATATTTAATGTTATTGATACATATTAATAATATTAGATTAAATAATATGTTTTTTGTTATGTTCACGGTTTATCACTAGCGGTAGAACAAACGAAAATAAGAGAACGTAGCGCCAAATCCTGTTGTCCCTGCATACATTTCTGTGAACGAACGGGGTAGAATACAATTTCCCTCTACTGATGGGTAGCGTCTCATAAGAGGCGGGTATCCCAGTAATTTGGGGGTAGAATGTTAATCCTTTGACTGGCTCGCGACCCCTATCATGACTAAAACGATCTGCCAAATATCTGATGATGTGTTCTGTATGGCGAGGCCACTACACTATCTCCATTTACTTGGCAACGCATCTACAACTCTAATCTCTAACCACTTACGATCAGGTGGTCCTTCTGCGTGAGGGTTACCTAATGGTAATTAATAATATGATAGGTATATAGCTTTGAGTTTTAGTAAAATAGGGATATTTATTACATACGAGCTGTGCCCGCAACTTTGTCTGCGTTTAATTGTTTTTTTTATTCTAAATAAAAGTAACTAAACTAAAATAAAATAATCTAAGTTACCCCATTGAAATCAGCTATCTGCTAGTGAAAGTTTCATCAAAATCGGTTTAGCCAATCCAAAGCTAGAAAAATAAACATTTAGTAAAAAGCGGCTATTCTAGTATCACAAACAGGCACTTCAATTTTTTTAATTTGTTTAGATAAAACGATTATCCTGATGAATTACACAAATAGAAGGCCAATCGAGGAAAACGGAATGAAATACCTAGTTTATGTTGCTTACACCACACGCTATAGACAAGATATATAGAAGATATTTTCGATATCAAAAATAACATTTTTCAAATTGCATTTCTTAATACCATTCCTAATTGAATTCTAAAATATAGCACGTATTAGCACCTCCTCTGTATGATATCACTTGAATAAAAATCTATGCCAAACATACAGTAGCAGGTTCTATATAATGTTAAATTTTTCTGTATTTTTTAAAAATATTTAGATATTTATATCATGCACTACTTCCATATGCAAACTATAGTTAATTCAAAGTTCATACTTCCCATAATTTTTGCTTCCAAGCCTTTCTTTACGTACAAACATAATGACGTACGAAGTTAATATAAAAATAATGATAGGAAAACCGATATAATACTTTGCCTGAGGTTACATACTTTAAATAAAATCATAAGATATTAGAAATTTATTTGTGGATTATTTTATATGTAAATATGCTTGAAAATAAATATAAAATAAAACTCGGAAATAGTGTAATAGAAATTAGTTTATTTTATGTTTACCCATTTTAATTACAAAAAGGATTATAAAAATACTTCAGCGCTTTGTACAGAATTAAAATAAATATTGTATTAACTAGAATTTTTCTTCTAGAACTAAGACTTTTTAAGAGAAAATTAAACCTTTCACCGCTACGATAGGAATTCAACGAAATTTCTTAATGTATACTAAGTACGTCATCAGAACTGTAAATAAAATAAATATACAAAAAAGACATACGCCAACACACAGAATTACCAAAAATTATAATTTTATTACTCAGTTTTTTTATATAGTGTTCTTTAACAAGCACTTAAATTTTTTTCGAATAAATTAAACTATAAAGTTTAATTTGAGACCATCAAAACGTAATAGGACGTTAAATCGTAGATGGTAAATCGTAGATGGTAAATCGTAGATGGTAAATCGTAGATGGTAAATCGTAGATGGTAAATCGTAAATGGTAAATCGTAGATGGTAAATCGTAAATAGTAAATCGTAGATGGTTAATCGTAATGGTGGTGGGTTCGGTCCTCACTTAAACACCCGTTATTTTTTTTATATCGACTTCACTATCCAGCAGCCAATGTCTAGATTTCAGGAAAAAACAAAATGTTTTGACACTAGATTACGCGTATAACGCATAATGCGATAGGCAACAACCTACCGACGTTAGATTCTCCTTGATTATCCTGATATGTGCGATAAAGCGTGACGCTGCTTTTTTTTCAAGTAATAATCCCAATAATTTATAGTAGGAGAGTAAGAACTTAGTGACAGAATATTTCACAACATTTTTTTCCAAATTTTTAAACACTTTTTAAGTATATTTGCCTTTATTATTATTCAATATTCATTTTTTTTATCTTCACGCTTTTATTCCGCATAGCAGGGTAGACAGAAAGTACCTAGTGTTAAGACACTCCGTACTTCGCTTTTCACCGAATTCGAGACATTGCGTGTTGAGTGGTGGAGCTCATCGCCGCACTTTGTCTTTTACCGGAGAGAGGAAGTGAAAATAATTTAAATATTATCACTCCCCCGAGTGGGGATCAAACCCACAACTGATCGCGTTTACAGTCAGACCTCAATTATCTATTCATATATATACTAATAATATGTTCTAAATAAATAGGAATCGATTTACAATAAATACACATTTTAAATGCTTATTTATTTTATATGTTATAAGCTTTATTTGAATTTTACATCCTTATAGTACGACTTCTAACCACAACTGTTTCAGTCAGTAGTCACAGTGACCTAGTATAACGACATTCCGTTGACTGCTTTCCGCCCAAAACCAAAACATTACGGGCAGAGTAATAAACAAAACACCGCGCTTTACCTTATCCGAACGGAGAAATGAAAGAATTTTTTAAATATAATCATTTCCCTTACTGGGCATCGGACCCACAACCAATGGCGTTTATAATTATACGTCCTGCAAGACACGATGACCAATATAAGATATAAATATTCCAGCCTCCGAGTTGCATCGAATTCATGACCACCATGATTACAACTAGGTTTTGTCTTTTTTTTAAAAAAAAAAGGCGGTTAACGAGCAGAGGAGTTACTTGATGATGAGTGTTCACCTTCGCCCATGGATATCTATAACATTAGTGTAGATGCGTTGTCGGCCTTGAGATGGAAGTGAAAGGAGTTGAGGTGGAGTGAAAGGAGATAAAAGATGGGTGGGAATAGGTAAAGCTCGTTTTCGTCATGATAGTGGTCGCGAGTGAGTATTAACCTCCTAACACCAAATTACTGGGATACCCGTGTCTTACGGGACCTACCTGCTACCCAGCAGCTGAGGTGAATTTTATTCTACCCCGTCGCCTCACTGGAAAGTATGCATGAACAATAGCGCTTGGCGCTTCGTTCTCTTATTTCGTTGGTTCTGCCGCTAGAGAAAAAGCGTGAAGATAAGAAAAAAACATATTATTTAATCTAATATTATTAGGATGTATTAATCACATTCTTTAGAACTTGTGTACAATGTACGTAATATATTCGTTAAATATTTATAATATGAACATTTTTGTAATACTTGCCGACACGAGATAATATTTCATTATAATTAAATATTAAACGGTTCACTTTGTGTATGGATAGTTTATTAAAAAAAAAACAGCTTCACACTTTGTCCGCATAGCAGGATAATCAAAGATAGCCCAGTATCCAAACACTCCGTGGAGTGTTAACCATATATATTATAAAATAAAAAAAAAAACAAATAGAGATATTGTTGAAACATATGTTGAGTATCGTAGTCAATTCTGCGCTTTGGTATGGTAAGACCAATGCAGGGAAATGGAAATAAATTTTAAATACAAAATCATTTCCCCGAATGAGAACCGAATCCACCACCAATCGCAGTTACAGTCAGATGGTATCCTACTAAGCCACGAATTATGATGTTTAATAATTTCAGTCCTTACAACATTTTGTAATTAAAAATATGTATAGAATTGAAAATTGACTTACAAATCTTTTTAACTTATCAGAATACAATTCCCCTAATTCTATTATTCCCCTTTCCCTCACAGCGCGAGTCTCATTGTGGTATTATGGTTCTATTTTCTAATGACTTTTATTTGACATTGAAAATTTGAAAATATACCATTTAATTATTTCTTATAGTTTAGACTTTTAATTTTAGTTCCTTGACAGGTGTTCCAGATCTTCAACTATTATATGTCAATGGAATATGCCTTAATAAACAATATTTATTAAAGTGGCATTTCCTTATATATTACTAACAGACTCAGCCACGCCTTGCTCAGGCTAAGGTAATTAGTAAGGTTAAGTGTATTACATTGTAGTACAAAAATCATTATTCACTGAGTGAAGACAGATAGGTTAAACCTGGTATAAAAATCATTATTAGGAAGATTATTATTATACATTTTCACTTCTTCGCTCTGGTAAGACAAAGTGCGGCGTTGAGTTCCACCACTCAACACGCAATGTCTCGAATTCGGTGGAAAGCGAAATATGGAGTGTCTTGACACTAGGTACTTTCCGCCTACCCTGATACGCGGGATAAAAGCGTGAAGCTAAAAAAAATAAAAATTATTATACATAATGAGGTTATGATATATAATCAGAAATTAATACAAAATAATAAATAATATATAATAAATAATAATATTTTTTATTATTCTAGTTTGTTACCAATAACTACATTACAAATTAATTACATGTAACATATAAGCTTATAAGTTGAGTAGGGGTAGGTACGAGAGATTCTTTTCAATTTTTGACAACAATATTTATTATTTACAATTATAAATATTTTTATAAGGCCGGTCGGGACACAATGGGACAGTGTCTGACTGTAAGCGTGATCGGTTGTGGGTTCGATCCCACTCGGAGCAGTGATTATATTTAAATTATATTCACTTCCGAGCTCTAAAATACAAAGTGCAGCGTTGAGTCCCACCACTTAACACGCAATGTCTCGAATTCGGTGTAAAGCGAAGTAAGGAGTGTCTTTACACTAGGTACTTCCTGTCTACCCTGCTATGTGGGATAAAAAGTGTAAAGCTCAAAACATAAAAAGAAATAATAATTTCCATCTAATGTTTTAGCTGACCGGTCTTAATTAACATATTTTTCATTAAAATTATTCCATATTTAATTAACACAGTCATAAATAACATAGATTTGGTGGTTTTCCTACACATGAACATGTATAATGTAGTTGCACATGAAATAATATAGACTGTTCAAATTAAAACCACAAATGGACATTGCTTGATCATGATTTGCTTGATCTTGAAAATTATTTATAGACGTGGCAAATGCTAAATGAATGACTTAGGTTTCACCATGTAGCCTTCTAAAGGGTATCATAGATTCGACAGTACCCTTGAAAAATGTGGTAACAGGATCACTTATCCTCCCAATTTTCTATATATATAATTGAGGTAGATTCAAATTACGTAGGCATACAGTAAGCGAATCAATTTCTAATTTAAGCTTCTGGGTATATCTAGTAAAATAAAAAAATAAAGGAAATTCACAATTTCATTTTTATCAATATTAAACAGTTCGGAAGTAATGAAAATATAATGATAGCTAGAATAAAAATACTCTAGAATTTTTTTTGTTTTTTTTTAGCTTCACGCTTTTTATCCCGCATAGCAGGGTAGACAGAAAGTACCTAGTGTCAAGAAACTCCGTACTTTGCTTTCCACCGAAATCGAGACACTGTGTGTTGAGTGGCGGAAGTCAACGCCTGATCAAAATTTATTTGGTTTCTTTTTTATGTAAACTATTTGAAAGTACTTACTCACATATTAAAATCTGTGTATGAAATATTTGCCAAAAATTTGGATGATAATTGAAAATAAGAGAAGCTAAAAATACCTTAATATAATTTCGGTCTGTCTGTCTTTTCGTTTGTGCTTCAGTCACGTAAAAACTACAGGACCGAGATAGGTGAGAGCTTGAAGCATATTACTGGCTAATTTCATCTTGACATTCAATGTAATTCCCATTGGAAAAAAAACCAATCCGTCGAAATACGTCGATAACTTGCAAAATGTTTCCAAAGTCAAGTGACATTAATGTTATTAGAAAAAAAAGACACATATATTCTTATTTCATAAGATTCAAATAATTTCTTTAAAATTTTAATATCTTATAATTTAATATTTCATCGATTCACTCAAATATATACGAAATTGTCGTAAGTTACCAATTTCTAAAAATAATATAAAAGTTTTAAGTGTTTTTGTTCGTTAAGTATTGCGTTTTAATATTTCTAAAAACTAAATTATTTGTTAAATGTTTCTTAGATATATAGTATATTCATATTGTGGGATAGAACATGACATCAACTATCGTATAGTAATATTTAATTAATAATAACAAAGAACTTAAGTTATTTACTAACATATTCAATCATTAATGTTTAAAGTCACACAATCAAACAACGCAAAATCATAATTAAGCCGAAGGGCCAAGTAAACTAAGAAAATAGACATTGTCTTTTAATAAATTGATGTTTTTTCTGAAATCGATACATTTAATTTTATATCCCTTAATAAATTTAGTTATGAGCATTACAATGCTTAACGAAGCGGTTTATTTTCTCTATACCCATTAAAGATATTTTAATAAAATATAAACTGAGGATAGCTGTTAGCTCATAAGTTAACTTAGATATATTTTTTCAATATTTTGGTAATATTTTTAATTTACAAACATAGTGATTTAGCGGAACACAGTTCAATTTTCATATATTTTTTTAAAATCTACTTTTTTTTGTTATAAGTTCTTATTATATTTTAACAATCAATGTGTGTTATGGATATGGTGTCATTAAATGACATTAGGCCGAACGAATTTCAAATTAGTTTAATATAATGTATACTAACAGCCAATAATGCTGGTAGTAAGTGGTCACCTCCGCCTATGGATATTCACAGCCTGTATAGTAGCAAGCAGTATGGCATACTGGTAAGCCGTTTGTTGTAGCAATTCCCACTTCTTTTGAAGCTAGGATGAAACGAAAATTCAATCACTTACCGACTCACTCAGATTCTCACCGGACACGGCTGTTTTGAAAATTATTTATGTCTGTACATATTAAAATATAAATATAATTCAATATTTAAATGAAATACATCTACTTCATGTACAAATAACAATTATATAATAATAAATCGACAATAATAAAATTATTTTATATTTCATGTTGTATGTAATGAACAGATTGTGTACGTGTATAGAAAAAGTTGTATTAGTGTATGTAATATAACGTATGTACTTATATGTACATAAAATATCTTTATATATATAAAATATCAATATAATTTAATGTATGAATCAAACATGTCTATTGAAAGTAAACATAACAATATTATATAATAATAGACTATAATAAGATTATAGAATATTTAATGAACAGATTGCGTTCGTGTAATAAAAGAAGTTGCAGTTGTGCATGTAATAGGGCGGCCGAGCTAGTCGACGTCGGCAATGTCGTGCGTCGTCGGGCCGAATCGTCTTTCATAGATATTCTGACTGAACGTTTAAAGAGATTTCAGGTTACAACGTCCTGAATGTCGAAACAGTTGCGTGGTATACATAGGGAGGCCGCGTGTGGCGGTCGAGTACTTCTTGTGTACTTATGTACTAACATATATGATAACCTGAAGGACTCGTACCGCATATAAAATAAATATTATAAATGTGATAGAGATACACTGTGCCACCTGACTTAAGATTATGGCTTGCTGATATTTACGATCGGTGGTATAGTTATTAGCTACGGTGAACTGCTACGGCAATGTTGGTCGGTTGTATCATGACTGATGCTGTCTCGCGTCGCATACGCGATGCTTTTAAAGCGTTGGACGTTGATATAACTTGCGAGTTGCAACCGTCGGGGTTCGGTGAGATTTATAGCTTACTGATAACTGATGCCAGTGGCGCGATCCAATGTTGCTTAGCATAACTGAGGCTAATATTCTTGGCTTACGTGAATTGCTATGACGAAATTGGTTAGGTTATCGTACCTGGTGCTGACATGCGCTGCATGAGCAATGTTTGTACGGCGTCGGACTATGATATACCTTGCGATATGCGACCGTTCGGGGTTCAGTGAGCGTTTAGCTTACTGATAGCTTATGTCGGTGACACAACCCAATATTGTTCGGCATCACTGAGGCTATTGTTCTGGGCTTAGGTGAACGGCTATGGCGATGTTGGATGATTATATCTTGACTGCTGCTGTCTTGAGTTGCGTTAGCGATGTTTGTACGATGTCGGACGTTGATATAAATTGTAGTACCCGACTTTCGGGGTTCAATGAACTTTATGCGAACTGGAAAGTAATATTTATCAATATATATTGGTCTCACAAACCAATCCATGCCCTGTATTGGTTTCACAGACCAATCCACGCCTTATATTGGTCTCACAAACCAATAATCATCACAATTCTAGTTTAAAATAAACTATCGAATAGATAATCGAACTAATAATTGGTCGTTTGCGAAGGCATTGTAAGTATCATATACGTTAACTGTTCCATTGCGTTGCGTCCCGGAGGGTTCAAAACCAAGGTTTTAAGAATCGCGGTCGGTCGCAATTCACGGCTAGCTGTGGGCGGGGCCGCTTTGGCTATCTTTTCTCTTACTATAATTACTTCCATAACATAATTCATCATAAGTTGGAGAAAGGTAGGATGCGCCTTCGGCTTTTCCTCGGACGAGCCGTTGGTAATCTCAATGGAAGGTTAATGAATGATGTTACAATTATTAAAAATCCAATGGCAAATAAACACATATACGAGTCGATACCTTTTGATGGCTTTTATATATTGAAAGAGATTACCTTGTAATGACTAATTATATAAGTTTAATATATTGCAAAAAGGTTTCTTACCACTGTTACCTCTGAACCTCTAAAAGAAAGATCTTTTAGAGTTCATATGAAACTCAAGAGAGTTACATCCAAACTCAACAATACATGGGTCCTAACCACGTGACGTATCATGAGCCAAGGCATGCATATAGTATTTATATATTTTTATTATAGCATATAAACGTTACAAATGTAATAAATGGTTTTGGGGTAAACCTACCTAGAAGAACAGAGCAACAGAGCTACAGTTGCACGCTATGCATCAATAAGTAACATAGAAAAATTACAAAAAACGTTAAATGCCAACAATATATCAAAGCATTTCTTTATGTACCACGTGCTATAGCATGCATTTCCAGGAATAGTTATGGGGCTTTGAAAATATTAAAAAAGAAATATTGCACATATCATTAGAACATTCGAATAACTACTAATTCCGTTATTTAAAATATTCTTATAACGTGTTGTCAAAAATAATTTTCTTTTAGATACTTTTACCAAAGTAAAAGTATCTAAAACCAAATTGAAAATTTACCAAAATAAACAAAGTTTATTCATCCGTTACACACTGTTTTTAAATATTAGTTTCTTAATTTGATTCCTTTTTCTTAATATTATGTGTAGTGAAGAAAAATATATAATAAATCTTTTTACAGCTTCTTGCTTTATTATGAACAAATAGCCTATTGATAGAGTACGTAGTGGCAAGACCGTACGTACGCAGCTTTCCGCCCGAATTCACGACATCGCGTGTTGAGTAGTGGAACTCAACGCCGCGTTTTATTTAACCATAGTGGAGAAATGTAAATAGTTCAAATACAATATCCTTGAATTCAATATCCTTGAATTCAATATCCTTGAGTTGCAATCAAACCCACAACAAATCACATTTACAGTCAGACGCTGTGTCCCAATGCAAAAATTACTCTAAACAAGGACTTCTGACTCATATAAAAAAAATATTACATTAAAAAAAATTATACGCAGAGGCGCACTGTTTCAATGTAAACGTCATTGGTTGTGGGTTTGATTCCCGCTGGAGGTTGGGTTTATTTTGGGAATCAGTCAAGGTAATGGGTCAATACTAGATTGTCTCTGAATGAGAGATTAAGCGTGAAATATATTGTTTTTGTTATCATTTTTATCGTGTTTTTAGTAAATATTGCTCGTACTTGGCGGTGAGATTAGTGGCTTCCACTAGGAACTATCACATAAACTATCAAGTATGAAAAAGCACGTTGAAAGCACGTGCCAAGGTGAGGCGGAGGTGTTTGCAGTTTGCTTAGATTTTCATATTAGCGATAAAATTTAATTAATAGTAAATAATTATTCTTTACGTTTCATTGAATAGAAACAAGAAACGCCAATCAAACTCTTATATTTAATATCTAAAAGAATGAAATATTACGATAGAGGTGATTAGGTCATAGAGGATATTAATGTCCAGGCGGCAAATACATATTATAATAAAAAAATATATTTATAATTAAAATAAAGCTTCTGGTAAAAAGACTTCTGCAAGAACCCGTGAAAGGTTTTAACATAATATTTCATATTCTTATTTGCGAAGCCAGTTCACACTAAAATATAATACAAAATGTACATATATATAATTTTAAATGTGTGTATACTAATATACACATGTTTGAAACGACTTTTTTTAAACACATTAGTTATTTTGATTGTACATTTAAAATTAATTGGTCAATTGAAGTATGGGGTTTCCCAATAAGAACGATGTGTTTTAAAATTGAAATAAAACATGTAATATATATGTTCGAATTTCGTGCTCAATGGCTTGCTTTATTTGATAGGCAGACACACATTTGCACTGGTGAATACGATCGGTCCAATTTTCGATGACTCGGTGCAGCATTTCGGCTGGTATGGCCGCTATAATCGCTCGAATGTTGCGTTCAAGGTCTTCTATCGTAGCTGGTTTATTGGCATACACTTGAGATTTAACATACCCCCACAAAAAATAGTTCAAAGGTGTTAAATCGCATGATCTTGGTGGCTAATTGTGAGGACTGTTGCGAGAAATAACCGACTCACCAAACTTGTCACGCAATAAATCTATTGCGACGGTCGCAGTGTGGCATGTTGCACCATCTTGTTGAAAATATGTGTCGTCCGCATCGATTTCATACACTTCAGGAAAAAAAAATCGTTCAACATGTCACGATAACGGTCGCTATTGACAGTAACAGTACGGCCTTCGTCCATGATTCCACCGTACCATAATCCGCACCAAACAGTCAATTTTTCAGGATGTAATGGGTTTCATGAACCACTCTTGGATTTTGACTCACTCCAGTAACGACAATTCTGTTTGTTCACATAATCATTGAGCCAAAAGTGAGCCTCATCTCAAAAGATGATTTTCCTATGAAATTCAGTGTCCGTTTCCATCATTTCAAGCGCCCAATCAGCAAATTCACGACGTAATCGATGGTCTGCTGGCTTGAGTTCTTGTGCCAACACAATCTTGTATGGATGTAGGCCAAGATCCATACGTAAAATTCGCCAGGTTGTCATTCTGGATAAGCCCAATTCTTGTGCACGTCGTGGAACGGAAACATTTTGATTTTCTTCGACACTGGCTGATACGGGGGCAACATTTTCTTCACTACGGCCTGTCCGTTGTCGTGTTGGTGATCTACTATCGTGCAAAGAATATTCACTTTCCAGTTTTTGGATTATGCGACGTATAGCGAGCTCAGACGGTGCACCATGACGACCATATTTAGCACGAAATGCTCTTTGAGTAGAGACAATACTTCTCGAATTTTGACAGAAAATTTGGACAATTTCCAAACGTTGACTTATTGATGATTAAATGGCAAACATTACTAAATACAAAACAACACAAATGTCAAATGTCAAACAACCAAAATGGCGGCTGTGAGCTATCAAAATCCTATCATTCCTATTGGGAAATACTGTATCATTAATTATCTTCCTTACGCAATACTCTTATTACAATTATTATATTATATTAACTTTTAATTAGGTCTAAGGGTGTTACAAAAGTATTTATTAAGTTAACCACACTTTAGGGTTCTTGCTGAGCAAAAGCAACTGGTAATCAGACTTAATTTAATTTTTTTTAACGTTAATCTCGGTTTAAGCAAAAAATTGTACTTTGTATGAGATTTTAGAAATGTTTTAAAATTTAAGTCACCAATGTGTTTTTGTTTCTAAAATATAAAAACCAGTAAATAACTTTATTAATTTCAACTAATGAATTCATTATATCACATGCTTTTATTAAAATATTTCTTTCTAGCAACTTCTCAATTTAAGTACAGGCGCATGGTGCCGTGACTGCCAAATTACATAGAAAATATAACTTATATTTTAACATATACAAAAAACAAATTCTCTTTAAAAACTGTGTGGAAAATGTATTAAATTTATATATAATATTATTAAATTACAGTTTAACAAATTTGAAGAATACTTATGCTTTATTACTATTTTAATGTTAGCTTTTTGTTTATTTATCAAATATTTATTTAGATTTCATTTTTTTTCTCAAACAAAACCTAGGTCCCCCCCACCCAGAGACCCCATGACTAAGGTATAATATTGTTTTCTTTACAAGCGGGTGTAAAATTTCAATGATTTGTGTTTATGCAAGAACAAAACAACGAACGGTTAGAACGTTTCGACTCTGTCCACTCAACAGGTTGTGTCGAGTAACAAGTACTTAGAGTGAAAGGCAATTATTTTATATATATTAAAATAAAATATATTAAATTAAATTTTATACGGTAAGTAAATATTAAATTTTATTTTATAAATATTTTTTTTTTAATATTTAAATTTAATATTTTTATTATGTAATAGATGTGATGTTGTGTTTTGATTAATTTTCATTTTATCTATAAGTTATAGTGTTTTGGGATTTATTATTCAATAAAATAACTGATTTTATAACATATATATTAAATAAGGAAGAAAGTTTTATGCTTAATAAGATCTTTGATTTTCGCGATTTTTATACATTTTAAATGAAACTATTTTAAACAGATTAATCGCGTATATTTTGGTATTCTTTAAATGAAACTAAAATTCGATTAATAAACTTTAATTGGATTAATCGCGTATATTTTGGTATTCAAAAATACATTTTTGGACACCTGACGTTTCGTACACTTTACAGTAATTTGTGGTCACAGGTAAGCATGATATGCATACCAAATAATAACTTAATCTGATTTTATATTTTATTTTTTTATGTCACTTATATATTTTAATTAAATTTTGTAAATATTTTGTGTAGTTAGTAAATTGTTTCGAAAATTTGAAAAAATGAAACGGAACAGATTTGAACTTGGCTCTTTTCAAATTCTTATAAGCGCTTTCGTTAAGGAATAACTACGTTTTTATTGAGGTAAGTTAATTATTGTTGTCAAATATTATTACAGATATTTCTCTCAAAATATTACTTCCCAAGTTTTATTTTTATTATTCTGGCAATTGATAATGTTGTTTAATAAATTATCATTTTTGGAAAAAAATATTACGGCATTTATATAAGCATATAAAATAATTTGTTAGATTAAAACCACTAATGTATGAAACTATCGTATGTTTGTTTAGTAGATAAGTATAATTTTATTAGAAAGGCTAAATGGATCAATGAAAATTCTAAAATATATTTCTTTTGTGACACTGACTAACTTAAACCATTTAGCTAGTTTAAATATAAACAATTATTTGAATAGAAAACCGTCAACAATCGTATACAGTTAGATACTTTTTCTCTACATCATCATAACACTTAAAGCGGATTTAATTAATAATTAAAAATCATACAACTTTACGCCTTTTCCATTATAACAGCGCAGTCAGAGACAGCCTAGTGTCAAGACACTCCATTGAGTGCCTTCCGCCCGAAATTAAGACATTGCGTGTTGAGTGGCGAACTCATCGCAGCGTTCTGTTTGGCCATAAACTTTATCGCGCTTACAGTCAGACACTTTAAATTATCTTAAAAATAAAACTAAAAACAACATACATTAAATTATTTATTAGCTCGTAATTCTTGTCGTTCTAAAAAGGATATCAGGTTAATGCTATTTAAATATTGTAATATTATCAAATTGGGCACATATGCAAATATTTCAATTGGTATTATTATTAGGTCTTTAGGTTAGGTTAGGTTAGGATTAGGTTTTTTAGGTCTATTGGATCGTTGAAGTGAATGCGTTGACTCAGAATTTTCTTTTTATACGCCTTAAATTTAAACTGTAATATACATGTATATTTTTTTTTATTTTATTTAATAATATTTTTATTAATATAATGTTTTTGTTTTTGTATTTTTTACCACATCTACTAAATTAAATTCTTGAAACAATATTTTTACATGTAAAATCTTTTGAAAGTTCAAGTACACTTCAAGTTTTTGCACTGTTGTTATAAAAATAATTGTGGCCTTAAAAATTGTTTTTTTTTTTACGATTTTTTTTTGCTCTCATTTCACTAATTGATAAAAAAATTGCGTGAAAAAGTAAAAAAAAAAGCAACTGTACGTTTTATCCCGCCCAACAGGGTACACATTGCAACAAGTAACGGAACTTAACACCTCGCTTTGACTTTCCAAAGTGAAGTAATGACATCTCCAACTGGGAATCGCACTCACAACCAATCGCGTTTACTGAATGCCACTGAGCTACGACGGCCTCGCCTTCTTAGCATATTACTTTTAACAGCATATTGTCCTACCTAGTATGAAATTTTATTAAATTGAATTGAATCATAACGAAAGGTGTTCTTATAAAGATGATAAATCTTCCTTTTTGCTTTGCCGTAGTATGGTAAAATATTACTTGAATATTTTTTCATATTTAGAAAAAACCCTCATCAGCAAGTATACTATACTTATGTTATATTTTGCTTTAAGCAATTAGAAATCCAATAGACCGATATTGACACAGTGAGACAACTAACTGTAAAAGTGATTAGGTATGAGTTTGAATCCCACTAAAAAAGAAAGAAGAAAATTATTTACTTTTTCTACGCTCTAGCAAGTAAAATCGCGGTAAAATCACAATACAGTTTATTGATTTTTGGCACAAAATGGATGACACTTAAGATTTTCACTGATATGTAGGAAAGAAATTAAAGCTACTGTAGTATATAATTATATGATTTGATATATTATTATATGATATTGTTCTATGTATTTTTTACTCATCACTTTTCACTTTTATAATTACGTAAATATTCGCTATATAGCAAAAATCCATTAATAATGTTTTTTTTTACTTCTTACGTACCTCCGATTTCCGTCAAATTCGAGGGATAGCGTGTTGAGTGGAGGGACTCAATGCCGCGCTTTGTCTTACCTCAAACAAGAGGTGACAATAATTTAATGTAATCATTCCCCCTAATCCCCCTCCCCTTCGGAAATCGAACCCATAACCGATCGCATTTAAAGTCACACGCTGTGCACGCCACGGTCATATTTATCTCTCGATTATATTCTGTAATTCAGTTATAAGTTGAACTAAAATATAATATTATTGAAATCAATAAAAACGTAATGCATATTTTTAAAAATTGTAGTTTGAATAGAAATTAGAACTTGGCGGGACTCAAACGTGCGACTTTTGAAAACGTTCTAAACGGTCTTACTTTTAAGCTATGTGTTCTACAAACGGCTGCTCTGCCATGCATTCTTCATCAACTTACTTTTGTTGTTAGCATCTATTCTACATAGACATTTTTCCAGAATTCTGCTAATAATACCTAAAAGTATATTGCTAAGTAGTTTGGTAATCGAATGCTATTTAATAAAAAAACATACATAACACAAGTATTTTTAGAAAACTTTTTTTTTAACTTTACGCTTTTGTCCTGCATAGCAAGGCAGACAGGAAGTACCTGGTGTCATGGGACTCCGTGCTCCGCTTTCCGCTTAATTTGATTAAGCCGCGGAACTCAACGCCGCGCTCTGTATTACCGGATTAAGGAAAAAGAAAATATAACCACTCTCCCAAGTGAGAATGGAACTAAATTGCGTTTACAGTCACACTCTGTCCCACTACACCATTATCGCCCTTAAGAAACCTAATAAAAAGATAATAAAAAATTTTCGTTATTTCTCCATATATGAGCAATTAACCCGTTTTAGTAATTCATTAATGTTACATAGAATATTAACTTTGTATTATAATAAATGTATTTTAATATTGTTAGAAAATAATAATACGTACATAGAATGCATTGTTTTAATGTCTTTTAATAATTACACATATTTAATTGTATAAATTTTATAATAAGATTTTATTATGAATACTGTGATTATATTTTATTGTTATATTATTTTATAAATATTTTATAATCAACTTTGAACATGGATTTATTGATATAAATAGGGCATAACTGACTTCATAACAAGGACTTTTCAAATTTCAATAGAGAATATGATTGGAAACTTTTTACCACCTGGGGCCCACTTATAAAAAATTTAAAGTCTCAAATCTCACACACACACACACACACACACACACACACACACACATACACACACCAGAGACAAAGATACAGTCAGTTCATTCTGCAAGAATCCAGGGCAGTAAGCGAGGCAATTAAGACACAGATGGCGGTAGTTTGATATAATAAATTTTTGTATCAACTGACACACGAATGCCACCTCAGTCTACCTGTGACCAAGTACTACTGTAAAGTATTCGAAACGTTAGGTGTCCAAAAATGTATTTTCGAATACCAAAATATACGCGATTACTCCGTTTAAAATAGTTTCATTTAAAATATATAACAATTGATAAAATCAAAGATCAAAAGTTTTGTTCAATCATTTAATTTATTTATATTAGATCATTTAAAGTTTTAGCATTTTTCATATTTTTAGAATTAAAATGATTTTTTATATATATTTAGATACTAATTGAATGCATTGACAATGGACACAAAAAAAGAGAAATTTAAAAAAGTGAACTCTTCTAGTTCAGCATTTGACCGATTTCCAAATAGCGCCATTATAAGATTGCAAATGGCGCCGCAATTTAAAGAAATCACAGATTTGAAACATATATCAAGCTAGATCAATTTGTCTCCTCTGACAACCCTACCTGTATATTATATAAAGTATACATATATACAAGAGCCATATACAAGCGCCATCGAGGCGCAGTGCTGCACCGTCGGACTGTAAATGCAATTGATTGTGAATGTTTCGATTCCCACTTGGAAGACTGATTATATTTTAAATTTGTTTTCATTGCTACGCTTTTGTAAGACAAACTGCGGGGTTAAGTTCCGCACTCAACTCGATTCTCGATTTCGGGCGAAAAGCTGTCATCGGAGTGTCTTGACACTACGTTGTCTCTGACTGCGCCGTTATGTAGGGAAAAGCGCGAAGCTGCTTTATTCTAATTACAAATATTGCTCGTTTAAAGATAACATATTAGATTTCATTCAATTAAAATATTTTGGAATGTCAAACAAGACAGCCAATTTAACGTAATTTGATGACGGTTTATTTAATAAATTATCGACACTACAAAAATATTATTACAGTGTTATTAATTTACAAGTTTGTTTTAATATATATTAACTTTGAATTAGTTTTTTTTATTACAATAACGGAATAAGCCTAGTGATACAGCCTTCCGTTGCTTACCTTTTATATTTTCCATTAGAGGTAAAATTTACGTATATAAATGACGTTACACGAATTTTAACAATTTTTGACCCAAAACCGCAAACGGCGATGTTACGAAATTATTTTTAAATAAATTTAAATTATTTTTCAATAAATATAGAATTAAATGCGAATATTTGCGATGGGTAATACTTGCTTGTTATGCCATTTGTATATGCTCCTGTTTTTATATTCTTATATACGCTATTAGTCTTGTCAAATACAAAATATATTGGGGAAAAAATATATTATATTATATATTTACATAATAAAGAATAGGTTTAACGTATAGTATAATATTACGTTTACTTTTCTCTTTCTTTTTTTTATAGTTATTATTTCACTAGAGTTTTAATCACGCCTCTTCTTACATATTTATGTTGACAGGTTAACTGGAAGAAATCAGATATAAGTCTACCTTAATTATACACAATGTTTTTTGCTTTATTTGTTTTTATTTTTTTCTGTGTGTGCCATAAAGAATATAATATTTTGTCAAAATAATGCGAAAAGACATTTATGAGCGCCATCTTTACATTAGGTTTAAAAGCATATCGCTATCCCATATTAGCTATAAAGAATATAATGGTAATACATCCCGTACCGTAAAGTCAACAACAAGAACAATAATTTGAGCATAATCACTTTTCGGGTTGGAATCGAACTCGTGAACGTCGATAACAGTCAAACGTTGTACGACTGTACCATGACAGCTATTTAGTTTTAGTGTAAATTGATATTAGATGTTAATAAAGATTTTGAAATATTAATTCCTAACAAGAAATTCTTCAATTATTAGAACTAATGATGTTATTTTCTTATTAACAGGTTAGATTTTTCTGGAAGCCATCAGATATTTTTATTATGCAAAGAGAAGGCTAGAGCTAACGTCGAAGTAACAACGTGCCTACCTGTGATAATGAAACATAATATACTAACTCTGCGACAGGTTGGTTAAAATTTACTTAGTGTCAAGACCTAGTGTCAAGACACTCCGCTAACTAACTTTAATTAACGGAGTGTCTTCACTGATCTGGAAAGCTTTCTGTAATTTCTTATTTAATGATAATTAAATTATTCGAAAAAAAATCATTGTTACGTTCCCAATTTACCATTCGTTTATTAACTGTGTCTAACTATTAGAAGCAAGCTCTTTAAAACCTTCAAAAGCAAGGTAAAATTTGCTAAAAAAATTTTTTTTTCACAATTTTTACACATTTTGAATGAAATGAGAAATTAGTAATGCACCTATTATAATTAATCCTCACTTGGGGAATTTTTCTCGCTCTTGTAAGAGAAAGCGCGGCGTTGAGTTACGCTACTCAGGACGCAATGTCTCAAATTCAGCGGGAAGCATGGTACGGAGTATCTTCAAAAAAAAATGGTTGAAATAGTATAATTTAAAATTGATATAGTTTTTATTCATTGTTAGTTAGTTAGTTCATAGCCTTGAACATACCAAGTAAACAAGTGGAGAAACAAATTTTGCATGAATCCATTTTTTGTACGAAATTTCGGTCTTATAATTCTAATTGCACGAGTAAGTAACTTATTTAACACAATATGTTTGTAAATTATATCATTTAATTTTTTCTTATTAAATCCGAATATATTATTAAATTCAAATAATTTGTATATTAAATAAAATTTTGTATATACAGGGTGTCGTTCTAACATTTACAAATTATGAATATAACAAACAAACTAAATATAACAAACAAATCAAAAATTTGAGACTAAATATAACAAACAAATCAAAAATTTGTTTCGTTTAAGATTAAAACTTTAAATTATACATATGGAGACATAAATCATTTATTATGACTATATTATGCAATTTCTAGCAAGTTCAAGGTCACTCTTCATCAATATTGTGAAGTCAAGAATTTAATTAAAAACTAAAAATTTACTTCGACTGTACTTATAAAAATAAAATTGGACTTATAATACATTGCAAGTGTAAAGAAACTTGTCATTATTATACTAATTATTACTTAAACCATACGTTAATATTTTTAAAACAATCATATTAAATAATTAAATTAATAAGTCATAAATAAGTAAATTTTCAAATTTATAAAATTAAACAATAATCGTTTAACAAGAGAGATTGCTATTTTATTTTAATATTTACTAGCTTTTTTAAAACAACATAAATAAGTTGCTAACAACATAGATAAATTGTAACAAAACGTATAAGAATTTCGCAGATGGTAGTAGAACGCATGGCTTAGCGGTCAGAGCGCTTGGACGGAATCCAAGAGGCGTGGGTTCGAATCCCGCTGCTTTCAAATTTTTATACGTTTTTTCAAAAATGTTTTCTATTACAATAACTTATGTTAATTTAGTACTAAAAACTTATTTTTTAACAATTATCGTAGTCAAAGAAGGAAGTGAAATAGGTAGTAACATTTGTTTTACTTCAATTACCATTCGATATTTATAGGTCATACTAATTGTGAGCTAAATATTAGCATTAGTAAATTCATTCGAATTCGATCATTTCAACCATACTCGAAAGTAAAAAACACTAACGTCAAATTTAACAAACATCATGTAAATACGACAAAAATTAACCGCGGCTGAGTTAGACGTATAAAACAGATTACACAGATAATTAAAACACCCTGTATATGTGTTTGTATTTTGATGTATGTTTGTATGTATGTATATATGTTTATATATGATTATATGTAGCTTTACGCTTTTACGCTTTTATCCCACAGAGCAGGGTAGACAGGAAGTATCTAGTGTCAAGACATTGTTTCCCTTTTTCCGACGAATTTAAGACACTGCGTGTTGCGTGGCGGAACTCAATGCCGCATGTTTTGTTTTACCAGAGCGAGGAAAGGAAAGTAATTGAAATGTAATCATTCAACCGAGTGGAAATCGAACCTACAATCGATCGCGCTAACCATCAGACGCTGTCCCACTGCACTATGCCCGGCCTTTGTTTATGTGTAAATGTTTATGCCTTAACTTATGTTTTGTCTGATTTATGTGTATATGTAGATATTTAGTGTTTATATTTCTGTGTGTATGTACGTGTATATTTGATTTTATTTATTTATTAAATTAAATATTTTAGTTATATTTCTTTGCTTCTTTTTTTACTTTTTAATTATGCATATTTGCACATTTGTTTTCCCGCTTTTGGCCACGGGTTGGCTGTGAGAGATATTTTTAAGAGATAAGTCCACCTTTGTGTACAAAACCTTTCCTGTAAAGGAAATATCATGTATATTTCATTTATTTTAAGGTGCAATAAAGAATATATTTATAATTAAACTCAAATAATTTAACATTTTTTATTAATGTTCAGCTTATAGTGGTCTGTGGACTGGCACTATGCAGTATATCCGATGGATTTATATTTGGCCAGATGTCTGGCATGATCAACGCTTTGCATGATGCTGGTAGTTCCATCAAATTATCCGATGATGACATATCTATTATAGGTAAGTTCTACGATTATAACGATAACTAATACTAAAATAATCAAGAATAAAAGTAATTCTTTGAATATCTTTAGCATATTTACTATATTTAAAGTGTTATTCCACACTTAGGACAAGAAAACATTTTTGAAAAAACGTATAAAAAATTTTTGAACGCAGCGGGATTCGAACCCGCGCCTCTTGGATACCGTCCATACGCATGGCTTAGTGGTCAGAGTGCTTGGACGGTATCCAAGAGGTGCGGGTTCGAATTCCGCTGCGTTCAAAAATTTTTATACGTTATTTCAAAAATGATCTTTAGCATAATTTAACTTTTACGGTTTATCTTGAATAAAGTGAAGTAAAAGTGATAAAAAAACATCTTAAGTTAAAGTATTTTAAACGGAATAATGACGTATATTTTCGTATTCGATAGAAGTAGATTGATATAATTATTTTTTTAATCAACCGACAGACAAATGCTACCTCAGTCATTGCTGTAGTCAGTGATTGTGACCACGGACTACAGCAATGTGTTCGAAGCGTCAGGTTTTCAAAATTATTTTCGAATACCGAAATAGACGCGATTAATCCGTTTAATGTTTTTTTCAATAGTTTCATTTAAAATATGTGAAAATCACAATAATCAAAAATTTTAAAAATAATATAATTACACTGAGTGGGAATCGAACCCTTAACTAAACGCGTTTATTGTCAAACGTTGTTCCACTGGACCTAGATAGTCACTAAAAAGTAACTCAAGAAAGCTATGAAATAAAAGCTAAGCATAATATTATACAATTAAATTAAAAAATAACAGAATTAAATTAATTAAATTAAAATAAAAACAAAATTAATTAAATTTTCGTTATTACAGCTGCACTGATCAATATAACCTGCTTCTGGGGCTTCGTTTCCATGGCAGGACTGACAGAAGTCTTTGGCAGAAGAAAATGTATTACCATTTTATCCATTCCCGTGTTAATATGTTGGTTAATGGTCTACTTTGCGCAAGACAAAACAGTTTTATTGGCGAGTAGAGCTATAGTTGGCCTTTCATTTGGGGGTATCCTTGCGATGACATACATAAATATTGGAGAATATGTCACACCCAATATGAGATCACTTTGCTTAAATGTAATGTCTGGCGTTGGCTCGGCTTTAGGAACTATGCTAGGACACGTGTTATGCCTTTTTTTGCATTGGAGGAATGTTGCTCTGGTTGGTCTCATACCAACAGTAATGTCCACAGTTGTTCCTCTCTTTTGGGTAGAAAGTCCATCGTGGCTGGCGACAAAACATAGATTTGACGAGTGTGAAGAAGCGTTCTATACCCTACATCCACGTAATAAGGAATCGGAAAAAGAACTGAAAATGTTATTAGACTCCCAAAAGAACAATCGGAATGTCTCTAAAAAATCAAATAATTTTGTGGTGCTTATGAAAAAATATATAGAAATGTGTAAAAACTTTTATTATTGGAAAATTGTGATTTTAATGAACATGATCTGCTTGTACAGAGTGGCTGCTGGTAAAATTTTACTAAGTACACTGGCCATCACAATTATACAAGATATAACAGGCACAAGTGACATTTTACTATATACGTTATTGGTTGACGGATTTGCTCTTATTGGTGCGGGACTGTCTTGTATATTAGTAAAGAAATTTAATATGAGACCCCTATTATTTTACTCCGGTGTTATTTCAAATTTGATACAAATGTTATTTGCAACTAGTCTTTATATTTGGCAAGATGAACAAATGGCATGGATTAAGATTTTTTTACTGGCTATGTATTATATAACTATCACTGCAGGTCCCTATGCGGTACTTGAGACTTTATTGACGGAGTTGCATCCTCTAGAAGTAAAAACAATCAACTGTTTGTTGTTGGGTGCTATTTTCAGCGTCGTACAGTTTATAAATATTCAATTTGCTACTAAAATGTTCGGGCTGATTGGATATCATGGAGTTTTCTTTTTGAACTCTATCATTATATTTATATGCTTGCTTTATATATATTTCCAATTGCCAGAAACAAAAGGCCGTACGCTACAAGAGATAGAATATTATTTTAAGCATAACGGTTTTAAAGATATCAAAAACGATTTAGATGATGAGACTGAAAAATTAAATACAACAGATGATTTTGATAACATGAAAGTTTAAGGAATTAAAAGACTATGTATTTATTTAACTGAATTGATTTAAAATAAAGAATTAAATTTTGGTAATTCTGAGATAGTTAAACTGACGCTAGAGCTAAAGATGTAAATAAGTGAATTGAACCACACTAATGAATTGATACCACATATTTATTGTTTTAATTTTATACTCAATAACATATTTGATTCATAATTATGGATCGTAAATAAGGCATTACTTACCATTACACAAATGTGTACATATAATATGTATAGAACAAATGTATAGATAATGAATCTAAAAAGAGTTAATCTCCAGGAAATCTTTTTATGGATACCTGTTCGATTGGAAACTCGGGCCAGACTGTATGACACATTTAAGCCTCCATATATACCCACTAAAATCTCATGGTGTTTCTCCTTAACAAGCTCTTGCTGGAACTTCAGGTTTGCTGATGCTTTCGTAGACCCTGGTGGCAAATAAAAGAAAATATATAAATTATAGACAAAAAAAACAATGTCTTATTTATTTGTACGCGTGCATTTGAAGTTGTGTGTGTATTAGGTATATGTGTTCGCAAGTGTATAATATAAGAAATAAGTTGTGAAATCACAAAAATATGTAACATTTTTGAAGAGACAGTATAATTTGTTCCGTTTTGTTATTACTTTTCGCACTTGTGTAAAGCCCAGGCACCTCCTTATACCCCCACCACCTTATACTTGTGTGCTAAACATTGTTTTAAGTATTACCCATTTATTACCCAACAAGAGGGTTATATTTTTACTTTGTATATATACGAATTCATACAAATAAACGGACATATGTACATATAAATGTACATACATACATACGTCCGCTTATACCTCCCTTTGTAACTTATGAACCCGTGAGCCGACTTTGGCAAAAATACGTCGTTAGATTTGTCTCGAGGGCGCGCGTATAATATATGAAATAACTGAAAACAGACAATGGTGGACTTTAAATCTTAATGTTTGATCGCAGTCGCATTTTCATTTTTTTTATTATTTCTTGTTGTATTTTGTACCAAAGTACATTGGCTGTGTTAATAACGGATGTTTAATTTAAGCATATTGAAGAGATTTGCTCTCTGCTTGAGAGGAAGGTGTAAAATTCATATTTATATTTATATAATTGTAGTTGTAAGGATATGTAAGAATATAATATAAATTAGAAATTTTTAAAATTATTGTTTTTTTTATCGTTATGTTAAGACTTGAAGGTAAAGAAAGAAGAAGAAAGAAGTCGTTTATTTATCAATTTACATTTTGATCAATCGCATAACTGGGAGTTTTAATATTATATAACAAAAAAGAAAAATATAGTATTCATTTAGATAATTATTTCAATAAAACTTTAAATTTATGTGTAAAATTTATTGCTGAAGGTCAAAGATATCAGAAATGTATAAAGGCTTGAATATCTTAGAGTCGGCCGGTAGCAGTGGGACAGCGTCTGCCTGTAAATGCGATTGGTTGTGGATTTGACATTGTAAGACAACGTGCGACGTTGAGTTCCAGCACTCAACACGCAATGTCTCAAATTAGGTGGAAAGCGATGTAAGGAGTGTCTTGACACAAGGTATTTTCTGTCTACCCTGCTATGCAAAATAAGCGTGAAGCTAGGAAAGAAGAAAGAAGAATTTGAATATCACGATCTATACAGTCAATGTATGACTTTGTGACTAGAGATTTTGTTAATTTTTAGGAAAGTAACTAAAATGTTGTCTATAGCAAACATAGTCAAAAAAACCTAACGTAAAGTCTTTCCATTACCCTTTTTGGAAACAAATTCGAGGCATCGCGAATTTACTTTGTCTTACTAGAGCTGGGACCAGCAATACGATGGCTATTAAAATATATTTATACCTTAGCAAGTAAATAATATTTTTTTAAAAAATATAATGTAAAAAATTGCAATGTACGTCACTATTAATTATATTAAGATAAAGATCGATTAAATTTTATATATCCTTTTGTAATTTAATGAAGTACTAGGTAATAAAGTTACTGCTTTAAAGAGTAATAAAAGAAATATCAATTAAGAAATGTATCATAATTTTGTCTGATGAATTATTTCTATATTTCCGTACGAAACGAATTGCCTAAAAACATTCAGTTCAATATACATACATATATGTTTATTTGAAATAATTCAAAATATATTGCTTAAAAAAAGCAGCTTCACCCTTTATCCGGAGTAATCGGAGACAACTTAGTGTCAAGACACTTCGTGGACCTGCTTTTCTGAGGAAGTTATATAAAAGGAGAAATATTAAATGTGGCACATTTAAACTTTATTTAGAGAAAAGTACTTTGAGCCTTTATTTTTTTACTAAATTCCACACACTATGACATACATATACCGTGCGTATATGTAAGTCAATAAGTGCGTATATGTGTCAAAGTCATGGTGACATGGACATACATACTAACACTTTTGTATAGAATGCCATTAGGCTGCAAGTCTACGCATATTCTTATTATATAATACGAGAAACCAAAGAATATTAAATTGTCTTTCATTTCAAGATTTCACATCTCAAAAAATAGCTATGGAAATGAAAAAAATAACATAAAAAAATTAAATAAATACACAACAAATGTAGATAAAATCACGTCAGACTATTGCAATAATTGAGGGTAAATGTTCCTGTAAGGTGAATAAAATGATGAAAATGTAAAAAATATTATACATTTTCAAGATCACGGTAGTGTAATGGGACAGCGTCCGACTGTCAACGTGTTTGCTCATGGGTTCGATTCCCACTTGGGAAAATTATATATAAATTAATTTCCATTCTTCGACGGATACGACAATCGGAGGACATTTAAATATTAACACTTTGGTGCTTTCTTTAACTAGAATTGTTATACTTCGCGTGAAAGTAAAGAAATGAGTAAAGCTGAATATTAAATAGTATAGACTGGATTTTTTTGAAATTACTTGTAACGTTTTTTTAATATAATTATATATTTTTTGAGATAAACAGGCAGAAAGGCAACCTACCATCAGTAGGTGGTCACCTTCACCCATGGATATCCACAACATTACAGTTGCAAATGCTTGTCACGTCCAAGGGATGGACGTAAAAGGAGATGAGGGAAACAAGGGGTGGGAATAGGGAAAGTTAGCTTACATGACATCGAACCGGAACTCATTATATTTGGCGGATCGTTTTTGTCATGATAGTGGCCGCGAGGCAGTCAGAGGATTGACCTCCTACCATCAATCTACTGAGATACCCGCCTCTTACAACACGCTATCCAGCAGCGGAGGAAAATTGTATTCTATCCCGTCCCCCCACGTTTATAGAGCTACGATGATATTCCTATATGCATTATTATTGTTGTACGTAGATATAACGAGGAATTAGTGGGAAGCCCTCTTAATTATAAACATTCATGAAGTTATAAAGACATTATTAAGCAAATGATAAGTTATATAATACAATAAAGTGTCCATTTTTAAAATTATGTAACATTTGATGCAACCCAATTAATATAATAGCAATATCGCTTAAAAACCAATCATATTACGAGGTCATAAACTATGTAGGATGACTAATTGGGTCACTTGAATACAAATATAGCGACTAGATGCTTCTTTTTGGTTCGTGTGCTTTTCCGACGATTTTTTTTGCGCAGTAGTATAGCGCCTGTCTGTAAATGCGATCCCACTCGCGGAAGTGATTATATTTAAATTATTGTCGCTTTCTTGCTCTGGTAAGATAAAGTATGGCTTTGAGATCCGCTGTTCAATACGCAATATCTCGCATTCGGCGGAAAGCGAGATACGAAGTGTTTAGGCAATAGCTACTTCCTGTCTACTTTGCTATGTGGGAAAAAAGCGTGAATCTAATAAAATATATTTAATTTTACATGGGAAATTGATAAATAAAAAACTAAAGAACGTTTAGGTTCAAATTTGATTTATTTTAATAAACGAAGAATTAAAATCATTTAGTAAAGTGATATACACATTATTACGTTTAGGCTAACTATCTTATAACTTTCCAAAGTCAAATCTCGTGTCAAACACTCCTTATTCTAATATTCGCCCGAATTTAAGTCCATGACGTTGTTAAATACGTAATTTTAGTCTCGCATTTTATCATTTTTTTACGAGACAGGCAAGACCAACGACCGTGCTAGTCGCCTGATGGTAAGTGATCACCGCCGCTCAGGTCTCGTTAGCACCATTGGAGTTAAGGACGCGCTGTCGGTCTTTAAGGTGGGTTATTAATACGTTTTTTGCCACAGTCATGTAACACGAGGAAAGAAATTTTGTTATGGACTTTATAGGACCAGGTAACATTAAAAAGTTAGTATATGTACTAAATAGGTTTTGGTGCAAAATCCATCTATGTACTTAAGTTTGAACGCCAGTACAAAAATGCACTACGTATATATTTAGCTAGGCGCTAGGCGTTTATTAACTTTTTCTGTTGAGATCAGGTTATCTATATTTTGGTATTTACCAAAATATAGATGACCTGAGCTCAACAGAAAAAGTACCATTTAAGCAGAGTAGAGTAGTATGAGATTGTTTTTTAGGCAAAGGGAAATTTTTAATTTGCTTCAAAGGAGATTTAAAATTAATGCTTCTTTCATGTAAGTATTTGCCGCAACGACGTTTTAGTTGATAAGTACGAGAAATCCAATTTTGAATATGTAACTCTACTTTAAACTTCTACTACAAAATGTATTAATATTTTTTATGAAAAATTAGAATTTATTTTAAGAAATAACATTATGTGGTGATTTTAACATAGACACCTTAAAAAAATAATAAAGTTGCTCAAAATTTTAAATATTTTCTTTTAGGCTTTAATCTAAAATTAGAAATTAAAGAACCTACTCGACCTAAGAGTAAAACTTGCTTGGACAACTTTATATATAGTCTTCAATTAAAATGTAATTCTAATATATTAGATTTTGGTTTATTGGATCACACAGCTCAATTGTTAAAAGTAAAAATAAACAAAATTTGTATTATAAGATCCTGGCGAACAAAAAGGAGAGACTTATCCAAAGAAAACTTAACCAAATGTTATAATCATATTCGCAGTCTATCATTTTCTTATGTATATAGTGTTGAAGATCCTAATGAACCTTACAATAATTTTATACATATATTGTTTCTACTTTATAACTTATGTTTTCCTTATAAAAAATTTGCTATAAAAAAAGTAAGAAAAGGATTTCTCGCGGAATTCGTATTTGTAGTTAAAAACGACGAAATTTACTCCGGCCACAGAGACATGGCTAAGCTATGCGTTCTACTACCACCTGCGTCGAAATTCTTATACGTTTTGTTACAACTTACTTATGTTGTTAGCAACTCTGTAGAGAGACTTAGCGGTCAGAGCGCTTGGACGGTATCCAAGAGGCGTGGGTTCGAATCCCGCTGCGTTCAAATTTTTATACGTTTTTTCTAAAATGGTTTCTAATCCTAAGTGTGGAATAACACTTTAAAATAGTAAATATTAAAATAAAATAGCAATCTCTTTTGTTAAACGATTATTTCTTAATAATCTTTAAGTAGTAGAAATTTGTAAAAATATCTCTACAGAGATGCTAACAACATAAATAAGTTGTAACAAAACGTATAAGAATTTCGACGCAGCTGGTAGTAGAACGCATGGCTTAGCGGTCAGAGCGCTTGGACGGTATCCAAGAGGCGCGGGTTTGAATCCCGCTGCGTTCAAATTTTTATACGTTTTTTCTAAAATGTTTTCTAATCCTAAGTGTGGAATAACACTTTAAAAATAGTAAATATGGCTATTTATGACCTGATAAGTACAGTAATGGATAACTTTGATAAAAGAGTACCAATCTGTGCAATTTATACAGATATGTCTAAAGCATTCGATTATGTAAATCATGAAGATGTTGTTGAAATTGTTCAATAAACTCTATTCTTATGGAATTCGTGGAAACGCACTCAACTTAATTAAATCTTATCTTAACGGCCGCAACCAAAGCACAGAAATTACTAAAGTAAATATTAGAACTAGGACGGAAAATTTTTAGCATTTAGAGAAATAAAATTTGGGGTTCCACAGGGACGTATCCTTGATCCGTTTTTATTTTTACTTTATATTAATGATCTCCCACGACACATTATCCATCCAATGGTATTGTTTTCGTTTGGTATGATAGTACTGCATTTATTAAAATTAGACACAAGACAACGTATGAAAAAGATATAAATAGTGCTATTCAGATAATGGTTATAAAATAATAATTTAATTATAATCTTACAAAAAACTTAAATAATGAATTTTTATCAAAGGCTACAAATTAAATCTATAGATATAAAAAACAGTATTTTTATAGACAGTCAGTTAACATGGAAAAATCATGCTCAAAATATTTGTAAAAAGCTTTACGTATCGGCTTATGCATTACATCATTTAACTAAAAAAGTTAATAACAACACAATTCTAGTTGCATATCATGGCTTAGTAGTTTCAGCTTTACGATTCGGCATCATATTTTGGGGTTACTGCTGTGAAAGACAGAATATTTTTAAGGATCAAAAACGATGTTTAAGATCAATATTTAAACTAAAGGCCACAGATATATGTGTATTAGTTTTTAAGAAACACAGACTTTTGACGTTTTCTTGTTTATATATATATATTAGAAATAGCTATATCTGTTAAAACAAATAAACATCTTATCCCAACTTTAAAAGAATCTAGAAATCGTACAGTACAACTTAGAAGAGAATATAAAAACGTATTATGTATAAGAAATTGCAAAACAGGATTATAAAAAAGGAGTGTAGTAATCATGGCCCCAGTTATATACAATAAAATACCTAAATTGTTAAAGGAAATGCCACTTATGAAATTCAAAAAATATTTAAGTACTTTTCTCAATTATTATTCCGTAACAAAATTCCTACTAGATGAGTTTTATCTGTAAATTATTATAATAATGTTATAAATTTAAGTAATTTAATATTTGCATGCTTAAGGACAGAATGTATGTACATGAATACACAGCATTGTTAAAATTTAAATCTGCAATATACTTATACACCTACATTCGAAGCAAATAAATATATTATTATTATTATATTGGATATTCCTTCTCGAAAACTTATAGTTTCGGTAAATATGAATACTACGGGTATATACTTGTAGGTAATTTTATCTGACTTAAGTAATGTGAAAGATTTTTTGGTATTACTCCAGTACTAGAGAGCACCAATGGTACAATTTATACTTTTTTCATTTTCCATATTCTTGTAACTTCTTCTTTTAATTCTGTATATTTAGTATTTTTTTCTATTATTGACTTTTGCAGATTGTAGGTATTAGGGATCGTTCTATTAAGTATGTTAGTTTGTTCATTTTGTCTATAAATGTTATATCTGGTCTCTTGTAATGAATTATTTTGTCTGTTAAAATTGGCCATAGTACATCTTGCAACTGGAGCTCTCCAGCACCGATTTTGTTTCATATTGGTAGTACGGAAGAGGTTTATTAATTTAAAATTATTAATTTAAAAGTTATAACTAATTTTTGGTGCACTGTTTGTACAATTTGATTGTGCCTATGAGTATAGTCTGTCTGCGCTAGAGATGGACAAGTCCCCGTTATATGCTGTATCGTTTCTGACTGTCGATGACATTTTCTACATTTATCGGTGTTTATTTTGGAATCTTTTATTATAAATATTCTATAATTTTTAGTTAAAATTACTTGATTTTGAATGGCGATCATAAAGCCCTCAGTTTCTGAAAACAAAGAGCCTAATTTAAGCCATTTGTTTGAAGCCTCATTCAATGTGTTCCTGTTCTAAATCATGTAGATGTCGGCCATGTAATTCTTTATTACGCCAATTATTTATTTTATCTAATGTGTGTTCTTGTACTGATTTAAATTTTAATACGCAATTTTTTAAATTAAGAGGTGTGATATTATTATCTTACTCTAATACAGCAGAATGTAAAGTGCTTTCTGTTTTATTGTAAAATAAATCTCTGAGGTTTCTGACCTGTCCCTTCCATAGTACTCTCAAATCAATTAATCCTCTGCCACCAATTGTCCTATTCGTAGATATTCTCTCTATGGCTGATTTTGGGTGTAAATAATTATGTTTAGTTAACGTTATCCTTATTTTTATCTGTAACCTATGGATATCAGCTTGAGTCCATTTTATTACTCCAAAAGTGTATGTTAGAACTAGAATAGCATAAGTAT
The DNA here is from genome assembly GCA_032432895.1 of Dryadula phaetusa. NCBI lineage: Eukaryota > Metazoa > Arthropoda > Insecta > Lepidoptera > Nymphalidae > Dryadula > Dryadula phaetusa. The sequence goes on along the minus strand of JAOYRS010000008.1, from coordinate 122,552 downwards.
TTATTGCCTTAAAAAAGATTTCTTGAATAAAGTTGTCGTTTACATATTGCGTTTAACCGTTTAGTTTTTTTTAGCTTCACGCTTTTATCCCGCATAGCAGGGTAGACCGAAAGTATCAAGGGTCAACACACTCCGTACTTCGCTTTCAACCGAATTCGAGATGTTGCCTATTGAGTGGTGGAACTCAACGCCGCTCTTTGTCTACCAGAGCGAGGAAGTGAAAATAATTTAAATATAACCGTTAAGTGAATTCTGCAATAACATTTTTCTTTATTTGAACGTGATTAATTTTATTTGATTAATTTATTCCTAAATATTTATAGATATCTCTTGACTCCATTGGATTAAATGTATCAATTTCAATGCTATCACTTCTATTATCTATTTTTCCTTTACAAATGTGAAGTGTTTTACATTTATCAAATCCAAAAGACATTTTTATATTCTGACTAAATAGAGTTGTAATATTAAGTAGGCCTTGAACATCTTTTCTAGACTTTGCAAAAAAATTCTGAACGCATGGCTTAGCGGTCAGAGCGCTTGGACGGTATCTAAGAGGCGCGAATTCGAATCCCGCTGCGTTCAAATTTTTATACGTTTTTTCAAAAATGTTTTCTAATCCTAAGTGTGGAATAACACTTTAGAAATAGTAAATATTAAAATATTAACCTGTTTTCTCTGCAATGCTTTATTGAATTATTATTATTATTATTATTATTGTTAGGTTACGCCATTCGAGCAATTTAAATTGATGAGCAATGGATAATAATAACATCTTAATGCTCTCTAATCTAGTAAATATATAAAAAATAAAAACTAATTAAATATAGATTGATTATAATCAAGTTTCAAGGAAATGCTTTGTTTGTCAGTAGATTGCGAGATCTGGCGTTGTTCGGTCCATTATCGGAGACCGAGACCAAAGATGTCGAAGCAACAGCATCCCGGATCAATCATGAACACCTTTCTCAGGTGCTGTGAAGAGGAGATTGAAAAGCCAATAATCGGTAAAATTACAGGTACTTAAATTTTTATATTAAATATGATATAATAAATTATCTGTATTTATAATTATTCCTTTTATTATTATATACAGGTACCATTATAATTCATTTAAATTGATTAAAATAGTGAAGGTATTGGGTAGTTCTCATTTATTAAAAAAATGTTAATTCTAAAACGCATAAAATATGCGTTATCAAAGCAACGCCTATTTTATTTTATAAAAAAATTAATTTAAGGTGTTTTTTTAGATTTAATAAAAGTTATTTCTTCTGAATATATATCAAATTTTAGACTTCTGTCCCCACAACGTTTCTAAAAAATTTTTTTACGTGTGTACATAATGTCATAGTTATAAATCAATTTTTAGTTTATTTTGATTCCTTCCGATATATTTAATTTCAGGTACTATCCCTATCTGGTTAAGCGGCAGTCTGCTAAGAAATGGACCTGGTAGAATCAAAATTGGCTCATCTCAATACAAACACGTTTTTGATGGATCAGCTATGTTGCATAGGTAATGATTTTTTTATATTGTCAATACACAACACTCTCTACATTCTGTCCAATTCCGAGATTTAATAATTCGAGTAGTGGAATTCAACGCCGCGCTTTGTATTACAAGAACGGTGACTTGAAAATAATTTAAGTTAGACTTCTAAACGGGCAAATCAATACAGCGCCTATCGCGTTTACAGTTAATTGTTTTTTAATTGAGATATGCCAATGTAAAATTAATTAAATGGGGAAAGGGCAAAATGCAAGAAGTTATAAATTAGTGGTTCTGAGACCACATCTCTGTATACCCATAGAATGATTGTCAGTTTTTGTGCAGGAATCTTGTTTTATTTATATTATAAATGCAAATTTTGTGAGGATATATTTATTTATATGAGTGCATATGTATATAAGTATGTTTGTTACTCTTACACGAAAAAAGTATTGAACAGATTTTGATGAAACTTTACAGATTCACGCTTTATATTACCAAATTACGTAAAATTACGTATAATGATTTTACGTAATTTGGTCTTAATATAACATAATATACATATTAATTACACCGCAAACTGTCCTTTGAGAGCTATCTTGGGGTGGGCTGACGAAATTGTTGGAGCTACACAAAGTTGATGTAAGATCAGATACTTTGTCTTAAATATTTCTTAATAAAAGCCAATGATACCATCGTCATCTTTTATATGGATGCCATTATGAACAAAATAGTGGACCATTCATAAAATTATTTTGGATGTTTTTTTACATATGTACAATTAAAATATATTTATCAAACCCTTATCGGATTCGATGCGTTTGTCACTTTAAGTACTTAGCCTTTTACACTTAGTAATATGGCCGAATATTTAAAAGCGTCTAACAAACGGATCATAGCCAAGTGCGCAACTCAAAGGCGGATCCATGATAAACCCTACTAATATTACCATTTACCCTTTTGCTCAAAAACTACTACATGGATTGGGATGAAACTGCATTTATTTAGGTCAACAAAATAACATAAAGGCTTTAATTTATAATCATTATAATTTTGTAATAATATAACGATAAATATCAAGTACTTAGATACTTTTTATAACCACACCGTACAGGCGAAGCTGCGAGTGGAATGTATATATAAAAAAGTTGCTTTTCGCTATATCTGCAAAATATTCCAGTCATTTTAAATTGTAACTTACGAGTATATGTATTATAATGATGTAGAAACTATATTGAGGCCGATCGATGCGCAGTCAGACAGCGTATGTCTGTAAACACGATCGGCTGTGGGTTCAATTGCCACTTGGGGGAGTGATTACATTTAAGTTATTTCCACAGCGGCGTCAAGTTCCGCCACTTAACACGTAATATCTCGAATTGCATGCTAATCTCGCAAAAAGTGAAGTACAGAGTATCTTGACACTAGGTACTTTCTGTTTTGGTAGTCAGAAAGCACCTGGTGTCAAGACTGCTATGCGGGATAAAAGCATGAAGCTAAAAAAAATAAACTATATTGTTGTAAATTTCATCTGCATCTATTCATTGCTTATTGTTTGAAAGAGTAACACATAAGGATTTATCAATCAATACAATTTTTTGTATTTATAATATTAGTAGTTTGGTAGAGACGAGTTCGTGTAGAGGCAAGCGTTAATGCGCTTTAAAAGGCCTCTCAAGCCTCCATTCAGGTTATAAGCTCTAGGCACTACTGCAAGCCCTTTATGAATTCATGGATACTAAGAACTCTATTCTCTAATAAAGTTGGGAAAACCAACCATATTTGAAAAGTATCGATCACTCTTTATACCTTGTAAATGTATAGCTAAATTAGATCGACTATCAAGTTCATTGCCTTCCAATAGAGTTTGTGTCCGGTGAATGTAAGAACATATTAATTTAAGTGCCTATTAAATTTGACTTGTATGTTTATAACAATTCATTAATGTAACTTCTTACGCCTAAATACCAAATATAATTTTATACAATTGTAAAGGATACATAAACAAAATATATTCACAATTATTTTACACGTGCGTCCGTCGTAGCGTAGTAGATAAGCATCAGAATGTAAATACGATAATTTTATTTCCACATGGAGGAGCGATTTTATTAAAAGATTTTTTATGTGAAGCCGGTCTTGGATCTGACTCTAAAGGCGATCGATTGTGGGTTCGATACCCCCCGATAGGGGAGTGATTATATTTAAATAATTGTCACTCCTTCGCTCTGGTAAGACAAAGTGCGGTGTTGATTTCCACCACTCGACCCGCAATACCTCGATTTCGGATGAAAAGCAGTCAATAAGGTGTCTTTACACTAGGTTGTCTATAACAATCCTGCTATGAGGGATAAAGCGTTCACTGAAATATGAAGTAGTAGGATAATCTGATTTCAATCTATCAATTCTATCAGCGAGTGCAAATTCGAGATATTTCGTGTTGAGGGGGCGGAAAAGCAAAAAGCCGGATTCTTTGCTAGACAGAAATGTTAATAGTAGTAAAAAAAATTTAAATATAATAATTCCTAAAGTATCCCATTGCATCGCGTAGCCTTTACGTTAAATTACAGTATTAAAACGTAAAAAACAAGTTATCTCTAACTATTGAAATTGTTAAAAAATAAAAACAATAACTAAAATAGATATGTCTGTTTTGTATGCATCGTTAGTATAGTAAATATTTTTGTTTTTTAAATTTACATATACAAGACGTGAGTGAGTTTAATAATAATAAAAATATATACTGTACACTTTGAAGTTTAAATTTTATAAGAACATTTTTTTAAAAAAACCTGTCTGAATTATGACTAGTTGTAATCCTTGACACTCAACAGTACTAAAATAAAAACAGAAAACCATAAAATATTTCTTAATAATATTTCCTATATTACAATATTTCATATATTTATATATTTTTAACTATATAAAAATAATTCAAATTGAAGTATTATAGTTTGATCTATTATAGTCCTTGATAAGAATTTCTAAATCTTTCGAACTGTCACTAAGCTTATCACGTTAGTAACAAGGAGCTTTATATTTTATTTCACATAGAAAGGAAGTTAGAGACAACCTGATATCAAGACACTTAACGGAGTGTCTTGACATTATCTCGGTTTCAGGCGGAAACCAGTCAACGGACTGGTTTCCGCCTGAAATCGAGATGCTGAGTGCGGATTGGAGAACTTAACACTGCGCTTTGTCTTACTGAACAATATTTGTAAAAATGCCAGCCTATGTGATGCGTTTCAGTACTAGAATATCTGTCAACAAATACCAAAATATATCGTCGGAGGCCAAGTAAAAAGTATTATTATTACATACAAAACCCCTACTTTATAGAGAGTGTACAATAGGAAAAAATGCTCCCATTTGGACATTTTTAAATATTTTTATCTGAAAATTTTATTATTCCTCTATTTTTTAATTAGATATACCCATGTAAATTCAATTTTAATGAAATATGTATATTTTTTGAGAATAAAATACCCTTATGTAAAATACCCTTTATGAGTACGATATATGAAAAATTGTGCACTTGTCTTTTTCTACGTTGGTGCAAGGTATTTAATTGAAAAGGTGAACAAATGAAACACTCATTAAGAAATTATTTATTTAATTAAGAAAAAAGTAATCATATTTTAATTTAGTACTGGAAAAGGAATATCAAAATATTTTTAAAGTAAATGCAAATTATTTGCATAAATATAATATAACAATAAAATAGCGTCTAATACAAAAAAAAAAAAACATAAAACTAAAGTATTATTATTTCATAATTAACATCAGTATAATAATGGTAAGTATAGTCACCTTTAACATACATTACTCTAAGGAATATTTAAAACAAAAAATAAACATTTATTTTAAGATAAAGGAACTACTTTAATAATTAACGGAACGATTATTTTTTTCTACGAATAAACATATTTCTTAGCTTCACGCTTTTATCCCGCACAGCAGGGTAGACAGAAAGTACCTAGTGTCAACACACTCCGTACTTCGCTTTTCACCGAATTCGAGACATTGCGTGTGAGTGGTGGAACTCAACGCCGCACTTTGTCTTACCAGAGCGAAGGAATGAAAATAATTTAAATTTAATTACTCCCTCGAGTGGGGATTGAACCCACAACCGATCGCGTTACAGTCAGACGCTGTCCCACTGCGCGATATTTCTTATTATTAATAAATATAAATTTATAAATTAGTCTCATAACCTTCAGAATCGGAACCTTGGTGTAAAATCTACGATGAATGTGAATACTTTTGACAACGGTATACGTACATTAGAAATACTGAACGGTTCCTATCCTGACCACCACTGGTATAGGACGGACGCACAGACGGACATCTTTGGTACCTTTTTTAGAAGAATTTTATAGAGAATTATAAAGGTAATTAGCTACTTCATTTGGAACCCGCTTAGCTATTGTTTCAGGCCACATGTAACATATTCCTTATTTGAGCCCCATATCGAAAATAGAAAAATTGTATACGGAAAGTTTACGTTTATAATAAAATAAATTACTTTCTCCGTGTAGCGTAAATATAATTATTTGAGATTCAAAAGTAGCCGAAATTATTGTTTTAGGTTTCTAAAAAGATTCAATTTTATCATATTTTTAAAGATCTTTCTATATTTTTATTTCGTATATTTTTTTTAGCTTCACGCTTTTGTCCCGCATAGCAGGGTAGACAGAAAGTACCTAGTGTCAACACACTCCGTACTTCGCTTTCCACCGAATTCGAGACATTGCGTGTTGAGTGGTGGAACTCAACGCTGCACTTTGTCTTAACCGGAGCGAGGAAGTGAAAATCAAATAAATATAATCACTGCCCCGAGTGGGGATCGAACCCACAACTTTGATATTATATTTTGTATAGGTTTGTTGTATGGGGTTTCCCAATAAGAATGATATGTTTTGAAATTGAAATAAAACATGTAATATATGTTCGTGCTCAATGGCTTTATTTGATAGGAAATTCTATGTTATTTATGATTTAAACCGCCACGACTTTTTTACACTGGTGAATACGATCGATCCAATTTTCGATGACTCGGTGTAGCATTTCGGCTGGTATGGCCGCTATAGTCGTTCGAATGTTGCGTTCAAGGTCTTGAATCGTAGCTGGTTTATTGGCATACACTTGAGCAAGGGTGTTAATTCGCATGATCTTGGTGGCCAATTGTGAGGACCGTTGCGAGAAATAACCGACTCACCAAACTTATCACGCAATAAATCCATTGTGACGGTCGCAGTGTGGCATGTTGCACCATCTTGTTGAAAATAAATGTCGTCCGCATCGATTTCATACACTTCAGGAAAAAAAAATCGTTCAACATGTCACGATAACGGTCGCCATTGACAGTAACTGTACGGCCTTTGTCGTTTTTGAAAAAGTACGGGCCAATGATTCCGCCATACCATAATCCGCACCAAACAGTCAATTTTTCAGGATGTAATGGTGTTTCATGAACCACTCTTGGATTTGACTCACTCCAGTAACGACAATTCTGTTTGTTCACATAACCATTGAGCCAAAGTGAGCCTCATCTGAAAAGATGATTTTCCTATGAAATTCGGTGTCCGTTTCCATCATTTCAAGCGTCCAATCAGCAAATTCACGACATAATCGATGGTCTGCTGGCTTGAGTTCTTGTGCCAACACAATCTTGTATGGATGTAGGCCAAGATCCATACAAAAAATTCGCCAGGTTGTCATTCTGGATAAGCCTATTTCTTGTGCACGTCGTGGAAAGGAAACATTTTGATTTTCTTCGACACTGGCTGATACGGCGGCAATATTTTCTTCACTACGGCCTGTCCACTGTCATGTTGGTGGTCTACTATCGTGCAAAGAATATTCACTTTCCAGTTTTTGGATTATGCGACGTATAGCGAGCTCAGACGGTGCACCATGACGACCATATTTAGCATGAAATGCTCTTTGAGTAGAGACAATACTTCTCGAATTTTGATAGAAAATTTGGACAATTTCCAAACGTTGAGGTAAGGTGAACTTATTCATGATTAAATGGAAAACAATACTGATCACAAAACAATACAAATTTCAAATGTTAAACAACCAAAATGGTGGCTGTGAGCTAGCAAAATCCTATTATCCCTATTGGGAAATACTGTATAATTCTATCACTAGTAATTGAGGAAGGACAATTTTTAAATGCTATGAATACGTCACACTGATCTTTTTAGGAACGTAAAAGTATGTTTATTTCCCTGTTAGATACATATATCTCGGTGTGCGCGAGGCACGGTCTGTATTCTGTCCGTGTTTTTTCCATCAAAAATTTAAGTCGTCCAAGTAAATTTTATTTGTAATTTTGTTTTGTTTTATTTGTAATCTTGTATAATAAGATTCCACGGGTTGTAATGGGATCACAAACACTTTTCACTGTAGCGGCTGTAATAACTCGATTTTTATTATAATGATGACCTTTTAAAACTTTTCCACAGTTACCAGTCATTTTATCATATTTATCTAAAGCAATCGGATTAATTTGATTGCTAGACATTGTATTGGAAATAGGATTAATAGTAATTTACGCCTCATATCAATTCATTTGACTTAGTTTCTTAATCGCTTCTTCTTTAATCTGTTTAAACTACCGTCTTATTTTACCGTTTAACGAGGAAGACGTAGAACGTTCACTTGACGCAGCTACTGCTGAAAAATCATCACTAGAGTTGGGTATTGGAGATTTACTATTTACAAATGACATGACATTCGATAGTCATTCTGAATCTAGTATACAAATATTTTGGTTTGATTCCAATATTGGAATTTTTGGACTTGAAGTAAAATAATGAAATGTTGGAGAAATTGGGGTAAATGATGATTTTTTTTTGGGAATCTCTATTATCAAAATCCAAACAATGCATATCATTGGGCATATCGAGTCCAACTATAAGATCGATAATTATGTCATCGGCCACATCAGAATTCTTCTCAAAAAATCCATTGCTTATGTTTTAGAGGCTTTTCATCCAAAGGAGATTTTTGAGTTTCTGGATCGTTACACTGGATTACATGTGAAGGAAGTCACATGCTAGATAGTCGTTTATGCGTCATTTCTTATATAAAAAAAACTAATGGTGGCCTTTATATATATATATATATATATATATATATATATATATATATATATATATATATATATATATATATATATACATATATATATATATATATATATATAAACTTAAAGGAAACATTAATATCATACCATTATAATAAATAATACTTACCAGCACTAGTGCCTTGATTATAATCAATGAATGTTAATAGTTCTTCACAATTCATAATATCATATTGTCGTCTCTTTTTGCTCAAATTTATTAAAAACTGTCAATATTTATTGTAACTATAATTACAATACTTATAAATAAGAAAATAACATAATACAAATCCCTGCGTCCGGTGCACACACAATATATCGGTAGTTGCTTTTTTTGACGTATCAAAAGTACAAGAAATAAGGTGATACCTTGAAATATTTTTTTGCCATGATGTAGATTACAATATTGTAACTAAGTTACCGCAATAATCGAAAAATTTCAAAATTGCAGATAACTTTTTTTACTTTGCACCCGTCAATTGAAAACTCTAAGGGACATCCCTTAGAGTTTCAAATTTGTACATTGATACTCTATTATTATTTTATTTAAGTCTCCCTTTTTTATTTACTATATACAGTTTTTACTGACTTATTACAGTTTAAATTGACTATTGATTAACAACTTTATGATACAAAATAATTGATAGTATTAGTATTAGTAAATTTGTCAGCTTACTTTTTCATTGTTTTTTAGTTTTTATTTGATTATGACGATATGATGCCAAGGAGGGTTGACAAAAACTACCTAGTGCCAAGAAGTCAAATGCTCAAGAATTATATATGTACATCGATTACCAATCTCGATACTATATGTTATATGTTTTAAGATATAATGTGTTTCTGTTTACAGATTTTCCATAAATAAGGGCAATGTCACCTATCAGTGTCGCTTTTTGAAAACGCAATCGTTTATGAAGAACGAAGCAGCTGGTCGTATCGTGGTTACCGAATTTGGTACTAAAGCCGTTCCTGATCCCTGTAATACTATATTTAAACGGTAATAGCTTTAATTATTAACGGTAATAGATTTAATTAAAAATATATTTATAACAATCAGAAATTAATTTAAAAAAATGTGAAAATTAAGTTGCAAAACTTAACAACACTGTACTTTGTCTTAGTAGAGAGGTAAAATGAGAATATTTTAAATATAATCGAACCCAAAACCAATCGTGTCTACAATCAGATTCTGTACCGATGGTTTTTATTAATTCTAACGCTTGTATCATTAATTATTTAGTATTATTGTATTTTGATGGATTTAGCTTCACTCTTTTATCCCGCATAGCCATATTCCTGCCTACTCTACACAGGTACTTCCTGTACTTAATGTAAAGACACTCCATACTCTGCTTTTAGTTAAATTCGAGACATTATGTGTTAAACGGCGAATTAAACAAAACCGAAATAATTTATGTATAATCCTTATCATGAATGAGAATCGAACCCATAACTGATTATGATTACAGTCAGACAGACACTGTGCCACGGCCAACCTTTGAAAAAGATTTCAATTTTTGTCATGAAATAGAAGAAGAACAAATTCTTATTTTGCCAAATGGTTTTATTTTATAAGCATTGAAAAGAAATAAATCTCCCTGTAGGCTTACTAACGACATATATAAATAAATTGCAATAAAAGCATAAGAATTTCGACGTAGGATAAGAACGCATTGCTTAGTTGTCAGACATATACGGTTTTCAAGTAACACGTGTTAACAAAATATATATACTTATTAAAAGTAAGAAATATTTTTTTTCCTATTACAAAAACTCGTACGGGAAGGAGGTAAATAATTTATTGTTTTTTCCTTTTTGAACAATGATACAATTGCAATTTTTTTGGATGGTGTTCTAAAATTTATTGTTCTAAAACAGTTTATATTAACGTGAAGTGTATGAAAAATAATGCTTATATTTTGCTAATTAAACAATTATGTTTTTAAAGGCTATAATTAGAATAACATATGATATTCCGTTTTTGCTTCTCAGTGTGGGAGTGAAAAATAAAGTGATTTTTGTTTTTTTTTGTTTATTTAATATTAAATGGCGGAACTCAACGCCGCTTTGTGCAACTTTGTGTTGTCTTAGCGAAGAAATGAAAATAATTTTAATTTGAATACATTATAGCTTAACATTAATTATTACAATATATATTTCAATTATAGTTCACATCTAATATATATAATAAATATCATATGCGAACGCGTTTGTCCCAGTTAATACAGTGTTTCCCAATAAGGATGATAGGGTTTTGATAGCTCACAACCGCCATTTTGGTTGCTTAACATTTGACATATGTGTTGTTTTGTGTTCAGTAATGTTTGCCATTTAATCGTGATTAAGTTCACGTTACCTCAACGTTTGGAAATTGTCCAAATTTTCTATCAAAATTCGAGAAGTATTGTCTCTACTCAAAGAGCATTTCATGCTAAATATGGTCGTCATGGTGCACCGTCTGAGCTCGCTATACGTCGCATAATCCAAAAACTGGAAAGTGATTATTCTTTGCACGATAGTAGACCACCAACACGACAACGGACAGGCCGTAGTGAAGAAAATATTGCCGCGGTATCAGCCAGTGTCGAAGAAAATCAAAATGTTTCCGTTCCACGACGTGCAAAAGAATTGGGTTTATCCAGAAGGACAACCTGGCGAATTTTACGTATGGATCTTGGCCTACATCCATACTAGATTATGTTGGCACCAGAACTCAAGCCAGCAGACTATCGATTACGTCGTGAATTTGCTGATTGGGCGCTTGAAATGATGGAAACGGACACCGAATTTCATAGGAAAATCATCTTTTCAGATGAGGCTCACTTTTGGCTCAATGGTTATGTGAACAAACAGAATTGTCGTTATTGGAGTGAGTCAAATCTAAGAGTGGTTCTTAAAACACCATTATATCCTGAAAAATTAACTGTTTGGTGCGGATTATGGTACGGTGGAATCATTGGCCCGTACTTTTTCAAAAACGACGAAGGCCGTACTGTTACTGTCAATGGCGACCGTTATCGTGACATGTTGAACGATTTTTACTGTCCTGAAGTGTATGATATTGATGCGGACGACATTTGTTTTCAACAAGATGGTGCAACATGCCACACTGCGACCGTCACAATGGATGTATTGCGTGATAAGTTTGGTGAGTCGGTTATTTCTCGCAACGGTCCTCATAATTGGCCACCAAGATCATGCGATTTAACACCCTTGGACTATTTTTGTGGGGGTATGTTAAATTTCAAGTATATGCCAATAAACCAGCCACGATTCAAGACCTTGAACGCAACATTCGAGCGACTATAGCGGCCATGGCAGCCGAAATGCTGCACCGAGTCATCGAAAATTGGACCGATCGTATTCACCAGTGCAAAAAAAGTTGTGGCGGTCATTTGAACGATATTTTATTTAAATCATAAATATCATATAATTTCCTATCAAATAAAGCCATTGAATACGAAATTCGAACATATATTACATGTTTTATTTCAATTTCAAAATATATTGTTCTTATTGGGAAACCCCATATTACTTTAAAAATACGTAGTCAAAACTAACTGCCTCCGATAAATTAGATTTTCGAATCCCTTGCCCAATCCACTGTTTTTTAAGACAAACCCAACCCAATCTAAGTAATAATATAGGGGAGCCAGTTCCGATTTTGAGCAGCTATTTCCTCTCAAACAATAATTAGTGAACCGCATCAGAGAAAAGCACTATTTAGTTCTTGAACTCCCTTAGGTCTTGCATTACAAATATCTATGCATCAGCGGACGATGTTTTGACCAAGATGCTCTTCTAACCGACAGTCAGCAGGCAGATTTATTTATTGACAGTTACATCAGCTTAAATATTAGTTGAGAGAAAATGATTGAGCATATACCATACCGCAACAGAAATTCACTCTTTATGATTTGATCATATAAATCTGTCATTGACTCTCGTACTAAAAAAAATAATATATGATAAGCTTTTAAGGGATCGCTATTGAAATACGCAGTTTGTTTGATATTTCATTTCAGGCATCGGCTTATTCTAGTTTTTAAAAAGGCGTTTAGTAAGCTTCACAGACACACACACACACACACACACACACACACACACACACACACACAACACACACACACAGACACACACAGACACAGAGACACGCAGATACACATACACTCATATACAGACACACAGACGTACAAAAAAATCAAATAAATTGTAACCAAAGTTTCCTTTACGACAGATTAATTAAGGTATTTCCTATTTAAAATATTTTTCAGCTTTGAATCGATTTTCAATTTGGAAGAAATTATATCGGACAATACTAGCATTTCCGTAAATACATTTGGCGACCAAGTGTATGCGATGACTGATGTTGCAACAGTTTATAGGTAAGAAAATTATATACAGGGTAATCAGACAAGACGTATAGTAATAAAACGTAGAGACATTGCGTTGACTACTTTCTGAAGTGGTGCACTCAACGCTGCACTTTGTGTTACCAGAGCGGAAAAAATAAAGATATTTTTAAATTTAAATATTACCCTGAGTGGGAGTAGAACCCACAGCCAGTCACGTTAACAGTCAAACGCTGTCCCATTGCGTCACGACGAGCTTTTTTATATATTTTATTGTAAAAATATAGTATTTTGATATTTGCCTTATATGAATTCATTAGAAAAAGAGACCTACATAATGTTTTATATGGTTTTAGGCTGCGAAAGGAACTAAGGTATAAAAAAAATGTTATTTATTTAGTATTTCTTTTGCTCCTTTTACTCAAATTTTAATATATTATGTAGAATATTTTCTATTACTAAAATTTACGCGATGTAGGATATAGAAAAAGCAGAATATCTTAAATATATACGATTTTTACCATGTTTGTTTGTCTGTTTGTTTATATATATATCTAAGTAATGGTTAAAAATATTTTTTTTATTAATAATTTCAGATTCGATCCACACTCTCTAGAAACTTTGGAAAAGAAAAGTCTTATAAACGCCTTAATAGTTTGCCACTCAGCGCACCCACACAAAATGCCTAACGGTATGATTGCCTCGTATAAACAATTTTTATCACTATTTTGTTCTTAGAGCATACTGTTAACACACGTACGTACTTAAAGAAATAATTTGATTTGTATTATTTATGTAACTCTTTGAGAACAACTCTTATAAAAACATTGAAAACTGACAGCCAAACCATTTCACTTATCTGAGATATATCAATTGCTCTTCATTAACAGACGCAATCTCTTTAATATGCACAATTTTGGCCTAGGCCTTTTGACGGCCATCAATCTAGAGCTGACTGGATAGTAGACATATTCACTGGACATTAGTATGTTCTAAATGAGATCTACGACGGAACATTATCAGCTGAACCGACAACTCGCTCCCTGAGAAGATGTATGAAGATGCATCACGGCAGAATCTTCAATCATAGTGTACTTGGTTCACAAGCAGATGGAAAAGGTGGACGTCATACATAAAGGATATGTAAGGGAAGTTACCTCACGTATCCTTACTGTCAACGATTCTAAAGGACTTAACTATAAATCCCTAGTCATCATCCAGACAAAGACCAAATACATTGCAGCGTATCACATGCTGTTGTCGCAATTATTAGGCACACTGTTTAATGTATATAATCACTGACACCAAAGAAGACGCAATTGGCAGGTTTGTCCGTCGGGTAAATAGTTGATTTCAACTTGAAAATGGCAATCGACGAGACGTGGAGGCGGTCTGCAAGATAACTGGACCATTGTCCAGTTATCTTGCAGACCGCTACGATCCCAAACACATGAGCAACCAATGGTCAACATCAAGCGAGAATACCACAATCACAGGGTTAATCCGTTTGGAGGTTCAGTTCCTCCAGTTTCCTAAAGAAATTAAAACTAGGACCCACTCCTGGCGATGACTCCTCTACTATTTTGATTCTTTCCACCTGTCATTGAAAAAAAATCACTAAATTTAAGAATAAAACGGGATCGTATAAAATTCATGGCATATAAGCTATAAGTCCTTGATTTAACATAACACCCCAAAATAATAGGACTGATAATACTGACTACTTTTTGCTAATTGATGATACGAAAGTTAAAATATTTGACTAAAGAATATTTTTTTTTGCCATGATCTTACTTAATATAAACAATAACTTCACGCAGGCAGAGAAAAAGTTCATATGTGTTAGAACTTAACACTGCGCTTTGTTTTATAAGAACGACGAATTTAAGATAATATTATCATATTCCAAGTTAGAAACCGACATACGTAACTTTTACATACAGGCGCTGGTTCGAGGCATATGGCAACTTAAGTTGCTATAAAATACGAATAACAAAAAATATATATTAACAACTTCATAACCATCTCAAATAAATAAAATTATATTTTATTTATTTATTATGTTATGATTTATAATTGATTAACTAGCATAATTAAAACTTCTCTTTAGGAAATTGTAGAGATTGTAGAGATTATAGAGATTTTTTTTATAATATTTACAATAATTGAGTTAATACAGTAATAAGTAGTTGTATTATTATTCTTTTTTAATGGAAACAGAAGGCAAACGATCGGAAGGGCCACCTGATGCTAAATGGTCACTTTCGTCCATAGACATCTATAACATTAGAGTTGAAGATGCGAAGCCGGCCTTGGGATTGAATTAAAAGGAGATGAGAAAAAAGGTGGTTGGGAATGGGGACAGCTGGCTTATATGAAATCGAACCGGAACACATCAACAGCCATTTGGCGAATCATATTTGTCGATAGTGTTCGCGCGTCGGTTAGTGGAGGGTAATGGTATTCTACCTCACAGGGAATTCTTCCTATTTCCAATATAACGTCTAACGTGAAGAGATCATTGTGGTTCAGTATGTTACAATTTGACGATTCACGTGGTCGCGGAATCGATTCCGAAACAAGGAATTTATTATTTTACTTATAATTTTTTATCTGGTAACAAATCACTTGATACGTTTGGCCGTCTATTGTCGTCATCATTAATGTCTCGAAATTCAGTGGAAATTGCAGAAGAATTCTTAATACTAGGTTTTTTTCTGCCTAACGAGCTATTAGCTGGATTATTGCGGCTCATATTGTATAAAAAATAATATGTAGTTAGTGTGTAAAGTTTAAAAAAATAATGTAAAGTTCTTTTAAAAAAATACGTGTTGTCTAATCGAATACAATAATTTATTTATTAGGTATAATCATATTAGAGAACATTTTTAAAAAAACGTATAAAAATTTGAATTTCACGCCTCTTGGATTTGATTAGACGCATCGGGACTCACTTTAAAAATAGTAAATATTAAAATAAAATACTAATATCTCTTGTTAACCGATTGCTTCTTAATAATCTTTAAGTAGTAGAAATTTGTAAAAACCTCTCTACAGAGATGCTAACAACATAAATAAGTTGTAACAAAAACGTATAAGAATTTCTACGCAGCTGAAAGTAGAACGCATGGCTTAGCGGTCAGAGCGCTTGGACGGTATCCAAGAGGCGCGGGTTCGAATCCCGCTGCGTTCAAATTTTTATACGCTTTTTCAAAAATGTTTTCTAATCCTAAGTGTGGAATAACACTTTAATAATAGTAAATATTATAATCATATTATTATATTTGCTTTATAATATTTTCAGGAGATGTTTACAATGTTGGTTTGAAAATTATAATGGGTCTACCAAAGTATGTCATCGTAAGATTTCCTTATTCCACAACAAGTATGCATTTGAATTTTATTTACGTTTAAATTGTGATTTATATATACGTGTATTTTTAATGAATAGAATATTTTTTGTCTTTTAATTGATTTTTAGTCATAAAATTTAGTTTTTGGACTCAGTATTCTTTTAATCTCACCATACATGCTCTCTTTTTCATGCACTTTACGCGACCTTGTTCCAGTATCATTGACATTCCAGACTCGAAGATCGACCGATGTCTTTAAAATTGAGGATTTTTTAAATATGACGAATTTAAAATTTAAAAGCGAATTAAAATATCGAAAGGCCATTCTTTTAAATACAAATCTTATAATAATCAAAAGAATGTTTTATTTTACTGCACGCTTTTATTCCGCATAGCAGGGTAGACAGAAGTTACCTATGGTCAATACACTGTGTACTTTGCTTTCCGGCGAATTCAACATATTGCATGTTGACGGAACTCAACGCCGTACTTTGCCAACCGAAACGTTGTCCCTCTGCGCCAAAAATATCTTATATTTAAAAATATTTTCAAATAACCCGCTGGATGTTAATATAACTCATGGAGGAATGGAATTCCTTTATAGGGTAATGATAAAATTTAATTTCTCCTCTGTAGTAAGATAAAGCGTAGCAAAATAAAGTAAGGGACGGATTTCTTTGACGGACGGATTGAAACAAGGTTTTTGGATTACCATGCTATGTAGGATAATGCGTAAAACTGTGATGTTTTTTAAATATTTTAATCATAACTGATCATAAACATTAGTTTTCTAGAATTATTTTTTTTATGCTATTGTTTATCGCTGCAGTGGATTTGCATGACTAAAATACATTACCTTTAGGGATGAATAATTGATTAATTTAGTTACACTATGTTTAAAAAAATGTATTTTTTTAATTAGTGTTTTACCTAATATCTTTATATTGTCTATATATACTGTACTATATAACTGTTTTGGCTTCAAGCTTTTCTCGCAAAGCAGATTAGGCAGAGAGATAATATTGTTAAAACGCCGTTCTTCAATTTTTACCTAAATTTGAAACATTTCTTGTTTTAAGGCGGAACTAAATGCCACCATGACGTTACCTTACCACGATGGCTCTCAAAACTATGTTGAATATTTACATTTTTTAAACTTTTTCAGAAGATATGTTTGACACAGCAGCAGTTGTTAGCGTAATAGAACCGAGGTGGCGGTTCAACCCCTCATACATGCACTCCTTCGGTATGTTTTTTTATTATTATTATATATATTATCTATTAATAATATTAATAGTAATAGAAGTTTACTTACTAAAATACATGATAGTACTTTTTTATGTCTACAGTGTACTTAACACTCTAGATATAAAAAAATAACTATATATTTGGTTTTTTAAGTTTTTAGAGGTGAGCGTTTGTAGCTGTACTAGTGTAGACTGTGTTATAGCCACCAGCATCTTTGCCCCTTAAAATACTATATTAATGTCAATTAATAATTTTAATGGCTAATTCATTATTTACCATAAAATAAGTTACTATATTATACTAAATTGTAGAAATATATAAAAGAAAGTGAAGTGAAATTATCACATAAATCGTGTGTGTGTTCGTGTGTGTTTGTGGTGCGTGTGTGTGTGCTACTTGTGTGAATAAGATGTTAAAAATGTCATGTTTAGTAATGTATTATTGTCTATCTAGACAATAATTGTAATTATTGTATAATAATAGACTTGATTTGAATCTTCAAAGAGTGTGGTAAATTACATATACACAAAAATACAAGGTTAAGTTAACAAAATATATATCAAAAATATTCAGCAAGTGCCAAGTTGATCAAAATATAGTATGTTGGATAGTTAGTTACAAGGTCCTTTAGACACAACTTAGTTGATGTCGAGGAAATTTACGTTATTTTCCGTATTAATTCGATGAGATTGAGGGCCCACAGTCTTATGAATGAAGATCCTTCTATGAGTCGCCCAGCAAAACTCATAATCGTTATTGTTACTGAAAACTTGAGCTAAATGGATAATTTTTTTTTGCTTTTCTGATGTGAACAGGCTTAGGTTTTAACTTTTTAGAATTACAGTTAGTTATTACGTTTGTAGGCTTTCACAGAGGCTAGGATTTTTTCTTTTACCAAGACGGAGGTAAAATCTGCTATTATTGCTTTATTGCCAGTAATTATTGTCTTCGGGTTGAGTCGAAAAATATCCCAAAAGTAGTTGTCCTCTATATTAATACAGCAGCTTACCGCTCCGTGGTTTGCTAGCATTATAATTGCATTATAATTTTCAGCTAAAAATATAATTTAAATATTATTTACCTCCAAGAGACAGAACGGCGTAGCAACAATATTACAAAGCGTCTGCTTACTGATATGCTTCGTATAAGACGTCACAGTAAGCTCACACTCGACGATGTAGCCCTTATGTGTATCCGCCGGACTTGTATGTTGCGTGTACAAGTCGTAAGATGAGCTCATCTTGTTTGATGTTGTTGGTGGAATTAAAGTTATTTAGAGCTCGCTTTCTAAATTCACTAATTTACATGTTCATTATAGTTTTAAAAATATAAAATCACATCACTAAAAAAATAAATTACTTGAACATTACTTTTTCCAAACAAAAAACATAATTTTAAACGTTTAACTGTTTTTAAGACAAGGTGACAGATGATATATTTATTATATGATAAGTATATACTTTTTTCTACAATTAAACATGGATAGAGTAGTAATTATCCTGAAATTATTGCAATATTTTATACTAGAATGTGAAAATCATGTGAAGAAAAATTTTACATATATTTTTACGAAATTTTAGACGGACTTCTGTGGATAAATATAAAATATTTCGCAGTTATAATTTATATAGAGAAGAAGTGTAGAAAATGAGTATGTTTAATTATAATAATATTGTAAATTCACAAAATAAATAAAATAAATACTACACACACTAATATGCGTTTCTTACAGACTCTTGTAAAAAGTAACATAAGCGTTGCCAAAAAGAATATGCAAATATTCGCGAGTTCTATAAAAGCACAGTACGACGTATAAACAAACTTTAGTAAGATAGAAATATAACATACGTATGTATATTGTTTCTCTAGTAACTTTATAAAATATATTTGAAATTACTGAACAGATTTGAATGAAACTTTGTTTATTATATAAGTTTTAAGTATGGGCGGGACATAGTGTATAATAAACTTTGAAAGCTAAGGCTCTTGATGACCATCTAAAAATTCCAGCTTATTAAAAGGTATTCTTGGTGATGGACAACTGAAGGTCACGCAAAAGAAGTTGCGGACGGCAACTAGTAGTATAGAATAAAAAATGTAAACTTTATTTTTTTTATTACAGGTATAACAGATAATTTTTATATTATATTGGAACAGCCATTATCAATATCTATAGGAAATATTTTAAAAGCTATAATTACGAACGATTCCTTCTCATCCACCCTTGCATGGAATTCAGAGTATGAGGTAATTAATGTTTGTCGAATTATTATTTGAAATATCATATCAACAGAGTTTAAATAATTTATTAAAAACATTTATGTAGAGTTATATAGGTTTAAGACTATATACCGGGTGTCCTATAAGTCCGGTGAAATTTAAACTTTAAATAAAATTCAAATAACGCCAAAAAATAGCGCGCAGGGTGCGGGGGAAGTATCAACGGTCTTTCGAAATTCAGTGCCCGAGAAGCGTTTTACCGGAGTGGACCATGCCTTTTGTGTGCGTCAGTTTTATCCTCGTTCAAACGATTAAGAATTGGGTTCAAAAATTTGAGGAGACTGGCTCTACGTTGGATAAACAACGATTGGGCCGACCAAGGACATCATGGATACAAGAAAACATTACGTAGTGCAAGAGTTAGTTCGTGAATATCCTACTCAATTCATTCGTAAGCCTTCCAGTACATTAAATACATCCAGATTGACGTTACAACGCATTTTAAAGACTTATAAGAAATAATACAGGAATTAAAAGATACTGATCCTGCCAATAGACTTAATTTTGTAAATAAAATGAAGAACCACTTTGCTTCGTTTAATAATGTGATATTTTCTGATTAGGCTCACTTTGACATCAACCACCATGTCAATAGGCAAAATTGTTGCTACTGGAGTAGCCACCACCGGAGACCCTCGCCTGAAATATAAAATTTCTTAAATAGCAAAAGTCGCAGTTTGGAAGACTATGTCAGCGTATGTGTTTATGTTTTTTGAGAACGCATGTGCGCATATGTTTTTTGAGAACGAACATGGCCGTGCGGTTACTGTTACCTTAAAAGTAGTATGAGGCAATGATTTTTTTACACTAAAGTTGCGGAATTTTCCAAGATCCAGATCTGGTTTCAACAAGACGGCGCAGCTGCCCATACCTTCACGGCCAGAATGCCCGGCGTCTGTCAACTTTTTCCTTACAAAGTGATATTTTGAAGAGGCGACATTCCCTTGCCACCACATGATTATCTTATGAGGTAACCTTAAGTCTGAAGTGTTGACTTTGTAAAATAAATCTGCGGTCTGTTGATGAACCAAAAGAAAACACCTGGCGCAGTGATCGAAAATTTGAGTTGTCGTTTACAGGAATGCCAGGAACAAAATGGAGCACATTTTTGTAGTGATTTTTAAAAATGATTTCCTTTTAATTTAATATTATGAATAGTTTTTTAGATATTTTTATCAGTTCTAAGGACTTATGGGACATGTTGTATTACGTTGTGGAAATATCTAAGTTTTTAAGTCTTCGTTTTTTTTTATAGAGAGGCGCTCTATTTGTGTTTTATAAAACAAACACATTTCAATTAAAATTTATAATCTAATGATAAACGAAAACGTATTATACGATAACTGATAATAAAAAAAATATAATATTCTCTATCTCAATATTTTATCTTTCTAAAGGAGTAAAAAAAGTATTTCTATTTCTCCACTCTAGTAAGACATAGTGTGGCGTTGAATCCACTGACCGACAAGTCTTTATTTCGGTCAGTGGAGTCTCTTACATTAGGTTGTCTCGGACTACCATGCTGTACGGGATAAAGCGACGTAAATACAAATATTTCAATTAAGAAACAAACTCACAGCCTACGTCTATGTATTTATTATAATAGTAGCAGAATTGTAAGGAAAAATAAAAAATATTTAGATTAAAAATTATATAAAACACGGCTCTTTACCACGCAATACGCAATGTCTCGACGTTGGACGTGAAACAGCTACAGAATGCTCTGTCACTAAGTCACTTGTCTCTGACTGCAATGCTATACGGAAGAAAACATGAAGCTGTCAAAAAAAAAATAATCTAATATATTTTATTTTTCAATTATTTCAGACTCAAATAATATTAGTGCATCGGACAACTAACGTACAGACGCGGTATTGTACGAATGCTCTATTCTTCATGCATATAGTGAATGCCTTTGAACGAAATGGAAAACTAATTGTTGATTTGTGCGCTTACGAAGATGCAAAGGTCATAGATGCGTTATATGTAGAAGCTATTAAGGTATATCATATATATTTTTGATATCATGTTCTAAGAATTAGGAGAATTTTCTTATAAATTTGATTTCTTACAATTTACAAGAAGAAAAAGTGCAATACATCTATATGTATTATAATCTATATTTATTGTATTTACACATATTTAAAATGAAAATAAAATAAATTTTACATACATTACTCTACCGAACTATTTTACGTATCAAGAATATTTCTAGTAGGTCAGTACCTCCACGAACAATTCGGCAATGAAGGATGAAGGCCATATTTTTATTATAAAAAAATTCGAATTCGAATATTTTTTTTCTTATTAAAGTTGTTCCGTTCCACCATCCTGGCACAGTGGGACGACGTCTATGAAATGCGATTGGTTATGGGTTCAATTCCCATTCAGAGGAATAAACATTCCTTGTTTTATTTTTATTTCTACGAATTAGTAAACTAAAGTGCGGTGAGTTTATCACTTAACATGAAATATCTCGATTTTGGATGGAAGTAAAAAATGTATTGACTAAGCTATTTCTGATACTGCTATGCGTGATAAAGCGTGAAGATGCTTTGTAATTTATAGTTTGGTCTTAAAATTTTGATAGAACGGTTTTTCCTAGATTTATTTTTCCAGATTTTTATTATTTTAATAATATAAATTTAATTTATTAAAAGGATATGAAAAAGAACCCTGATTATGCTTACTGGTGCCACAGCTACCCCAAACGTCTAGAAATTCCGTTAGATGCGCCCGCGTATACAAGAATTGAGGCGAAACTTCTAGCAGACGTTAAAATGGAATTACCAGCAATTAATTATCTGCACAATGGTAAATATAATATTAATATTAGTTATTATAACTAATTAAAAATAAAATTGAAACCGTGGATTCGATTTCCACTCAATTAATTTATTGGAATGTAACTCTTTTATCATAATGTAGAAAATTGATATGATTTTCTGCGCCATTTTTATTTCAAAATCACATTTTTCGAAAAATAATTATATATATATATATATATATATATATATATATATATTTATTACACACTTGTAAGTTTAAACACGGTTTTTCTCTGAACAACAACGCTTCTCTATTTACCCTACTATATAAGAGAGTTAGGTAAAATTATAATAAATGATTTCTTCGTATGATTGATTCAATTTAATTCTGATAATATTATTTAATACTTTTCAGGTCATCCTTACAGGTATATTTATGGGATCGGATCAAAAGACGAAATGGAATTTGCTAATTCGGTAAAGTTTTAAACAATAATAATTTATTATCACATATTAATTTGCCTCAGTTAGACTACCAAATAACGCATTATGTAAAAACGGCAAATAATATACGAAAGGTTTGGTCATGAGAATTTATTTCTTTACTCCATTGAGATTCTTCGTAACAGCGGTACAAGTGATAGAATGATCTAAAAATGAAGTGTCCAACTATTAAAACAATATTCCTTATATATAAATAAAATAAATTTTCCATATATAAATGTATATTCCCCACTTTAAAGTCATCAAAAAATTTAAGGCCAGCTTGGCCTGGTTTGGCTTGGCTTGACTTATAGCAGGCATAGTAGATAGCGAAGCTGGCGTAACAAAAATCCATATTCTTTAGTAAGAAGTATGAAAGTTATAAAAAAAATGTATTTACTTCCTAAAGAAGATAACATTTTTTTTGTTATAATAATACATTTTTTCTTCTTTATTGTCACTATTTTATATAAATCATAGATTAAATAAGGCGTTTTATATGGTCGTGGCGCAGTGTGACAGCGTCTGACTGTAAACACGATCGGTTGTGGGTTCAATCCCCACTCGGGGGTGTGATTATATTAAAATTATTTTCACTTCCTCGCTCTGGCAAAGACAAAGAGCGGCGTTGAGTTGCACCAATCAACACGCAATGTCTCGAATTCGGTGGAAAGCGCAGTACGGAGTGTGCTGACACTAGGTACTTTTTGTCAATGCTGAATATCTCACTTGAATTCCTATTAATTTTATTTTTTTTTCTTTGTAAACTTGGTAGAACTCGTATGTAGTATTAAGAAAATGTAGCAAAGGAGCGAATAATAACAATAGGCTTCAATATAATATAATGCTAATACGTATACAAGAAATTAATTTTGATTATAAGTATTTAGTACTTATAATTTTTGTAAAAAATATTATCTGCAAGTTGTATTCCCTGTTGATTGATCCGTTTGAAATTGTTTTATTTAATAAAATCAGTTAAAATAACCAAGACCACTTATCACTGATTGTGAAATTTAAAACAAAATAAAAATAAATGGTACAAGTTATAAGATCTTTGATTTTCACGATTTTTACATATTTTAAGTGTAACTATTTTAAACGGATTAATCGCGTATATTTTGGTATTCGAAAATATATTTTTGGAAATCTCATGTTTCGAACACTTTACAGTAGTCCGTGGTCACAGGAAGAGCTTGTGTCTACCTGTGACCACGGACTACTGTAAACCGTTCGAAACGTCTGGTTCAAAATTTACGCGATTAATGAGTTTAGAATAATTTTACATAAAACTTATAAGTAAGTTGAATTTATTTTGGATTCACTCAACACAACTAATCAATTAATTGAATTTTCAGATAGTTAAAATAGATACGTACACAGGAAATGTCAAAATCTGGTGTGAATTTGACGCTTTCCCTAGTGAGCCTGTATTTGTACCTAATGAAGACGGAAAGGTTTTATTTTTATTTATTACTATGAGTCTTACCATACGAAAATAAGAAATAAAGTAAAAGAAGAAACGCAGAACCGCTAACTCATCAATTCGCTGATTTCCAAAAGCTGCAGGTTAAAATCCACATTTAAACTCAACGGAATACCTCTGTGTCTGCAAAAGGGATTTCAGTTATGCTTAATTGTTTTCATTTCCTCGCTCTGGTAAGACAAAGCGCAGCGGTGAGTTCCGACACTTAACACATAATGTTAAATGCGAAGGAAAGCGGCGTTCGGTTTGTCTTGGTGACGTACTTCCTGCCTTGTTAAGCAGGATTAAAACGAAAAGTTTGGGAAATAAAAAAAATTAAGAGAACGGGTTACCTTAATGTCGTTTAAGAAAATGACAGTTTCGTTTAAATTATTTCAATTTCTTTGCTTTAAAAAGACAAAGTAAAGAGTTGTTTACGCCACTTAATATGTGATTTCTTAAATTTGGGGGAAAGGTGTGAACGGAGTGTTTTGACATGAGGTTCTCTAGACTACCCTGCTATGCGGGATGAAGCGTGAAGTTTATTGTTTCTTAATTTAATTATTTTTTTAATTGGCACAATTTTAGTTTCCATTTAAAGATTCTGTTTTAATAATTTTTTTTTTTTAGAAAGAAGACGATGGTATATTAATAAGTGCGTTATTATGGGGCGAAGATGACCACGCCGTCACTCTGTTAATACTTGACGCGCATGATTTGAAGGAAATTGCACGAGTCCAGTTCATTACACCGTCTCAAGCACCCAACAGTATTCACGGATGTTTTCTAATACATGCATAATTTGTAAAATCTTAAAATAAAATTAATTAGTATTAAAATTTATTATTAAATTATTATTAAAATAAAAGATTTTTTTTAGTTTGAAAGTAAAAAAAAAGAATATATCCTTTCATGAACTCTTGCTACTGAAATGGTTTTTGGTTGGTATGAAAAAAATAAGTAACTTTTAACTCTCTGCTCTCCACAATGTTCAAATCGACTTCGTTTATTGAGACTGTAGAAACGATATTAATTGTACAAACATACTTAGAATAATAACAACAAATATGATATAACAAGCGTATAAAATTTCGACGAAGTTGTTAGAAAACGGAGAACGGAGTATGACACTAGGTTCTACCTATTATTATACGAGACGAAACGGTTATAAGAGAGTGAATATATATATATATTTATCTTGAGGTTAAGAACGACAAAAACAAATCAGATCTGTATAAACATAATTATCTCTTAATCAGATTTCTTATCCCAGCAATTTTAAAGCGTAGAAAATAATATCTTACCAAAATATTGTACCATATAATAATAATTATCATACAAAAACATTCAATACGGTGCCTATAGTAACAAGCATACGATCAGTTGTTTAAATTTTTTACAAATGTAAACTTAACGCTATACATACTTATACGATAGACCAATAATTAAATAGATAAAATATAGTAAAAAAGCTGTTTCACGCCTTATCCTCTATGGCAGGGTATTTCTTTATGGCCATATTTAAAATGTATTCCACTATACCCTTGGCCGTCGCCTTTATCGCATTCCGGATAAGTCTTTTGAACGCGTCATCTTCGCCATTCCTGTAGTAGCAGGAGCTGTCAGTGAGACGTGAAACTACAACTACAGTATGAGAGACGCTACCATGCAGCTGTAATTTTACTTATTTACAGTTTACCACAACAACCCTGACCAGACCCTCATGGATTCTTAGTACCTTCGAGCCTGTCTCTCCTCCCCATCTCTGGTTGGCCAGAGGTTCTTTCTCTTGAGCAAAAGTGAGATAGAGGGTATCTCTTAGGTCTTTCGGCACGGTTGTTGTCTTGATGTCTTTCATAAGAAAGTGTGTGTATTAGTCTTATCGTAGAGTATATACTGAGCAACGTCTATGGGATTTCTTTGAGATAAACACATTATTCTCTTTTTTGTTACTAATAGTCGAGTAACATAATACGCATATTACCTAAAAACTTAACATTCAACTTTGTATATTTTATCGCAAAATTTAATAATCTAATTGGTTACCTTATCTCTAAATCGATATTGTTATTTGCGTTTTAAATAATATATAAAAAAAGATCTTGCTAGAAACTATTTTATTATATTGTATCAGTCATAAAATAAGCCTAGATATTTTCTATGTACTTTAATAGATTAAAACATTCCACAATTATCATTTCAAACTATCAATAGTTATAAATTTAGTATTTATCGATAGTTCTTAGAGAAATATTAAAATTAGTAGAATATAGTATTTTAAATTATCTAGACAGACCGTCTTTAATATATTATGTAAGGTTATATAAGTTATCTTAAAAGTTATTCGTAGACATCTACGAAAATTTTATTATTGTATCTTGAACTTGGCTCCATATTTCACATTTACATTGACAACATTTCCTTAATTTTTAAGATTCTAGTTCTTGTCACTGTAATTACTACCATTCCTATTATATACGCACGTATTTTTGTATGTATGCAGGTTTGTATGTATATAAGTACCCGTATGCTATGATAAATAAATTTCTTTTATGTTTATATACCATTGGCACACTATCGAATTCTCAAATTTATATTTCCTAGGCCATTCGCTGGATGGTTGGTTTATTGTCATTATTGGTTTTTTTATATGTTTCTACAACATTTTTTTTTAATTTAAGGCCAGCAACGCGTCCACAGCTCCTCTGATGTTATAGATGTCCATGAGCGAAGGTCACCACTTACCATCAGGTGGTCCTTCTGTTAATTCATCACCCTTTTATATAAAAAAATATTATTATTATTATTATTATGCTTTTTAGTTTCACGCTTTTTATACCACAAAGCAAGGTAGACAGAAAGTGTCAAGACACTCCGTACTTCAATTCATATTACGTTCTTGATAGATTATACGTTTAAACAGATAAAAACAATTGAAAAAGATATAGTACGTTAAGTGCTGGTCACTAACAACACACGCAATATTTCTTAAATGGAAAGAAGTGCGAAATCATCAAGCCTTCTCTATTTACTTCATTTTAACTTAGCTAAAAAGTACATGAGAGTACTGATTAGAGTATATCGCACTTTTAGAATTAAAATGACTTGATTCAAATAAAATCTGACATAGTTCCTTATTCAGGTGTTGTGTTTTGATATAGAACTATATCAAATTCGATAAATTTTGAATTGAGTCACTTTTATTGTAAAGGTAGGTTTTATTCTTCCACCAATTTTGCATGGTCGAAGTTTGTACGAAAAAGTATAGAAAATCTATTTTTTATTATAACCTCTTATACAATTATTAAACTGTTAAAAATATTACACACTTCCATGTGTATAAGGTGACGTATTCCTTGCTACAACAAGTGTACTTTACGCTATAACTGCTTAACTAGTTTAATGGCAGATTACTATAAATAAGTTGCAGCTATTAAGAAATTTGACAAATACTAATAATAATTAAAATCGGTTTACGCGTTTAGTTACACGGGAACAAAGAAACCCACATACATACATACATACTCACATACGCGGTAAACACAACCCTCCTTACATATAAAAATATATTTCATTTAGTTTTTATTTTTAAAGTGTTAGTCCACACTTAGGATAAGAAAATATTTTTGAAAAAACGTATGAAAATTTGAACGCAGCGAGATTCAAACCATAAAAACTTATTTTTTTTTAGCTTCACTCTTTTATCCCGCATAGCAGGATAGACAGAAAGTACCTAGTGTCCACACACTCAGTACTTCGCTTTCCACCGAATTCAAGACATTGCGTGTTGAGTGGTGGAACTTAACGCCGCTCTTTTTCTTTAACAGAGTAACGGAAGTGAGAATAATTTTAAATATAATCACTCCTCCGAGTGGGTATCCACAACCGATCGCGTTTACAGCCAGACGCTGTCACACTGCGCCACAACCAGCCTCTAAAAACTTAAAATGTACAAGAAATTGCAAAACAGGTTTGGGAAAAAGGAATGTAGTAAGCAGGGCCCCAGGGTTATATACAATAAAATACCAAAATTATTTAAAGAAATGCCACTTAACAAGTTCAAAAAACATTTAAGTACTTTTCTTATTAATAAGTATTATTATTCCGTAACAGAATTCCTACTAGATAAGTTTTAGCTGTAAGTTATGATAGTAATGATATAAATTTAAGTAAGTTAATAATTGCATGCTTTAGGGCAGAATGTACATGAATACATAACATTTTTCAACTATTTTCATACACAAAAATTGAACGTCAGAAAACGTCCAACGACGGACGGTTTAATAATGCTAAAATACTTTTACTAAAGTGTAAATATAACTCTTAATTTCGTGTGTATTTTTTTTTAGCTTACCGTTTTTATCCTGCATAGCAGGGTAGACAGAGAACAATTAATGTCAAGACAATCCGTACTTCACTTTCCGCCGAATTCGAGACATTGTATGTTGGCTGACAGAAGTCGATGCTGCAGTTTGTCTTAGCAGAGCGAGGAAGTGGAAATAATTAAAATATAATCACTCTCCCAAATGGGAATTGAATCCACAACCGGTCGCATTCACAGTCAGACGGTCGATTACTGTGCCACGACCGTTCTCGCTTATTATTGCCTTATAACATTATATTTATTGTTTATATTGTTTATGATATCTATATATTGTGTATATTATATTATATTAATTCATGGAAGATGGATTTTCATTTCGATCGTGTATATATATATATATATATATATATATATATATATATATATACACGATCGCATTTTTTTTTCCACATCTAACCAAAAGATTGTCTGGAAGAAATTTGATAATTAGCGAATTAACGATAAGACCGCCTTCTGTGCATTTTCTTTTATCTTAGTTATTATGTTTTTTTGTTTATGATTCCTCGTATTTAATTATTTTGTATAATAAAGAGTAAAAATAAAATAAAAATAAAAAAACTATATTCATAATAATAATAATTTTATTTTATTCATACCTAAGTCAAATTGTCAATTATTTCTATTGTACTTCATCATGCCATTATAATATTTTAAAGTAAGAAAAACGCTATTACAATGATTTATAACTCATTATAAATAAATATCAAAACAATGATTCATATTTTAATGGTCTCATACAGATGACGTAGTTTTTGTTTATTTTAATAAAAATGAATTTATTTTTCACTAGTTGCTTCCCGCATATTGCTTGCGTGGACTTTTATATTCTTCCTTACATTTTACACTTATCACCTGTTGACATCGGAAATTGAGTCTAAAAAACGATTATAAAGCAATTTCAAGTTTTATCCTGCAAGACAGACTATTTGAGAAGCCTAGAGTAAAGGAGCTTCAATAGCCGTTTTTCCACGGATTTCAAAATATTTCGTGTTAAGAAGCGGAACTCAACACCGCGCTGTCGTAACAGTGCCTCAAGAGTAATGACCTCTGTAGTACGCCTTCTTTTAAATTACCGTTTCTGTTTCTTAAAAATATTAGACATTTTGTGTATACATGCAAAATATATCGATCGATTGATAATGTTATCACATTTGTTATCAATAGCTTATCACTGCCGATTTGGGGACGGGCTGTATGATTAAATTTTCATGGTCTTGCATTGGTTGTTATAAAAATGCGTACATATTTAGTGAGAATAACATATTACGTAAATAATTAAAGCTTAACGGGCTAATCATTTCATGATCTGCCTATATCAGATCAGCCATATCGTTCGTCGTTCATCACCAAAAATGCTAGGATTTGGCCAGTGACACGTGGGCAAATCATGTAGGCATTTATGTAGAATATTCAAAGGCTTAGTAAAAAAAAAATATTTATAAATATAAAAAAAAAATGTTATAAAATAGTAAACATGGGATTTTTCTTCAAATTATTAATCACTATTTCTTTCGTCACATTCCTCTTAGAATTTAGTATGATTCTTAGAATTTACTTCTGAGAGACGCGGGAATAAATGATAAATAATCCCTTAAGTTAGAAACATTTTAAACTTTTATCATTAAAGTTTGTAAATCTCAAGTTTAACTTGATAAAATCTTCCTTATTAGATACTTTTGTAGTATCTAATCCTAGCCTATTTAGCATTTACCGTGTCTTTAAGAATTACAACATAAGTATTATCGAGGTTACTTTTTTATATAATAAGAAACTCTATTATGAGGTCGCCTTGCTTTTCTTTCGCAATATTTGCGTATTTGAGTGAAAATTATGAATCATGGCCGATTCAAGGACCAACGGACGACATACATAAACAAAATATATTATGGAATTTATGAACACAACAATATGATAAAATGTACACGTAAAGTACAACTAATATCAGATTAAAATTGTTTTAGTCTATAGTAAATATAATATGAGGCGTTGATATTGAGAACTGTTACGCGAATTCCAATCATATGACGAATTTAGATTACGATAATCAACGGTTGTATTAATATAGATGGTTCTAGAAGGATTAATTGGGTACCTATTAATTATGATCACGTCACACTGGAAGCAGACTGGTTGTATATACGTGGATATGGATTCTTACTTCATGTGTTAAATTTCATATAATCAGGTATGGAAGTCACTATGGTCTGTATATAGCTATGAGCTTGAGTGAGTGAGTATTTAGTTCTTTCTTCATTAAGCATTCGATTGATCGATTTGAAATCGATTGAAATCGATCGATTTTTACTTGTCTGTGTGGATTTTCACATGCCTCTGGATCTTTACTTTATCGTTCTAAAATAAAACTAGCTTATTTCTACTTCTTCTTATAGAAACTATCTAACAGTGTAGGACTGTGAGAAAGATTAGCCTAAGCAAACACATCGACAGTCAGACGAAAAGTGTGAAAAATATTATTTTAGTATATACACCGCACATTCATACCTACATACATATGTGTAAAAAGCACTTATTTTAATATTACAAACGAACACTCATTTTATTTAATTGTTTTTCACACAGAATTTTATTTAATTGGTTTTTTTTTGTTTTATGTTTTTTTTTAGCTTCACGCTTTTATCCCGCATAGCAGGGTAGGCAGAAAGTACCTAGTGTCAAGACACTCCGTACTTCGATTTCCACCGAATTTGAGACATTGCGTGTTGGGTGGTGGAACTCAACGCCGTTCTTTGTCTTTACCAGAGCGAGGAAGTGAAAATAATTTAAATACTCCCCCGAGTAGAGATCGAACCCGACCCGATCCAACCGATCGCGTTTACAGTCAGAGGCTGTGACACTGCGTCACGACAGGCCTATTATAGAGATATATAATTGTTTATATAGATTAAAAATACTTTATATAAGTTCCTTTAATTTTGGTCTACAATGGTTAGTACCATTGTAAATAATTAAACATAATAAATAAATAATTAAACATAAGCAGAAAAAGGGGTAAAACGAGATGTTTCTATGTGTTCCCTGAAGTATAGTTATTTAAAACTATATTTAAAACTATAGGTATATATTCCAAATTTTTTTATCAGGTGTGTTTTATGACGTAACTGTTATCTCGAGTACTAGCTTTTCAAATACATTTCCTACTCTTTTATTATGGGCTAAACGAAATTTCTGTATAGTGAAGCGTTCTTATCTCGTCACCACACGTTATATTGTACGCACAGTTGTATATCACCTCAGTTCTTAGCGCTTGCCAATTTGGCTTCAAGTGACTGTAGTTTCTTTGAAATAGTGTTTTTAGAAATAATTAAAAATAATTTAATATATATATTTACATATAAGCAAAAAGGTTAGTTAATAGGGTTAACCTAAGTGATCATTGTACTGGATTTAAAATAGTAGCTCGCTCTATGAATCTAAAAAGTTTAAGAAATGTAATTAAATAATATACTGTACATACAAAAATAATGTTTATATCTACAGTGTGTTAAACAAAATAACTAAAATTATCAACGCAATGTTAAATAAATATACAAAAAGAAAAAAGATATGTCTTAGGCTATTACTCAGTTAACAATTTATAAGGCAATAAATAAATAATTAAATTTATTATATTTTTATTTGCTATAAATCTAAAAGCATTATAAGGTTATAAAACTGACTATTGAATAAATATTATATCATATAAATAAAAAAAATCGTATTTAGAAACAGAGAGTTGAATTTTTTTTCGGATTGTCAGAAACCGTCTAGTGACAAAACACTCCCTTGAACGTTTTCCTCCCGAAATCGATACATAGCGGAGTTTCGAACTCAATGCCAAGCATAGTATACCATAGCGAAGAAATGAAAATATCTTTTAAAAATAATTATATCCCAAGTAGGAATCGAATCCACTACTGATTACGTTTTCGTTCAAACGTTCAGAGAGCACGATAATGATAACAAGGAAATATTGTTACTTTTAGAATATTCTATAATAAATAAATATTTTTTTAAGATGGAAATAATTACTAAATCCAAAACGGAATCCGAGTACGATATGAACATTTGGCTCAGATGCTGTGACAAGGAGATCAAAAAACCAGTAGGAGGCAAAGTGACTGGTAAGTAAATAACTTCATATATATATATATATATATATATTATTAGTATATTTTTAAAATTTGTATTTAATGATTCTTTGATTTTTACGATTTTTATACATTTTAAATGAAACTATTTTAAAGGGATTAATTGTGTATATTATGGTATATTGAACCACGGACTGTTGTAAAATGTTCAAAACGTTGGATTTTCAAAAATGTATTTTCAAATACCCGAATATACATGATTAATCCGTTTAAAATAGTGTTATTTAAAATTTGATAAAAACTCAGTAAAGAAATAACTGCCAATCTATTCGTCGGTTGGTACGTTTTAAAATACAATATTTTACGTCAGAAACGTCTATTTATTCATCATTTTCAATATTTGGATAACTACTTTAGTTTTAAACTAAATCCTTAACACTAGGATATATGACCATCCAATATTTTAAAGTTACTTGTAATTTTTTATCAATATTTAAACAGAATTAGTCAACTGTTTATCAGAATTCCAGTATCAATGTTATGAATAATAATTTTGGAACCTTTCTGAATCATATAACATAAAATATAAACATTTCTAATCGACAACATACATACGTAAAATTTGGATTATCGAGTATTTTGTGCTAATTATTATATATACGTGAAATGCTCAGTGGTTTAACTCACTGTTGCCAAAAAGCATTAAATACTAGATTTACACATTAAATACAAACTACATATTTTAAAGGAACCATTCCGTCTTGGTTAAGTGGCACTCTACTGAGAAATGGATCAGGAACACATAAAATGGGTTCATCTGAATTCGGACATGTTTTTGACGGACCTGCGTTTTTACACAGGTTAGTGTTTTGTAGATGAAATTATTTAGTTTATTTTGGTATTTTCAATTACATTTATATGAAAACTATTGATCGGCTGTTTATAAATATGATATTTTATGTAACCACAAGAGTTATTTTGAATGGACTAACATTCTTAAATTATAATGCTTTTTGATCTTCTGTCATAATTATGTTAAAATTTTCCAACATTATTTACAGATTTCACATAAAAAACGGGGCAGTAACTTATCAGAATCGTTATTTAAATACTGAAACTTTGAAGAAAAATAGGAAAGCTAATCGAATAGTCGTCTCTGAATTTGGCACAAAGTCCGTACCAGACCCATGCCACAGTATATTCGATCGGTAAGCCATTTTAGTACAATAAATCTAAACATATGGTAACGTGTCAAGCCAACTCAAGCTAACTCACGTGTCGAGTGGGCTGTGTTTATTATACAAACTATTCAATATCACTTTGAACTACTTTAATCCAAAGATCTATTACACTTATACATGTCAAATTTCACTCATGACTTAAAAATTGCTAGGTACATAGGAGTTCCTCACTCTGGTAAGACAAAGTGCGGCGTTGGACTTCGCAATTTAATACCCGATGTCTCGTATTCAGCGGAAAGTGAAGTAAGGAGTTTCTTGACATGCATGAGTGTGAAGCTAAACATACCGGATGCATTCTTTCTAGGTTGATACGAAATGAGTACCTTCAAAAAGAGTCCTTACTTTCATATCAAATGCTGTCAAGGCACCTATAGCTTCCCTGGTGTCACAAGTGACCGTGGGCGGCGGTGATCACTTATCATCAGGAAACCCTCAAGCTCATTTGCCTTGTCTTTCTCATTAAAAAGAACGGCAAGCCACGCTAAGGTCAATGATATTCTAGCTCCCATAAAACCCGGTGACGCTATCAAGGCCTGGCAATAGCATACTAGATAGTCGAAAAAAATTAAAAAATAATTTATAAGGTTTTAACTACTCCCTGAAAAAAAATGTGTAATTTTATTTCAGAATATCATCAACCTTCACTTTTGATGACTATTTTACAGACAACGCTGGAATCTCAGTGCAGCCGTTTGGCGATCAAGTATATACAATGACTGAAATAGCCACTGTATACAGGTTTGTTTTAATATTCAATATTTTTTAACTTTACGCTTTCATCCCGCATATGAAGAGGTAGAAGTATTTAGTGTCAAGACGCTCCGTATTCCTCTGAATTCGAGACATTGCATCTTTATTGGTGGAACTCAACGCCGCGATTTGTCTTATCAGAGCGAATAAATGAAAATAATTTAAATATAATCATTCCCCGAAGTCGGAATCAAACCCATAACCGATCACGTTTACAGTCAGGCGCCAGGACCGGCCGCTAAAATTTTAATATAATCATAATAAATATAGGGGACTACGTGGAACAGTGCGACATACAAAATGATGAGTTAGACAGGAAATGTAATACATTCATATATATATATATATATATATATATATATATATATATATATATATATATATATATATATATATATATATATATATATATATATATATATATATATATATATATATATATATATATATATATACGGAAGAAATAAATATAATTAGTTATATTAAACTAAAGAAGTAACCGAATAGGTTGGCCTAATAGAGGTAGGCCGGTCGTGGAGCAGTGGGACAGTGTCCGACTGTAAACACGATCACTTGTAGGACTCAGGGGAGTGATTTTTAATTTAAACTAATTTCCTTGTTCTGATAACACAAAGCACGACGTTTCGCCACGCAATACGCAATTGATTTGGTGGAAAACGGAGTATGGAGTGACTTGACACAAAAAGCGTTAAGCTAATAAAAGACCTAAGAAAAAGTAACCTAATATTTATATATCAATCAGAGGAATGGCAGATTATACCTTTCGTAAATATAAAATTCTCAAGCTATACTATCAGTAAAAAAAGAAATTAAAATTTTATAAGTATAAATTGAAAATATTGGAATTTGAACACTCTAGCCCATATGACTTTAAGTTTATAATTATACTTACATGGTCGTAATTAACATTCATACCGCATGACGCTTCGTCAACTGCTTACAGCCCCAAATCCAGATTTTACCTGTTGAGTGATAAAGTCAACGCCGCGCTTCGTTTTATCAGAGCGGAGAAATGACAATAAATTTGAAATATAATCATTCCCCCGAGTTTGAGTGGAACCCATAACCAATGGCATTTACAGTCTGACGCCGTTAAAAACCACCATGAAAGCCTCTTATATAGTCTATTTGGTTTTCTCGTTATAAAAAAGAAAAAATCAATAAACCTATATTTGACATTGACAAACTAACAGGAATTTTACATAATTATATCAAAGAATACATTTAGATATATTAATATGTTGTATTTATTTTACAGAATTGACCCCGAATCTCTAGAAACTTTAGAAAGGAAAAGCCTTTTCAATTCCCTCATAGTGTGTCATACAGCGCATCCTCATGTCACGCCAAATGGTAAGTAATTAGTTGACAATTATAAACAACTTTTTGAATAAATTTATTTGTCTTTAAAATTTATTTTCATATTTTCATCCTGGTGAGACAAAGCAAAGAGTTGAGCTCCGCACGTAATATCTTTATTTCGGGTGAAAAGCTATATCTTGCTCTAGCTGTATCTTGACACTAGATTGTCTCTGATCCTGCTTTGAGGGACGAAGCAAGAATTCTCTATAAGCATAACTTTGTTTTTAGCTTCTCATCTCCCACATATCGTAGAGTAGGCAGAGAGAATCTAGTGACAGAATATTACGTTTTCTACGTTTCGCATACTTTAGAGACATTGCTTGTTACAAGCCATTGTGGCGCAGTGTGTACCGCCTAACATTAAACAAGACCAGTTGTGATATTCATTTTCTTGCTCTGGTAAAATAAAATGCGGTGGTAAGCTCCGCCACTAAATACGCTACGTCTCGATTTTAGTGAAAAGTAAAGAGAGTGGAGTGTCTTGACACTAACTTGTCTTTGACTATCTCGGTGTGTGGGATAAAGCGTGATTTAAATAAAAAATAAGCAATTTAGAAATAATAATATTTTAATTTAAGCATTATATCTTGTTTCATGGTCATAACAAATGATATATAATTAAGTTAATTCAAGTAATAACTTATAATTTAAATATAATATTAATAATTATTTTAATATAAATTTAAAGCAAACGAATCTATATAAATCTAGACGAACCATATTTATACTTTATATTTTTAACCGACTTCATAAAGACAGACAAGATTTTCCGTGTGACAGCGTCTGACTGAAAACGCGATCGGTTGTGAGTTCGATCCCTACTCGAGGGAGTGATTATATTTAAAATATTTTCACTTTCTCGCTCTGGTAAAGACAAAGTGCGGCGTTGAGTTCCACCATTCAACACGCAATGTTTCGAATTCGGTTGACAGCTCAGTACGGAGTGTCATGACACTAGGAGGAGATTATCAACTCGTCAGAATCTTTTTTTAATTCTTTATGTATGTTCACCGATTATTCGAAGACGCCTCTTTATTGATATTGTAGCAAAGTTGTTCTAAAATTTAAAGTCGTTTCGACTTCAAAATTATAAAATATATACTTAATAGTTTTGGTTTAACTAAATCAAAAATCAAGCAAATTTATTTTTTAGTTTTTTGTTTACTTTTGAAGTCAGTTTTTTGTTAAAAATTAAATTAATTCTTGTTTCGTCACTATAAAACAGTATAATTTGTCTCACTTGGTCTAGTTAGTTTTTTACAACGTGAATTGATAAAAATCTTTAATTTTCCCGTTTTTATACATTTTAAATGAAACTATTTTAAACGGATTAATCGAGTACATTTTTAGTATTTGAAAATACATATTTAGAAACCTGACTTTTCGAACACTTCTCTCTAGTCCATGATCACAGACTCCATTGTACTCAAAATATATGCGATTAATCCGTTTAAAATAGTATCAGTTAAAACGTGAATTGAGTTTTATGTAGTCTTTGAAATGTGAAAAATTAGTGGAAATTATGTCAGTAAAATTTTTTAAGATTTTTTTTAGCTTCATGCTTTATCCCGCATAGCAGGGTAGAAAGTACCTAGTGTCAAGACATTCCGTACTTCGCTTTCCACCGAAGTCGAGATATTGCGTGTTGAGTGGTGGAACTCAACGCCGCACTTTGTCTTTACCAGAGCGAGGAAGTGAAAATAATTTAAATATAATCACCCTCCCCGAGTAGGGATCGAACCCACAACCGGTCGTGTTTACACTCAGACGCTGTCAAACTGCGCCACGACCGGCCTCATATTTTTTATATTGTTAATCTAACATTTTTTTTTAATATGTATATTTTTTAAACGTGACATTGTTGTTTTTACAGGTGACGTATACAACATCGGTTTACAGTTCGTCATGGGATTTCCCAAGCACGTAATCGTTAAATTTCCGCATTCTGCTAAAGGTATATACATTTCGTTTCTTGTATAATTAGTTACTCACACAAGTTACTTTTATATACTATATTTTTAGATATTTAAAAGAGAATTGGGCGTTTATTTTTTATTGATCAATTAATATTACCTTAAAAAAGGCGGAAAGTGTCAAAATTTGAATGCTTTTTTAAAGTTTACGCTTTACAGTCAGAGAAAACGGAGACAGAAACGCTACGGTCCTCGCATACTTATTTCACCTCATTCACAGTTATTACTCTTTTTACGCATGTTGGTTTTGGCAAAAATACCAATTTGAATATATATATATATATATATATATATATATATATATATATATATATATATATATATATATATATATATATATATATATATATATATATAATAATTAATATATAAAAATTTTTATCTGAAGTATGAAGAAAATAGTAAAATACTTTTGGTAATTATTGATAATTTATTTTTCAGGAAATATGTTCGAATCAGCTGAAATTGTTGGTGTTGTTGACCCAAAGTGGCGATTCAATCCCTCCTACATGCACTCCTTTGGTAAATATCGTATAGTATAATATTTTGATGATTTTTTTATTATATAATTAATTAATAAGCCTATTATTATAAAAAAGTGCGTAATATTTGTTTTTCATCAAAATGAAATAGATATATAATATTAAAGGAGGCCGTTTCTAAGTGTTTCGTTTATGTTCCAGTTATATTTAATTATTATAATATTGTTAAAACTTAATGTTGATTCCAGGTCAATAAAATATAAAAAAAGTTTTCAGTGTTTTATTGAGCTGAAATCTAATTGGAAATCGAACTCGCAATCTTTCCATGACATACAAAAGATTTTTGATGTTTTTTTTTGATAATATTTCTGTACATATATATATACTTAAAGCGAACATTTATTTTCAGGTATAACAGAAAATTATTTTATTATAATAGAGCAACCACTTTGTATATCTATATTTAATACTATGAAGAAAATTATATTTAGTGAAACATTTTCAACGATGTTGGAGTGGTATTCAGAATATGAGGTAGGTTTTTGAAATTTCAAATCTATTAATAATTGTAGAGGCCGGTCGTAGCGCAGTGTGACAGCGTCTGACTGTAAACGCGACCGGTTGTGGGTTCGATCCCCACTGGGGGAGTGATAATATTTAAATTATTTTCACTTCCTCGCTCTAGTAAAAGACAAGGTGCGGCGTTGAGTTCCACCACTCGGCAGAAAGCGAAGTACGGAGTGTCTTGACACCAGGTACTTTCTACCCTGTTATGCGGAATAAAAGCGTGAAGCTAATAATTCTACATAAGACGTGTTGAGTGGATTGTCATTTTTAATTCTAGCCTATTTAAAGATAGTGTTGTGTATACCTGTAAAGGCAATAGTTGTGGGTTCGATTTCCACTTGGAGGTTTTATTTTAGAGGTATGCCAATTATTTTAATTTTCCTGCTCTAGTAAGAAAAATACGGTGTTAAGTTAAAATTAAAATGTGAATTCATCTAGAGAATGTATAATGGATTGATGACATAATTTCTAGATACCAATCTTGATTCCTATTAACCTACCTCATTATGCGGAATCGCTATAAATATATGTAATTTATTTTGAAATGATATAAAATATTATTATTTAACATACATTTTATATTTTCCTTTCAGACGCAATTCATTATAATACATCGGAAAACAGGAAAACAAACCCGTTATCGAGCAGATACGTTTTTCTTCATGCACATAATCAATTGTTTTGAAATGAACGATCAGTTGTACATTGACGTGGCTACGTACAAAGATGCTAAGCTAATAAATGCTATGTATATCGATGCTATTAGGGTGAGTGTTAATAATATCCGATAAGTGCGGCTTCAAGTACAGTTCAACGTAAAAAAAATACTTAATAAAATCATGAATAAGCACGTAACAGACTTAAACAACATCCCTACATACCTATATCCTACTCAAAAAAACGCATTTATATCTACCTTAAAAGCCAGTAATGCATCTGTACATATCCT
This sequence comes from Dryadula phaetusa, assembly GCA_032432895.1. NCBI lineage: Eukaryota > Metazoa > Arthropoda > Insecta > Lepidoptera > Nymphalidae > Dryadula > Dryadula phaetusa. Next base: position 82,156 of record JAOYRS010000008.1, on the reverse strand, counting down.
TGAGTCACTTATCATCAGGTGACTGGTACACTCGTTTGCCTTGTTTACCTGAAATCGAGACATTGCGTGTTAAGTGGTGGAGAGTGAGAAAGTGAAAATAATTTTAAACACAATCACTCCCCCGAGTGGGAATCGAATCCATGACGGATAGCGTTTACAGTCAGACGCTGTCCCAATGCGCTACGCCCGACATCGCTCATTTTTCCTGATCATTAAGAACTTTGATAGGAACACTGAAAAAGGAATTAAGGAATCATACATGCCTTATTTCAGGGTCCATCACTTATTTTGCTTATCTTAAATAGCAACTTTTGTATTTTATATTTTTTAATAATTCATTAAAATATTTTTAAGTTATCCCTTAATTATGATCTCATCATATACTTATTTTTCATGTTTTTTATAGAATTTTTTGCTTTCTTATATTTTATAATTTGCTTTTACTCTGAGACTGTGTAATATCGTAGCAAAGCAAATTAATTATTATTATATAAAAATTATTCATAAAAATACATTAATTTAATTTATGTTCGATAGATAAAAACTTATATTAAATCATATTTTAACTTAAATGTTAATATTAAAATTCATTTAATTAATTCCATTTGTTTCAGAATAAGAACAGTAACCCTAGTTACGGCGAATGGCACCAAAGTCGCCCTAAACGAATTGAGATTGATTTAAAGGCGCCACCAAATTCAAAGGCGGAAACGTTTCTGCTAACAGATATGAATGTTGAAGTACCTAGGATAAATTATGAATCTTATAACGGTAGGTTTAATGTATTAGAATGTCGTTAGTAAACATTTTGCGTATGCCAGAGAGAAGAGCTTAGTGCATTACCTGTAAGTGTAGAGTTGAGGGCCCCTTTAAAATTAACATTAACGTTCTCTTGCATTCTCATAGTTCTTATTTCCACCTAACTAAATTTGAGTAGCTACAAGTGCCGGTAATAATAAAATAAACAGGTTAAAATCCTTCATTGTGTAATAAACGATTTTAACCTGTTTAGTATGGAGATTTTGCTAATTTACCCTTGTATTTATTTCTATCTTGCATTTAGTATGTTGTTTCACCTCTTCATACTTATCTGTGCAACAAAAATTGGATTGTCTGTCTGTAATATTAATTTCATATAATTGATTTGAATTTCACGGGCCTTACCCTGCTAACAGCTAATAGTATAAGGAGCAAGTCTAAATTTATGTTTGAATTACAAAATAAAGATCCGAAGATGTTAAATTCTAATTATAAATAAATAATTAATTACTCTTATTTCTAACAAAACTGATTGTTAGAGACACATACATATGTGTATCAAATATATATAGATATTTGCTTAGTGAATTAAACGAAACTTATATGACCTTGATAAAACTTACGTCAATATTATAAGCATACATAATATAATATTAACAATTTATAATTCATTATTAAATAATTCTTAAATTTACAAATTTTAAAATTATTTATTAATGAATTATAAACTGGTAATATTATTAGTTATGTATCAATTTAATACTACCCCCAGTGGGTATCGAATATATATTACTATAGCAAGGTAGTTAAAGATAATGCTAGAAAAGCGCTGAGTGGAGTGTCTTGTCACAAGGTACTTCCTGTCTACCGTGATATGCAGGATAAGAGCGTGAAGCTAAAAAAACCTAAGGCTAACTATTCTTTTATTTAATAATTAAAAAAAAGAAATTTTTATTATGACAATACAATGCATAACACTTTTCCAAATAAATCTTTACAATCACAATCTGTAATAGAAATTTACTTTATATTTGTAATTTTTCAGGGCGACCTTATAGATATTTCTACGGAATATCAATGGAAATACAATCGGAACATGCTGGATCGGTAAGAGAATTCTAAAAATATATTAAATTTATGTTTTATTAAAATATTAGGCAAATTTTACAATGTGTTAAATAAATTAATATATTGTATAATAACAATAACTTTTGATTAGTAAGTTATGAGAAGCAGCTCTCCGCTTTATCCCGCACAGCCGGATAGTCAGAGACAATCAAGTGCTCGAGACACTCTGTTCATTGATTTGCACCTCAAACCTTTGCATGTTGAATAGCGAACTCAACGCAGCGCTTTGTCTGACTAGAGAGGATTCGAACCCACAACCAGTCGCGTTTACAATCAGACGTTCTCCCGCCCAATATGCTACGATGGCATCTATGACTCTAAAATTTCGAATAAATATTTCAAAATTATACATTTCTTCCAGATTATAAAAGTAGACAACAAAACGGGAGAAATTAAGACATGGAGAGACACAGACTCGTATCCCAGTGAGCCTGTATTCGTAGCACATCCAGATGCAAAGGTAAAACAATATAAATATTAGAAATAATAGAGTAGTTTCCAGTATAGTGATTTCATCTGCAAAGTTATGAGAATATATATAGTATCAAGACAGTCCGCATTCTATCTTACACCAGAATTTGAAACACTGCGTGTTGACCTGCGTAGCTCAACACCGGTATGTATCATCAGGGCGAAGAAATAATATAATTTGATTAAATCCGTAACTGCCTATCGCGTTTATGTACAACAATAATGACATATACGTGACATGCGAATAAAAATTAAGCATCTTCACGCTTTAACTTGTATAATAGTGTGGTCGGAAAGAAACAGTAGCGTGAAAATAAAAATGATATAACCATTTGCGCGACTTGTCCTACAGTGAGTACTAAGCTAGAAATTTACTAATAAAAATTTCGGACTATGTGTATCGATTTCGGACGAAAACCAGTCAATGGAGTATCTTGACAAGTCATCTCTGATGACCCTGTACCTTGGATAAAATATTTTTAGCTTCATGATTTTATCCCGCATAGCAGGAGACAGACCAACAGAGAGTAAATTAATGTCAAGACACTCCCTACTCCGCTTTTCACCGAATTCGAGATATTGCGTGTTGCGTGGCGGAGTTCAACGCCGCGCTTTGTCTAACCAGAGTGAGGAAATGAAAATACTTTGAAGAATTGTACCCTCGGCTAAGAATCGAACCCACAATCTATTGCGTTTATCATTCGCTGTCCCACTGCGCCACGATCGACCTGTACTTCGCAGAAGGTACCCATTATACAATAAATTATATATATATAATAATTGAATATTTTTTAGGATGAAGATGACGGTGTTCTGTTAAGCGCAGTACTGTGGGGCAAAGATGACCATGCAGTTACATTACTTATATTAAACGCACGCGATTTAAAAGAAATTGCACGATCCCACTTTGCTACTCCCTCACAGGCGCCACGGTGCTTCCACGGATGGTATCTACCGGAACCAAAATAATATTATACAATTGACTTGTATTTGATTTAGTAGTAAGCATTAATTGTAAGGATATTTTATATTTATTTTATAAAATATATTTTAATATAAAAAAAGTATAATTTTGACATTTTTATTCGACTTTCCAAATAGAGAGGTGTTTATTTACTTTGGCTTTTAAAAGCTTTATTTAGAATTAAAAAAGATATATTTTATATAAAATAAATTATATATAATTTTTTTTTTATTGTGTATTATAAATTAAATTCAAAAATGGTGAATAAAATCGTATGTCTCTTATATTCAAAAAGAAACACACTTCAGAATCTGTAGTTGTCATAAAACTGTGATTACTTTACTGTTTTTAATATGTTATTACAAGCTTAGAATAAAAGAATATTTTTAAAAAAATATTGAACGGAGTGAAATTTGAAGTCGCACTTCTTGGAAACACTTGGAAACTCTGACTTCAAAGCCATGAGATTAACAAAAAAGCGTGCGAAAGAATAATTGTAGGAATAAAGAAATAATTGGAGGCCGGTCGTGGCGCAGTGAGCTAGCGTCTTACTGTAAAAGCGATTGATCGTGTGTTAGATTTTCACTCGGGCGAGTGAGTATATTTCAATTTTTTTATTTCCTCGCTCTGGTGAGACATAGTTCGGCGTTGAGTTCCACCACTTAACACGCAATTTCTCGAATTCGGTAGAATGCGAAGTACAGAGTGTCTTGACACTGCGTGCTTTCTGTCAACTATGCGGGATAAAAGTGAGACACTTAAAAAAAATAGTTGACAGTACTTCATGATGCAAGTACCAAATGCCAGACCTAGGGAGCAAACATCGATTCAGAAGATAAAAATAAATTTAAAAAACTAAAACCTAACTACAGGTAAAACACACAAAAAATTTTAAAACATGATATTTATTTTCATCCAAAGGACAGTGTAGTCGTATGCTACAACTGTTTGTTAATTTATTTGTCCGTGCATTCGTTTGTTCTTTCTTTCGTTCGTTCGCTCCTTTATTCGTTATTTTGATCGCTCTTTCATTCAGTTGTTTCTTTATTCATTTGTTTGTTTGTTAGTTCGTTTGTTTGATTTTTGTCTGTTATGACCAATGGCATACGACTACGCTATCCTTTGGCCATTCTGCTATTATAATCTATAACTATGACAAACTTTTATATATATATATATATATATATATATATGTATATATATATATATATATATATATGTATATATATATATATATATATAATGCCACATATCCTATAGTACGAGGACAACTGAAACGCTTCTAACTAAATATAAAATCGTTTGTTGTTTCGAAGTTATAAGAGAACAAATGAACATCATACAGGTCAAAATCATTATCATTTTTTCACACAATCAACTGATATGGGATAAGAGGGCACAAATATGGGCATGGATAAGCCATATATGTAACAAATAAAATATATATAAAAAAGACACGCATTTTTGTAATATCATGAAAATATTAATAAATACATAAGATCTTTGATGTCCGCTTATTTTACACATTTTAAATGAAACTATTTTAAAGGGATTAATCCCGTATATTTTGGTATGCGAAAATACATATAATTCAAAATGCAAAAATGCAAAAATATAAATGATTAATCCGTTTAAAATAGTTTCATTTAAAATGTCATTTACATTTAAATTTAAAATACACGTTTGTCACATTTGTCATTGGGTTTATTCTGTTTTCCAAAACATATATAATAATTTTTAAACTTTTAACACAAATTATTTCCGCTTGGAAAATTTTACATAAACTGGATCTTTAGTGCGCAGAACCAAATCAGTTATGAATTCCAAATCTGATGGCTTGGTCACAGGTTCCAATCGGAATTTGCGAAGCACACCGGTTATTACCACTTTTAATTCTAGCATAGCGAATTTTTGACCTGAAAAGAAAATAATATAGTGTTGGATTTTTATTATACTAATATATGAGGCCGGTCGTGGCGCAGTGGCACAATGACTGAATGTAAACGCGATCCGTTGTGGATTCGACTTCGACTTGGGAGAATGATTATATTTAAAATACTTTCGTTTCTTCGTTCTGGTGGGATAAAGCGAGGCGTTGAGTTCTGCCACTCAACATGCAATGTCACGAATTTGGCGAAAAACGCAGTTTGAAGTGTCTTGTCACTAGGTACTTTCTGTCTACTGCTATGCGGGAATAAAACGTGAAGTTATAAAACGTAAATAAATAAATAAATAAAAAATATTTAAATGTCCATTAAACGTAGCTAATTTGACAGGCCTACCTTCCATCCATAACATGGTTGTTAAAAACAACCTAGTGTTCAGATACTCCGTTAACTGTTTTTCCTTCAAAATCAAACATGTTGTGTGGCGAACTCAACGCTGCACTTTGACTTACCAGAGAAGAGAAATGAGAATATTTTTTTAAATATAATCATTACTTTTTTTTCTAGCTTCACGCCTTACTCCTTGCGGGGTAGTCAAAAAGGGTAGTCAAATTGATAATTTCTCCAAATGGGAATTGAACTTATAACCAATCCCGTTTACAGTCAAACACTATCCCACTGAGTCACAATGATCTCAATCTAACATTATGAGTATTGACAAATATTTTTAAATTAAACAATTTTAAATATTTCTCTTTTAAAATATTTGAAATATTAAGCTACCTAAGCAATTTCGAGGTCCCGCACTGAATGGTATATAAGCATAGGCATGACGCTTTACGCAATTTTCCGGCAGAAATCGCTCGGGTATAAAGCGCTCTGGTTCTGGATACAAATCGGGGCGATGGTGCATATCGTATATACAAATACAGCAGGAAGTAGCAGCCGGTACTGTGTAACCACCTAAAAATTTGAAAATATTTATTAGCTTATATAACAAAGATTTTTTTATGTGTAGAGGGCCTTAACGCCTCCCATTTTTGCTTTTACTATACCCAGGAGCCTTACTGCCTTTTAGCACACCTATTATATACTATGTTATATTTTTAACTTCACTCATTAATGGTTTTTGCTTGCAACATTGTTTGCGATGCGAGCTTCATCACATTGTTTCCATTTTTTTATTAAAATATAAAATTTATATCGTTCAATAATCAGAGTGAACGTAGTGTCCAATAACAACACACAGTTCACAGCTGTCTGCCATAATTCCAAATTTCTAAATTAAGTGGCGAAACTCAACCCCGCGTTTCGTCTTAACACAGCGCAGTATTAAATATAATTTGAAAATAATTAACCTTTAAATGGGAATCGAACCCGAAGCAGATTATCCTTATAGTAAGGCGATATACTGCGCCACAATACCCTCTAATAAATGTAAATATTAATATTTGGATGCCTTACTGAATACAGCGTCTTTCGTCAAATATCTGACAATCATAGGAGCGCTGGGATACATTCGCAATATTTCCTTTACACAGCAGTCCAAGTACTTCATTTCATTCAAATCGTCCATGGTAGGGAAACGATCACTGTTGCCAAAAACTTGCTGTATTTCTTCGTACACTTTGTTCTGACAAAGATATTATATATATATATATATATATATATATATATATATATATATATATATATATATATATATATATATATATATATATATATATATTTATACATATATATATATATCTTTTCTTTTATTACTACTGTACTTTAAAATTACTATTATTTTCTAGTTTTCTGAATTATAAAAACAATACATTTTATTTATTAATATTACACGTGTTGCATTTTCTTGTAGTTTCACTTTAGCATTACGCCCAAGATAGAAACAATGCGCTGTTAAGTTGCGTAACCTAGCCATGTGTTTTATATGTTTTTCGTTTAACTCTTTTCGCCTCATAGAAGGGTAGACAAGAAGTACCTAGTGTCAAGACACTTTATACTCCACTTTCCGACGATTTCTATACATTGCGTGTTGAGTGGTGATTTTTTAGCTTCACGCTTTTATATTGCATAGCGGGGTAGACAGAAAGTTCCTAGTGTCAAGACACTCTGTACATCATTTTCTACCGAATTCAATAAATGGTTTGTTGGAACTCAACTTTGTCTTTTACCAGAGAGAGGAAGCGAAAATAGTTTAAATATAGTCATTCCCTCGAGTGGTGATCAAACCCACAACCAATCGTGTTTATTTTTAAACTAGCTAATTATATTTTTTTCTTACTTGTATAACTTCTTCATTGGCTAAGGTCATTAACATAAACTTTAGTGCTGTCGCCGTCGTGTCGTGACCCTAAAAATGATAAAAGAATTTGATATTTTTTGATTTCGTATTATGTAACAGAAAATTGATTAAATATGATAAATTATTTACAAATGTAACGTAAAGAAAAGGTTAACAGGTAATGAAATATTCAAATAGAACGAGGGAATTTTAGTTGAGTTGCAGAAAAAGTCAGCAAATAAATATCCTACTTTTTACTTTAAATTTTACCCTACTTTTTACTTTTTACATATAAAATTAATAGATAATTGTTTGTATATATTATAGTTATTTACTTCTGTACTTTTAAAGCATCCTTCATATTTGATAGGATACTTGCTAGATTTACCATAAATACTTGAGAGACCCTCTATGGTCATACTAATAATACTTGCATATTATTAATTATTAGTCAGATATAATAGCGTCAATGACGTCATGTCATTAAAATATATATAATTATTCCCTCGAGTGGGAATCGAAACCGTTTACAGTCATACACTGTACCACTGTGCCATGACCGACCTCATTCTGTACTGTAAGATATAGATATTATAATACATTATATTACAATTATTAATAATTACAAATAATAATAGATATGAGTTAAACTTGCCGCAAACGCAAAAGTGTCTACTTCCTCCCGAACGCCTTCTGAGTCAATAACCCCTTCCTTTTCATGTTTAAGAAGTAAATCCAACATGGCATACTTTCGACCTTCTTGGAAATCAGTCTCATCTTCTCTTGTATCTTCAATATTATTATTATTAAGCACCCTTCGATTTTTAACGATAGTATTAGTTAAATTATGTAAATTCTTAATTGCTTCGTTTTCTATTTTTCCAGTTTTAGTCATTCTGTATAACGTTTCATAGTGCATCCATAACGTTGAAAATCTGGTACTGAAGCACTTTCCCATATCGTGGACAGATTTGAAATATAAATCCATTATTGATTTCATATCGTCTTGAACAGATATACCCATTGCTGTGTCTGGGAATGTGTATAATAGTTTATTATAGATATTTATCAGAGTTTAACGCAGTTTATAATAAAAAACATATTATTTTTATACAGGAAATGGATTTTGGAATAACGTTTGTAAATGAGCTTAATATAAGTATACTAGAATTGCAATGTGAAGATTTACAATCAGGTTACAAGTAAATACAATAATACGAGTATAACATTATATACGTATGCAGTTGCTTGTATATAATACTTTATTATTTGAATATTTGTTTGAAATTGATTGTAAGATAGTGAAAGCTTTATTAAAATCTAAAGAAAAAATATTTGTGGCCAGAAATCTAAAAGAAAGACAGACAGTTCAATTTATATATAGTTTATGTATAAAGATATTAATCAAAATTATATTTAATTATATTTATTCAAATTCCCGTAAAAAATACGGTTTACATCACTCGCTTTAATATATTAAATAATCGTTTTGGAAAGATAGAATGAATGCTATTTATTTTACTAATTTTAAAGTGTAATTACACATTTAGGATAAGAAAACATTTAAAAAAATCATATAAATAATTGAACGCAGCGGTATTCGAACCAGCGCCTCTTGGAAACCTCTCAAGCGCTCTGACCGCTAAGCCGTGCGATATACTATCAGCTGCATCGTAATTATCATACGTTTTATTATAACTTACTTACGTTGTGAGTATATCTCTGTAGAGAGATTTTTACAAATTTCTACTATGCAAAGATACAATGCTATTAATTTTTTCGTTTTACTATTTTTAAAGTGATATTGCATACTTAAGATTAGAAATAATTTTTTTTTTAAAAACGTATAATTTTTTTGTAAAAATCTGAGAAATATCGTATATAAATAAATTGACAAGATAATATTCTTAGATTCAAGATACGTTAAATGATACTTACCACACATAATGCGTAGCGTGAGGTTTCCAATTATCGGCAATACTTCAGTTTTATTGTTGCCAGCTTCTTTTTCCAAAATTTTGCACATATTTTCCGTATGTTCCACAAACGTATTAAAAAACATCTTTAAAATATTGAAATGAAATGCTTTGGTTAACATTTTTCTGTTTTGATGCCATCTATTGCCTTAAAAATTTTTTTTTAATTATTAATATGCATATTTCACTCTTTTTATTCCGCATAGCAGAGTAGACAGGAAGTACTTAGTGCCAAGACACTCTGTAAACCGTTTTACGCTAAACGCACAGTTCTCACTTATGAACTTGATAATCTATATGTGAAGTAAAGATATTGTATTCCTTTTTATGAAAATTACGCAGACTGAGGAGTATTAAAAATTGGAACAATTTAAGAATAATAATGGATAATATATACATTAAATTAAATTCACAAATTAAATGTAATACACAATGTTTATGATATTCACGTATATACTAGGTATTTCTATGAAGTGTACATACGCGTTGCTAAGGTCTCAATGGGACGCCTTGTTTACGTCTCAATGGGACATAGGGATTTGGTTTACACCATGCTATGTCTTAGTTTTGAGGATAAGAGAGAACAGGCTGATATTATGATAGGTAAAAGATTGTTGTAGAAAACTATGAACAGGGAAAGTGATATTAAAGATATTATAATAATCAGAGAGCACCTAAGGTGAACATTTTCAATTTCAATCTAAGGATTGTATGTTGAGTGGCGTAGTTCAACGCCGCGCTTTGTCTTACTAGAGCGAGGAAATTAGTATAATTTTAAATATATATCGTTTTATAGTGAGAATCGAACTTATTATATATCGAGTTTATAATCAGATGCTATATTTACCTACATAATATAAGCGGACAGCAAATTTTTCAAATTACTTAAGGGATTTTAAAGCGGTTTTCGTGAATCAATTTATTTATATATACACATATATACATGCCTACAAAAAAGTTCGATGAATTATGTCTACCTAAGACGGGAGTTTTTATACGAAGCTTATAAACAATACTGTGTTACTTATTTTACAATATTTTATAAAACATTTACTTATTGGTACTAACCATTGCTCACTAACAGTCCTTGTCCAAGCCAATTATTGAGATACGAATATGGATGTTCTTTGTAATTATGCTCGTTTGTAGATAAAATTTTCTGCAAAAAATTGAATCGAGAGTAGATTCGGAATATAAGTACAGAAATTAGGCTTTATGGTGAATATTCCTTTAAGAAAAATAGAATTTAAAATGGGCTTTTGAAATAAAGTTTCATTTTTATTTTTTAATTATATTTAAAATTCAAATCCATTTCATATTGGAATAAACTTTTTTTACAGCTTTACACTTACCTATTAACTTAAAACAAACTATTGTCAATACATTAACTTCATTGTTTTCTTCCAGACACTGCGTGCTAAGTATAAATAATTAAAATATAATCATCCTCCTGAGTGGGAATCGAACCCACAACTAATTAAGCTTACAATCCCTGTCTGGCTGTGAGACACTGTTGTAAGCTGGGGATTGGGCAGCGATGGGAATGAAAAAAAATCATTATATTATTTTTACTTTTGAATAAAATACTTTCAAATGTATATAGTCACTTGGCAATATTCTACCCGATATAAAAACTACTACACGCTTTATCCCGCAGTATTATAGAGTAGTCGAAGATAATCTAGAGTCAAAACACTCCGTTGCCTATTTTCCATGCAAAATCGAGACTTACCTCAATATCATCAGGCTCACTAAGGTTTACCATTCTGACAGATAATCCATGGATTTGATTAATTGGCCCATACTTCTTCGGTAAATATCTCTGATATTTAAAAAGTTTATCTGTTGAAAAATATAATACTAAAACTTTAATTAATAGTTCTCGATATATTGTTATATCAAGTGTAAACGGTTCTATTATTATTATTTAGGTGTTTTGAGTGAACAATGGATATACACATGCGATCTAAACTAGAGTTTTCAGTCGACTTACAAAGAAGTGAAAAAAACAATACTAACCTGCTGGCAGCATAAAATTATGAAAATTTCCAATAACCGGCCAAGATTTTGGTCCAGGAATTTGATTTATCAACCTTATTTTTCTATTATACCGAAAATACCCAATTGTCAATATTAAAGGCAAGAGTATATACACAAATATATACAGCAACATAATGGTATGGCAATTTGTCACTAAATATAAATTTTAAATATAAAACACTTTCATATATTGGCTCTTTTAATGATAATTAAATACGTAACATCTGAGATAACGTAATACGAACAATCATTGCTTATCTGTTTGCTATCAATTTAATTATTTCTGTACTGTTTAATTTTAAATAAAATAAAATAAATATTAAAATATGGAAACGTCAAAAACCGAGGGAACATGTGTTAAGACTAAGCCTGGATTGCTGAGATATGCTTATAAGGTCATTTATTTAAATATATAATACAATACATATAGACTGTTTTTTGCAAACATTTTTCAGTTATTCTGATCCAATGGCTACAGGGTAAAAACTTACTTGAAGAAATAACATTATTTTTGCCTGTTTAAGAAAAGCGTAGGCTTGCTTTTATCAAGTATCTGCACAAGGCAAAAGGTCCTCAACTTTCTATTATAATTATTTAAATCTAATAATAATTTGTTTTTGAAAAAAAATTAAAAAAATATCAACGCAGCGGGGTTCAGATCCGCGACTGTTGGATACCGTCCAATGGTATCCAAGAGGCGCGGGTTCGAATCCCACTGCGTTCAAAATATTTAATAATTTTTTATACGTTTTTCAAAAATGATTTCTAAACCTAAGTGTTCCGTTATATATTGTAATAACGTATAAAATTTTTTTATACGTTTACTTTTATACGTTTTTTTTAATATTTTCTTATTCTGAGTGTAAAATAAATAGCATAAATACAATATACAATAAATAGCATTCTCTCTTAATAAGCGATTGTTTCTTAATAATCTTTCAGTAGAAAAAATTTGTAAAAATCTCTCTACAGAATGCTAAAAACATAAAGAAGTTGTAGCAAACGTATAAAAATGTTGACGAAGTCGGTAGAAAAACGCACGGCTTAGCGGTGACAGTGCTTGGACGGTTTCCAAGAGGCGCGGGTTCGAATCCCACTGCGTTCAAAAATTTATATATTTATCTGTTAAAATAATATTTCTGTATATAAAATATATTTACGATAACAATAATTAAGCGATACATTTAAAATCAATAACAGACTATATTAAGACTGACATCTGATGTAGAAATTTACTTGACCAGCGGAAGTTGGTCATCTGGATCAACCCTGGAACATCTGACACTCTCTCTAAAAAGAAGACAAGAAGAATTGTTGATAATATAATTATTTCATATATAGAATTTCGACGCAGCTGGTAGTAGAACGCATGGCTTAGCGGTCAGAGCGCTTGGACGGTATCCAAGAGGCGCGGGTTCAAATCCCGCTGCGTTCAAATTTTTATACGTTTTTTCAACAATGTTTTCTAATCCTAAGTGTGGAATAACACTTTAAAAATAGTAAATATTAAAATAAAATAGCAATCTCTCTTGTTAGACGATTATTTCTTAATAATATTTAAGTAGTAGAAATTTGTAAAAATCTCTCTACAGAGAAGCTAACAACATAAATAAGTTGTAAGAAAACGTATAAAAATTTAGACACAGCTGGTAGTAGAACGCATGGCTTAGCGTTCAGAGCGCTTGGACGGTATTCAAGAGGCGCGGGTTCGAATTCCGCTGCAAAAATGTTTTCTAATCCTAAGTGTGGAATAACACTTTAAAAATAGTAAATATTAATTATTTCATATGATGAGCTAGGGAAAAAGGAAGAGTGAAAATAACATTGTGGTGTGATAAAAAAAATTAGAATCAAAGTATTTAGAAATCAGTTAAAATAAAACATATAATATGAAAGTTATCTATATGCTTTTAATGTTTACTCATGTTCTACTTGAAATGGCTAACCAACTTATTTTAAAATGTATTTTATCCATTATAACTTACAATAATTAAAAAGTAATAAAAGCAGCATGGTAATTTAACAAAATATCTGAATGGGATAATAATAATAATACAATATTTTAAGAGATTGTACTTGATGTCCTTGCCAGAACAAGCAGAACTAGTATAAAAATAAACATGGTTTTTGAAGTTTTTTTAAACTGTTTATTTGTATTATATTTTCGATGTATATATTGGGTTTTTATAAGTGTTTAGCTCGATACCTGGTTATGCACGTTATTTTTTTGAATTAATCTGTTTTTTTATAATTCACAAAGGGTCTTGCAAGATAAGCACTAAGTTTTACCATATTTATTTTACTTTTTGTCTTAAAATACAGTACTAGTACTAGTATCCTTTTACAGTAAGGGAGCTAGAGGGTCACAACTCTAATGAAAAAACTTATTTTCTCGGTATATTTTAAAAATATACTATGAAAGATAGAGAATAAAAATATATGATGATGAATATAGATATATAAAAGATAGAGATTAAAAAACAATATAATTTTTGGAAAGAGACTTATACAACCCCTGAATTGAAAATTAATAAAAATATATTAAATTTCAACATTAGTTTACTATTAAATGTAAAAGGTTTATATAAAATATATAGAAAAAAAGGCAGTTGAAATCAATAACAAACAAGTATGAACAATATTTCGAAAAACTCAAGTTATTCCAATAAATATGTTATCTACAAACTTTCTTTACTTACTAAATATTTCTAGCAATGTTTATGGTTTGCCTTATATGCGAACGCGTGTGTATAAAATAATCATTTATCTGTTTTAAAATAAATTATACAGTTGACTACAAAATGTCGATTTCTTGATAGGTATCGGTAATATTCTAGTATTTTTGTAGGTATTCGTCAACGAGAAAATAACTCTAGAATCTTGAAAAAGTTTTAGTAATCAGACAAGTACTTAATAATTTAATATTATTATATCATTAAAATTTCGTAAGTAAGTAAATATTATGTTAAAAGAAGAATGAAAGAAAGATGTATGGAGTAGAGATGATATCTCTTCGTCCAATATGCGGAGTCAGCTTAGCTGACCGTATATGCAGCGAGGAGATACACAGAATGGCAGGTGTAAGCGTGAATGTCACAGTAACAATCAAGAAGAACGTGCTCAGGTGGTTTGGGCACGTTGAGAGAATGAGTGATGAAAGAATGGTTTGAAAGATTTATGAAGCCAAGGTGAGTGGTATGAGAGGTCGGGGGAGACCTCGATACTGGAGGAAAGTCACGTAAAAAGCATGAGGACCCCCCAAAAGGCATGTATGAAGAGGATAATGACGAGGATAATGATGTGGACGAGGCGAAAGATGTATAAAAAAAAGAAAAGAAGGTTTATATCGGGTGGAAATTGGAGAAGTGCCATAATAACAAATGTCCTCTGCTACACACAGACGATACGCGAGGTTTCGTGGATTAAAAAAAAATATAAAATTAAATTACGTATTCATAAATTTACTGAACTAAAAAAACTTTTTTATTTAGCTTCGCGCTCTTATCCCACATAGCAGGGTAGACAAGAAGTACGTAGTGTCAAGGCAGATTGCACTCTGCTTTCCACAAATTTCACCGAGCATTGGTATACCAGAGTAAGGAAATGAAAATAATTTAAATATAATTGTTCCTCCCAATGTTTATCAAACCCACAACCGATCGTATTTACATCCAAACGCCGTACCACTGCGCCTCGACTGGTTTAAAAAAATAAAATAGAAAAATGCTATGTTTGAAGATAAACAAAAAAAAATAATATAGTTTAAGGAATTCTATTCTTTTCATATCAAATACAATAGGATATGATCCAATATTTTTAATCAGTATTAATTTATTTTATCAATGCATTTGCGTAAGAGATTAAATATCGCTTGCGGATTTCTTGTGAATGTATATTTGTATTTAGTTCAAGGATATCTTCTACTTAAGGTTAAGCTAAATTATTGTGCTTTCAAATTATTATATGGTATATTGTTTAATAGAGAGTGGTTCGAGAGGTCGGGGGAGACCACAGTGTCAATGATACTAGAGGAAGGTCACGTAAAAACCATGAGGGACACCCGGAAGGCATGTGTAGGACACCCCGTCCTCTTTGACGACTCTGCTAGGGATAAGGCGTGAAGCTAAAATAGAAAAATAAAGAATACGATAGAGGCATTTTTTATTGATTCAATCTTGTCTTCAAGCATAATGAAAATTATTTTAATATATATATATATATATATATATATATATATATATATATATATATATATATATATATATATATATACATACATAAATATTATATTAAAACTACCCCGAACCGGACAACAACAGGATAACTCTGAGCGCACAAGGAGCATTGTTAATCAAGAATACCATAGCTGTGTAGTAAGTTAGTAAGTATTTAAAAATTAAAATATACGCTTTATTTTTTTTAGCGTGAACGCTTTATACTTTACCTGACTGATTACCTCAGCCAAAAAGGACGGAGCACTAAACACACGTTACGGTACCCCTTTCGCCTTGTCCACAGTCATCAACCTCTTTATATGTCCTTCGGGGATTACGTGACCTTCCCCTATTATCATTGATATCGTGTTTTCAAAGGTCAACAGAGTTCACCCCAGAGGACTATCTTGTTTGTAGAATTAAAAAAACAACATTTTTATAGATAACATTAAATAATAAAGTCTGCATAAGGCAGACAAATTATTTCATAATATTTTACGTGTTTATCACAATTCTGATTTCTGACCTTCGTATTGTTATTAATAAACAAATTTATCTTTACATGTGACTCTACAAAAACATATATTAGTCGAAAATTTGTATTAAAAAATCATAATAAAAATTATATATTACAATTTATTAAGACAAAAGTAATTATCAGTTATATAATACGTCTTATGTAAATCATTTTAAAACTAGACTTGCCTTTATATGATATATATATATATATATATATATATATATATATATATATATATATATATTGACTTTGATTTATATAATTTAGTTTTTATACAAAGCTGTAGAGATGCATTTGAAATAGATAATAAACAGGCTAGATTATAAGTTGAGCTGGTATTACAAAATCTTATAAAAAAATTACAAAGCTCAGGAAAAAAGAATCCCGTATAGCAGGGTAGACAGAAAGTACCTAGTATCAATATACTCTGTACTTCACTTTCCACGAAATTCGAGACATTGCGTGTTGAGTAGTGAAACTCATCGCCGCACCTTGTCTTTTACCAGAGCAAGAAAGTAAAAATAATTTAGTATAATCACTCCACCGAGTGGGGATCAAACCCACAACCGATCGTATTTACAGTCAGACGCTGTCCCACTGCGCCACGACTGGCCCAAAAAAAGAATATATCGTAAATAATACAAAAAACAAAGGGGAAAATCGTTTTTTAAAAACAACATCAGTGAGATGTGTGCCAGCTTAACGTACGCACTTCTCCCATCTAGTTCTTAAATTCGTGAAAACTCGCTGGCTCGTCGCTCGTCGTCATTTCCTTGCATTTATTGTCTGTGAGCTAGGTAATGAAAATAATGCCAAAAGCCTAGAAAATAAATTCGAGCACAATATAATAGCATATACTTTACAACACACAAAATAGAAAAATACAAAAAGCAAAATACGTATACTAATATGAAATATATGCAAATATAAGTAATCTGATACAAACAACCTTTTTTAAAATGGCCCATAACGTATCAGTGCATATCAAAAGTATTAACATATATAAATATATGTGTTAATATTTTTGATATGCATAATATATGTAACATAAAGACATTTATTTTATAACTAGCGAAAAAATTATATTTTACTATTATATTATCACAATAAATATCACTTTTAAATAATGAATAAACATTGTATATTTTTGATTCGTATATATATATATATATATATATATATATATATATATATATATATATATATATATACATATATATATATACATATACATATATATATATATACATATACATATATACATACAAATATTCCAGAACTAATATTTTTTTTTAGATAATCGCTTGGTTACTTACCTTTATTATCATATATAGCAATATTTTGATGGTATTTTTTTGCAATGTTTACTAAATTGCAAAGAAATTCCAAGCATAGTGCTTTTTATATCTATATATTAAAGCCACCATGGCTGGCAGGGAGAAATTATCCCCTATGACGCTGCGCAGAGCGTGGCGTTGAGGCGCCCAGGCTGCACACTCCTCTAACGTGAGCTGGGCCGTCTCTTCGAGGCAGTCGCCGCAGTGGTGGCAGCGAGCATCGGGCTCCCTCCCTGCCACACGGCACAAGTACCTCCTGAAGCAACCATGCCCCGTGAGGACCTGCGCCATGCGGTAGGTCAGGTCGCCAACCACTGGCGGAACACCGGACGAACTGCATTGATAATCCTCAGGCTGGCGGATGGTATTGCCAGCCGGGACTCCCACGCTGGCACTCCGGCTTCCCGCATCTCCTCCTGTAGCGCTCTACCAGTTCACCAGACGTTGTTCCAAGACGCCGGCAATAGACCGACGCCAGGGATTGCACATCCAGGTCCCATGGCAGGACTCCAGCCAGCACGCACACCACCTGACCGGAGATGGTCCAGTACTCCTGCATCGCCCGGATGGCCATGACCCTCTGCACGCGCCGCAGCAGGGTGATATTTTGCCGATCCGTCCGCCCACACGGGGGCACCGTAGAGGGCCATCGACCTGACCACCCCGGTGAAAAGTTAGTGCACCCAACCTAACTTCGGCGAATGATTCTAAGCAACATTTTATGAGGAACGAATTCCTCGAGCACACCATGATCAGAAAGGAGACCATGAAAGAAAACTTTAAGACCTGTGAGAATATCAGAAGGACCTTCGAGCTTTGTATTTTGCAAATTCAGGAGCTTATATCCCGATTCTCTGATCATTTGTTTATATCAATATTGAAGTCTCCCATTATTATTGCTTGCTTGTGTTTTCCAATTGTATTTCGTAAGGTGTTTATGTTAGTATCTCCTGAATGGTATACTAAGCCAATATCTATATCTATCTATATGGATTCATAAGTAGTTCGTCTTTCAGTTTCGCTATCAACATTTAAGTGACAAGTTAACTTGTCATTTCGGTCTCACGACAAACAGAAGTATTTTGATTCTTGGTTATATCTCTGATTGTAGACTACTACGTAGGATAAAATGTGAAACGTATTTTTAAATATTTTCAACAATTCTGTTTAGACATTGGGATGGTTCTTCGATTTAGAACAATAACTTTTGTAATGACGAATTTTATCTTTATGCTTACCATTAATAAAGAAATATTGATATCAAGCCATTTCACAAAGAAGTTTAAATGCCGAAGTGTTGCTCTCTGCATCTTTGTCATGTCAAAATTGGTCCAACCTTTGTGGAGATTAGCGAGAACAAACGGACACACAAACATTAATTGCACAAAATGTAACATTGCACAAAATGTAATTTTGTGCAATTAATGTTTGTGTGTCCGTTTGTTCTCGCTAATCTCCACAAAGGTTGGACCAATTTTGACATGACAAAGATGCAGAGAGCAACACTTCGGCATTTAAACTTCTTTGTGAAATGGCTTGATATCAATATTTCTTTATTAATGGTAAGCATAAAGATAAAATTCGTCATTACAAAAGTTATTGTTCTAAATCGAAGAACCATCCCAATGTCTAAACAGAATTGTTGAAAATATTTAAAAATACGTTTCACATTTTATCCTACGTAGCAGTCTACAATCAGAGATATAACCAAGAATCAAAATACTTCTGTTTGTCGTGAGACCGAAATGACAAGTTAACTTGTCACTTAAATGTTGATAGCGAAACTGAAAGACGAACTACTTATGAATCCATATAGATAGATATAGATATTGGCTTAGTATACCATTCAGGAGATACTAACATAAACACCTTACGAAATACAATTGGAAAACACAAGCAAGCAATAATAATGGGAGACTTCAATATTGATATAAACAAATGATCAGAGAATCGGGATATAAGCTCCTGAATTTGCAAAATACAAAGCTCGAAGGTCCTTCTGATATTCTCACAGGTCTTAAAGTTTTCTTTCATGGTCTCCTTTCTGATCATGGTGTGCTCGAGGAATTCGTTCCTCATAAAATGTTGCTTAGAATCATTCGCCGAAGTTAGGTTGGGTGCACTAACTTTTCACCGGGGTGGTCAGGTCGATGGCCCTCTACGGTGCCCCCGTGTGGGCGGACGGATCGGCAAAATATCACCCTGCTGCGGCGCGTGCAGAGGGTCATGGCCATCCGGGCGATGCAGGAGTACTGGACCATCTCCGGTCAGGTGGTGTGCGTGCTGGCTGGAGTCCTGCCATGGGACCTGGATGTGCAATCCCTGGCGTCGGTCTATTGCCGGCGTCTTGGAACAACGTCTGGTGAACTGGTAGAGCGCTACAGGAGGAGATGCGGGAAGCCGGAGTGCCAGCGTGGGAGTCCCGGCTGGCAATACCATCCGCCAGCCTGAGGATTATCAATGCAGTTCGTCCGGTGTTCCGCCAGTGGTTGGCGACCTGACCTACCGCATGGCGCAGGTCCTCACGGGGCATGGTTGCTTCAGGAGGTACTTGTGCCGTGTGGCAGGGAGGGAGCCCGATGCTCGCTGCCACCACTGCGGCGACTGCCTCGAAGAGACGGCCCAGCTCACGTTAGAGGAGTGTGCAGCCTGGGCGCCTCAACGCCACGCTCTGCGCAGCGTCATAGGGGATAATTTCTCCCTGCCAGCCATGGTGGAGGCCATGGTGGCTTGCGAGAGCTCGTGGGACGCGGTCGGACGAGGCGGAGGAACGGGAGAGGGAGGCCTCTTCCGAATTCTCCATCCGCCACACGACCTCCACCTTCCGCCTTAATCGGCCAGAGGGTGGTCAGCTTGGGGAACCTGATTACCTATTCACCTGGCCCGAGTAGGCGCGCGGTACTCTGAGCAGGCCATCGAGGGTGACCCACCATCCTTGACTCCACGAAGTTACGGAAGGATCATGATGTGCCCGAGGTCCCGACTAGTGATGGTCGAGGAGGAGCACCGTGAGGTTTTAGTGGGTAAACGGGGCGGCCTACATCTGCCAATCCGGAGTCCCACATAACCTGTCCCGAGTACCCAATTGGGAAAGTATCCATAATGCGATTTCTTCACATTAAAAAAATTGTACTAACTTGACCTTTATCAGCTTTTATTTGGATTTTAATAAGTTCAAAGAAAAGTTCATTCGATACTGTGTGTCATCAATTGTTATTAAATAAGCTTAAACGTTATGGAATCCAATATAGGCTTCTGGGTCTATTCCAATTTACTTAAGTAATAGATCTCAGTCAGTTAAAATAGATGAAATCTAAAGTTAAATGCTACTTTTCATCTGTGGCATCCCACAGGAATCCATACGAGGTCTTAACACCTGTTGTAACACTAGAGTGATTTGAATCTAATTTATTGTCAAGTAACATCATAACATGCTATGTATGTATGTAATAATATTCCGATAAAAATGTATAATCGTTCCAAGTCATAGCACCACTATTGAGCAAGAGTCTTACGAATAATACTTGACATTTGACCTTTCGTTGACTAACTTGATAAATGACACTAAATTGATAAATGAGCCAACGTTTTTCGGTGTATATTTTGAAAATTTACTTATAATATCTACAATTTCTTAGTGAAATCCGTAAAATGTGAAAAACTTTAAACTAAACAAAACAAATAAGTAAAAAGGCTATTTCACGACCACTACCTTACTCCTACCGAAACTACAGTGTTTCCCAATAAAGATGATAGGATTTTGAAAGCTCAAAGCCGCCATTTTAGTTGTTTAACATTTGACATTTGTGTTGTTTTGTGTTTAGTAATGTTTTCCATTTAGTCATGAACAAGTTCACGTTACCTCAACGTTTGGAAATTGTCCAAATTTTCTATCAAAATTCGAGAAGTATTGACTCTACTCAAAGAGCAATTCGTGCTAAATATGGTCGTCATGATGCACCATGTCTGAGCTCGCTATACGTCGCATAATCCAAAAACTGGAAAGTGAATATTCTTTGCACGATAGTAGACTATCAACACGACAGCGGACAGGCCGTAGTGAAGAAAATATTGCCGCAGTATCAGCCAGTGTCGAAGAAAATCAAAATGTTTCCGTTCCACGACGTGCACAAGAAATGGGCTTATCCAGAATGACAACCTGGCGAATTTTACGTGTGGATCTTGACCTACATCCATACAAGATTATGTTGGCACAAGAACTCAAGCCAGCAGACCATCGATTACGTCGTGAATTTGCTGATTGGGCGCTTGAAATTATGGAAACGGACACTGAATTTCATAGGAAAATCGTCTTTTCAGATGAGGCTCACTTTTGGCTCAATGGTTATGTAAACAAACAGAATTGTCGTTACTGGAGTGAGTCAAATCCAAGTGTGGTTCATGAAACACCATTACATCCTGAAAAATTGACTGTTTGGTGCGGATTATGGTACGGTGGAATCATTGGCCCGTACTTTTTCAAAAACGACGAAGGTCGTACTGGGACTGTCAATGGTGACCGTTGTCGTGACATGTAGAACGATTTTTTTTCCTGAAGTATATGAAATCGATGCAGATGACATTTATTTTCAACAAGATCTGCGACCGTAACAATGGATTTATTACGTGATAAGTTTGGTAAGTCGGCTATTTCTCGCAACGGTCCTTACAGTTGGCCACCAAGATCATGCGATTTAACACTCTTGGACTATTTTTTGTGGAGGTATGTTAAATCTCAAGTGTATGCCAATAAACCAGCTACGATTCAAAACCTTGAACGCAACATTCGAGCGACTATAGCGGCCATACCAGCCGAAATGCTGCACCGAGTCAGCGAAAATTGGACCGATCGTAATCACCAGTGCAAAAACAGTCGTGGCTGTCATTTGAACGATATTTTCATAAATAGCAAAAAATTTTTCTATTAAATAAAGCCATTGAGCGCGAAACTCGAACATATATTACATGTTTTATTTCAATTTCAAAACATATTCTTCTTATTAAAATATTTGTAAATAAAATATATAAATCTAAATCACCTGATGAAGCGATGTAGATTGATAAGTAATAATTGATGAATTATCCTGAATACAATACAATCTTAAAAGTTTATTATAAAAATATTGTATAATCTCTCAGTAAATTCTAACTTTATATTTAAAAATAATTTCCTTATTCTTACTAATGGTTAATACTACCCATTAATCCTGACTAATGTTAAATTAGTAAGCTTTAAATATTGTTTCTCATATAAACGACTATACTGTGTCTTTTTTTAAAATATCTATAAACCTTTTAAAAGTCTGGTATTTGAAAGAAATAAGTAAAGAACAAAATGCAAGATTAGGGAAGAAGGAAAGATTTTAGAACAATGAGGCCGGTCGTGGCGCAGTGGGACAGCGTCTGACTGTAAACGCGATCGGTTGTGGGTTCGATTCCCACTCGGGACAGTGATTATAATTCAATTATTTTCACTTTCTCGCTCTGGTAAAGACAATGTGCGGCGTTGAGTTCTACCATTCAAAACGCAATGTCTCGAATTCGGTGGAAAGCGAAGACACTCCGTGTGTCTTAACACTAGGTACTTTCTGTCTACCCTGCTATGCGGGATAATAAGCGTGAAGCCGAAAAAAAAATTGAGGTGGTATATCTAAGAAGTATGTGTAGTAGAGATGGAAGATATGAAATGGAAGTGGAAAGGCGTATTGCTGCCGGTAACAGGTTAAACGGTGTTCTGGCTGCATTGATGCGACGGCAAAACATCATCATACCTGCACGTCTTGCCGTTCACAATGCGGCACTGATATTGACGTTGTTATACGTGATACGTGTGTCAAGAGAAGAATGCAAGAAAGATGAATGCTGTTGAACTGCTTTCTCTTTGCCGGATATGTGGAATCTGTTTAGCTGGTCGTATACGCAGCGAAAACATTTGTAGAATGACAGGCGTAAGCGTGAATGTTAAAACAAGAATGAAGGAGACCGTGCTCAAGTGGTTTGGGTAAATTGAGAGGATGTGTGATAAAAGCACGGTAAAAAAGATTTATGAAGGAAAGGCTCACTGGTACGAAAGGTCACGGAAGACCTCAGAAGAAAAACACAGTATCAATGATGCTGGAGTAAGGTCACGTAAAAAGCATTAGAATCCCCCGAAGGCCATATGAAGAGGTTAATGACCACAAAATAATCGGCGTTTTTCGCCTAATTAAATAGGTGCTAAAATGCCTCGTGTCTTACTTTACAACCTAGTATTTGCTACTATTATATAAGTACCCATATTATAATTACCAACGCTTATGCTATTATTATGGATGTAAATGTTTTAGTATATTTTATAAAATAAGGTATAATTGCATCTATTTAAGTTATTTTCCTAAGCAAGGTTTATTTTTTTTAGCTTCACGTTTTATCCTCAGCGGGGTAGTCTGAGACGACGGAGCGCCAGACGCTACGGTCTCATACGCATACGTCTTTCGCCTCGTCCACAATCATCAACCTCTTCATCCATGCCCTCCGGGGGATGCATGCTTTTTCACTCATGCTTTTTACGTGATCTTCCTTCAATATCATTGATACTAATTTCGAAGGTCAACCGAGGTCTCCGCCGACCTAATTAAATTTAATTTAATTTATTTGTTGCTTTTTAGTTTACTTTTAAAGTTTATTTTCATTAAAAAAATATTTTTACGATGATTTGAATTTTTTATTGATTCCACATAGGGCCTTGCATGCTAATAGCGAGTGAATACTTTCGGTGCACAACGATGTAACAATTATGTATAAAATATCAATTATTAATGAAATAAACTGAATTCTTAATATTTGTACAGGTGTAAATTTACAATTCTTTTTACATTATTTAATAATTTAAAAATAGATACCATAAAATAATTAGTATATTATGAAGCAGTCTCATGAAACACCTTTACAAAATTTTCATATTACGAATGGATAATGTATATTAAAATATGATTTTAACCATCGAAACATTATTTTGGCAGTCGTGAAAAATGAATGTTGAGGCCAGGCGTAAACGTGACCGCCGACTGTAAACGTGATCGCTTATAGGTTCGATTTCCACCCGGGGAATATTTTAAACTTATTTTCTTTTCTCTTCTCTGGTAAGACAAAATGTGGTACTGAGCTCGCCATACTGCATGTGGTTGCTTGATTTTGGACGAAAATCAGTCAACGGAGTGTATGGATACATGTTTGCCTTTGGCTATCCTGCTAGAAGAAGGCTTCCCTGCGGGAAGGTATAATTACTTTAATTTCCTCGCTCTAGTAAGACGAAGCGCGGCCTTGATTTCCACCACTCAACATGTTATGTCTCAAAATCGGCGGATAGCGGGGTACGGAGTGTCTTAACGCTAAGTACTTTTTATTTACCCTAGTATGCGAGAAAGAATTTTGAATTTTGATTTTTATTTTCAATTCTGTAAATAGCAATTGTTTTATTTTAAATCTTTTTATCAATAGACAAAAGACTGATCCTAAAATCATACACGCCTCTACTATAAGAGTATGCTGTAATAGACTGGTGGAACCAGTTATATCTTGTAACATAAACAGTGCCAAAGTATTGATCCGATTTTTTCTTTTAATTAGTGTGTATAATCCAATTATCATTATTCAAACTGACCTTCTCTAAAACCGTTACTCTTTAACCAATCTAAAGTACTTGGAAAAACTTAACAAAGTCATAACATTTTTAACTTTGAGTTGTATTATGTATTTGGTTTTTTTAACATTTCTAATTCCTTTTCAGAAAATTCAGTAATGTAATGCTACATTTAATGCTTGAAACGCTACCTTACATTCCGCAAATCTTTTCCAGAAGTTAACCAGTTTTGACTTTCTATCCATCAAAACGGTAAAATTGCTGATACAAGTGATTCGGAGCAAAACAATAGTTTTCCAATACAAGTAAGGTCATTAAACATGTCCTATGCAATACCCAATGCCTGTCAAATACTACCTTGGTTTTGGCCTTGATACCAAATGAATTGGTTTGAAGCAGTGCAAGATGATATATGTGAAGGCACTGAAAAATCTGATATTTTATCTGATATTTTCGCCAACATTCCCAGTTATTCTATGGTCTACACTAGCGGTAAATAAGGGCGAAGATGTGTCAATACCGCAATGGTGCCAACTGGCGTACCTTTTGAATTTAAACGACTGCTGTTCCCAGTGCCGCTTGTTTTCGTTATGACTATAAATAACTCCCAGGGTCAACCGGTATCCAATTATTTTAAATATTAAGTAAATGTTTGCTGTATGGCGCCTTGACGGTCTAAAGTGTCAAAAAACATGACATTGTTGTGTAAAAATAAATCTTTAAAAAAATGCTAAATGGTTTTAGGTGCTCTACATTCTGGCTTTCAGACAGGATTTTTTTCTTACTTCCTTGATCTCTGGTTTTATGATTTTCTTTTATTTATTTTTTTCACTTACTTTTTTATTCCATATAGACAGAAAGAAGGTACCTAGTAACAAGACATTCCATATTCTGCTTTCCGTCGAATTTGAGACATTGCGTGTTGAGTGGTGGAATACATCGCCCCACTTTACCTTACAATATATTATTTATTTTTATTGAAAGTTAAAAATATTTTAATCATTAATAAAAGATTTCATCTGTATCTGGATTAGTTGCCTGTATTTCGATATACAGCGCCAATCCCCTAAATTATATTAAATAATCATTATGTAAGATAATGCGAGGAAATGAAAATAATTTAAATATAATCATTCCCCGAGTGGGAATCGAACCCAATCATGTTTACAGTTAGAACATTAGTTTTATATTAAATAATATTAAATGTTATGTAAGTTTAAGCAGACAGTACGTCGTCAGCCAATCGCAGTCCACTGCTGGACATAGGCCTCCCCAAGTTTGCGCCAAACATCCCGGTCCTCCGCAACCCTCATCCAGCCCGCTCAGACAGTATAGCTTACCCGAATACAGCTGGTGTCTTAATACTCAGAAAGAGTGTTATTTAATACAAATAATAATTATTGAATAGGTCGTTGTGAACGAAGGACGCGTACTAAACATTTCGCTACATACACAAAACGTTCAAACATAATTACAATTGTAAATTGATATTATATTATGAAGTGTCATTTTCTAACATTGTATTGTTATAATTTTAACTTCTACAACTAAGCAATTCTATTTAGGAACATTTAATGATTTTTTAGTTATGTAATTTTATATGTATTATTATTTAGTTTGTTTTTTATTAAAAGATACAATCGTATGGAATATTTATATGTAACGTTAGTTTTAAGCATTTAGTATATCTAATGAAGGTGAATATCAGAAATGAACTTATGTTTTAGGTCGTATAACTTTGAACTCAACTTTCAATGTAAACGGCTGGTAAACAGAAATAATATTTTATTATTTTTAAAATTTTATTCCGCACTTATTTAGAAAACATTTTAAAAAAATATATAAAAATGTCAATGCAGCAGGATTTGAATCCGTGATTCCTGGACATCTTCCAAGCGCTCTGCCCACTAAGCCACACGTTAAAGATGCTGCTGTGTCGAGATTTTTATACACTTGTAACAATCCATTTTTTAGTTAGCATCTCTATAGAGAGATTTTGTTATTTTTACAAATGCTTTAGTTTAAGCAAAAATCATAAAACCCACGCAAACAAAGTGGCGGAGAAAATCTTTTTACTATTTTGTTAAGTATGTATAAACGATACGAAATGACACTAATACAACATTTTTTACAATTGTTATCTATCTTGAACGACTGCATAAAGGTTGATGGGACTTTCACTATAGTTGATGTAACAAGGCGTTTATAAGACTATTTTTATTTGTTTTTTAGCTTTACGCTTTATCCCATTTGGATAGTCGGAGAGAACGGAGCACTAAACGCATTCTTCTTATAAAGAAGTTTGTGACCATAGTCATTCTATGGTCACAAACTTCATATATGCCCTTCGAGGGGTCTTCATGCTTTTGACGTGACCTTCCCTCATTATCATTAATACTATATTTTCAAAGGTCAACCAAGGTCTTTTCCTCTCACCTTTGATTCATAACTCTTTCTTACCATACTTTCACTTATCCTCAACGTCGCTCAAACCACTTGAGTGCGTTCTTTTTTATTTGAATAGCAGAATGACATTAGCTTACGCCTGCCATTCTACGAATCTCTTTGCTACATCACAATCAGGTAAACGGATTCCGCATGTACGGCAAAGAGAGCGCATCTCTAAAATATTCATCTTTTGACATACTCACATCTCGCATACGTATAATAGCATCGGAATCAGTACTGCATTATGAATGGCAATATGCACAGCTATGTTATTAATACAGCCAGAGCAGTGTTAATCCTGTAACCGGTAGCGATACGCATTTTCACGTCCATTTTGAAGGTTTCGTCTCTACTAAACATACTTCTCAGATATACCACCTCATTCACTTATAATATCTTTCTTTCAATGTTTATCTTGCATTTCGGTCTTCCCTTATCTCTTTTAAATAAAAATAAATAGTTTTACTTGCATCCAGATCATTATTTTCTTCATTATCTTTCAGAATGGTGACCAATGCCTGTAAATCGCATTCCGATGCGTCATCTGCGTACGCAGTTCACAGCAGGCAATTAACAGCTAGATCACCTACATTCACTTCTATGTCAATTTCAATCTAAATAATAAAATTGAACGGCCAAGGTAACATATCACATCCCTGTTTTCTACTCGATCGAATATCAAACTGAGTCGATATGCCAGCTCCTACTTGTACACAGGCTGTGTGATCTCGATAAAGAAATTTTACACATACAGCCTGTAACAAAAATTGTATGGGGAAAGTATCTTCCACAATTTCTTTCTTACAAACATATCAAATTCCTTTTATAAATCTACAAAAGCACAGAAAGTTTTCATGTTAACAGCTAAAACTTTTACCGTGACCATACGGAGAGAAAAAATATGATTCACACTCACACATACATTCTACAGACTGACGAAAAACGGCAGGATTCACTAATTTCTTGCCAAAAATACTTCACATTTTTATCTGTTTAGATTCCGAGGCGTCTACTTCATCTTTGCTGCAACTAATACGAAGCACAACACAGTGGCCTTTTTAGATATTACCAAGATATTAGACCAATTCTTTCAAATTACTATCTTCTCAACTTTCACTGAAGATATTTCGATATATCAGAACACAACGCTGCGTCTACCAATGACATATTGTTCCTGACGAAGTCCTCTCGTCTCGCAAGCAGTCATTAAACTTCAAGGGGCACTCGAACTGCTGTTGGATTAGTCGGCAGACTGTATAGCATGATATAATATGGGAAAACTTTAAAGCTATTTTTTGGGAGCCTCGGTAAGTTCCCTGCTATGCTTGTGAGCAGGCCGGTTGGTGCGGAGAAGCTTGGGAGTCGTCCTTGACCAGCGGCTGTCAATAACGGCTCAGTTCACGAAGACTAGGAGGGATGTGAGAGCTGCTCTCAGCCTCTTACGGTCGGTTTTATTTTATTATCAAAAAATAAATTACGTCTTAAACAGCTTGTTTTACAAAATATATTTTTACTAGCGACCCACTGTTTGCGGACCTCATTTATCCATATGTAATTTCATATATCCACTTATGATGTCACCTGTCCACTTATGATTTCATGTAGCCATATACAATACCATTTCTCCACAAGTGATTTTATGTATACGACGTTACCTGTCAACATGACATTTCAAGTATCCACTTATGAAATCACTTGTCCACACGTGTTTTCATGTATCTGCATATGTCGTCACCTGTACTCATGTATTCACATATAAAGACCTAATATTAGAAAACTATATGATTTCCAATTGTTTGTGATAAAATATTTTTGCTAAAATTATGATAATAAGAAAATTATATTTTAATACTAATCAAAGGTTCATTTATTATTGTTAGTGGCCGTGGAAGCATTGTAGCCCACAAACTAATACTTTTCCCTCAACTTGTAAAACATAGTGTGACCCGGTTGTATTCTTCTCTGAGGCAATAGCGCTTGAGAAGAGGAAATGAGAGAGTCTCGTCATCCATCGCTAGAGATCAGGTCACCGGAAAGTGGTTAAGGACCGCCGCCTTCCGCCGTAATAGGACAATTTTTTGAGTTAGGTGCGCGTAGGTCATATCCACGTGCGACTCTGAGCAGGCTGTTGAGGGCGACCCAGTACCTTTAATCTTGTGGCGTATTTTACTCGAGCTCATGCGAGAATAAAGTTTAGTGACGTTCGAGAAGGACATAATGGTTATAGGTTTTAGTGGGTATATAGACGGCCTATGCTAGTCTAAAGCCGTATTACCCGTCCCGAGTCCTCAATCGGGCTAGTATCTTTAACGGATGTCGTCCCGATAAAAGAAGAGTTAGAGTAAAAATAATTTTGTTAAATTTTTCGAGTAAAAAGTTAAGTTTTTTACTCTTTTTTTACATTTTTAAATTTGGTTATGTTTTGATTAATATTTTTTTAATTAATGGTATGTTCAGATCAGAAAGTAAACTGCAGATATTCAGACAAATTTTAATACGATATTATCAAATTGGATAAGAATTATTATGGTAGAAAAAGGTATGAAGAACATGTTCTGATTAGATCAATATATTTGATGTATACAAAGATATGGAATGAAATGCGTGTGTACTGTGCCGGATTTATTGAACGATAACGCCATCTTAGCGAGCCAATACTTTATACAATAATTATTCTACATACTTGTCTAATTACATACATTATAGTTCCCAACTTATTTATTATATATATATATATATATATATATATATATATATATATAGTAACTTACACAATATATATATAAAGAAATAACATAGTTAATACTAAATATTTAATAACCTAAGATTTAAATCTATTGACTGGCTTCCTTACACGTTTAGGACGATTATGAGCAAGCTGTGTCATAAAAATCTCAGAAGATTTATACTAATTTTCAATTTTAACGCTATCGTCATTCTTACTTTTTCCCTCATTATTTTAGGTTCATCCTCGTTTGAAATGTTTTCCCGTGTCAGTGAAACGATCTGCTCACTCTGTGTCTTATTATCAGGCTTTACACTTGCTAAAACTAGGACAGAAAATAGCCGATATTCGTGACCTACGTCTTATTTGATCAATGTGCCTATGTGTGAGGAGCCCTGCGGCTTGGCAACTATTGTGGTTTTATGCTAGAAGAATTTATTGAGCCACTGTATCTAAGTCTATATTGTCTCTAGGCCTTCTTTATAGCTCGCTTATATGACTTTTTTAATACATGTTCAACAGCCAAATTTGCTAATCTCATCGAGTTTGACATTAATTTCAATAAGTGCGGTGCAATAGATATAATATTACCACACTCACTCCCACACTACGCGCTTTGCTAGTTAATATTAGAGGCATCTCCGTGGAGTAATGTGTTAATACTTCACTCTAATAATTTATTTTTAATAAGTTTATAAACCCTGTCGCAATCTTCATTCCAAATAGAATCCGAACTTAATAGATTGCAAAGGGGGAGCTAAATTCTTACTCACATTTTTTTATAAAATTTAAATGGTACATGATCATGTCAACAAAGGCATTAAGTTCTGAAATATAAATTTCCTCAGGTGTGTTTATTATGATTTTGACCTTATGCGGACAGGTGTGAATGGCGTCCTTTGTAATAACCTTTACATAATAAATTTATGCTTTTCAAACAAAACGTCAATTTGTTCTTTTCTATTCTTAATCTATTATATTATAATCTACTAAAATAGTTATTTAAATTTTCCATGTGTATGTATATTGTATCAGTTATAATGATATTGTCTAGGAAAACATCTATGTTGTCTAAATCAGGATTTCCTGATTTAGACAACGCTTATTTAAGCGTTCTAACCTTCTCTGAAAAGCGGGTCCAGCCGCTGCCAACCCGTACACTAATCAGTTAGACACGAAAAGGCCCTTATGCGTATTAATAATATATTTCCGCGAATCATCTAGATCAAATTGTATATACGCCTGTGCACATAGATTTTACTAATTGTATTGCTGCCGTGTAACCAAGTTAGTAAATCATCCAATGTGGATAGTGGGTAACGATCAATACCTATTAGCTCATTTAATGTTTATTTATGATTGGCGCAAATACGAATACTATCATCCTTCTTGACGATCGGCACAATGGGAGTCGCCTAGTCAGAGAGCTTGACTTGAGTGAGGATGTCATCGTCTGCTGGTCAAGTGTGCTCTCCACCAGCTCGAGCAGCGCATAAAACAATGGACCCGCGCGCATGAACACCGGCCGCGCGCCCTTCTGCACGTTAATTGTCACTTCGCTGTCCGTAAAGAGCCTCAAACTTTTTTTTATCTTTAAAAACTTTATGATATCTGGAACTAAATTTCTCTAAATAAAGATTACAATGTTTCCCTACAATCTCTTTGTAATTTAAATCGAAAGATGGTAATGGTATTTCTAGTTATTTAATGCATTATCTTCCTATCAAAACAATCTTACCATTAATGATCAATACCAATCTTATTATTTACATCTATTCTTATATTTAACAAGAGGACGGACTCCGATAGGAAATATTTTTTCCCCGTATAATATTGTATACATTTATGTATTTTTAAATATTTAAACTTTTGTATATTTTATTTCTAGCTTAAACTATTGTCACATACACGAGGTGTCTTCTTTTATTATAAATACGACATATGTACATACTCAGAAAATTTACTTCGTGTTCGCCTCCGAAAGCCATGCATTGGAGCAATACACATGATGTGGGGGTCATATTTTCGCCATGGCCTGGCAATACAATAGGATTCTGCTTACATGTGAACTTTCCCTGAACTGTTTTTTCACCATCGCTGCATCTTCCTCGGTCGCCTTCATACGCCTTAATTTTGTAGTATATTCTTTTATTCTATTTTAACTAACATAGAGATATTTTATGCCATTTTTTTACTAATTGGCTTACATTAATATAGCTTATGTTACTCAATAATAATGATGTATTCAAACAAAATAGTTTATTCCTACTATCAATGTTTCTTTTACTCAAACCTAGTCGTTGATATATTCATATCTATAACTTCACTGAACAAATTTTGTTCTTCATCGATATTTTTACTTGTATCGCTTTCATACCGATTATTTACAAAATAAAATTCAATTTCTTGTAAATTTCTATTTTTTGTTTCAGGCAAACAAAAATAACAATATAGGAGACAAAGAAAAGCAATCATTCCTTCAATAAAGAATACTCCATGATATCCAATAAGTGTAAATAGTTTCATGCAGATTTTAATATGGTAAAATTGGAGAACACCTAAAATGCCACTTACTACGAAAATATGAACAGTCTTACCATCTAAAGGTAACAATTCAAGCGTTAATGTCTCAAGTACTGCATAAGTTCCTGCTATGACTATTATAAAATAAAAAGAAAATAGTAAAGTCTTAATCCAAGCCATGACACTATCGGCATTGTCGACAGGCCATATGTAAATACAAGCTGCCAATATAATTAGAATGCAATTGGACACAAGTCCTGTTGTAAATAATAATTGTCTCATTTTAAATCTTTTAACCAAAAGACAAGACATGCTTGACCCCAAAATCATAAATGCATCTACTACAAGAGTATACTGCAAAAGACTGGTAGAACCAGTGATATCTTGTAACATAGATAGGGCTAAAGTATTTATTATTACTTTTCCTCCAACCACTCTGTATAATCCAATTACCAATACTAATATTGTCATTCTCCAATATCGTTTCTGTTTAACCAATCTAAAGTACTTTACTAAAGGTTCTAAAAAGTCGTTATATTTTTCACTATGAATTGTGTCATGAGTCTGATAGTCCATTAACATTTTCAATTCCTTTTCAGAAACTTCAGTCGAAACATGTAATGCTTGAAAGGCTTTCTTACATTCCTCAAATCTTTTTTAGACGCCAACCAGTATGGGCTTTCTACCCAAAAAAATGGGAGAATTGCTGATGCAAGCGTTGGGATGATACCGAGAAGAGCGACAGTTTTCCAATGCAAGAAAGTACATAAAACATGTCCAATAGCAGTGCCCAATGACTGCCCAACACTAGCCATTATATTTAAAGCAAAAGCCCTAATATTTGGAGACACGTACTCTGTTATGTTTACATATGTCACCACTATTATTCCTCCGAAAGGCAATCCACCTATTATTCGAGACACTAAAAGAGTTGTTTTATCTTTTGCGAAGTAGACTAATAACCAGTGTAATATTACAAATACAGATAAAAAGAACAATAATTTTCTTCGTCCATATATATCACTTAGGATACCTACCGTCGCGATGCCAATAAATATTGTGATGTGGATCAGAGAAGCTGAAATATAAAGAAATACCATCTAGATTCAGGAGAGAGAGAGAGAGAGAGAGAGAGAGAGAGAGAGAGAAATATTATATTCACCCTCTTAAAAGTTAAAACAAATTTAAATCTTAAACTTTATACTCACCTATTAAGGAAATATCATCCTCAGTTAGCATTATTGTTTTGTCTTGGCGTAGAGTATTGATCATGCCTGACATCTGTCCAAATATGTAACCATCGGATATACTACATAACGTTAAACCAGTGATGACAGAAATCTAAAAGTTGAATACGAAAATTTAAATTAGTTCCAGAAATATTTGTTTATATTATTATAATACTCGTTTCTGCATTTTTAATTTAGTTTTCTTCATTTGGTGCTCCAAGTGCTCTAGTGGAGCAGAAATCACTTTGCTAATGTCACGTTGTGTGGAGAACATACAAAGGAGACTGATCGGTAAAAGAGATAATTATTCCGTTATAGATTGCAAATCATTCTGCATTTTATCATAAGGCGCCATTTTTAATGTCTATATACAGAGTGGTGCCGCCTTTCTTATAATTAATAGGTATTCAATATCTAAGGTAAAATATCTCAAGGCCGTATATAAAATGTTATCTGAGTCTCTTTAATAGTTTAGATTATTAATTTCGTGATGTGATGTTGTGTGAGGTGACGTTGTCATCATAAGCCGTCTATGATGTATATACTACTACTTCGATACTGTTAAACGTTGTAATTCATTGCTATTAAATATTTCTTGTAACTAATTTAAATAATTGTTGATTAAACTAATTTGTTTTATTTGATTTTATTTGATTGTAAGTTAATATTATTGTAATTATAGTTTTGTGTAATATATTGTAATTATAATCATTAAAGATTTGTTGTAATAAAATCATAAGAAAATTTTTTTAACATCCGATTCATTTTGATGGTTTTTAAATATTTACCTGGAAGTGAGATAGCGAGTATATAAATGAATGGGGTAACGAAAAGGAACCCAAAATAATTAGTTAAGCTTTAACATTTGGCCAAATTGTTTTTCAATTTTAAAATGTCCAGTAAAAAGTATAATATAAATGTATGATAAATATCTACGTCTGTCAATTCGAACCTACATGTACGAATATTTTATTATATACACTTATTTGTAAAACATGATACTTTATATAGTTAAAACATGATACTTTCATTTATTGCGAAATGCCGATTGACAATGGAGCTGAATGCCCCTTACCGCTATTTTAAATAACTTAATTTAAGAATTTACTTATTGAGAACTTGAATTATCTAATATTATATTACAAATATAAATTAAATATTTAATTTTGAGTTTACATGTGTTTGTTTACATGTACAATAGGAAATAGTTAGAAAAATTTCAACTGGAACAACGAATATGCCTTGTAAAGTAAATTTGATTCGATTTCAATTTTATGAAATATCTACTTTATAATTAAATTTAAGTAAAAATGTGAGTAAAATTTTAACTCCAATAATATTTATATATATATTAATCGAAATTAGATATTATTTTTATTATGTCTTCGTTCAGAGTGACCTTAATCTTGCTATAAATTGTATAGTATTGTTTTTAAATTTTAAAAAGAGAAAATTATAACTAATTTTTTTTACGTACTTGGGGGGCTGGCACTGTTCAGCTCTAGCCCACTGAATCACAGCGGAAGTTCACGAAGCTATATATGTTATTCTCGAAATCATCTCACTATCGTTTAAAAAAAAATTGATTACTCAAAATCTAGACTGGCTATCGTACTAATATTTAAGGACTCTCCAATCAGCGGTTTAGACTACGTTGAACCGTCACTCATTTAGAAAAATTTGTGATCAATCAAACAAGTGTGATCCAGGGCTACTTACCAATAGTCTAGTAGTAAAGGCGGGAACAGAAACTATGTAGATAGTATGCATTTATATATAATAATGAAAAAAAAATCTTACATAAATCCAAAGGTATGCGAACAAAGCTTTCTGATTCAAAATTTGCTTTAAAATGAATAATATTTATATCTAATAAGTATATATTCAAAAAATATATCACCTGACGAAGTGTTTGGACAGGAATCATGTTGTCAGTTGTTATTTTTATAAATTTGATATTTGAGGTTGTACTACAACTATTATTAGCTAGCTTACTAAATACATCTGTGGAAAAAGAGATAAAAATGTAAATATATAAATAAAATTATATTAGTCTTATTGTATAGTGGCCCGTTCGAGGCTTCACCGGCGTGAACTACATCACTATAATTATATCTAATTTGTTTGTGCGCAAAAACTTTGCCTAATTGTATAGTTTTCCTCATATTCCTGCTACATGATCTATTATATTACAATCAACATCATTGGGGATATAATTATACAATCTTATGCACGCTATCAAAATAAATATAATTCCAACGAATCTTGCAAAGTATAGAACATTTAAAAGTTAGAAGTAGGGCAAATTAGGGTTGCGATACAAAACAGTATAGATAAAGAAAAGCATATTGAAAAGATATTTTCATTTCGAGGCTATTGTTTTAACCCTTAACTTGGTAAGGTACATTAGACTGTACATACATTTCAAAAAAAATTTACTGGTTAAATAATAATATTTTTTGTTTTGTTTTTATTAAAAATATTACTAAATAATTTAGAATTAGTAGAAAAATATTTTCGTTGTTGCAACACTGAACAACACATGTCAAATTCAAAATGGCTTCGAAACAACAAAGTGTTGGCGGGACCCGGGTAAGTTTTTGCGTTATAAATTACTTTTTAGCTCAAAAACTAATAAAAAATGGTGTGTTATTTGATCTAAAAACTATGGATTACTCAAAAAGTGGTTTTATGCGTTACTGTCTCAATTTTTATGGCCGATTTGGTTGAAACAAATGTATGTACACTGCACTGCACGTTGCCAATAACGCACTAAAATACTAAAAATGAACTATGGTAACCACGCTGTACATTGCTAAGTTTACACAGTTTTTGTTTTTCAACGAATCGGCAGTTTTTGTTTATTTATTTTTTACCTTCTCATAAAAACTGTCTGCTTTGAACTTTTTTTTTTCTTTTTCCGCCTGCAGAACTTACAACTAACTCGCGCCCATAAGATCTTGGCTTTGGTACCCGCTCAAAACGCATGCTCTGACGATAGTTCCACATCTGATGAGGAAGCAAATGCTTATATACCGCCTTCACCAGATACCTCTGATCCACCTTCAATAGCATCATCACTAGAAGCCCTTAATTTGCTTGATACTTCAACTGACTCCAACAACGAACAGCATGATATACCCATTACTTTACCACTCACACCAACATTTGATGAAGTTTTTCCATCGCCGAATACAAGTAACTACAATGTTATACCCACATTGAACTCCATCCAATCTTTGCCATCTCCTTCTGTTGAACTATTATCTCCCCAGCCTAGCACCAGCGGACAGCAGTTACTACTTACCAGGTCCAAGCGTAAAAATACAACAAAGACTGTAGTGACCAAAAAAGTAAAGGTTCAGAAATTCGCCCTAAATTATCAATGGTCAAAAGCAGTAGTTCGTCACAATGTATCTCTTGAAGAAAACTTATACAATCTCCATCAAACACAAATAGAGACAGTACTGGATTATTTTTATTTCTTTTTTTCTCCTGACTTAATTACTGACATTGTTTATAATACAAATTTATATGCAGTTGAACAACTAGGTCGATCTATTCAGCTGACAGAAGATGAGATTAAAAGCTTCCTGGCCATTCAAATCATGATGGGTATAGTACAGATGCCAGCTTATACTGACTATTGGGCAAGAAAAACAAGATACCCTCTCATTGCTGATCTTATGCCTCTCAAAAAGTATCAACAAATACGTCGATATATTCATTTTGTTGATAATACTTTGGAAGATTCAGACCGTTATTTCAAGATTCGCCCCCTAATGGAGAAAATACGCAAAAATTTTCTGAAAATTGTAGAAGAAGGAAAATATTCCATTGACGAGATGATGATACCTTATAAAGGTCGTAAAGCAGGTAAACGAAAGCAGTACGTAAAAATGAAACCTAAGAAATGGGGGTTTAAGAATTTTGTCCGTGCGGGTGTTTCGGGTATCATCTACGATTTTATTCTGTATGGTGGCGACGATACCTTTCGTGGACTGACTTTTTCAGAGAAAGAAGCTACAATTGGTTTAAGAGGTATGGTAGTGCTTGCATTGTGTCAAACTATAAAGAAAAAGCCGGCCATTGTGTATGCTGATAACTTTTTTATGTCGCCTGAACTAACATATATTCTGCGGGAAGAATACGGGATCCTTAGTCTAGGAACAATAAGGACTAATCGTCTCAGAGGCTGTCAAGAGTTATTGCCAACTGACAAACAATTAAAAAAGAAGAAACGCGGTTCTAGCGCCCAGGTGGTTTGCAATAAGAATAAGTTGGCAATCGTAAAGTGGAACGACAATAAAGTGGTTACACTTATTAGCACCTACATAGACTCGTACCCCTTAGAAACAATCAAACGATACGATAAGGATGAGAAAAAGAAAGTAGATGTAGAATGTCCTCAAGTGGTCAAACATTACAACAAACATATGGGAGGGGTCGATTTAGCAGATATGTTGATATCGTTATATAGAACTCCCTTCAAAAGTCACCGTTGGTACTTGGGAATATTTTCACAACTTGTTGATATGTGTATAAATAACGCTTGGCTCCTACATAGAAGAGATGGGAAGAAGACTTCATTGAAAGATTTCAGATTTGAATTGTTTGATGGGTTGTCTAAGTCTAATAGAATAGGAACAAACCAAAACGTTACAGACGATATAGGCGAGAATCTGAAAATCCATAAACCAGTCTCAGTCCGACCAACTGATAGCGTCAGATTTGATAACACAGGTCATCTTCCAGAAGCAGGTAATGAAACAATGCGTTGCAAATATTGTAAGAGTGGAAGAACATCTGTCTACTGTATAAAAGGTAACGTACATTTGTGTTTTGTTGTGGGAAAAATAAAACGTAATTGCTTTCGTAATTTTCACCTAAAATAATAAAGAATAATTTAAATATTTCCTCCTTTTTTTGAAATAAATTTATAATAACCTGAATAATGTAATTCATTATGTCCTTGGTAGTGTACACCAAAATGTACAAACAATTTATTTATAATATTTCTGTAAAATTGGCAGTGTACATTGTGATGTACTTAAGTTTTCTCGAAACCTAGGATACCTAGATTTTTATTTTTATTTTTCTCAAGTTGTCCATTCATAAATTAAACAAAATTTATCAATAATTTCCTTTTTTTTCATATTTTTAGTTCTTGCCAAGTAAAGGGTTAAAGGAATTCTTTGTTTTTCTTGTGTTAAAAAAAATTGAAAAGCAAGGCCAGCAAAATTACGTTAAGTTCTTCCGAAGATTTTTACAACCTAACAGATTTGACAATTTTAGTCACTATATGTCGAAGAGGGACAAACAGAGGCGTTGCCAAGGACAAGGTTACAAAAAAACCTCTTACACATTGCGCTAAATGTGAACAAAACACTTAGCAGTGATTGTTTTACATGTTATGATAAGTCACATAAATTAAGCTATTAAAATTTTATTTCAAATACTGTTTGTCGTCATAGTGGTTTTCAAATATAATTATTTTCTTATTTCTGGTCAGATATCTACATTACCTCATTTATAGGACAGGCTGACTTAACACTAAAGGTGTTTTTTTACATATTTTTACTTAACGTATTAAGAACAAAAATTAAAAGATTTAACAAAAAGTCCAATTTTTCTGTGCCTAAACTTCGTTGTCCGCTTACCCAAAGGATGTCGCACACAAAATTGTCATTTTCAATGTTTTTTATATAGAGTTCTGTTTATTTTATTCCATTTATAATTAAACAATTATAAGAACAGCCCCTTATGGACATTTGTATAATAGGACTAGCTTTTATTCGCATGTATATATATATATATATATTATATATATATATATATATATATATATATATATATATATATATATATATACATGCGAATAAAAGCTAGTCCTATTATACAAATGTCCATAAGGGGCTGTTCTTATAATTGTTTAATTATAAATGGAATAAAATAAACAGAACTCTATATAAAAACATTGAAAATGACAATTTGTGTGCGACATCCTTTGGGTAAGCGGACAACGAAGTTTAGGCACAGAAAAATTGGACTTTTTTGTTAAATCTTTTAATTTTTGTTCTTAATACGTTAAGTAAAAATATGTAAAAAAACACCTTTAGTGTTAAGTCAGCCTGTCCTAATAAATGAGGTAATGTAGATATCTGACCAGAAATAAGAAAATAATTATATTTGAAAACCACTATGACGACAAACAGTATTTGAAATAAAATTTTAATAGCTTAATTTATGTGACTTATCATAACATGTAAAACAATCACTGCTAAGTGTTTGTTCACATATATATATATATATATATATATATATATATATATATATATATATATATATATATATATATATATATATATATATATATATATATATATATATATATATTAGCTTCACGCTTTTATTCCGCGTAGCAGGGTAGGCAGAAAGTACCTAGTGTCGAGACACTCCATACTTCGCTTTCCACCGAATTAGAGACATTGCGTGTTGAGTAGTGGAACTCAACGCCGCAATTTTCTTTTACTAGAGCGAAAAAGTGAAAATACTTTAAGTATAATCAGTCTCCCGAGTGGGAATCGAACCCACAACCAATCGCATTTACAATCAGGCGCTGTATTACTACGCCACGACCGGCCTCTGATTTATAAAATTGAAAGCAAAATAGTCTACCACTATTGGAACTCTTTATTCATTATTTTCCATAGTTATTTTTTTTAAGTTTATGATATTAGAGGGTAGTTCACAAAGCTAATTTTAATTACAATCATTCTCCCGAGTGAGAATTAAACACACCTATGTATGTGTATATTTATAGCATTAGAACTAGTAGCATAATGTGTAATAATACTTAATCATGCCATAAATATTCTTATAAAGATAAATATTTTTTTATTTTGCGTATTATTTATTATTTATTTACAGTATTTTAGTTTAATATATTTATATACAAGCATCAAAATATATAAAGCTTATTTGAAGTGGTCTTTATTTACTGCATTCCTTTAAAAGCTGGGGTCAGTAGCAGTAGTAGACCAATAGCATTACGCACTCTTTCTTTGGGAAAATTCATCACTGCCAATCGTATGAACTGAATGAACCACTGAAGTCAAATAATGCCCATATTGTACTAAGCTTCTTGAGAGTTTTCAGCATAAATACGGTTATTTTGTTTGTTACCTCCATTCGCTACTGTAGTTGTTTTTATTTTACCACCCTATGACCAATACATCTGTTATAGGCTGCTCCTAGTCCTAGCTCATTTTTAAAAATATGTGACATGGTTTTAAGTAAACTATTTCATCTCCCAAGATATTTTTTTGGTTAAATTGTTTCTTAATATTGGAACAAGTGAATGAGGTGGTATATCTGGGAAGTGTGTTTAGTAGAGATGGAAGATACGAAATGGATGTGGAAAGGCGTATCGCTGTCGGTAACAGGGTAATGAAAGAAAGATGAATGCAGTAGAGATGCGATCTGTTTGTCGGATATGCGGTCAGTTTAGCTGATCGTATATGCTGCGGGAAGATACGCAGAATGGCAGGTGTAAGCGCGAATTTCATAATAAGAATGAAGAAGAAAGTGCTCAGGTGGTTTAGGCACGTCGATTGAATGAGTGATAAAAGAATGGTAAGAAAGATTTATGAAGCCAAGGTGAGTGGTACGAGATGTCGGGGGAGACCTCGGTTGACCTTGGAAAACACAATATCGAAGATGCTGGAGGAAGGTCACGTAAAAACGAACACTACGTGAATGACCAGATCATTTTTATCACAAGCAGAGGAAGTTTCACTATACTATGACTAAAATGGAGCGTCTGGAAGGTTTTGAAAATTGCATTTGGCTTCTTTATATAATGCAATCAAAGCGATTCGGTCTCTATCACCTCAATACATTTTCGTATCACAAAATATTTTACAATATGGCGCAAAAATAAGAGAACACAATGAACAATAGTTTAAAAATGACAGATTCCAAATTCAAAAATAGTTTTATTTTTATTCGTGACAGTATTTATGTGTACTTTTCATACCAATATACTCTTACAACAATACACAGTCTCGAGAGATTAATGAGTCTTATTGTATAATTTTCAAATTTTCCGCATTAAGTGCGTAACAATAATTATATTCCGTAACAGCTTTAATTACAAATAAAACCGCAAAAACATTATATTTAAAAAATGTACTGATTCTAATTAAACTCTTTAGTAATAAATGAATGAATGATTGAATGAATGAATGAATAACTACTAAAAATACTATACAATTTTTATAACTTCACGCTTTTTATCCCGCAAAGCAGACACTCCGTATTTCGTTTTCCACCAAATTCGAGACATTGCATGTTGAGTGGTCTCTCAACGCCGCACTTTATTTTAACAGAGCGAGGAAGTGAAATTAATGTTTAATTTAATCACTCCTTCGAGTGGTGGTCGAGCCCACAACTGATAGCGTCAACAGTCAGACGCTGTCCCACTGCACCACGACCGGCTGCAACACTTAATCCATATGTCCTATAATACGTAACAAATTAACAAACTACAAAGCTCAAAGGTTTCGGTTAAATCATTTTTCCAAGCTCCTTTAAGTATTCTGACAATCTGGCAATATTTTAAACTCATTGAGAGATTCATATTTATTTAAAAAGCAATAAGTATATTTTATTAAAAGTATTACGGAATATTGCTTCGCATTCATGAATTTTATAAGAACTTATTGATGAGGTATACAAGTGTAACATCGATCCATTACCTCAGTAAAATCTATGTAATTTAATGTGTTTATGTTTTTTACTAGAGACAGATCGGATCAGACAACGGACGGACATTCCTTTTCTTTGGAACATTATATGACACTTGAGGTTTTACCTACGTATACTATCGAGGTTATTCATTACACTTAGTCATTAAAGAATCCCAGGTTCCCACATGAACATCATGAGTCATGATCCCATTTTTTTACACTTTAGTAAGTGTTTTAAACTGCAATGATCTGTTTTAGAGCCTTTCTTATCATTACGTTACATAAATTGATTTTTTTTATGTAACTAGCAGTTCTATAATTTTTAGTAGACGATTATTGAAGTGTAATTACGGAAAGGTAAATAGTATATTATAACATATCTCTGTCTTAGTAGTTTATGAATAATATAGGAAAGGCACGTATACGTGATCACATTCGAAAAACTGGCCCTTGCGTTAAGTATTTATAGCACTTGTTATAAAATTACGACAGAGAAACCTGAAACATGAAAAGTTTTAAGTAATTGAATCCGAAAAATAATTAACATTAGAGGCTCTACGAGTTCATTGAATTTTAAATTTTACTTAGCTTCAGGCGTATATTGACTAAACTGAACTACAATTAATAAACGAAACCTTAAACATTAATGTAGAAACGGTTTTGCGAAGTGGGCGAATATATCCATAAAATAATGTATAGGTACTTTACAACATAGCTTTTTAAATGGAACAAATAACATGCATCTCAAAACTCTTTACATTCAATATAAGACGGCCCATTAGCCTTTTAAGCACCATGGGCAACGTCTGACACAATGGCCGAACCGGTCAAAGGCACCACCAAACGTCCCATAAGAGCGGGAGTCCCTCAAGGCTCCATCTTATCTCCGCTTCTATACACATTGTACACCCACGATATATCATAGATATATGTATATATATATATATATATATATATATATATATATATATATATATATATATATATATATCATCGATATATCGTGGGTGTACAATGTTTACCAAAGTTCCAAATATCCATCTAACCCTTTTCACGGAAGATACCGCAATCTTCACTAGTGGCCACGATACGGTCAATATAGCAAAACGTCTCCAAACCGCGACAAACTGTCTGGGTGAATAGCCCACCAAAGGGCGCATAGAGGTTAACCCCAACAAAAGCGTCTCACTTCTCTTCCCTCATCGTAGATATGAGGTCATGCCAACAGTCAAACTGCAACACAAGTCAATACCAACGGCTAAATCCATCAAATGCTTAGGAGTAGTTTTAGACAGTCAACTGATCTTTAAACCCCACATAAATTACGTTGATGATCTGCGCCAAAACTAAAATGTGTCTTAGAAATAAGATCCGCCTGTATACGACGTGAATAAATTGAATATAC
Source organism: Dryadula phaetusa (assembly GCA_032432895.1). Lineage (NCBI taxonomy): Eukaryota > Metazoa > Arthropoda > Insecta > Lepidoptera > Nymphalidae > Dryadula > Dryadula phaetusa. Next base: position 37,873 of record JAOYRS010000008.1, on the reverse strand, counting down.
CAGTGTTTTGAATATACCAGTGTTTTGTTCGCACACACGGATCTCAGACCTTTCCAAGTCCTTTAGAACAAATTCCTACGCATGGCCACGGGCGCGCCGTGGTACATGCGTAATGTAGATCTCCACAGAGACATTAAATTAGACTTCAGAAAGCACTGGCGCAAACTTTCTAGTAGCTACTTCAAACATGTAGACGCCATTACGCTCGCTCAAAACTCAAAACGTTCAATCGTGGTCACGTCCACTACATAAAGAGTCGCGGCCATATACCTATATTACAGCCCAGCAGTCACCACTACGCTGCGCAATGTATACTTTTACATTAATTAGATTGACATTTTTAAATTCGTAAAATGTTTTAGTTTTAATAAATAATTTAATTAGTATTTTACAGGTATTAAAAGAATACTTATTTAAATATTATTCAATGGGGTAAGGATAAATACAGAAGTATGAATAATATGATTTGATTCTTGTACTCTTTTTTTCGAATATTAAAATGTACAAAAATAGCTATAGCGACATAACTGAAGTAGTTAGACATATGGTATTGCGGATTTTTTTTGTAGATATTATGTTAGATTTTTAGGGATATAATTTTTTTGAAAAAATGACTGAAATAATATTTGAAATCGGTCCAGTAGATTCTGCGTGAAAACACTACAAACATACAAATATTTCCACTTTACAATGTTAGTATAGAGTTGGATAAAAAACGTTTTGAACTTTTTTGGCCTAGGAATTAAGTTTTTAACTCCTTTTTCAATGAAACTATTTACAAACGGTTTACAGTAGTAGTCCACGGTGACAGGTAGTATGCTCTATTAATCGGTTTAAAATCGTTTCATTTAAAATATGTAAAAATAGAAAAAATAAAAGATCTTAATAACCTCTTCCTATATTAAAATTCTTTTAATGACAAGTTTAAAAAGTTGCTTCCAACGGTAGCCCAATGTCAATACATTCCTGATTTAATGAAGGTTGCTGAAAGATGCACCTCGATGGTAGAAGATGATGTAACGCTATTCACACAGTTAAGCAGGCGGGCTTTTACTCAATGCACTCTCATTTTCATGTAACGGCGTCACATATGCTGATTTCTCAAGAAAGCGAGATCTTTCAATTAATTTTGTCATTTTATTTCATTCGGAATAGATACTATTTTTACTTCAACAAGAACATACATATTCATATCAATGGGGTTGGGTCGACTTCTAAAAACATTTTATTAAAGATTCATAAGGTATCATTAAAGAAATACTTTTACGTTGATATTGAATGGATTTCAATTTATCGTCGAAATACTATACTAAATAACTTTTGCATCTGATTATATAATGTTTAATCGGGTTCTCAGGGTCCCACATAATGGAGACCAGTCACCAAAGTGAATTGTAGCCTGTACAGTGTCCAAGGTGAATAATAAAAAATATTACATCCGATAAAAAATATAATATGCGTTGAGTTGCGTCAGAGATTAATATACACTTACAGACATATAGACAGGCAACAGTTTTAATAATTATCCATTTGTATTCTCTAGGTGTTTTCACATCCCCCTCAATCACTTTTTACGAAATATATTTATTATGTAAACACATATTACTACTTTTTTACTATTATATGTATAAACGTATTAATTTATTAAGCCTTAACATGTACAAAAGGTAATGCGATGCGATTTGGATTGTAAGAACATTTAGTTGGTCGTTGATGAATATATCTTAGTAAAAATTAGAATATAGAGACATAAAATATATTTTACAAGTAGGTAAAATAAAAATATTTTTTAAGCTACATGAATATAATAATAGCAATAAAACTTAAAAACCGTAACTTAAACACCAACTATGAACTTTACAATTCAGTGTAATTTTCCATGCTTAATTGATGACTGATTCGATTATTGTTATCTCAAGCGATAATGCAATCAAAAATATATAATAGTATCACTAACAATTGAAACACAGTCCACATCTGCTAGTACTCTGAAGTAGTTGTACAAAATCACAAAATGAGATTTATACTTACATTGATTTTACCTCTTCTGGTTGCTGCTTCTACTGTTGTAAGTCACTTCTTTTTATAATTCCTGCTTATTTTTTAATTAATATGCAAAGCTTTCCGTTTCAGTCCATAAAAAGGTTTCGTGTTAAGTTGTAGGACCTAATACTATAGTGCCTAAACACCTATACCGACTAAAACCTTGCAGGTTTTTTCGCCCGCTACTATGATCAGGCTGTCAGTCCCTGCCGTATTCCTGATCGTCCAGATAAAAAAAATTGCCTAGTCAGATTATAGAAATATATACACAAATATATTTACAAATATAGCCCACAACTATGATACATAATCTGTCTAACTACATCTATGATAAAGATGTTGCAATGTACCTTTTTCAGCAAATATTTTCTTATTTGGCATTAAAAGTCTTTTTTATGTTCTTTGTTACCTTTTCTACTGCAATATATGTTACATTTATTTATTTTAAATTATCTGTTATCCAGAATTGTACCGGACAAATAGTGGAGAAAGATCCGAATGACCCGAAGTATCGTATCTTGGCAGAAGAGTCCCTTGTTCAACATGCAGATGACACTGACGACGTGATAGATTACGATGTAGTGAAAGTCAACAGCGCATCTGAACAAACTGTTGCTGGTACGATAACTAGAATAGACTTCATTGGAACAGAAAGAAATTGTTACCCATCAAGCCTAACCGTGTGTAACACAATATCTTGCCACTCCGAGATATGGGAACGGGAATGGTTAAACAAAAAAGATATTACAGTCCAATGTATACCTATATTACAGTAGACGAGACTACTTACAATAATTCGCTTCATTGAAAATAGCAAGACAATAAATTTTCACTGCACAAAAATCTACTACTAGTTTTTTTTTTAAATTTGTATGTATTATTTATATTTTTTAAAAGTTTTCTACGTTTCTCCACCTCTACATATTAACATACTCATATTATAATATTATTTTTTAAATTATATTAGTCTATATATAATTAAAAAATAGTATTATAAAAAGACCAATAAAATCGCTTAATAAATATAATACCTAATTCTTCTCTTTTAATAACACAATTAAATGCTTGCAAAACGTGAAATCAAGCGTGTAACATCTTAATTTAAGCGTTAGACGCGCATGTGTGAGCTTATACTACTACCAAAGATAAATTTTAAATAAATAAAACTGAACATGAATAAATCACGGGATAATTAGCATATTACCTAAATATAATTCCCTGTATACCTAGTTTATAGAAATATTTCATTATTTAAGCTTAACGTGCCTTTCCGATGGCGAATTTTATTTTCTAACAGCTTCACGCCTTATACCGCATATCAAGACACTGTTAAATACGTTCTTTCTTTAATTGAGAAATTGGACGTTGAGAGTTCTTATCTTTTAAACAGGAGAATATATTCATTTGTCCTAGTGGGAATGGAAAACACCCACCTCACCAACCCACAATTAATAATAATTAATAAAATTAATACAATATTTCTTGCTTTTTTAACTATTGTTGTTGTAACTTTTTCCTTGGTTATTAAAAAAAATACACTGTTATTTTCAGGATTTCAAGAAATATTTTTTATTATATATTTTTGGGTTTTAAAATAAAATTATATGTTAAAAAATATTAAAATGTAATAATAGTTTTATTACGCCATGAGTGTTACATAAATGCTCAAAAAATTGTAATCTTTTGCAAATGGATCATAATAACCACAAGGAATAAAGTAAATAAATCCAATATACGGAATGAAATAGAAAACTAATAATAACTGTCCACGGTTAGTGAATCGCTGTAAGGGCTGGCTGAAAGAAGCTCACAAAGGCGCTTTGCTAGTTCTATTTACGACCGAATCGATTTCAACGACTACCTCTACTAGGCAAACTCGGGAGATGAAATGCTCAAAAAGTCATTTTGAAAACACTAGCCTCACTCGAAGGCATTAATCAGTATTTAACTTAAATAAAATACAGTAAATCCTTGACGTCCTGAAGCATTACCGTCAGGCTACTTCAGAAGTATCTGAACACTATAAAAAAAAAAATGAAACAAAAAAATCGTTTTAATATGTCATAATTCATATTAATTAGATTCTAAATAATGTATTAGAAAAGAAGAACGTCATCTAGAAAATGATAAAGTTATTGTGTCAAAGCATTTAACATTTATTTGCTTTTTAGAAAAAAATAAAGTAAGGGCCATCAATAGAACAGCGAGTCATCTCATTAGCGAACTTCAGTATACAAGTCGACAGTCCTATTAAATATATTATGACTTTTGCTTTTCATAGTTGTAAGAGCGAAGAATATGTTCAGTTACGCTTAGTATAAAATTTCACATACCTATTTATTGATTATAACATTATTCAGAAGTAAGAATTTTTAAAACTTTTTTAAATGGATTAATCACCTAATTTTTGGATTCGAAGATACATTTATATAGTTTTAAATAGTTCATTTACGTTGCAAAAATCAAAAATCTTAATACCTAAATATAATTAATTACTTTGAACTACGGGGTAATATTTAAGCAAATCCTTTTAAATTTTTATGTAAGGACATAGTAGAGCGGTTGGATAGTGTCTTGGTACAGGAGTTAATTCTATGCGGGAAAATGAGTAAACGTCCTCAAAAATTGTACACGCCAAATTTTAGAATTCCGTTTATATTATATCTTTTGCATATCACAAATAATTAAAACAAGCACTTGTATTATCTAATATTTTCTTACATATGTATTCAAGTCACACTACATCTAACGATTTCATTATTATTTTATCTGATACCTAGGACCTTCCGAATATTTTTTTTATATTTTATAAAGCTTCATGCTCTTACCCGCTTAGTAGGTAGTCAGAGACAACCTAGTTTTAAGACACTCAGTCGACTACTTTCCGCCCATAATTGAGACCTTATATGTTGAGCGGCGAAGTCAACTTTGCTTTTAGTATCTTTTTACATCATAATTGTATTCTTAAGCAGCTTAATAAGCTGAGTGATTATAAAATGTATGTATTTTTGGCCTATTAAAATTTGACTACGTTTCGGAATATCGAGCTAAACTTAAATTGCTTAGTATTAGACACAGTCGTAGTTATTATTATATCCTATACAATCCCCTCACTCCTAAATACTTAAAAATCAGTTTGAAATTCATGGACGCCCAAATATCTTCACAACTTTAACTCCGCTCCCAAAGCGACAACCGATCAATGTTGCCTATTGCTCACACCCGTTTTTATGATAATTCATTTATTGTAATAAAACTGTATCATAGGATTTTATCAAAAAATTGTCTCTCTAAATCTCAAAATATATTCAAGTCACCTAACTAATTACTTCTTCTTCCTGTAAGAATATAGATATATTTTTAAATATTTATACAGTCTGTATCTATTATATTAATCTTTGTATACTGTTCTTTGTATTTATTTTGTGTGCAATAAAGTGTTTCTATATATTTTTTTTGTCAATAAAGCCATTTAACATATATTATATTTTACTTATTTCATTAAATCTTAAGTAAGTACATACTTAAATATGGCATTTACAACTTAACAAGTTATATTTTTTAAATTAAACTATTTTATTCGGATTAATCGCATATACTTTGGTATTCGGAAATACCCGTCCATAGTCGCAGGACAACTCGTCTCCCTGCGAACACGGACTACTGTAAAGTGTTCGAGAGTTTGCAAAAATGTATTTTCGAATACAAAGTATACGTGATTAATCCGTTTAAAATAGTTCCATTTAAAATGTGTAAAAATCACGAAAAATCAAAAATTTTATTAAACAAATTAAATCATTTCATATATAATATTATAGCGTGAATGACGACATCACCTTAATTCACAAAGTAGTTCGCAATGCAGATTATTACATTAATGTGAATAGTGCACTATCGAGTAAGCTTCATTTACTTACTGATAATAACTTAGTATGCAACGTAAACGAAACTTACTATACCTGTTGTATTACTATTTGACGCTCTGTACAATAAACCTGTTTGTATCTGACAGCACTATTCATTCATTCTTATGGTCCCCGTAGTCGCAAGGGTTCATTGGTACCCAATTAAGTGTTATCTAAAACAATAAAATGATGTATGCATTAAATATGATAATATGCCTTCAAGTTATATAAAAGGTATATTGATTTTGGTATCGATTATAACAGACGTATAAATATTGAATTAAAAATTTTACATAATGTGGCTTAAAATTAAAAAAAATCACAAGATTCACAAGACAGTACAACAAGTTATACATTTTAAATGAAACTATTTTAACCGAATTAATCGCGTATATTTTAGTATTCGAAAATACATTTTGGATACCTGACGTTTCGAACACTTTACAGTAGTCTGTGGTCACAGGTAGACTCCTGTGACCACGTCTACCTGTGACCACTGACTACTGTAAAGTGTTCGAAACGTAACGTAACGTAAACAAAATATACGCGATTAAGCCGGTTAAAATAGTTTCATTTAAAATGTATAAAAATCGCGAAAATCAAAGATCTTATTAAGTTCTACATTATCAAATCAATGTAGATAATTTTGTATAACGTCATCTTTTCAAATTTCTTTGAAATTGTATTAGGTATATAATTCTAAGAATATCATCTAATACTATTGTAAGTATTTGCTACTAAAATTTATCAAAGAAGGGATATATATTATGCAGTAATCAAATATATTAATATGAATTAAATATGTTATTTAAAAAATCACAATATAAATTACCTTTACCGTCTACTTTTATCATAATTTTCGTGAAACGTAAAGTACACACTTTCATTTCCACTTAGATTAAGAAAACAGAAGTATTAAGCCGTTTATAAAAGTGCCTTTGACATAAAACGGGAAAGCTGAGTGCTGTTTTTTGTACAGCAACAGGTCGTTACGACGGAGTTTAGTGCTTGCAAGCGTCCGAATATACATACATAAATAACGAAAGCGTTTAGCAAAAAGAGCATACTTACTAGCTTGTACCTATGTATATTACGAAAAAATGGTTTAACTTTAGCTACTTGGTGTGTGTGTTATCTATTTCTAGAAGTAAAGTTGAAAAACTCAGACCACGTTTATTGGCGATGATTAATCTAACTATGGTTGAAAGAAAAACTAGAAACAGATAAATGTATTTTTCAAATATAGCATAATAGACTATAGTAGTCAGAGAGAACCTAGCAGCGACCCTCCGTTCTGCGCTTACCGCCGAATTTCAGATATTGAGTAGTAGAAGTCAACTTTGATTAATTTTATCAGAGGTCATCACTTTCCCATTGTGTCACTATAACCTTAATATATGTTATCAACAGATGTAGAAAGTATAGATATTTAAATAGAAAACTTGACTGTACAAGAAGCAAATAAACCGCAAAAGGCTTAAATAAAAACAAATCGTGCAAAGGTAGTTTTATTTCTAACAGCAATTTCTAACACCACCTTATGAGAAGAATAACTTAGTATTAGCAGTAACGGATAGTGCAAAACATAATAATTATAGATTTATAAAACTACTAACTTTTTGCCCGCGACTTTGTTCACGTGAAACCTAATCCGTCAATCCTAATCCATCAATCAATCCACCCGACAAACAAATTTTCATCCCTTATTTTAATCTTTTAGGGGCTGATTTTTGAAAAAAACTTAGCCTATGTTTGACCCCGGGTCCTTAAGTATTTTTGTCTCAAATTTCATCCAAATCTGTTCAGTGGTTTGCCCGTTAAAGCGTAACAGACAGACAGACTTTCGCATTTATAATATTTAGGACAGATAGACTTTCGCATTTATAATATTTTTAATATAAGAATTTTTATGAATACTTACAAGAACATACTCTGTCTGTATTAACATGTGAAAATAAGCAACTTTACAGGAGAACCGGAAAAGGCTAAATCAAATAAAATTTATGTATCTGTTTATAATCTCAAAATAACCACTTTTTACTTGAAGAATCTGCCTTATAAGAAAGATGCGTAAAACCGAAAATATCCTGAAACAATGATGGCACAGTTCAAATAATACTTAATTGTTAGTGTTTATTTTTTTAATAGTAGAGTGTTCCTGGTCTGATTGTTAAAACATAATTTTAATATCAAATATGCAAAAGATTTAAAGAAAAGCTAGAAAAGAGAAGTTTTTAGTTATTTATTTTTTGTTCCACTCATGCTGTCTTTAACTGTATAAGTATATAATTTTTTGATACCAGTTTATAATCTATACGAACATACAAATAAAATGTGAGTGTCTGTATATAATATTAAAGTATAGACTTTTAACTAAATGCATACGTATGTATACACGGTACGTAATATATATCAAAATAATATTTTTTACAATTTTGTCTGTCTTTCTGTTTCTACCGGCTATGAGCAATTTAACCATATTTATAGTATGTAGTCATATATGTGTAATGTATATAAAAACTTTTTTTAGCTTCACTCTTTTATCACGCATAGCAGACTACACAGACAGTACCTAGTGTCAAGACACTCCGCACATCGCTTTCCACTGAATTCAAGACATTGCGTGTTGAGTGGTTGACAACGCCGCATTTTGTCTTTACCAGAGCGCGGAAGTGAAAATAATTTAAATATAATCACTCCCCTGAGTGGGGATCGAACTCACAACCGATCGCGTTAACAGTCAGACACTGTCCCACTACGCTACGTCCTGCCTCAACATTACATTATATATAAATATATAAAATAGCTATATTATATTATATATAAAATAGTACTACTAACAAACTATTAATATATAATAGTTATGAAGATAGAGTGGAAATATCGTCTGTAAAACCAATTGTTGTGGGTTACTTGAGGAGTAAACTTACGAAAAATATAGAACGGAACAATAAAAGGCAAAGAATACATACTTCGTGGTGAAAAATTAAAATAAATAAAATCACTAGATGGAGGAAGTAAAAGTAGCCTTGTCCGCCACAGACATACGATGTCACTAATTCGGAGGGAAAGCTGAGAACGAAATGTTTGTCTCTCTGTCAGTAAAATCTTTCTATCTTTCTACCTTTCTGAGGAAATGTATTTTTTTTAATTGTTTCTTTTAATAATTAATTATAACAAGTTTTATAAGAATATATTTCACCACTTAGACAAACAAAAAAGTATTATACTTACATATTATAAGCTTTCTCACTGAAGTGTTGGGGAATTAGACAAGATAAAGTAGTCTTACGTGTTTGCAAGACTATAAGTTTAGAAAGTTGGTGCCAACAGCAAATTATCTGAATGGAGGTATTACTGAAATAATGGTACTTTCAGTTTGCATAGTATATAGAACTTTCAGAAGCCATTTGCTGACGTACGTTCAAAATATGTTTTAGTAACTTAAAACTTCTTTGTTCTTCCTCCTCATGCCCCATTTTAAGTGAAGCATGAACAAAATATCGACAAATTGTTTATATTGGATATAAACTATAAAAAATATTTTTTTCGTAATTCTTTAAATAACATATAAATGTGAACAACAAAAACATATGAATTCCTGTAAGCAATTGAAATAATACTTACATATATTTTGATATAAATATAGGCTTAACTATATTTTAATACCATCGTAGAGCCTTACAGATTGCTGTAAAGAGAGAAAGTGCAAACGTGAGTCAAAGTTTGAATATTATTCTCCCGCAATATCTAAATATTCTTAAGAAAATTATTTTTATTTTTCTTTTTCTTTGTGCTTAAATAAATGGAGGAATGGAGGTGTTTTTTAAACTAACTCTACAAGTCTAAGTTGAATATAAACTGACTTACCTCTACATCTTACCTAACACGAAAACAAATGCGGTAGCAATAACAAAAATCCCGCTAATTTTTATATTGTGTGTAAAGAAAAAATACAGGAACTCTTTTCTACGAAAAATATGAACATGAATAAAAACGAAGGAGTCAATAATCTTTAAAACAATACATTAGATAAAAACTAAATGAACATAATAAATGTCAAGGCAAAGCTTATTTCAAGCGTCAAACACATATTGTTGTGTATTTTAATAGTGAAGAATTTTATGACATCATACGTAATATAATATGATGAGAATATGACATCAACAATCCTTCATAACAAAGCACTTGCGCTCCATTATACTAAACTGAAAAAAATACATAAATTAGTATATTATTAATTGCGTGATCAACCTTGTGTTAAGAACCTTTTTTGACTGCTTTCTCCTAAAACTCGAAACATTGCATATAGAATGGCGAGCGAGCTCGATGCCATCTTTGTTTTACCATTAATAATATTTCTATTATTAATACTAATTTATAAAACTTTTATTTATTTTTTTTTAGCTTCACGCTTTTATCCCGCATAGCAGAGTAGGCAGAAAGTACCTAGTGTCAAGACTTCGCACGTACTTCGCTTTCCACCGAATTCGTGACATTGCGTGTTGGGTGGTGGAACTCAACGCCGCTCTTTGTCTTTCTCTTTTTTTTTTCTTTAATATCTTTTATCGAAGTAAATATAACACCTGTAAACAGTCGTTTTTTATTTTGCTAGTTATGTTGTTTTTTTATAAATGAAAGTAGAAAGACAATATTTTGAAAAATGTTACTTATATATAATGCCAATATAAAAACAATAATTGGTTTGTAACCAAACCTCTAATTATCTCCTAAACCTTACACGTAAAGTCATGGCCGATAATGTAATATTAGAAGGCCACAGTGGAACAGACTATTAGATTGTTAATACAATACTTTCATAACCTGAAACTGATGGCCTCGCCAAGGCGACCAGGTTTGGAAAAATATCTTAGTCCAATTAAGTTATTATTTTTCTGTTTTCAATTTTACGAACCTCCTTTTTTTCGTATGCATGTACAATTCAAAATTTTGTTTATAAATGGATACATGAAGATAAACAGCGAGACCTTATCTCAAACCGAAGTAACACTTATGTACGTATTCATATTTGTATGTATATACATACATGAATACATACATAATACATTAATCAGTCTATGTGCAAAATTATCAAAATTATACAAATTTTAACATAGTATGAAAATGTTTATTGTATTATTATTATTATTATTATTGTGTAGATGTACTATATATTTACAACATTCTATACTTATATTAAACGAGTAAAGTTTTTGCGCGAGTATTTACATAGGCTCTCTATATCTTTAAAAAAAATTAAGAATTTGTTTAAAAAATATTTAACTTAAAATTACAACAGTTAAACATATTTTATAAAATTACATAAATACATGATTCCCTAAGGACATTCTAACTTTAAGGAGGCTCAAAATATACTTCTAAATAAATTAAATATTTGAATATTCAGTATAAAATTGATAAAAACTCGCAACAACAGTAATGAGTTTTTTTCATTTTCATTTTAGTTATTTTATATATCAATACAAAGAATTCTATGCTTCCTCTTAAGAGTATAAATGAGCGGAGACAATGCGAATTACAGGGTAACATAATGGAGAGGTGCATCAGAAAAGTTCAAATTTAGCACTTGAGGAATCGATTGTATTATTTTATGACAAATTCATCGAGAGTGTAGTTTAGTGAAAAAACATTTAGTCTTCAAGTGAATGCGCAGTGGATAGAAAAGTGAAAAGGTGTGTTAGACGTCGATCACCCTAGAAGGGAGAGGGCGGGTGGCTGGAGCGGCTGGGGCGGCTCGGGCGGTCCGGGCGAGGCTGTGTCCCGCGTGTCCCGCGCAGTGGATCTCCGACCGCCGCTCTGAGTGCACGCCGCGCCGCGCACGCACCACGCACCCGTCGGTACGCACGAAAACTACCCCCACTCGCCCCACCCTCCCCCTGGATATTAATTGCGCGCACCACAAATCTTAGCTATTTCGTGAATAATGGACACGCGCAATTATTATTCGCCATATATTTTTGCATGCGCTTCTTCCTATGTCCTAAACGTTGTACGTCGTAGATAGTTTGATGTTTTTTTATCAATATTTACAGTTTTTACTTGTTTCTGAATCATACCACCTGTTGCAAACTTTTAATGTCGGATATGTTAAAGAAACTTCGTTTTAACTTCTTTTTTGCCAGTTCTATTAAATTAATATTATCGTAAATATTCAATGAGATTATATATAATTACCATTTGCGTAAAAGTAATTAAAACTTCTTTAATTTAAAAAAATGAAGAGCAAATTTCGCGAAGAAGGTTTGGTTTATCGTAGGTTTTTTTTTATTGAATAGGACCAATAAGAAGTCTATCATTGGAATTCCGCTGAGACTTTACAGCTGCTTTTTCAATTCGGCCTGACAAACAATCAACTTTGATCCCTGAATTAATCAAAAAGTAATCAGTTAAAGAATTCCTATCTTTAAAAACTTGAATTTCCACTAAATCATATTTATTTTGGATCGAACGTATTATTAATCGTTTACATTATAAATATTAGCTAATATATTAAGTTTTTATTGGTTTTGTTCAAATATGTTTTGCTCATTGCAAATGTAGTGTATATACTAAGTTAAATATTTATACTGAGTTGTCACAAGTATTTACTTTATTTATTTCCATTTCTCTGCTCTGGTAAGACAAAACGCGGGTTGACTTCGCCACTGAACACGCAATGTCTTGATTTTGGGCGGAATGCAGTCAACAGAGTGCCTAGACAGTAGATTGTGACTAACTATGCTGCTAGGCAGAATGAAGAATGAAAAAGTATTAACTAAATAATTACGTCACAAAAGTGAATTTATATCCACTCTGGCATTAAAAGTTGCATTTATGAGACTTCTTCGTCAAACAAAACTCATATAACAGTAATCTTGAGAAATACTTACCCTTGTAATTATTACTAACGTCATTTAACTTAGCGTTCAGCGCCGCGCCGTCGGAACATATAACGAAATGATTACACTAGGATATATTTTAATATAACGGTTTATCTTTTACATATTAATTTCAAAAAAATTGTTCAGCCTAAAATTGTTTTCTATAGCTTCAAACCATTTTAAAATATTTTCTTTCTAGCAAAATTCCGTAGTTTTCGCCGTGAAATGTATCATAAATATTCCTTTGTCTTGGTCCTAGCAAATAATAAAATTGTTTTACATTTGAATTCACAAAGTTAATTTTCTCGAGGCATTTAAAGAGAAAATAAGCCAATATTTCAAATTGAAATTATGTTATTAGAAGCAAATTTATTTTATTAGAAGCAAATAGACACAAATATTATTAACGCCCGCGAATCGTGGCATTTGATTTGCATTATGCGCTAAACATAACGTAATTACGATGAGACTCTAAATATGAATATAAATAAGCTAATTACAGTACATCTAATATGATTAATTATAAAACACTAAAATTATTTCGATAATCAACACTAAAATCATCATTTAATAACTTTACTCAAAATCTATCATATTAAACATATTATACGATGTAGTAAAGGTGTAATTTAAAATATTTTACTTAAGTGTATCAAAATTCATATAAATTTGAATATTTCAAGGATGTCATTACAAAAAACACTAAATAAGTTAGTTCTTTTTAGCTAATGTCTTAATTTGAAAATATTTCCTTAAAACTTGTAAATGGAACAAATTTTGTGTAAATTCAGCCAAATAACGTATAAGCACGTAAACGATCTTTACAACATAATCGAAGTGAAGCAGAATTCCGTCATCGCCAACGCGCCTCGTAAACTACTTACCAAAATGCTTTGATGTACGCAACCGAAATAACTGTTCACACAACTCTAAATCATGTAGACGTAAAGGTGATGGAAAACGCTCTACAAGAACAATTGTTAAGACCTACTTCCGCTATTGCCACTAGCTATGTACTTAAACCGAACGTGCCAAACGTAATTAGAATGAAAAAAAGTATATGAAACTGATATATTTGTAGATTATTACTTAACTTTACCTTATGTTTGAAATTATTTAAAACTATATCAATATATTTTCTTTATTTATTTCTTCTTCAAAAGCTACATGCATTTATCAACAAATTCGTCGGTAATTATATGAATTGGCCTACTAAGTAATAAGTAATTTAAAATTATATTCATGTGATTTTCTGTTGAAGTAAACAATAAAAGTATCTTATTCTTATTTTAATACAACATTTAACAAAGAACACAAGTTTCAACCGTCATTTTATTTGACAAGGTATATTTATTTTTTGAACTTTCATTTCGTTAAAGAAGTTTTAATGACATTGTGAGTGCAATTTCTAACTAATTAACTTTTTAATTGTGTTGTCTGATATTTTTTTTTGTTTGTCCCTCTGTACTTATTAAAGTAATTAATAAATACTTCCTTTTCTATTTAAAAAAAAAAAGATATTCAATTAATAAAATTTACTTCGTTTAGATTTCAATTAATTTCGGATTGTACACGCATCTACTACATGTTTTCAAACTTAAGTTCAGTGTATAAACTTTTGTGACGTTAGCCTTCCTTTTTTAAAAAAAATCAATCATCAATTAAAAAGTATTTATTAAAAATTACAACGTTCAAAGTATCCTTTTAAGGTTACCTATACATACTTTCTTCCATATTTAAAATGTGTCTATAAAAAGAAATTTAGTAGTACATATTGCATGGAAAGGATAAACAATAATGAACTAGCAGACTTTGCTTTGTTCTGTAAGGAAATTTAACTGTATTTTACATTTAACTGTATTTTATTGGAATATTAAATTAAGTTGTGAATATACTAACTTAATGAAACCTTTAAATTTTTACCTTTGAACCAACATTTTATTTCTAACATTTAATATACATAAATCATAATATATTATATCACCGCGAACAAAATATTGAATATTTGTATTAATTTTTACAAAGTTATAAAAAATATGAGAAACCTAATTCTAATATTATTCTGAGATCTATGATATAATGCTATATTTGTAGCTTTATCTAGTAATTTCAATACACGCTTCATGATTTTTCTATTTTACTTAGAACTTCCTCATGCATAAAGTGTACTGAGGTTTCTATGTAGAAAAACGTAAAATATTCCTACATTAAACATTGTATTTAATTGATAATATATTTAATTTCCCTTGATACTCTAACCGTTTTCCTTATTCCTCATACATTATTCCTTTTTTTTCATTATTTTAAAATATTTTACAACGTTATGTTTCTAAATAGGTCATAAATATATTATTTGAAATACATGAAAACCCTAAATAAATACTTTAGCTTACTTTTTATTATTACTTTTAAATTATAGACTTAAAATTATCAGTAGTCTCAAAGTACTAGTAAAATCTATTATATATATATATATATATATATATATATATATATATATATATATATATATATATATATATATATTCTTTGTCTTCACGTTTTTATCCCACCTACCAGGAAAGTATCAAGAGTCAAAACATTCTGTACTCCGCTTTCGAATTCGAAACAATGCATGTTAAGTTAAGAGAGTGAGAAAATAAAAATAATTAAAATATAATCATTCACTCTAGTGGGAATCGAACTCTAAACCGAGTGCGTTTACGGTCAGATGCTGTCCCTGTACGCCACGACTGGCCTTCAAATATACTTGAGCATCGAGTTTAAGTAGTATAATTTTCATTGATACATATATCTTAACGTGAATTAAAAACAAAACCATTCTTATATCACCATTTCAATAACGTAAATGGAGTACAATGCGTCTTGATTTATATATTATCAGACATCAGACATTTCTCTCTATACAAAACCCAATTTCAACACGCTTTTATTAGCTTCACTTTTATCCATCTATCAATCAATCAAAGTAAGAAAATCTCGCAACGCTATTTGGCTCATTTCTTGTCATTCGATTTTGTTCAAAATTGGTACACCTGCTGAAATTTGATGACGATGTAACATTTTCATAATAAAAGTCTGATATACTTAACTACTATAACTTATAATAATTATTACAATAACAAGATCTTTGATATTCGCGAATTTTTCACATTTTAAATGAAACCATGTTAAACGGATTAAATGCGTATTTTTTTTTGGTATTCGAAAATACATTTTTAAAAACCTGACTGTTCGACAGAACACTGCAATAGTCCTTGGTCACAGGTAGACTGAAGTGGCATTAGTCTGCTAGTTGATACAAAATTTAATTATATCAATCTACCATGGACTGTATGTTTGTCTCTGATGTTGTGGATTTGAGACTTTAAATCTTTTATAAGTGAGTCCCAGGTGGTAGACAGTTTTTAACGATCTTCTCTCTTGAAATTAGAATGTTTTTGAATTTCAGTAGCCTTGCGGATCATCCTAGGAATGTACCTACTTTCCCTAACAAGGATATGAGGTTTATCAAACCTGATGAAGTGGTTGGGCTTATTCATTGTATGTTCACACGCAGCTGACTGCCTATTCTTGACATCGGAGATGTATTCCTCCACCTAATTCTGATACTCTTCTTGGTTTGACCAATGTAAGACAAGCCACAGTCACAATCTAGTTTATATACACCTGCACACTGCAATGGAAGATATCTTTTCACTGGTCTCAAGCATTGGCTCACTTTTTTATTAGGGTTAAATATAATTTTGGTAGAAGCTCTTCTAAAAATGTTGCCAATCCTGTCTCTAACTACCTTTACGTATGTTAGAAGTACTACCTCTCCACTGTGGGTGGCTTATTGGTCTTCATACAACTATGAACATGATTATTTATGTATATAGGATTTCCGTCCGCCTACGTGGAGTCAGTCTTGATCTTTATTTTATAATTTTAATATGAAGGCTGCCTAAGTTACTCCCTACTACATCAACTATCTGCCAATGAAAGTCATGTTAAAATCGATCTAGCCGTTCCAGAGTGCAGCCGACACGGACAGAATAGAAACGGAAAAAATAAGTAAAAATAAATTCTTTTCAAATATGTTCAGTGTATATGCATTTACTAAAAGGCAGTTAATTTAATATTAGAGACTGATGCTTCAATTTTATATATTGGTTGAAAAACATTATATTCAAATTGTAATTACGAATTACTATTTCAACAAAGACTATTAATAAGGTTTGTTAAATAGCTTAATTGGATTACAAATAATGGTTAAATGCCGCGTAAACACTACAAAACTCCGAAGTGGCGGTGATTGCTGGACCCTCATCCAGATGCGACATCGACATGCCTTGTGAATAATTAAGTCCTTCTAAAAGTATTTACATTAACAATTTATGTTACAACAATTTACTTAGTTTATATAATATATGTTTTATAAAATGAAATCGAAAGATAGTTTTTGTAGATTATATCATATTTATTGCATGGGTATTAATAGGTAATAGGTATGTATATTAAATGAAAAGACCTAGACGCTGACCAATTTTAATCGGAGAGACTTGTTATTTTTACTTTGTTATTTTTAACATTATTAGCGAAGTCAGTCTAGTGACATTTTTAAAATATTATTAAAATTTATATTTGAATTATAACATAGTTTATCAGTTATATATATATATGTATCTGTACCTAAATTTTATAAATTAAGCAGCATATACTCCCGACATAATGCGAAATTGCAAATAAAGCTCTCACATTTACGGGTACAATGTAACCATTAATCGACTTCTCGACTGTAGAATTATACACTCTGCACAGCACGTTTGATTAGATTTATCGAAGCTGCCAATGAACTTTATAGCCACTTATTATACAAAACATAATTTTATATATAGTATTTATAAATATATATGCGGTATTTTAGTTGTTACTTGTTACCTAGCGGTAGATACTATTATTTCTTACAAAAATATTGTCATGTCTTTCATCATTCATTTTTTTAAAAGCTATTATTTAGCTAACTATAGCATTGTATATTATTATAACTTGCTGTATTAACTAGTATGTGTGAAATCCTGCGAAAACCTGCTGTGTGCAAACCTCAATTTTTCCCATCTTTCAATCTGCGATTGAGCTGAACTTAATTACGATTACGACTTCAGTCTTTACGACAATAAAATTTTATATTATCAATATTGTTGTTAATCTAAAACGGTCATGGTAACAAAATGGTGAATTATAAAAGGAATATAAATTTTGCTCAACTCAACTAATATGGGTATCTAATGATAGCTTAATTACGAGTACTATTAGATATTAGGTATTTTTAATTTATATTTATAAATGTATTTAACGCTCACTCACAGTTTATATACCCACTTATTGATCTTCTATGTTTTGTCATTCAAATTTATTTAATATAAACGTGTCTTTAGTAATTAGAAGATATAGATATATGTTAAGAATGTATCGTGGCGTAGTGGGACAACGTCCAATCAAAACGCGTGGGGTTGTTGGCTCAGGTTTCTCATTTGGAGGATTGATTATTTTTAAATTTATTTTTATTTTCTCCGCTCTGGTTAGACAAACGTCAGCGTTGAGTTCCGTTACTCAACTAGCTGAAACTTTCTTAGTTGTCTCTGACTATCCTTTTAAAACTAAAACAATATATTTGTCAACTGAGATTTTATTGTTGCATTTACACAAGACAAGACTTTAAGCCTCTTTTGTGAAAATCATGTTTTGTGAAAATCACCTTTTTACAAATAAAGAATAAGAAGCATTGATAAAATTATGTATTTCTGAGAAAAATTACATAAAGAATGTTTTTAAAAACTCAAACAAAGATTAAATAATCATGCCATAATATGTACATATTTATTATGTATTTACTTATTATGTAATTATATAATGTTACTTAGTTAGTTAGTACTTTCTTAAACTTAAAAATCATAAATTATGTTTTTTGGTATGAAAAAAAAATATTTATATTGTGTTACACACTACTTAGTCTAGTCGCTTGCAACGACCAGGTTATAAGAAAATTTGCATATACGAAATAAATTTGATACGTTCCTTCAGCCGGGAAATTGTGGCTCGTTCGCGTGAGTATCTGATGTTGCTATTTTAAAACATATATTTAGCTTATCATTTACGCAAATATAATCTTACAAAAATATATTTTATTAGAATATAATATATTTACATTTAATATATTTACATTTTACGAACTACAAATTTATATTCTTCTTATTTATAATACATTTTATATTTATTATTTCACTAACTAACTCCATTTCTCTTCATATCTTTTAAAGGAAGTTATTTTTAGTCAAAAATAGACTAAATAATAGTTTATATAAGTTACAATAAAAACAACATTTCAATATGTGTCAATCATGCGATAACTAGTATGTAAGAGGATGTAACTGAGCACCGGGAGAATGTTTTTTTTATATAAACATCTCTTACGTTATTTAATAAAGTTTTACTCCATTTTTAGTACCATTAAGAAGCATTTTTGTAGCCTCATGCTTTTATCCCGCTTGGCTGACTAAGCAGGAAGTAGTGTCAAAACACTCCGTACTTCACTTTCCGCTGAATTCGAGACATTGCGTGTTGAGTGAACTCAAAGCCGCAGTTTGTCTTTGCCAGAGTGAGAAAAAGAAAATAGTTTAAATATAATCACTCCACCGAGTGAAAATAGAGCCCACAACCAATCGAGTTTATATTCAGACCCGGTCCCACGATCTCCGCTACGCCATGATCGAATTCTAAAGCATTTTGATAGTTTATATTTAAAATAGGGAATAGTTGTTTGCCTATTTCGATAACTACTCAAATAATGTAAAAAAAACTTACCACGCAGAACAGCAGCTTATAATTGACATAGGTATATCCTAATTTTCATATCCCTAAAAGGTTGAGAAGAGAGTCATTATAAATTTAAACACATTTGTCAAGTTACACCTTGAGTTAAGAACTTTGCTTAGTTATTATTATTATTATTAGTATATAATAGTTATTATATATTATAAATTATATACTTTTAATTGAACATTTATATAAAATTAAAAATATTATACAATGAGATTGATATATCAACATATACATACCATTCTGATCTTCATATTAATGAGGGTATTTTCTTTTTGTTTTAATATAGAAATATTCTTTTGGAATATAAAATCGAGATTTAATTAAAAACAATAACATCTAAGGAATTATAGTAATTTCAAAATTTATTCAGTGCCTGTGGATTATACTAATAATTATATGCTAATTATGTCTCTTATGTATATAAAGTACTTTGGTATACATATTAAAATTACTTTACATTATAATCTTATGTACTAAGCAACAACCTTCTACTAAAATAATATTTATCAACTCTTACATTTCCTACACAATAGATAACGTTTTATTAAAATTTCGTACATTTTCTACTTTGGTATGAGCAAATGAAAAATGAAGGGATTTACCCATATTAATATAATGGCGTTGAACATGCAATATACTGGGCGCTTCCGCATACTCCGCCTTAAATTAATTTACTGCATTATGAGATTTATTTCTTTGACACAAAAAAATCTCTTGCAATATAATATATAAGTTTTCTATTTAATATTATAAAATTTTACAAAATTCTTTTAGCTATCTGTATTAATAATGATCAGATTGACGCAGATATAAAAATAATTTTGTTTAGTTTATTTTAAATATGTGTTAAACATTACTACTTTTTAGATACGTTACATTCATATGTGATTATATAGATAGTAAGTTCTCCAAGTAATATTATGTAAAAGAATATCAAATTTTTATACAATTTTCTAAAAAGTACCAATACAACGGGCATAAGAACCAATACACAAACACAACGAAGGTATTAAATTTTTTAATTAAATATATTTTTCGATTATATTCAGAAAACTTAAAAGTGAATTCAAAGTATGAAATTTCAATTTCAAACAATACTATAGATTTATTTCCAAACAATAGCAGAAACTGTTTCAATGCCGTAACATAACTATAAAGTAACATGCGAAACAACTGCGATCTGAAAACTACACCTGCAGCTGCAACCGATGAAACTATTAAACGATAACCATTTCTGTCAAAATAAAACTTGTTGTCTTTTAACAGAGGTAATAAAAAAAATCTTTTCTCATTACACTTTGAATAATGCCTAGTTTATTTTGTTCTCTTTTACTAAATTTCATACGTAAGGCGCACGTTACACATAAAGGGCTTACCATCACTCCTAGTTCGTGTCAATTTCATGCTAAATATTCGTCGACAAAAGATTTACCTTTCAAAGCTCACCTGACGGTCAAATAAAAATACCTTTATTTAAATTTCACCAAAAGCTTTTGCTGTTCTATTGGTCTGTTGAAAAATAAAACATAACTTTATTAGTTTTAGAAAATAAAACTTATAACTTAAAACTTTATAATAAAAAATAAAACTTACATACAATAAAAGCGCTTAATGAAAGTTAATTGACAGTATTTTTATGGTTCCATAGCTCTACATGTTATTTTATGTTATGAAAAGTTTTAAAATATTATATACTTAAGCCAAACTGTACAAAATCTATTACATAATTTAAAAAACCAACATGCATTTATCTATAAAAAATAATTTTAACAGAAAAATATTCCACCGAGTTCTAGGTCAGCCATTAAATTAAGTAATTTGTGGGTACATTATTAGGGTTTCCTTCAAACGATGGAATAATAAATGAAAAACAAGTATAGAAAGAGCAACGCGCTTACCTAACAGCGTAATTAAACCCGGGGCCGAGCACTCCGCGCCCAATCATATTTAAGGAACCTCGATGCCATTCTTCCTTTATTACGAGGCTTTTTGCTTGCTACTTTTTATTGGCTTATTTTTATATCTTATCTTTCACACTTCATTCACGTTTAGAATTTCTACTTAATTTTTTCCTTTAAATTATTTGTTTTATGAATCATTACGTTAGGCAAATAATAACTGTTGTCATAGTTAGTTGGAGTAAATTCCTTAAAATTTGAGTGAGACTGCTCGTGGCGCAATAGGATAGCGTTTGATTGTAAATATATCACTTAAGGAAATGATTATATTCAAATAATTTTCGATTCCTCGGTCTGGGAAGATAAAAAGCGGCGTTGAGTTATGCCACTTAACACGCTGTTTTTAATTCGGCATAAAAGTTGGTACGGAATATCTTGATACTCAGTACTTCTTGTCTAACCTGCTATGCGGCATAAAAGCATGAAAAATAAATTCAGCTTTTTAACTAACTACTTTTTAAATAACTCAAATACTTTATTGACTTTATTTAGCAAAAGAATACTTTATGTACAAAAATTGAATTAAGTTTCTATACATATTATATTCCTTTATATTCAGAGATTCAAACCGAAGGTCGGTCCGAAATTTAATAATTGTGATGTATTACCGTGAAATGGACTTCCCTCTCGAGAGACCGAAGTTTATCCGGCTTTTGATCAATAACAAACCTTTTAACCTTTGAGTACCTGCTCCAGAGAACTAACATATACAGACGTATCCCTAAGTACGTGTTACATACTTGCTTATAATATTTTAAGATGATATTGTAAGTTGTGTTTAAATTTTTATTTTTATTTACTTGTCTCTGCTCACAAGTTATAAGTAAAGGAAAAAATCTATTGAGCTCTTATTACCACATTCTTATCCGAAGGTACATAAACGTCGCTAACTATTAAACATGTAACTATCACAAACACCTCTAAAAAAACACCTTCTAAAAGGAAAAGTTATCTATTTGAAATTATTTTGAATTATTTGGAAAAGTTATCTATTTGATATTATATGAAATTATTTTGGTATCAAAGATCTTTAAACAAATCTCATAATTTTAATACTGAACTAAACTCTACGATTACATTAAGATACTCTACGATAAAAATTGTACGTCTTAAGAATAATCATAGCTTGATACTGAACTTAGTCATTCAAGATCGTACATAGTTTATTCCAAAATGAAATGCTAAAGCTTTACTTTGACTACCCGCGTGAAACGACTGATAAATCTGATAAATTAAGTTAAAATCGCTTAATTTAATAACTCATTTAAATAAGGTAAACTAAAACATTTTTGAAAAAACGTATAGAAATTAGGATTCGAAGCCGCGCCTCTAGGATACCGTGCAAGTGCTCTGACCGCTAAGCCATACGTTGTACTACCAGCTGCGTCGGAATTCTTATACGTGTGTTACAAGTTATTTATGTTGTTAGCATTTCTGTAGAGAGATTTATACAAATTTTTACTACTTAAATATTATATTTTTTTTTTACATTTTTTTTAAATTTTTTCTAATCCTAAGTGTACAATAATACTTAAAAAATAGTGAATATTAAAATAAACTAAATTTAAAGTTTTTATGGAAAATATTATTTATATATCATTACATTATCAATATATAACAAATATGGAACTATTTATACATATTAAAATGAATTCGTTATCGCATATGAATTTCAAATCTCATCAAACTAATCTAAACAGCAGTAGGTAAATTGCAAAGATTAGTTGCTGGTTAATAACCAGAGTTGAGACGTGTTTATTACATACCGACAGCAAACAAACTTGGAGTACGAGAAACATATAAGCTTAATCACGGCAAGTGCTTGTAAACTTTAAATTTAAGACACTATTGGTACAAATGTCCTTAGGTACTTATGAAACTTATTTGTAAAATTAATTTTATATTTATATATTCATACATTAACTTATTTTTAATGATTTGAATAATTATTTATCCCGCATAATGCAAAAAGAATTAAAAATAACATATTAATTTAAATGTGAATATCTAGTTATGACTAAACTCTAGTTAACGTATCAGCACTCTCTCTGTTATCTTTATTTTTTATGTTCAATTTTAGTGTTTTGAAAGGAACTAGTAGTAAATCATGCACCACTTTAGATTTAAAATATTTACCATTTTACAGGCTCATTTCGTAACATCTCGATGACAAAACGTAACGTCACACTATTTAGCTACAATGTGTTATATTGAAAAAGTTGTCACCAATTAAGATTTAAACCAGGATGTGTCTTGTAGTCAAATATATGCTAACTAGTGCACTATGGAACAAATCAATCTTTCAAATATTATTACTATATGCAATATGACACATAAAGGTTTCGTCGTCAATGCTTTACGCGCATTCTTAATGGGCCCTTTATATTTTATTAAGAGACGCCTCGTTTCGCTTTTACGATTCACCTTATGGTATTTCTAAGTAGATTTTCTTGTAAGGACGTAATCTGTTTCCAATGGGCTCTCATAATCCATAACGACACGGATGAAAGGATTTCCTACAGCCCCTGTTCCAAACTGACAGCCAATCTGACTTACTTTATCAGAAAAATCTTAGTATAAGTTTATATTAATATATAAGATACTTTTTGTTAAAAGAATATTAGTTTTATTGTCTGTAAAAAGCTTTAAATAATGTAATAAGAGTAATTACTTTTTGAAATGTTAAACATTAACATTGATATCAAATTAAACTATACTAAAGCTTTGACATTGGCGATTTAAAAGCAACTAAGCAGGCTATGCATAAAACCACACAAATTTTTAATGAATTGTTCTTATCAAAGGCAAAATAATTGATTTTTCTGTGAAATAACTAACCACTTAATTTATTATTTCTTACCCTTACAGAAACCACACAACACACGCTCACACACACGGTGTCACAACCGTTCACAGTTTCTTTGTTGTTGTTCTTTGAACATATTGAAGATATCATTTTTGAAAAACATTTCGAGCAATTCGAACCTGCGCGTCTTGAAAACCGTCTAAGCGCTCAAACCGTTAAGCCATACGTTCGACATGCTAATGCCATGAATTTTTATTTGTTTATTACAAATTACTTATTTATGTTTTAGCATCTCTGTAGAGTTTTTAGAAATTTCTACTGCGCAAAGATTATTTATGAAAAGAAATCGTTTGGCTTACGAAATCCTATTTTATTATATATATATATATATATTTTATTATATATATATGTGTGTATATATATATATATATATGTATATATATATATATATTTATATATATATATATATATATATATATATATAGGATTGTAATACATTTTTAAAAAACGTAAAAATATTTGAATACGATCCTATGTGTGGAATAACATCTTAGTAATCGTAGTATATATTGAAAATATGTTTATGAAATTTAATTGAATATTACTTACAAAAATACATGATACATGAATTTATACTGAGTTATATGTATGCTCTCGAAATACATATTACTTGCAAAGTACTCACTTTTTCTAATATTCATTTGGTTGGTTGGTTGGTTCTTAGCTTATGGCGTTTCGAGCATGCCAGTAGAACACAAATCACTTCGCCAATGTCACGTTGATAGGAGAACACACGAAGGAGGTTGTACGGTAAGAACGTGAATTGAAACACTCCTAAATATTTTATTCATAAAGAAGTGATCCCGTAAAAAGTCTGCATCTACAACAACACAACATAAAATACATACTTACATAATCTACACAAAAACTGGTTAGTAAAGAAACAATATACAACACATTAAGTACATCTACAATTTAATCATGTTTTTTTTAATATATTTACAAAGAAATTTACACAGAGGACTAAACACAAACATTAATAAAGAATTTACATTTATAGGACGAGGAACTTTAAGTGGGAGTATTTCATAGAGGGGATAAAGAAGATTAGGACAGTTAAAAAGGATATGGGAGGGGGTGCCTTCATCGGGGCCACACTCACACAGAGAATGGTCCCTGACCTTGATCTTAGCCAGATGTACAGGTGTGCATGAGTGTCCAAAGCGCAAACGACAGACAGTTTAGATAACCCAACGATCTGCATGTTTTAATCTATAAAACCAGGGTCGTTTTGGGATCTTTGCTTGAATGAGTGCGTAATTTTTACCTTTTAGTCGATTGGACGACTCCCAATAACGATTTCAAGAACTATCCAGATGAGTTTTTGCAAGAGACAACAGATCCTGGGCCAAAATAGAGAAATGTTCGAGTGTTCCGCACTGAACAGCTGACTTAGCACAGTTATCTGCTGTAACATTACCTCCAATCCCAGAATGACCCGGGATCCAAATCAATGAGATATCCAAACCTTTACGATGACATGCGAACAAAGCTTCACGAATCCTTAAAATAATAGAAGATACTAGCTTAAAATGAAAAGGTTTTTGTTTGATGGCGAATAAGCAACTTAGAGAGTCTGTAAAGATAGCAGTCCGTGGGAAGTCATGTGAAAACGTAAACAGGATAGCTTCCAATAGAGCAACAGCTTCACCTGTAAACACTGATGATTCGGGGGGGCATTTAAATCGTAAGATAATTTTGAATTTTGGGATCCAGCAAGCCGCACCAACACAGCCTTCTATTGAAAGCTTGGAAGCATCAGTAAAGATGAGAAGATGGTTAAACCAATTTCGCTGAATTAACGAATTAAAATTTGTGTTGGCACCCGGATCATCTTTGGACAAGCCAATATCCGTGATAATGATTGGGGAATGAATTAGGGCATGATAAGGAGTACAATAAAGTGGATTACATGGAAATCTTTTAAAGGGATGAGGGAGATTGGTAAATCTAAGGAAGCTGTTGAGTAAATATGATACCGATTTATCACGATTACAAAGGTAGGATAAAGTGGATAGCTTAGACAATAGGGGATGGCAAGAGAGCTGTAACAATTTACCTATAAAACGATCTGACAGGAATTGACGCCGGAGAGGAAGAGGAGGATCAACACACTCCACTTGAAGTGCGTTCGTAGGAGTAGACTTCACTGCACCTAAAACTATTCTAAGGCATTTGTATTGTATTCGATTTAATTTATCATTAGCAACCTTATTAAAGGGGTCTAAAACAAATAAACTGTAGTCAATGTGACTACGGACTAAAGAATTGTACAATAGTTTTTTGAGTATAGGGATATTCACCCCACCATACACCAGATACTGCACGTAGAGTATTAATAGCTTTTTCACATTTTTTGCTAAGATATTCAGAATGTGCCATTCCGTTCAGTCGTTTGTCAAGAACCATGCCTAGGAATTTAATATTATCAGAAAAATTAATAATTTCATCGCCAAAGTAGATTCGAAAATTTGGAATAACTCTTTTTTTTGTGAATAAAACAGCCTTACATTTCGGTACCGACAATGAAAGACCATGTTCAGAGAGCCATTGGTTTAGATAATGCAAAGCAGTGTTTAAACGAAAATTGATGTCCTCTACTGAATTTGAACTATAATAGAGAACAATGTCATCAGCATACTGGAGAATGTTGCAAAAATTGTTTACAGACAATTCAAGGTCATGCGTATAAATATTATATAGCAGAGGACTAAGAACCGAACCCTGAGGAATACCCTTCCAGACACGTCTGGGAGGTATAGTAAGGAGAGGATGTTTTACAGAAATAGTCTTGCCGGTAAACAGACTGCATATGAAATGAGTCAACCTCGCGGGAATATTCAGATATTGCATTTTCTGCCTGAGTAACGGAAGAAGCACATTATCATATGCGGAGGCTATATCTAGAAAAACACCAACTAAGTACTCTTCCTTGGCAAAGGCCACTCAAATGACCGTAGTAAAGATGCTGAGACTGTCAATGGTACTCATCCCCCTTCTGAATCCAAACTGGGAGGGTGCTAATATATTTTTGCTTTCCACTATCCATTCCAATCGATTTTTTAAAAGCCGTTCAGCAATTTTTGATAAAGTAGACAATAATGCAATGGGTCTATAGGAGCTAGGATCGGAAGGATTTTTACCTGGTTTAAGGATAAGGATGATAACTTGAGATTTCTAGAATTCGGGAATATTGCCTGAATGAAAAATACGATTTATTAATTTTAGAAAATACTCTTTGGATATTTTATTTAATTTACTTAATAAAGAATATGGAATACCATCTTCACCTGGTTTAGTGTCTTTTAAGCATATAAGAACACTCTCAAGCTCATTGTAAGAGAAAGATGTATCCATTTCCACTAAGGATATAATTGGGGAGAAATTATAAAACGAATCATGGCAAGGAACAAATGGAGGCGCCAATTTGTCAGTAAAATCGTCAAGCCAAAAAGCGGGGTTATTGGAGCTAGGGCTGAAATTAACATTAAGAGATCGGCGAAATCTCTTAACATTATTCCAGACAATAGACGAGGAAGAGCGGGGAGAGAGGGATTCACAGAAATTGATCCATCCGAGTCTTTTCTTCTTCCAAATCAATTTTCTAAACAACGCTTCGCTGCGCTGATACTCAATAAAGTTCTCCACCGTCATACATGCTGCATATGACGACTCAGCAAATGTACGCCGTTTGACAGAATCAGAGCATTCCTGATCCCACCATGGATTGAAAGGCATCTGATACTGAGTGAAGTGTTTTTTGGGGATATTATGACTAGCAGTTAATAAGATAGCATCAACAAACCGACCATAGTAGGCAGTTATATTCTCATTATCAATAGACTCAAGATGAGAACCCAACATGTCATGACAGAGGATGCATATTCTAACCAATTTGCATTTTTAAGATTGTATTTAGGAAAAGGATAAGGGGAGGGAATAGGTGCCTGACGATTAGCTTAGGACAGAAGAATGGGAAAGTGATCACTACCATAGGAGGAGGAAAGTACAGACCATGATAGTTGAGAGGCAAGGGAAGGAGAAGAAAGGGAAAGGTCTATAGCAGTCTTAGGATTCTGATTAGGATTAACCCTACGAGTCGGTGAGCCATCATTGAGGACGCAAAGACCAGCATCATCAATCATTTCCACCAACGAAGGAGAGAATCCATCACAGTAATAACACCCCCACATCGTGTGATGAGTGTTAAAATCTCCCAAGACTGGCACAGGACTAGGGAGAGAAGAAATAATAGAATTTAACTCAAGAAAGATGGAAGAAGATGGACGGGGGATGTAAAGAGAAAGACAGGAAATATTAAGGTCTCTCACAGCAACAGCATTAAAATGAGGGCTGTGATTAGAAAGAGGAATTAAGGAATATGGAGTGGAGTGCTGGACGAGGATAGCACTACCTGCATACCCGTCACTCCTGTCCTCCCTCAAACATGAGAAACCCGGGACCCTAAAACGGGATTCCGGCACTAACCATGTCTCCGAGAGGGCAACAATGACAGGTTTATATAGTGAAATAATAGAAAGCAATTCATGTTTTTAACACGAACACTCTTACTATTCCACTGGAGGATGGACAGAGGGGCCATATTTAAGAATATTAAAGATTTTTGCTAGATTTTGGGCAACGTTGGACGGTAAAGGAACATCATCTAATGGAGTTAAAATACTTATAAGGGTTTCAGTCAAAGCAACTAGCAGATCTTTTCTGGTTTCTGATGGTCTATCAGGCAAAGCACAGCCATTAGGAAGGGGAAAAGGACAGTCCCCAACAATTGCTTGATGAGTGAGGCTATCATATCTCTTTTCAAGAGGAGCTCGGGGACGGGGAGAGCGGGTAACAGTTTTGCGATAGGATATTGTGGGAGAGAAAGAGCTTTCCCCATGACAGCTTTTGGTTTGGAGGGAATTGGAGTGGAAAACATTTCCTTAGTTACATCAGCATAAGAACGCTGAGCAAGCGGTAGTCGGGAGGATGCTTCAATGTAAGAGATATTCTCTTGAGTCATTAAAATTTTAATAGCCTGTTGTCTTGCAAACTCAGGACAGCCCTTGTCTGTGGCAAAGTGTTTAGAAGTACAATAGAGGCAAGTAGAAAACTCTTCAATTATCTTGCATGAGTCACCAATGTGCGATTGCGAGCATTTGTAACATCTGGAACTAGACCGACACTGTGCTTTAACATGACCAAATCGACAACAATTTAGGCATTGGATGGTTGGAAAGTAGTATGATTCTACACGAAGGGAGGAGCAATAAGAAAAGACTCTCTCAGGCAACAGTTGTCCTCGGAATGTTAATACAACTGACTGAGTCGGGATCCATGTAGTAACACCCTCACTCACATTTTTTCTGTTTAATCTTCGCGCTTTCACTACTTCACCACATCCAGATGGGTATTTTAATGATTGAACAAATTCTTCCATTCCCCAATCAACAGGAACTCCTCTTACAATACCCATTCTTGTTATATTAAAAGTTGGTATAATACAGACATACTTACATAGACTTAGAACTGGATTAATCAAAAAATTATTTGCAGCTTCTGCAGACGCAAATTGTACGCTAATTTTATTGCGGCCAACATTTTTTACACCATCATTAACTATGTCTGTAATTTTATTTGTATGGAGGAACTGACCAAATTTAATAGCTTTCATAGAGGTCCCTGAAGCAGGATCAGGAGTATCCCTTGACACATATACTAGAAAAGGGCCTTTGTCGGAATTAATATAACATTTTGCACCATCAGACAAGGAGGGATGAACATACACATTTTGGATAGACGGAGTAGCAGAGGAAGGATTCACAATAGTTTTTTTGTTAGCAGGGACAATATTAAAAGAGGATGAATCATCCCCTTGGCGTTTTCTGGGAAATTTGATTTAGGGAAGGATCATCACCGGGATCCGGAGGATCCGGCGGGCGATCGTTATCCATTTATATAACCTTAAAACACTAACTAACTTACCTAATATGACGATATAAAACTAACATTAACTAAAAACCCAACACCGTGTTAAAAGAGATCAATTCAAAGAACTTAAACTTCAGAGATTATTAATTAAAATATGAAACCTCACTCATACGTGTGTCAACCAATACAAACGTCAAGCGAGTCCAATATTCATTTGTATAGACAATAATTGTATGTCAAATTGTCAAATATACAGCACGTAAAGTAGAGTAACAAGAAGTTCACCTTCATGAGTGTTAATATGTTAGTCAGTGTCCGCAGCGTACATGCCGCTTCAAAACTGAATTTATTTAGTAAATAAATTGGTATAAAATCGAGAAAGTGACTTAATTAAAAATATCTGAAATATTTTACTATCAAGAAATTACTTTGCATAAAAATATAAGCCAAAATCCAATCATGACTTAATCCTTCGCTAATATAGAAAAATCTTTATATATTTTAACATAGTATAAGCGAAAAATGTCTTTTTCAACAAAATGAGGGTAATAGATAAGTCAATTCAGTTACAGTTTGCGCCTGACATCTAAACATTTCGCGCTCGAACGATAAAATTATGTTAAATCAGCCGCTTTCAAAAGAATGCCGACAAATTTCCTCCGCTTCTTCTTATAATAAAATTTTGCTAAGTATTCATATTATATTACTTATTTTAGTGTTTTAAATTCGAAAAATACAACATGTGTATAAAGCATCCTAATCTAGGATTAAGCTAAGCTATTTACAATAATATAATTACTTATAAATAAGCGGATATGTATGAAAATTATTAGGAAGTGTTTTTTATAATTCTTTATTCAATCAAATTATATAAATTCACAGATAATATTAAAATTGTTAATTTCTTAAATAAAAGTATACGAACCAGTTACTGCAGCAAGTATTAATATTAGTTAAATATGAAGTTAGTTAAGTACCATCCCGTATATCTATCAATAAAAGAATATGTAATCTACTGAGATCGGCTAGAAATATAACAACTATGATAGATAAGTTTAATGTGACGGGCGATAATATCAAAAAGGCAACAGAGTGAGGCTCTATTTTATGCAGCTTCGTCAAGTAAGAAAGACGGCTATTCCTAGCTGCAGCGCCCGGTCTAGGTCATTTAACCAGGTCACGGATAGGGCTGACGATTTCGTATTCGTCCAAAAATATTCTAATAAATTATATTTACACATACTGATATTAATTTGATATATAATTTATAAAATATATTTTCCTATATAGCTCAGTGGGTCAATATACATTCCCATTGAATCACGGGTGCAAGGTACTACTCTCAACTGCTTTATGTAACATAATGGGCAAAACTTCAGCACAATATATGCCATCGCCATCTTCCACCATGTAATGTTTTTGGATTGGGGTTTCCTCACTATATTTTAATAATTATTAATTAATAATATAATAATTGGCATTATATTATTAATATATTATAATAAATATGGATGATTTGGAGATATACTTGTACATAGCGACTTTCCTTGTAAAGATCTTATTTAATTTTACTCATTATCTATATAAATATTTAACATGGTCTTATGAAGTTTCATATAAACTAAATTGCTCAATTCTAAAAAGATGAATTTAGATGCTAAACTGTGGCGGCAACCCTGAGTACTGGCGACCTGTTGATACTCGTATATCGATTGTGATTTTGTGTGATTACGTACCATTACGCTACGCTCTTAGAACATAAGGCATTGCTTTCAATAATGATGTTCACTTATTTACTACAAATATTTTAATAGCTCAATTTCAATTATGCATTAAAGTTTAATATGACAAAGCATCTAAATTATTAAGTATCTAAAACTATATATTTATTAAGTACAATTTCAGTTGCACACTTAGCATATCAAATATTGATATTTGTATTGACAATAATGTTTGATTATATTGATCTAAATAAAAACCAATACGCCTAGCTATTATTATAGCTTCATGCTTTGTCTCTCATAGCAGGAATATTCAGAGACAACTCGTTAACTATTATCCGCCCCAAAAAGAGACAATGCGTGTTGAGTGGCGAACTCCACGCAGCGCCTTGTCTTACAAAACCGGAGTAATGAAATAAATTGTAGCTTTAATGTAATCTTTCCCCGATTATGATGGATTAGCAATTGCTTTTACATTCCGACAATGGCTTCACGATAACACATATTACAAGTGTTTTTTTTTAACTTGCAAACTATGTATATTTACATACTGAATATGTATGTGAATATGATTGATGAATTCCATTTCATCTAAATAAATTTATATTTACTCGTTTAGCTTGGATGACAACGCTATGGTTATGTGTGATATCTCTCTAATTCAAACATAGTGGAATACTCAAGATGGCGGTTTAGCTAATTTAAAATCACGCCAACAATATGGGTGTCAAATTAATAGGATTCCTAAAAATAACTTGCATAATTAATTGAGGCCACTGTAAGTTCAATATATAAGACTTCTTAATGTAGTGGATCTATATTATGGATATAAGAAAGAACTTGATGAGAATATAATGTGAGTTTAACCAATGGCTTCACTCCGTATGAATTTGTAGCGTATCTACTGGAGTTTTAAAAATTAATATAAGATGAAATTATTTGAATTATCAATTGCTGAACAAAATCATTAGTTGTTAAAAAATTCATTATTATTCATTCTTCTTATCGAAATGCAAGACTTTAAGATTAAATGAGATGAACAGACTGAGAAGCTAGTAGTAACTAGAAAACCAAAAAAATATTTTGTTTTTTAAGTTTGTTTTTTCCTTTAGTAAAATGTTATTAAATGTATAAATTAAACGTTAAAAAGAATATAATAATATTTAATTTAAAACTTTTACTATCAAGTTATAGCGTATAACGTTAAATCGTATTTTATACACATGTAAAAGCTTGTCGAAGTCGTAAATACGACTTACATCTCGTGACAACTGTATTTTAGAATTTCTGTAAGAAATCGCTTGGTGGGTGCTAAAAACTAACGCTACTACGTATTTAACTTAAACTTACTGATATTTTAATAAAAGTGAATCATCGTATGTTCCCTTGATTTTATTAACTCTTCGACTCCCTTATAAGACATAAATGATTGAAATAATAATAATAATAATAATATTTATTAAACACTCACAAATGGATTTTTTTGAAAAACACTGCGTTCAAATTTTTATATGTTATTTCAAAAATGCTTTCTAATCCTAAGTGTGGAATAACACTTTAAAAATAGTAAATACCCACAAAAGATATATTACAATAAAATTATAAGTAGAAGAAAAATATTCGAGAGGCGCCCTTATCGCTAAAACAAGGACCTTCCAGGCAACCTTAAGTCAGAGGAAGTAAAAGGAAGGAATAAAGAAATTATTATTTTACATTGCTCAATAGAAATAACATTATTATTTTTTTATTTATATTAGTTTATGCCTAATAAATAATTTAAAAAACACAAATTTAAATATACATACACTTCAATGAATCAGCAAAGTTTTTACATAGTTACAAAGTAGGGTGTTACTGACCCTATGCAGACTTTCTAACCCTTCACAATTTCATCATATCTCCTACTTTTACTTTCTATGTAATTTAGATACAAAATATTTCCTGTCAATGTCTAAACATTTCCAAGCGAAGTTTATTTATAATTTTTACACCAATCCTGACAATCAAATAATCAGAGTAAAATTTATACAAATATAAGAACTAAATTGATATAAAAAATGTAATGTTCATCAAAATATGATCCATGAATTATACATTGTATTTCTTGCCAAGTTCTAGAAATTAAACATTTTTTTATTTTAACGGTTTGAATTATTAAGATTCATATTCAGTAGTTTTAATTACAATTAGTATTTGTATATTATATTAATATTTTAGAAATATTCCTAAATATATACAACTGTGACAGCCATGATGCGGCGTGGTTCGATGGCGATCGTCGGCGGCGGCGAGCCGTTGATAGTAGTGGAGGAAAGTGGAGCTGAAGATACTGAAACTTCTTACCGATCTCCAGTTCCCTCCCGTGGATATTCTGAGGACCAGGAGTCGCCTCCCCGATCCGTACCACTTATCTCCATGGCGGAGAAACAAGAAAGCATTCACTTCCAACTCCGTCTTGCACATCAGGTCCTACAGCTAGTCAGGTATTTCTTTCAAATTTTGATAAAAAAATATAAATATATTGAATACAACCAAACAAG
Organism: Dryadula phaetusa; assembly: GCA_032432895.1. NCBI lineage: Eukaryota > Metazoa > Arthropoda > Insecta > Lepidoptera > Nymphalidae > Dryadula > Dryadula phaetusa. Next base: position 3,164 of record JAOYRS010000008.1, on the reverse strand, counting down.
TACATTACAAATACAACAGGTACGACGGCTGTCGGAACGAGAGAGAGCGCAGCGCGTGAAGCTCGGGAAGCTGCATTTTTAGCCACTTTAAGTCAGGCTCCACCGCAACCTGGAGGCCGAAGGTAAATTAAAAGAAAATATTATATTGTTGGAAATATATTAAAAGCCTTAATTTCATCAGTATGGTAAAATATATATTAATTTCAGACATTCCGTTGTAACAATATCACGAGTGCCCCAGGCACTTTTCGGACGAGGTCGTCGTGAATCAATTGCGGCTTTCCCAGCCCTTGCTCGTCGCCGGGACTCAGGTGCTAAAAAATGTAAAAAATATTTTTGGACTTCACTGAATAATTAAGTATCGTAGTCGTATTAAGCTTTAATACAATCCTATAAATGGTTTTTTTCCATATCAACAGGCCCTCCAGCCACTGACACATTAGGAAGCAGTCATAATCTACAACTGGATAATGGATGATATTGTACAAGCTCGCAAAGTGCGAATGCGCCTTTGGAATACTTCAAGCGAAAGAGTTTGCGAGGTTCAACCTCTTGACGAACGATCTCCAATGGGTGGTTCGGTTAGATATACAAACAGAGGACGTAGACACTCAGATTTTGTCGGCTCACCTCTACCACCAATACCAGCGCGTCGCAGAGCTTCAGAAATGCCTCCTCCGCCTCCTATTCCACCTCGAAGTGGAGCTGGTGTAGTTGCACAGATACGGATCTCAAACTTATGTTAAATGCTTTGACGTCGTCGGCTACAGAAATAGACCGATGTGGCAAACCAGATCGCAATAGACGTCTTGCTGATATGCGCTCCAGCAGCTTCGATGCGTCCACATTGCGAGAAAAACTAACAGAATCAGGAACCACTTGGTTCACACGACGGCATCAAACATTAGCTACAAAAAGAAAGAAAATGAAACGAAAAAGCCAAAAGTTACGTTTGCACCAGACGCCAAGTCAGCCCCAGGGGATGCTGCAGCTGTGGTTTGGGATAAGCCTTCGGGATCAGTTGTCGACGCTAGCGCTCTTGGTAGCGCTATAGAAGTTTTCTTCGAAGCGGCAGTAGTGCAAATCCGGTGCCATCAACTTCGGGCACCTCAATTTCCAAGGAGGTTCCGCCTAAACAAGATGTAGAATGTCGGCCAACACCAAGTACCAGTCGGGCAGGGGTTCGTAGTGAGGGGGAGCGCTGGTTTGTAAACAGACCTGAAGAAGAAGAAACAGGAGAGGGTTGCGATGCCACCCTGTGCTCATCACTTAAAGATCTCTTCGTGTAGACGCCAAGAAGCATTTAAAAATCTTATAAGTACATATTACCTAGTTGTCAAACACTGATTTATTTCTCAGGTGGCGAGTGAGAGTAACACGAGAACCTCACCGTCGTGTGCGCTCGATGTACCTTACTTTATAAATCTTTCAATGTGATAGACTGCGCGCTGGACGCTGGCGCCGGTCGTCCCGAGTCGACTCACGACCGACGCTCGCTCTGCGTTCATTATTTTTAGAGTAAATTCTATTTTCATTGTAAAATTTTTAATATTAGTAAACAAAATTAATAGACTTATTGTTAGTTAGAAAATTGTAAGTATTTGTATTAAACCGAGCGTGTACTTTCCATGCCGTACTCAAGCGGCCTTCCACCGCACGCTCGAACCCTGCCCCGTCTCATTGTCGACAGTCTTTGTCTTGTAATCAAATGTTAACCATTACAATTTAACTTTGTCATTGTATAGCAGATAATTAAAATGATGACGTCGCGTCGGGAGAAACGTACGCTTAATAGACGTATATGACTTGCAATCGTCATTATCAATAAATTTTTATCGATGTTTTTTAGTCTTTTTATTTTCTTCCTCATCCATTCAATCATTTAAAATATATTACAAACATAAAATAGAATAACTGTCCCTATGTAATCATAAACATATTTTATAATTATACAAATAACTAAAGCTTGATTTTTAGTAAGTGCATATATTAAAAAAAGATATTAACGCAAATAAAATTATATTAATTCAAAAAAGAATCTTATATCTGAAAAGAAGTTAAATACACATCTCTTAATTATTTGCAAAAAGGCCGGAGACTTTAGATCGTTTAAACAGAGCCTAATTGGTTAAAGTTTTACTAGCAAAGTTTTGCAATTAGCCGCGTTCATCGACGACACCCGCATGGCTTTTGCTTTATAGTATTTTTGCTTAATTGTTATAGTTTTACACAGATATTTCGTTTAAAATCATCAATCTACTTACTTAAGGATAAAGTAAATTTCTAATAATTACTAGTAATTTAATGTTCTTTAATTTATTTATTTATACTTATTCTTCGAAGAATAAAGAAAGAAAAGATTTTTTTTATGTATTCTATCTTACTTAAATAGGTACTTAATAATTTTCTGAACGATTTGTTAATTAAGAAAGATTTTTTTTAATATTTGCATTTTCGTAGCAAGAAATATATTACTAACATAGCTGAAAAATAATTCTAAAATAAACGACTTTTGTTACGAGCTACATTCTGAACTCTTTTATATTACAAAAGTTTTATTATTATAAATCGAAACATTCCGTTTGAAATACAATTTCGCCAAATTCAGATAATGGCTTTTCATGTTGCGTTATTATTGATGATGTATTCATCGAAAATAATTTCGCTAAAGGCAACAGAGATATAAAATATCACAATTCACGTATTCGTATTTGTTTATATTTTTTACGTTGAACGAAATAGAATGTTCTTTGGTGAACTTTTGCATTTAAAATTGAATGACTAATTTATATTAAATGCATTTGATATATATAAATACACACATATAGCAAGCATGTTAAGTAAAAATTTTTTACATAAGAGGTCATTTATATAGTTTTATGTAATAAAATTGATTATTAGATTATGGGGAACGAGTATTTTTAGAACATAGAAGAATAGTTATATTTAAAATGTTTTCATTTCTTCGCTGTGGCGAGAGCACTGAGTTTTTAGGGGAGGGCAGGGTTGGGAGTACGCCAACGGAAAGTAATTTTTCTCGGACTGTCTGTTTGTTTCGGCTAATCTCTCATTTTGACACGACTTTCATGACGTTCAATTGGTATAAAAAGAAGTAAATATGCTAATTTTAATTTAGAAGTATAAATAAGATTCAGACGTATAAA